>VDFB02252616.1:139631076-139791523 GCA_007258455.2 Sequoia sempervirens
CAATTAGGGTGTAACAACTAAGAAGTGTCATAGTATAATCATTTTTTGTAGCCTTCAGAAGCTAGTTTTTGGGTATAAATATGAGGCTTTCTCACCTCATTTGGATACAATTCTTCTTTGCATCACTACACTACTCCATTCTATTGTATTTTCCATTGAGAAAATTCTTATTTTGCTAAGAGGTATTGAGAGGAATTTAGTGAGAGAAATTGAGAGGGTTTGTTGCTAAGTTGATTCTAAGAGGAGGCTAAGCTTGACTAGATCTAGTGGGTCAATTGGAATAAGCGTTTATTAGGAATGAGATTCTATTCTCTTCATGTTTTATCTTTATTGTGAAAGATTGATTGCCTTGTGTGTTTTAAGTGGAAATTGCAATAGGTTTCATGAAATAAGAGTAATAATATATTTTTCTTGTAGAAAAGGAAAAGACTTATTGTTATGATTTTCTTATAATTGTTTGTACTTACTCTATAATAAGGAGAGGTTGAATATCGTCTATAGTGTTACATACTAGGATTGATGAAATAGGAATAACTTGTTAAATTTATTATATGCAAAGTTAATTTGTAGACTTAGCAAGCTCACATGTTATACCTAGAATAAAATATCCATTGAAGGGGGTAACATATGCTTTTGCTTATGTTTTGTTGGCTGTGATACCATTGTGTTTTGGGAAAAAGGAATAGGTTATTTCTTAGGTTGATGACTACTTATTGAAAGAAATTACCTATGCATAGTTTAATGGCCTTAAGTCAAGTTGAGCTAGAGTAGTGTATGTGAATAGGATGACCGTCACTCGAAGTACTGAGTAAGAATACTTTGGCCAAAGTAGTGTGATTTCCTTTGGCTCCACTGTCAATTCACCATGTTCTTTTTATGCATGCTAGTTCATGATTGTAGTGGCTACAAGTTCTAGTTTTGTAGGACACAATACTAAGCTCAGAGTGGTTGTCGTTACAAGGTTACTCCACCAATCTCTTCATCGAAGGGTAGGGCCATCTATCAGATGATAGATGTGTAGGGGACCACATTTGAGTTCGTGGTTGGTGGAAAATTGCTTGAGTGATGCTTCTCCTCCTTAGTTGGAAACCAAGATTTGAAAGGAGATTCTTGGACCATATATTTCTATTGTTTTAAAGCTTAGTTGAGATATGTATGTATTTTGTATACAACCTTTGGAAATATTGTAATATGTGAAATATTATTTTGAAAATGAAATCAAAGAATGGAATTTGTTTTGTCATTTGCACTCATTTTTTCTCCTTTGGAAAGAATTTTTTTATGGCATTAGTTATGCAACATAGTTTATTTACTTGAAAGTGAAAACTTAGGAAATTTTACTTGCGTGAACAATTGGCATGTTACAATCATCCTATGACCCATTAAAAGATATGGATAGAACAATCAGAGTACACATAGAGAACACACACCCAACTACAACACTTCCAAGATCAAAGAGAACAAATAAAGATGCAAGTGAAACAACTCATTGAAACCATTAGCATCAAGCTAGCACACTTGTGCAGAGTGCTAGGAGAGGCTAGAGCTACAACACAACAAATGTAGATCCCTAAGAACCTATCGGAGGTAGAAGATACACAGATAAATACACAAGGATACACCAAAGTACTCCAACTGTTACACCCCATCTCTCAGCTACCAGGTTACTTTTACCTTCATGAGTAAATATGATGATAAATGTAAATCGTGACCTTAATATATTTAATAAGTGAATGAAATACTGAAATATTCTTTAATATGTTATTGCTTTTGAAGGAATTATTATGTTTTATATTGATGGAAAATGTGATGAATGAATATGTATTACAATACGATTACTTTAATGCTTTGATGATGCAAATGATTTATGATACAAATGAATTACATGTGAACGACTAACTACCTTTATGAAGCACTAAGTTGGATACATGGAGTCAAGCCCTTAGGTATGAGAGGGGGAGTATCACTTAGAATAATAACTTGGTCTAGTAACCCTAATAAGCCTAATTGAGCATACACACACTCACATCCTAGTATAGTTAAGTTGAGTTGAGTTAGTTCGTGAAATCAGGTAAGTAATCTTTGATCATAGTTTGGGGATGATTTGAAATAGGTTTGGTTTTGGTCTTTGATTTCTGGATTGATCCTTAGTTTGAAATATGTGACTAAATCTCTGTATTAAGTATATTTTTTTCTTCATGTAAATATATATGTATATTAATTGATACATGTGTACACTTTGTGGATATGTTTATCGGTGAATATGTATGCATGTCTACTTACTCTGAAATAGTAAATATGATATATGTATGTATCGAGTAAAATGTGTATACATATAATATACGTATATATATATATATATATATATATATATATATATATTGGTTAGTATATATGCTTGACAATTATTGGTTTTAATATATATATATATATATATATATATATATATTATAACTAAGGAATGTTATAATATATATATATATTTGAAATGCTATATATACTAAAGGATATATACTATAAGTGTTTCACAGTGCATATATGAATGATGCACATTCATAGATAAGTATAGACTTATATTTAAACCATGACTTAAACCTTATTCGTGAATAATTCAAAGTATGTATTACTAATACAATAAAAGCACTTATATAGCATGAGCCATGATATGAAGAATGTAGGCTTATATGTAAATCAACAACATAGTTTGTATTGCTGCAAAGATAAGTGCCTTAATTATGAGCAGATGGAAACTTTAAGAGAATTATCTAATGAGCTATTTTAAGAGTTGTGCCATATAAAGTATTAGGGTGCATTCAATAAGCAAGTCGCTAAAAAGTCCACACAGATTATAAGGGAGTAAGTAGTGTTTTTATAACATTCCCATGGCCACGTATGAAGGCCGATCTGGAAGAAACATGAGATGAAAATGTTGCGTATAGATTAGTGAATGCAAATAAGAGTAAAGACAAATGTAAAGTGCTTTAAACCAACAAATATTTAATGTGCAAAGTTAATAATATGGAAGATATATTTTAACGATAAGTAAATAATAAGTGAAGGCTACGCGCATATAGCATAATGCGAATAAGTTAATGAAGACTTAAATGTTGCGCATGAAAAGAAAAATATTGTTTATACATTGCAAAATATAATGAATGCAGATTTCATAATGTTGAATAAGTCTTAGACTGTACTATAAAAGAGGGCGCTAAAGTATGAGCATGTGGCGCCAAAGTCTGTAGTATTTGGAAACCATTAGAAGTATTAAACCTGCGTCATGTACAGGTAAAGCAATGTGATAAGCATAAAAATTAGTCAAGTATAGATGGTAGAGATTTGTGAGGGTAGTCGACTTGCAAACCAAATAGGAAACTTGTAACAATGCATTACTAGGATTTGAATTAGTAAAAGAGTCATGTTGTCTCAAAGAATGAAGTTGATTCAGCCATTGGAAATATGAGGACTGTCATGTGTTGCAATTTAAGAATTTAATCAACTGAGTCGTTGCATGTGACTAGGAAGGTGGCATAATTGTTAGTTTGTTTGTAGCCTTTGGAAGCTCAAATTTTAGTATATATAGAGGTGCTGTCTCTACCATTTGTTACACTTCTCATTTTGATTTCTCTTTTATTATTCTGCTATAATTTCTGTGTAAGCATTATTATGATATTTTTAGTAAAAGAGAGAATTGTTTGTTGAGAATGTTTGAGAGGAGGCTATAATTGGAGTTTAGTTGAGCATAGAAGGAATAAAATTTGTGGTTGTGGAGGTTGAGATTGGAAAGCAACCTTATCAGTTGGAACTTATATCCAGGCATGTTGATTTCTATTCCTCTATTGTTTATGTTTGAAAGGTTATTTGATTACAATGCATTTTTTAAAAAAGATTGCCTTTGGGAATGCTTGATATGCTTGTTCTTTGAACTTAGTTATTTCCTTGTTTTGGAATAATCTTTGGGAATGCATAATATGCTTGTTCTTATGAACTTAATTACTTCTATGTATGGAAAATTCTTGTGAGATTCTTGGTTGGGTCTTGAACTAGTGAACCCCTATCATTTAGAAATACTTTTATATTATGTTGAAGTATGTGTGGCTTAAATTCTATTAGAACTATACTTAGTTTGTTAAGACAATATGGATATTGCATGAAAATTGAAGTGTGGAATATGTTGCTATCTTGATATGTTAGCTTATGATGCCAGGTAAACTTTTGTGGATAAAGAGGTTAGTAATGCAACGAGAATGATGGCATGATAGACATGTCATCATTGATAGGTTGTGTTGTCATGCAAACCATGTTGATAGTCTATACTTGATGGATTTTTCATATATCCCTGAAGTAGGAAGATGGTCTTTTCCCTAAGGTTAGGATGTAAACTTGATTGTTATATCAATATTCAACATTAGGGTTGATAAACATATATTCTGATTATGCAATTTTCTTATTACTAATTGTAAGAGAGGGGGACCACCATGTGCAAGCCCCAGGTCATGGAAGGCTTCCCTAACTTACCTTAGCTTAATGGGGTGTTAGGATATGCAAGATGAGAATGATGAGGACTATAAGGCCCTTCAATCACTCTACGGACCCAAAATACATGATGGGGCTAGGTGAGCCAGTTTTCAGGTTCAACACTATGTCTCAGGAAGCTCTTGCCTGAGGATGAAAGTGTGGTCCTTGGATGACAGCACGGTGTGCTGGGATCTCTAAAGTGTCCTGGCATCCGTACAACCATATAACTACAGAGACAAGGTCAAACCTAAGAAAACAAGCTAACGACCCAACTAACTATTGTTAAAGGGCCAAAATAATGTGATTAGGTAAACAAAATACTCTCTAATGTGATAAAGAAAAAATGCAAGAGTTAAGGTGGCAAGAAGGATCTCACAAAGAAAATCGTTCGCCAACTAGCTCCTTGAGAACACGTTCACCTACACACAAAGATGGGGAAAATGTTGGGTAGCTGTATAGGGGCCTGCCTCAGTCAAACCCTCATTTAGGTGTTTCCACCTCCACAAACAACCAAGAAAGCTAGTATGATAAAGAAAGTACTATAATATAGAATGCAAAAACATTACAAAACAGTAAGTGTGCTTCCTCAACCAAGTAATAGAGAAGAGGAAAGGGAAGCTTACCACCTCCACCAAGAGCACTCAAGGTTGTTTGGGGGAGAAAATGAGAGTACTCGAGTCTCTGTTGCAATGGTGTTGTCCCCAACTTGCTCTGTCAAAGTGATGGAGTAAAGTTGTTGCTGCAATGGAGTGCTTGAAATGCTTGGAGTGAGTGCAAGAGTGTGAAGAAGATTGCTTGAAGGTATGCAAAAGAAGTTGTGAAGCATGTAGGAGGAAGGAATTTGAAGAGGAGATGAATAAAATGGCCATATTCGGGTTGGTCAACCAAAGAGGGCATTACAACTTGACTCCCAATGAGAAATGTAATGCCTTTGTAGTTTCAGTCGTAGGAATCTACCAGGGACGTAAGTGCGCCGCACAAACATCTATGCGCCGCATGGGTGTCCCTGATAGAAATTCCCCTACCGATGCTCAAAACAGGCACCAAGTGAGATAAAAACAACGAGCTTAGGTGTAATTAAGCCTCTGAACTTGGTTTTCTAAAGTGGAGAAGGGAAAAAAAGGGAATTTGCATAAGGGGTGCAAATTCACTCTATAACATCATGAAAACAACAAAGGTCAAAAAGCAAACACTCAATGCAATCAAGCTCTAATGCAATCTAAAGTCAAACAACAAAGAAAAAAGGAAACAAGCTAAAACATAAAACAATCTCACCAAAGATCAATGTAACTCCATGGATAACCTCTGTTGTCCTTCTCCATTTCATTTTCTATAGTGTACTTTCCCTCAGATTTTTAGTACGTGCAAGCATAGCCTAAGGATTGTGATAATAACGAAACATCGAAGATTTAAGATAATTGCTCCAAAAGTCACAAGATTTTGGGAGAGATTGAAATTATGAAAGACAAATCAATTTATAGAAAATTGATCGTTCGAATGGCAGGTCAGGATCGAAAGATCAACAGACAGTTGAGATCAAAAGATTAGACATGCATTATGATGACTGTTAGTAGTGACATGATTGCTAAAAACTAGAAATAGAAATAAAAATTAAATAAATGCTTTAATCTTTGAGTTTGGTATTCAAAAATAGAAGAATAGTCTTTGCATGACAAAGATAAAGATAGGATAAAAGCAACGTTTTGTTCGAACACACACACAAGATTTAATTAATTAAATAAAGATATTTAATTAATACTCATGTACACACAAATGAGTTAGAACTAGATGACTGAATGATATGATGAAGATATTACTCGTGAAAGCTACTTAGACACAAAATTTGAAGTTAACTGACCGATTTAAATAGATCTCGAGTCGAGTCGGAGTGAATACTTAGATAACTTACACAATTATCTAAATATAGAGGAATGTGTTAGAACATATTTTTATGAATTAAATGATTTATTTAATTCAAGATTTGATATTTGAAGAATAATTAAATAAATAAGATTTATTTAATTAAGTGATAAAGGGGTTAAATGAATAATTAAATAAATAAATAATTTATTTAATTATAGTTGAAATATGATAAAGAGTAAATTAAATAAGAATTTATTTAATTTGAAAAGAAGGATAAGGTTAATTAGTAACATAATTAAATAAAAGTTTGTGCAATTTAATTCCAGATAGAATAAAAGAAAATGTGAGATTAATTAAATAGTGAGTTATTTGGTAATGCATGAGAGAACCAAGTTAAAAGTGAATTAATTAAATAATTAGATTTATTTAATTAATAAAGACTTTAGAGAATAATTAAATAATTGACATTATTTAGTAGACCATGGAAATCACAATTATGAGAAGAATATTGAGTGCAAACTTAGATTTGCGATTTAGGTGTCTACATTTTCCCTCTTTGATACAATGTCTGTTTAGGTGTTCGTCAAAGAAAATCGAAAAAAATATACTGATCATGCCCCGATTAATAAAATAGGTGAAGGTGATATGCCCCATCCCGGGAAAATTGACAAATTTCAAAAAATTTGGGTATAGTCCTGATTAGTCTTTTTGATGGCCAGTAATGCAATGGAGTTGATGGAAATGAATTTGGAGGTGTTAGGGACATGTACGGTTTGATTGAAGTTGGAAGTTTACGCAGCCAATAGACAAGGTCAGAAGAATTGCCACCCAAAACCCTAGGTATAAATAGAAAAGGGGTGAAAAATCAAGTCATTTTCACCCACCTAGTTTGAAAATTTGAGTTTTTGCTCTGGACACTCAGCAGACATGTCACCCGTTCCACACACTCACCATCGCGTGTATCGCATCCGGACGTTCAGGCGACCTGCTGATGCGGACCCCCTGGTATGTACTCGGATCTTGACTTTCAAAAATTTCCTTTGCACACATTTTTATGCATTTAATTGCATTTTTTGGCATGCGTCACTTTAGAGAAAATTCGCATTTGCATGCGTAAATGACGCATTTGTTTGCGGAATTATGCATTTGAAATTTTACGTTTGATACTTAGCATAGGTTTTTTATAATTTCAACGCATTTGTAATTTTGATCAATGCATGTGATATTTAACACCGCATTTGCATTTTGATTAGTCACATTTGCTATTTAGGTACGCATTTGAAATTGTCTAAACGCATTTGCATTTAGTATAGGGTGTTGTTATGTGTAATTGTAAAGAGGCGCATTTGTATTTTGCATGAATTTGTGATGTTTAATGAGGCAATTGACATTCTATGATGCATTTTCAAATTAAAATGACGTAATTGACTTTTTGAAATGCATTTGCAAAAGAATGACGCATTTATCTATCTTGATTTTTGAATGGAATTCGTTTGATGCTGACATGAGGCATGTATAATGCCTTTGCAGGTTGTATTGGATCCTATTTATAAGAGAGAGTCGAGACCGTTGAATTTCTTCTTTCATGACAGTTTATGAAGTGCAGAGAGACGGTTTCTATGGCATTGGGTCTCTTTCATGTGACAAACATGCCCATTATTTGGGAAAACTGGGGATTGTTGACCGCATTGTGCGAGCGGTGGCACTTAGAGACTTCTTCGTTTCACCTTCCTACTAGAGAGGCTATAGTCACTTTAGAGGATGTCTACAGGATCCTTAGATTACCTATTAGAGGGACGAGGGTTATGTATGATACTCAGAGAGGATTCTCTGAGATGTGCAGATATTATCCCCACAAGGATATTAGACAGTTGGGGATAGATCACTACAAGATTAGGTGGCATGTATTGGCTCAGAGGTATAAGCAGTTAGACTGTCTATTGTGTACATTGATAGGTGGCATAGTTCTTCCTAACCGTCGAGGTCATGGATTCCCTGTAGGATGGAGGGAGATGCTGGTATGGATGTTAGAGAGGCGAGAGGTCTATGCTTGGGGCCCTTGTCTCTTGGCTATGTTGTATTTTCATTTGCATGATATAGTCTACCAAGAGGCACAGTCGATGAGTTGTGGTACCATGCTCCTGCTGGTATGGGCGTGGGAACACATCACTATCTTTCATCCACTGATTACAGTTGATGTGCAACAGGGATCACCGTATGCCTTACATTATGTGGGGGCTAATATTCAACATCACGTTGGAGATATTGGATTTTTTAGACATGCTATTGATACCACAGTAAAATTCTCATGGAGACCATACTTGGATTTCCCATAGTGGTCAGATGAGGATGAACATTTGACATATTTTCGTCAGACAAAGTATCTGATTGGACGAACAGTTTCTCATGTGCATATTATAGAGAGACATTTTCCAGATCATGTTCTGCATCAATTCAGAGAGGTTCAGGACGAGCCTAGAGGACAAGCAGATTTTGCGAGATATTCTCAAGAGATCACACTATGGGGTGCCAAGATTCTAGTGGCCACTATTGAGGTAGATATTGATGCACTACAACCAATGCGGTGGGGGTGGAGAGATGGTTTGGTAGATCCAGGTACCACCGAGGCATATGATCGGTGGTGGGTCGTTCATAGGCCAATTCCTCTTACGGATCCAAATCAAGATGTGTTGGTAGAGCGGCGAGGGACATGACCGTGCGACAGGCGTGACAAAGGTAGAGGTCAGAGAGGTGGCAGTGGTTGTGGTGATGATGGAGATGGTCGTGGAGGTGGCTGGTGGGGTGGTGGGAGAGGGAGGCATGGATGGAGGGGATGAGGTCCAACTTTATCACCTATCCACGAGGAGGGATGGGAGGGAGATAATGTTCACATGCTAGACATGGGCGAAGGTGAGGAGGAGGTGCATGTTGAGATTGGTAGGGATGAGGTTCATGTTGAGGAGGTTGAGATTGGTATAGAGGTACATGTAGAGGAGGATGTTCTAGAGGAGCATGCTGAGGAGGCAGGCAGGGAGGAGACTGAGATCAATTCCCTTGGTTTGCTTGGTGTATATCAAGATGATGATGAGGAGGATGATCGGGAGCGTGAGGTCGGAGACAAGATTTTGGAAGAGTTGGAGGATGATGATGTTGGATTGGAGAGGGTGAGACAGGATGATACATAGGTGGTTGATCCAGACAGTGTGACACTTCGTGCTCAACTTGCATCTTTGGAGGAGCAGATGAGAGTTTTGATGTCCGAGCGAGATGCACTTTGGATAGAGAGAGATAGAGCCTACATGGATAGAGATTAGGCTATAGCTCGAAGACAGGAGACGAAGCAATAGTATTTTGAGATCATAGCTCTATCCAGTGGGCCAACATATGCATTTTCCAGAGAGTTAGTCAGATCTATTGAGAGGGCTTCTTATTATAGAGATTTGTATGAGGCAGAGGTTCCTTTGGAGAGACAGACTCCTAGTTTCCCACAGGCAAGCAACAGTAGGTCTCAGACCAGGACTCACACCAGGACACTGACTATAGAGGGGGTTCAGGGGCCTTGCAGATCTGGCCCATATGATAGGCCTCCTTTCAGACATAGGTCATCAGGATCTCGACATCATTCATTCGCACACTCTAGTCATGGGAGCAATGATAGTTCTGGATAGGGACATTTCTTGATTTGTACTGAGACATTGTATTATGATTATATAGTCTGCGGGCTTCCATATTTATTGATACATTATGACATGGTTATGTGACACTTTTGAGCAATATATATATATATATGATTTTGGCGGTGATTCTCATGATATGCAATTCTATTTATTGATTATGCAGTCTTTTATTCATGCATTTTATTGTCTATATGATATGCCTACGTGATGGATGATCATATGTACTTTATGATGTGTTAATGCAACCTATGATGTGATGTTGATTCTATGTGATGATGTATGCATTAATTTCTATGATGTCGATGGATGTTATGTATGCAATTTCTATGATGTCGATGGATATTATGTATGCAATTTATGATTATGAGATGCAATATGATGTTATATGTACAATGCTTTCTACATGTGATGATATACATTTGATGATGGATATAATGTGATGCATGTATTTACATTTTTTTATGTACATGTAATGCTTATGTTATGTAATCTATGATGATGAATGTCTATTATGCCATGATGTTGTAGATATGATAAATGCCTATATTTTTGTATTTTTCAAATGCAAGATTTATGTATGATTGATGATGTATGATTTTAAAATGATATTTCTAACATGAATGTATATGCAGGATGATTTATATTTTTGTGTGTCACAGGACTCTGTCATAATGCAAGAAAGAAAGAAATGTTAATGCGGAAAGAAATATTAATAAAAATAAAAAGAAATGAGATGGATGTTAGTATTAGCAATCTTCGATGTTTCACTCTATCACTAAAGGCGTTGCACTTTATCATCATTGGGAGTTAACTAATACAAATGAAGAAAAACACCATGATATGAAATAGATCAAGGTGTACAAGGTCATCCACTTGCTAACAATAGACAAAGGATTTTCCTAACTCATATGAAGGGCAAAGTTACCCTAGTATTTTTGTCAAAACAAACCACAGACAACAAACAAAATAAAAGACAGGTCATGAGACGTCATCACTCCTCTAAATCCTTCATGGGAAATCCTTGAGGAAACTAGTAACATGACTCAAAATCAGATTTAAAAGACATTTGACAGACAACAGTCAAAGAAAATAGAATTCTGATGCATCGTTGCTTCTCTAAATCCTTCATGGGACATCCTTGAGAAAACTAGTAACAAGATTCCAATCATAAAGTCAAAAGATAGTCAACAAACAACAGTCAAAGAAAATAGAATTTTGATACATCCTTTCTCCTCTAAATCCTTCATGGGATATCCTTGAGAAAGCTAGTAACATAATTCCCATCATAAAGTCAAATGAAATGATAAGATAAATAAGCCATAAAGTCAAAAGCCAGTAAAATATTTGCCAAAACTTGATATGTTTGTTTGATTTGTTTTGATTGATAAGAGGATTGATTGATAGAGCCTGGTTTCAGGAGATACACATACTGGATAAGACTTTGAGTGTGGTTTCGATGTTATGACTATCTGTATAAGGCATGACAAAAGCCTGGTTTCAAAAAGACATGTATCATATAAGATGTTGAGTCTAATGTCATTGATGTGATAACCTGTGTAAGGCTATGTTGATTGGTCTGACATTGTTTGTATTCAGGAAGGACAAATCTTGAATAAGACACAGGTTGATTGTTTTGATGATGTCTATTTTCAGGAATGACACATCTTGTAGAAGAAATTAGTTGATTTGTTTTGGTTATTGTTTTTGCAATTTGTTTGATTTGACTTAGAGACATTGTTGATGTGTTCACCAGATTGATGCATGACTTGATATGATGTGTTGACAATTGACTATGTGTGACAACAAACCCTAAAGGACTGACCTAGTGCGGCCTCGAGGGCTCATCGATTGATGGCCTTTCCTATGTTATACATACAGAGACCTCGTAGTTTGACTTGAATTTGACTGACAAGACTGACAACAAATAGAAGACGTGTGTGATATTATATGTGATGAACCCTAATGGACTAACCTAATGCAGCCTCGGGGGCTCGTCGCTTGATGGCCTTGCCTACGTTATACACGCGGAGACCTTGTAGTTCGACATGACCAATGACCTTGTCATATAGACAATGGATTGAATCATGATTTTATGCAGAAAAACCTAAACGAATTGACCTAATGCCTCGGGGGCACATCGGTAGATGGCCTTTCCTACATCCAGTCGTAGAGGAAACGTAGTTCAACAAGTGACAAAGACTGACAAGTGCGACTGACTCTGACTCTATTTTTTTATTTTTGACATGTTTTGATTTTTTTGTCTTTTTGAATTTTTCTAATGTTTTTTGGATTTTCTCAGGACACTTTGTAATGTTTTTGGATTTTTTCAGGACATTTTGTAATGTTTTTGGATTTTTGGATGGTTTTACATCTTCAGGATAGCCAAATTAAGAACCAATATGATGCACATAAAGTGTTTTCCCCCAGTCGAGTATAAGACAAATCGATTATGAATAGGATGAGATGGGGGATATGAAATGCACTTGATGTCAATCATTCCAAGTTATGGGAAATACTACCACTTATTATGAATGGTATGTACAAGCAATGGATGGAAAAGATAGGTGATATGTACAGGGATAGATAATATGTACAGGGATAAGCGATATGTACGAGGAAGTGGACTATGTACATGAATAGATAGTATGTATAGGGAAGTTAGATTAGAATGATAGTAGACAAAGGAGTAGAGTCAACTACACATGACACCTGTTTTCCAGGTTTTCCCCATGGTACTTATCCAAAGCACCACCGAAGTGGTTTTCACTATTGAACTGATTATTTCTCTTTACTATTTTCTGGATTTTCTAATTTTTTTGATGTTACCAAGACGCTTGTTTCCCAGGTTTTCACCTAGGTAACGATTTTTGTGATTTTTTTTTGTATTTTTGATAATTAAGACAAGGCTCTCAGAAGCTATGCGTAGAACTTCTTCAGATGAAGACTATTGATGGGTGTTGACAATGGTTCTCCTTCAGAAGTAGAGAGTTGATATGCTCATGATTCAAAGGATTCTATGACAATGTAGGGTCCTAACCAGTTAGGTTCAAAATTTCTGGTTTCTCTCTTTCAAAGACTTGGATTCTTAGGGTTCTCCATTAAGACCCGGTGCAATATAAGAGTTTATATTCAAAGACTTTTCTATTATGCTTAGCGTGGCCAGAGATGAGTTACGATAAGGTTTGGAGATGATCTAATTCATTGCATCTTCTTCGATTCCATCATCCTGGGAATTATAAGCTCATGGAGTCTTGAAACTTAGTACTCTTTAATAATTAAATATAGCACTTTCCCTTCCCTGGGGAATCTAGGCCCTCGTAAATTTAGAATGGCCTCGAAACCCAAATACTAGGGAATATGGAGTGAGGTTTTTAGAATCTGAGTCTCGCGCCAGTATGAGCCTAAAGGCAGCGATTAAACTATAAAGATTTAATCGCGGCTAGCATCATTGACTATCTTTTGAAAGTTCCACAATGATAGTTTTGTTAGATGCCTTTGCTTGGTCATTACCTTGTGAGTAATATGGGGTGGAAAAATGATGTTGTATATAGAACTCTTCACAGAGATGATGGATTTCTTGGTTCTTGAATGGACGACCATTATCTGTGACAATGGATTGAGGAACACCATACTGACAGATGATATAGTTCAGGATAAACTTAGAGATCTGTGTGTCGGTGATGTAGGTCATGGGAATAGCTTCAATCCACTTGGTGAAGTACTCGGTCGCAATGATAATGAACTTATGGCCATTGGATGATGTGGGATGTATCTTTCCTATGAGGTCGATTCCGCATTGGGAAAATGGCCATGGTGAGGTTATGGGACAGAGCTCATGTGCTGGTGCATGTATCAAATCTCCATGTACCTGACATTGGTGACATTTCTTCACAAAGACATATAAGTCCTTTTCTATGGTAGGCCAATAGTAACCCAGTCTCATAATCTTTTTAGCTAAGGTAGGACCACTAGAATGGGATCCACATATACCCTCATGCACCCCATGCAAGGTTGCTTGTGCTTCATCTGTATCGAGACATCTCAATAGGGTATTATCTAAGATGCGTCTATAAAGGGTGTCTCCGATGATGGTGTACTTGGATGACTTGCAAAGGAATGTCCTACGTTGGTTATTAGAAAGGTTAGGGGGTATAATTTTGGCATGGAGGTAGTCATAGATATCTTTATACCATGGGGAATCAGGACCAACAATCTCACACACCATCTTTGAATCGAGGATGTCATAGGTAGGGACCAAAAGTTGTTCTACCAAAAACTCGAACTTAGGCACATTGCTTGGTATGTCAAGGAGTGAAGCAATGGTAGCCATGGCATCTACTGCCCTATTTAGAACACGAGGTATTTGATGAAAGTCAACCTTGTCAAAGTACTCCTTAAAACTATTTGCCATGCATTTGTATGGAGCAAGCTTTTCATCCTTAGTTTCATAGTCATCATTTACCTGTCAGATTACTAGTTGAGAATCACCATAAACCTGTAGGTTCTTGATTTTCCATTTGACTGCCATGTGTAATCTTGTCACAAGATCTTCATATTCTGCTATGTTGGTGGTACATGGAAATGCAATCCTGAATGACTTAGGGATAGAATCACCATGTGGTGTGATAAACAAGATACCACCCCCTGAACCATGATTTGTATGAGAACCATCAAAGTATAGTTTCCATGTTGTGTTTGTGTCAATGGTGAATATAAACTTGTCAAGAAAATCTGCAACTAAAGGGTGATCTGCTTGTATCGGTGCATCAGCTAACTGATCAGCAATGACTTGTCCCTTAATAGCCTTTCGTTCTACATACAAGATGTCATACTCACTAAGTATCATTACCCATTTGGCCAATCGTCCTGTTAATGTTGCTTTGCTTAGAAGATATTTTAGAGGATCTATCTTAGAAACCAACATTGTTTGATGGTTTAGCCTATAGTGCCTTAGTTTTTGAGTTGCAAATACTACTGCAAGACAAGCACGTTCAATGGTACTGTAATTGAGCTCATAACCTACCAAAGTTTGACTGATACAGTATACTGCCCTTTCATGACCTTCATTGTCATTTTGTGTAAGCAATGCTCCAAGTGATGAATGGGTTGCTGAAATATAGAGAATCAATGGTCGTCCCTCAACAGGTGGCATTAAGACTAGTGGTGTGAGTAGATCATCCTTAATCAGTTGAAAGGCTTCTTGGAATTTACCTGTCCATACAAAGGGTATTCCTTTTCTAAGTAAATGTTGAAAGGGATGTGTCTTATCTGCTAACTGCACTATAAATCTTCTGATGGATTGCAGTCTCCCTTGTAATGTCCTTAGCTGACTGAGATTAGATGGTGGAGGAATGTCTATGATTGCTTTTACCTTAGCCGGATCCACTTCAATTCCCCTTCTAGAAATGATGTAACCCAAAAGCTTTCCTGATTTCACTCCAAACACACATTTCTTGGGATTTAGTCTCACTTTATACTTTTCTAGCCTTTGAAATATCTTGTCTAAAACCTATAAATGATCTTCCCTTGTCTTGTATTTAGCAATAAGGTCATCGACATAATCCTCCATAAGAGTGTGTATAAGGTCGTGAAAAATAGTGGTCATGGCATGCTGATAGGTTGCTCTAGCGTTTTTTAGTCTGAAGGGCATAACATTCTAGAAATAAGTTCCCCAAGGACATGTGAAAGTTGTTTTAGGTTGGTCTTCAGTTGTAATTCTAATTTGATTATACCTTGAAAATCCATCCATAAGGGATAACATCTCATATCTAGTTGTCATGTCTACTATCATGTCAATGTTGGGCAGAGGCAAATCATTCTTAGGGAAAGCCTTGTTGATATCTCTGAAATCTGTGCAGATGCAGATGCTCCCAGTTGGTTTAGTGATTGGTACAAGATTGGAAATCCAATCCGCATAGTCGATTGATCTAATGAAACCAATATCTAATAGTTTCTTGAGTTCTGCCTTGACTAGTAAAGCAATATGTGGGTGCATTTTCCTCAATTTATGTTTCACTGGTTTTACACCTGGTTGTAAGAGCAAGTGATTTAGAACAAGTTTAGGATCCAACCCAGGCATGTATGCATAGGACCAGGCAAAATTAATCTATCGTGTAAAGAAGTTGTGGAATTCTGGCTGCTCTTCTTCTGTCAATGATGCTGCAAAATATACCAGTCGAGGATTCTCTTTTGTACCTATGTTGAATTCCACTGATTCTTCAACTAGCATGGGTGACTTTTCCTATGCAACAAGGAGAATGTTCAAACCTCCATCCTTAGGTTCCTTAGAGAGGTTTTCGCCTTTAAATGCGTCCTTTATTTTTGCTTTTTTATTGTCTAAAGGTGCCTTTCGGTTTTCACCTAGAGACTCATCATTTTTATTTTTGTCATTATTTTTCTTATTTTTGCGACTGGAGGGTTGAACAGATTCCCCAAAATATGCTTTATTGTCCAAGTCAATGGTAAACCCAGCCTTGTGATCACCACTGGGTATGCCTTCTCTTAGTCCTAGGAACTCAGCAATCACTTCATCGTTCTCAAAAATGTCTAAGACGGGTGTGTATTGTTGATCCCAATCAATGAGTTGGGGATAAACTATGGGCATGTCATCATTAGAGTTGTCGAAGTTCAACAGAGTTAAGGTAAGGACTGAGTTGTTCATATGGTCACAAAAGTTTTGTACCGAGTCCTTTTTTCTCTTTTGCTTAGATCTAGGTGCATTATGAGGTGGTCCTAATGCCAAGGTGTGGTTATCTGAAACAGATGTATTAGGTTTCCAAGAGGTAGGATCAAGAGATTCCCAATAGTAATGTTTAAACCATTCCTCTTTTTTCATATGCTTTGGTGGATAGGAATTCAATGGATTTGGTGAGGATTTCAACATTAAGTCAAGTTCTCCAAAAAATTTGTCAAGGTCCATGGAAGAGGTGGAGAATAAGGAATCCCACTCGTATTCGTTAGAGTCTGGGGAATCACAATGTTGGTTAGATGGCTCGTGAGATGTCTCGATAATTTCAAAAGCACTTACTTCCTTGAGTAAAGGTGATGTGGTACTAGGAATGCCAATTTGAATCGGTTGAAACCCAAGCCCCAAGCCTTTCGGCCACTGAGAAATAAAGATTGGTTCAATCCTCCCATCTTGATGTAAGCCTAAACCACTATGCCCATTATATCCCTTGCTCTGCATGATTGTGAAGCCTTTGCCATATTGATCTCTAGGAATGTGAGCAAGTGTGGGAGGTTCTTCCGGGTCTTCTCTATACAACCAGGAGGTGACATATTCTGTGTGTATTGCTTCTTTGCTTAATTCTCCACATTTTGCAAAGGTTGTTGAGGGAGGGATGTGTATAGTGAACATTGACTTTCTCCTATCTGTTGTAGATAAACCGTATGATTTAGGAGCAATTAGATGGCTAATACAATAAGATGTCTTCATGTGATATTCTCCACAACCCTTGTCTTGGATCTCGACCCTAGGAGTAGAAGGTAATAATGATGGAGTGGATGTTTTAGTGAGAGTGGATGGATAAACATAATCAGATGAATTGGCTGATGAGGCTTCCTGATTTACAGGCACTTGAAACTGAGGTATCTCTCGTAGACTAGTGCAATATTGGAATGGATCTGGGTCACCATCTATTGTAATCTCAGTGCCATTGTAAGGGAATTTTAGACATTGATGATATGTGGAAGGGACTGCCTTCATGTCATGAATTCATGGTCTACCTAGCAGAAGGTTGTATGGAAGGGTGAGATCCAAAACTTGGAATTTTGTCTCCATAACTGTAGGACCAATTCTAATAGGAAGTGTGACCACCCCCTTTTATTTTCATTCCTCACCGTCATAAGCCTTAATGACAATGCTTTTGGTTGTGTCCACACATGCTTCCGAGAAACCTATTGCCTTAATCAATTTTAAAGTGCAAAGATTTAACCCTGCTCCTTCATCTACTAGAACTCGTCTAACTTTGGTTTTGTCAACAAGGACCTCAAGATGTAAAGGGTCATTATGATTTGTCTTCTTAGTTGCATAGTCTTGTTCAGAGAATGTGGCATGATGATTATTGGTCAAGTAACCTATCATTTCCTCAAAACGATTGACATCAAGATCATTAGGGACAGTGGTGCTATGTAAAGCTTTGTCTAAAATAGATTGATGTTTAGGGGAGATATGCAATAGTTCCAAGATGGAGATTTGGGGTGGTGTCTTCCCCAACTGATCAAGTAAGTTATATTGATGCTTGGAATTATGTGTTTGGTTGTTGTGATGGAGGTCCTTGGATGGTGATTTTGGTTCACCGAGTGTTGACAACGCATTCAAGATTTTTCTTTATGGTAATCGTATTGACATTCTTATCAGCAGCTCGAAGGTGATGTATGATTGGGCCACTATAATCATGCTTGATATTAACATAGTTGGTCGACGTGTTGGTCTTGTTACTCGAACTGGGGGCATTTCCTTTCCCATGGTCATGTAATGGATCTGAAAAGACCTTATGATCAGTGTTTTTAGATGTGAGTTTTTGTCCACTGACTTCAATAGTTCTATTGTCGACAAAGTCCTGTATGATGTTTTTTAGTTGACGACAATTTTGTAGGTTATGTCCCTTGGTCCAATGGAAATCACAAAAGGCATTATCATCCCACCACGATGGTTTGAATTTCCCCAGATCGTATTGTCTCAGCTCCTGAAGTTGTATAAGATTGTGTTGCAACAGTTGTTTGAATATTGACTCGATGGGTCTCCAAGGGGAGTAAACTCACGTTTTGGGAATCGTCTCTATTGTTGTGGCCATTGGGTGTTTTGGGTAGTATTGGGGGTTTGGTTACTGGCATTTATTGTGTTGGTAGAGGGGTTACTTCCTCTAAGTGTGATGATCAGTCCTGCTTGTAAATTTTTAGCATCAACTACCCCATTGTTGGTAACATTTTTATTCTGAGACCAAAATCTGTTTCTGTCATTGGAGGTGTTCTGCACAAGGGGGATTTCTTTTAGGTTTCTATGTCTTAAGTTCTCCTTTTTCAATGAGATCTTTTTCTATTATGAGCCCCTTTTCCACGAGTTATGTAAAGGATGTGCAACAATGTACCCTTAAGTTACTTCTCAATTTTGGGTTGAGGTTTTCTTGGAACATTGTGACCTTTTGTTTCTCAAGTATTTCTATAGGACACCAATTGGATATTGTTCTCCATCTCTAGAAGAAAGCAATGAAAGTTTCTCCTTCGTCTTGTGTTGTGTGACACAAAATTGCTATGTTTATCTCATGATCTATGTTGAAGGAGAATTGCTCAATGAATTTCTCAGCCAATTCGGCCCATGATTTTATGCCATAGTCCAGACCTAAAAACCACTCGAGTGCAATTCCTACAAGACTTCTTGGGAATAGTCTCATAAGATAAGTGGGGTCATAGGCGACATCGATGCACATGGTAGAAAATTCCCTTATGTGTGTGATCGGGTTTCACTTTCCATTGCACTTGGGTAGGTTTGGTATGACATACCCATGAGGGAAGGGTGTGATGTACAATGCTTTATCGAAGGGAAACAGGCATATGTCCTTTGCTAAAAAGGTTTTCTTAGTTGACACTGCCATGTTATCCATTTGTGTTTGAAGTGCATGCATTTTTGTTTGCAAGACATCAACCTGAGTCAATGATGTGTTGGGTGGATTATGTGGATCTATGTATGTATTCTGAACTCCAAGGTCTCATGATGGGTTTTGATTGAATGTTGGTATATGAAGTGGATTTGGATTCAGAATGTTGGTAAACAGGTTTTGATTCTAAATGAATGGATTTTGAGTAAATGGATTGTGATTCAGAATATGTGAAATGATAGGTCGGTTTCCATATTGGAAAGAGGGTATGCCTCCTGTCTGTGAAACCTCAAAGTGTGGTATTGTACTAGTTACACTAATAGTGGGTATGGTTGTTGTTTGTGGAATAGTGCTAGTGACGTTGACATTTGGTGTAGGTGTGAATGTTCTAGATTTTTTTTTCCAACATGAGGACCGAAGGGATTGGACGAGGATGCACCCAAAATAAAGTTTAGCCCCTATGTCAAAGTAGGTGTACCAAATGGAGATGTATGTATTGTAGTACTTGGTGTAGATCCTCCAGATGGTATGGTTGTGGTTACCTAAGGTATAGTTGCACTAGTGGTAGTTGTGTTTGTCTACTGAGTAGGTACTATTTGTAGAGTACTAATATCAAAACCAGGAGGTAGTTTAACACCTTCTGATAGAAATTTGGCTAAGTATCGTTGAGGATCATTTGCTACATAGTCATCTACAAAGGTAGCAAATCCAGGGTCTTGTGAAGCAGCCTTGATGTCTTCCACTGTAACATGTACTTGTGTGTCTCTAGTAACAAATTTGTCTAAGAGATGTTTGTGAGGTCTAGATGAGAACAGATTGATGAATTCATTGGGATCCGCCATTTTTTCTCTTTCTTTCCTTTTTGATCTATTTTCAACCATGTCATGTAAGCTCAAAGTGTAAGTGATGCAAAAGCTAAGTCTATGGATGATATGAATTAAACTATGTTTTTGGGATTTTCTGAATATGTAGGATGATGTATGCAACTATTTTTTTGGTATTTTCTCTGCAAATAGGGTATGTCCAAGAATGATGCTATTCTAGGATGACGGTAATCGAGATATGCAAAGTCTAGGTGACCAAACATAAGGATTCTAAAAGAGGTTATCTATCAGCTACAACTTAACCCAAGTTTCAATTTTGTTTCAACAAGGGACCTTGATAGAATTAGGACTAAAAGACAAGGTGAAATCCTAGGCTAGACTGATGAGCTGGAAGGATTCACGTGTTGGAAAAAGGATATGATAACTAGGTTCAGTGAAAAAATTTGTTGAATCAAGGGTTTAACCAAAATGTGAAAGGGTTCCTATCCTAGAATTTGTAAAAGATGATCTCTCTAAGGGAAGTAAAGACCTCTAAACTAAAAGTAAGATGCGTAGCTAGGGTACCTATCTCTATGACTAAAGGATTCTTAAAAGATCTAATTGTGCAAGTTTTGAGCAAACGTTTAGGTTTCTGTCCAAGAATCAGAAAAAGGATAAGCTAGATACTAGTTTGACTATTCGTTCTGGATTTGTGACACTAGATTCTAGTTTTCTAATCCTTAAGTAAATGCATCACAAAATTTAACAGTTGTGGTTTTATTTCTCAGTTGCGGTTTTCTAGTAATCAGTTGCGGGTTTCTGGTAAAGTTCAATTCCGGTATCAGACAGTTGCGGTGTAGTTTCTAATAGATGCGACTCGTGCAGGCAATTGTGACTCAAACTATATCGGATGTAATTTTTCAAGTTTTTGTGCACGGTAAAAGTTTTGCGACAGTGGCAAATGCTTCGTTCTAGACTGTAGTTGCGGCTCACCTTTTCATATGCGTCATAAAATATCACAAGTGCGGTCTCCTAAGTCATATGTGGCTTTATACAACAAATGCAAGCTAATCAGTAATATGCGACTCTAGTTTAGACATATGCGACTCTAGATGAAATTGGACAGTTTTTGATAGATGCGACTCTAGATTAAACAGTTGTGACTTTCTGGTGAAAAGTTGTGGTTTTCCAGTGAATGACAATGTAAACTGACTATGTTTCGTGATCAAGTTTGGAAAACAAAGACAATCGGAAGACAATGTATTTTTAGTTTGAATTCGACACAAAGAACATTTAATCTGATAACAGACAAGAACATCCTAGGCTATGTAGGACAGTATTTACTGAGTTCTCACTTGGGTTTTACCCCAGCTACGCTTATTCAAGGCGAATGACTAGTAGCTTGACCCCATTGGCTCCCCTCCATGGCTCAACACTTCATTTGGGGCAGCCAAGCTATAGTACCCATGAAACTCCCATGTCATACTTTCATCTCTACACATGAACTATAAAAATATGAGATGACTTCACAGGTTTGACCTGCTACACCAGTAAATAGAGGGATTTTGGACACTACAAACAAAGGTGTTTAATTCGAGCATTCCATTCGTAGGGCATGATCCATGCGGTGAGAGTCCCTTTTAGATCCATCTTGTCAGAACCATACATGTGATTCATTGGGGTTTCCCCAAGAATCCACTTTTATATACCAGCTGGAAGTCCCTCAGGTTCAGGGTGCTATCGGTCTGAGTCGTACTGAGGTGAGTACTTTTTCCTTCCAGGATAGGCCCAATTTCTAGAGTCATTAACTGTTTCTCTTACACCTAGGATCGCACGAATGTGCAAGGGGAGAGGATACTTCGATATACCAAATCGTGAAGGTAATAACAAAATTGTGCTTTCACACCAAACACAGTAGACATTTGTAAATTTTAAACCAAACGAAAGATTTGTTACACTACCAAACAATTTGTTTCAAAAATTTAACTATGGTCTTCGACATGCATTCTATAGAAAGATTCATTAGTAGTTTTGATATTGGTCTTCAACTATTGATCTACAAAAACTTCGTTAACTCCTTGAGACCCACACTGAAACTAGAAGATTAGCGAAAATAAAAACACAAAAGAAAGCTATAAATAAAAAATCTAGACCTAAAATTTTACCAGTCGCATGCATCGTTTTTGTTGTTAGATGTGTCGCGGGATTTTTACCAGTCAGTTGCAACTCAGAAAATAACAGATGCATAGTGATTCTTTAGATGCATCATTTCTATTGTCAAATGTGGTCTAAAATGTTAGTTGCATCATTCTGTCAAGTAGATGCGTCTTTGAATGTCAATTGCGTTGTTTAGTCAAGCATATGTGTCGTTTTGTACAAAACCTGCAAAAACTAAAAAAAATATCTACGGATTCGCGAAGATGGTGTCTTCACATTGGGTTCATCAAATGTAACATCATGAAAACAACAAAGGTAAAAAAGAAAACACTCAATGCAATCAAGCTCTAATGCAATATAAAGTCAAACAACAAAGAACAAAGGAAACAAGCAAAAACATAAAACAATCTCACCAAAGATTGATATAACTCCATGGATAACCTCTGTTGTTCTTCTCCATTTCATTTTTTGTTGTGTACTTTCCCTCAGATTTTTAGTACGTGCAAGCATAGCCTAAGGATTGTAATAATAATGAAACATTGAAGATTTAAGATAATTGCTCCAAAAGTCACAAGATTTCGGGAGAGATTGAAATGATGAAAGACAGATCAATTTATAGAAAATTAATCATTAGAATGATAGGTCAGGATTGAAAGATCAACAGACGGTTGAGATCAAAAGATTAGACATGCATTATGATGACTGTTAGTAGTGACATGATTGATAAAAACTAGAAATAGAAATAAAGATTAAATAAATGATTTAATCTTCGAGTTTGGTATTCGAAAATAGAAGAATAGTCTTTGCATGACAAAGATAAAGATAGGATAAAAGCAACATTCTGTTCGAACGCACACACAAGATTTAATTAATTCATTAAAGATATTTAATTAATACGCATGTACATGCAAATGAGTTAGAACTAGATGATTGAATGATATGATGAGAGATTACTCGTGAAAGCCACTCAGACACAAAATCTGAAGTTAACTCACCGATTTAAATAGATCTACCGGTGAGTCGAGGTGAATACTTAGATAACTTACACAATTATCTAAATATAGAGGAATGCGTTAGAATAGATTTTTACAAATTAAATGATTTATTTAATTCGAGATTTGATATTTGAAGAATAATTTAATAAATAAGATTTATTTAATTAAGTGATAAAGGGGTTAAATGAATAATTAAATAAATAAATAATTTATTTAATTATAGTTGAAATATGATAAAGAGTAAATTAAATAAGAATTTATTTAATTTGAAAAGAAGGATAAGGTTAATTAGTAACATAATTAAATAAAAAGTGTTTATTTAATTAATCAGATAGAATAAAGAAAATGTGAATTAATTAAATAATTAAGATTATTTAATTAATAGAAGAATTAAGGTTAAAGTGAATTAATTAAATAATTAGATTTATTTAATTAATAAAGAAATGAAGATTTTAGAGAATAATTAAATAATTGACATTATTTAATCATGACCATGGAAATACGAATTATGAAGAATATTGAAGTTGCAGGCTTAGACCAGATTTTGGTGTCTACACACTCTTATACATTTTGCCCCCCACTTTAGTGAGCATGAGTACCGATGAGTGCTCGGTAAAGTAGATCAAGGAAGGAGTAAGGTTAGAAATGTATACCTGAACCGTTGAGGAAGCAGACCACAATCTAGTGACCCTGAAGGTGTAGGGCAAGCGAAGGACTTCATAGCTTCTCAAAACTATGAAGTTGAAGATAGAAAGTGTCTTATAGGCCTGCAGATCTGCAAGGAGGCAACCCCTAATATCTCTCGCATGAAGGAAGCCCCGTGAAGTAAGTTCCTTACAGGCTCGCATACCTGCAAGGAAGGTGTCCCCCAAGAACTCTCACATGGAGGATACCCAAAAAAGTGCCTTATAGACTCGCAGATCTGCAAGGAAGCGTCCCCCAAGATCTCTCACATGGAGGAAGCCAGGAAAGTGCCCTATAGGTTCTCAAACCTGTAGGGAAGGTATTCTCCAAGATCTCTCGCATGAAGAATACCCAAGGAGGCACCCTACAAACCCGCAGACCTGTAGGGAAGGTAACCCTGGAGATCTCTTGTATGGAGGAAACCCAAGAAAACACCCTATAGGCTTGTCGACCTGCAAGGGAGCCACCCCCAAGATCTCTCGCATGGAGGAAGCTCAAAGGAAGCACCCCACAGGTTCTCAATATTGCAGAGAGGTATCCCCCAAGATCTCTCACATGAAGGAAACCTGAGAAAGAGGAATCCACAGAGTCAGGAAGCAGCCACATAGGCGAGAAAGCGGACAGTCGTGCAGATCATCGACAAGAAGGGGTCCCTTGGGAACCCGTCGTGAAGAAGGGGGTCCACTCAAGGGACACAGTTCAAAAGAAGATGTTTTCTTTCTCGAAGCGACCCATCATCAAGGGATCCTTTTGAAAGATGTTCACTTCATCAAGGAATTTGAAAGGAAGAATATGCCCCCACACGAGGGGAAGGTCAAAGCTATTCCTGCTTCGGAGGAAGGTTTCCATGTCCTTTCTTTACAAACCCATGATAAAGGAAACATGTTTCGTTAGGGTTCCAAGTTGAGAATGTGATTCTAAAAAAAGGTTTGCGGGGATTTTCGAGAAAAGATCCTATGGCGATGAATGCATTTTTTGAAAATTGAAACATTGATGAAAGGGCGTTGTCACACATGAGAGGGACAACACAAGCAAAGAAGATAAAGAGAAATCAAAGGAGAAAAAAACAAATGAAGGGCATAGGGGGATTTGGTTTAGCGGGGTCAGATCTATCAAAGATCATCAATCCCCAGCTAGATCAAGAAGAATGCATGGAAAACAAAGTAAAAATAAAAAATTGGGTCAACATGGAAGGGAAGCCTAAATTACCCCAACACTTTGCATCATCCCCAATTTATTTAAAATCAAGCACAAACATGGTAGAATGATGATACAAATAGAAGAAGGTTTACGGCACAAAAACCATGCCTGTATCCAAGCACCAACAAATAGAAGAAGGTTTACGGCACAAACATTGTAGAATGATGATACATTGATAGACCAAGAGGTCGTCTGCTTCCCACTCTAGGTCATCGTAAGGGGAAGGAGGACGAGCCTGCAGTGGTGGGATGTTAAGAGGAGGAGCATACAACCCTCCTGCAATAAGGGCTAAGGAGGAAGGCCCCTCGAGGTCCTCTCCACCAAGCTCTTGTGGAGCTAAGGTCAACAACTTTGTGAAGATTGCTGACAAGGCCGAGACTTCATCCACGAAGTTAAAAATGCACCCTACAAGAGCATTGTGTCTAACTTCAATGGACGGGGTGGGCTGCATCTAAGATTCACCACTAGGCTCACTGAATGACTCGAGAGCGGTGAAAAACTCAGGGGAAGCCCACACTAGTTCCATCACCAAGACAAAACAAGTCAACGCGGGGCCACCTTGCAGAGAAGGCAGACTCCTCTTATGTCCTTCGCTGCTAGAAGAACCACACTCCATCTTTTCCTTCGTTGGGGGAGACAAACTCCCCACAGATGAGGCTAAAGGTGCAAAGCAAGAGGAGGAAAGAACTGCAACGGACACAACCGAGGTATTAATCATATCCATAGGTTTTGGGAAAGACTGGATATCCATAATGAACATCAGTAAAGGCGGCTTAACTAAAGGAGAAATTAACATCTATACCCCCTTGGGGTTAGCTACATTCATACTCGCAGTGGAAACAGGAAGCAGTGTGGGACTAGTCTGAAGAGAAGCAGAAGGAAGGGGAGAGGAAGATGCTGCAGGAGGCCCTGAAGTAGGGGTGGTATTTTCTCCCTTCTTCCTTTGCGAGGTTGCCTACTCAGCCAAGAGAGCCTTTTGCTAACGCTTGTGCTCATGCACAAGGTGGTTTCTACGACTCTTTGAGTTGGAGGCTGGAGGCTGCGAAGGAACATAAGGCTCCTGCTCAACCATGGGGATGTCCACTATAGCCATTTCTAGCGGAGGAATGGATTCCTGAATGGGAGTAGGAGGAACAGGTTGAGAAGTAGTAGGGGGAGTCAGCTCAAGAGCCTCGACAGTGGGCCTCTTCCTATTCACTGCTTTGGGTGAAGGAGCGGTAGGAGGCCATGGATCAAATTCCCTTCGGGAAACTTTCTTTCTACTGTATAAGTAGTACCACTGTCCAAGGTATTCATTAGGGAGATCCAAGATCCTAAACTTGGGCCTGTGCCAAGGAGGAATCATCGGACTTAGCAAATAGCCACCAAGTTGACTCATCCAATTCTTCCCAAGAAAGGGGAGAGGATGAGGTAGTCCAGGAGAAGGCGACCTTCTCTTTACCTTTACGGGAAGGAGAGGGAGCCAGTGTGGACTTCTCCCCTCCCTTTTGGGAAGAGAGAGTAGTCGGTATAGGCTTCTCCTTCTCCTCTCAGGAAGAGGAGGCAACTGATTGTTTTATTACGGGAAGGGTCAGTTTTGACTGTACTTGGCCCCCAGTTTTATACTTTACATAATTCTTGTAAAGTAGGTCCGTTCTTGGAGGAAGCAGATCAATTGGGGAGGGCCAAAAGCGATCCAATGGATATCCACCACGGGACACCAAGGGTTGATATCCAGTGTCATGCACGACACCTTCATGGGAAAATTTTAAACACTTGTGAATAACAAAGGCGTTTCCATTCATGGAAGCTAGCCAAGGTATGCCTAGCTTCAGCCTAAACAAATCCGACTCCTGGATAACATTGAAAACCATGTCAATAGCCTTGGGTCCAACCAGGACAAACAAAGTTATCGAGCCATAAGGTTTGAGACACATACCATCGTGCGTACGGATGGTAGATTTTGTTTCTTCACATTCTTCCCTTTGTAATGAATTTAATACTAATGTTTCCTTTGTTATAACATTCACACGGCTCGTGGGGTCTACCAAGACTCCTATCACAATGTTACCATTGATGCGAGCGAGAATGTAGAGAGGCGAGGGTTTATTGTTTAAGGGCAAGTCCTGTGATGTGAATGTTATGTTTGACGAACTGGGTGCAGGTAGAGCAATAGAAGTCACTGTGACCATGTTAACATAGGCCTCAGGTTGAGTAATAGAATCATTGGAATTGATAATCATGTTAGTAGAATGCAATAGAAATGGGTCCGTGTATATCTACAATTCACTATTAGCTTTCACCACTGATTTGTTAGCATTTTGTTTACTCCCATCTAGATGAATGGTACCATCCTCGATGCGGTCCTATATCTCATGATGCAACCACATACAATGTTCGGTATCATGTCCATTAACTTGATGGTGCTGACAATAAGTGCTCCCATCATACCAATTAGGGTAAGGCTCCTTAACAGGCTTAGGATTCGGCAAGGTTACAATCTTATCCTTCAATAGCTTCTGCAAGATAGAAGAATAAGATTCTGATAACTTTGTCAACTTTCGGTTATGTTTGAGGTCATTGTTATTAGCAATGACAACTACATTTGTAACGGTCTTACCTTTCCCATAGATTGATACGATGGACTTTCCCTTAGTATGGGAGTGCGAGGAGGATCCCCCGAACTGAACAATCGTCTGTTGGTACTCTCGTAAGGTTGCACACAAGTGCACTAAAGAAGGGTATTTCATAAGGGTGAACTTCTCTTGCCAAGGCCTTTGTAAGTTCCCTATGAATAACTTCTGCACATCAGAATCAGGAAGCTGATATGAGATTTGTGAAAGGAGAACTTGGTAGCGCAGTATGAAATCCGTGATTTTTTTGTTATCTCCTTGTTTACATTGGATGAGATCCGAAAAAGTTCATCTTTGGCCCGATGTTTGCTTGGAATTGATTTACAAGTTGGTCAAATGAGAAAACAGAGTTGTCAGGCAAGGAACAATACCACTTGAGTGTTGTGTCCTTGAGAGATCGGGAAAACAGTTTGGCCATCAACACGTCGTGATGGAAGAAGTTCGTGCACAGGGCATTAAAGGCGAATACGTGTGTCTGTGGATCTCCTTTACTGCCATACTTTTCAAATTTAGGGATCTCCATTCCTTGGGGGAAAGGAGTGTTTAATATCACAACCGACAATGGGCTATGTCGGAAGAAGGGCTGGAAGATAGGCTAGGTTGAGGCTTGGGAAAGGCTCACGAACTGGCTCTGCCTCTTACCCATATTCTGAAGAAGGGTGTTCAGAATGGGGTTATTAGAAGATAGAGGGCCAGCGGAACCTCCTCTAGAACCACCGCCAAAGCCACCTCCAAAATTGCCACCAGTGTGACTTCTGCTAGAACCACTACCAGATCCATCTCCACCAATAGGGCCTCCCATGACCTCCACTGGGACCGTCTCCACCAGGCCATCCACCACCGCTACCAAAGCCCCCACCACTCATCCCGCCCAAGCCTCCGCCACTAGAGGTGACAGAGGGTGAAGGAAAGCCTAAGGGGAACGACGAGGACGGACGTGCGAGGCATCGATAATCCTGACTGTCATTCATGCTCTTTGAAAGTGACTTCTTATACAAAGCTAGGATTGTTTGAAGGAGCACACACTTTGGTGAGACCAAGGATGCTAGTCAGAAGCTCTATTTCTATTCAATCTTTATCCATAATATGTTTTAACTCGCTAACAACCCGAGCGACTCTGGCCATCTTTGGATTTCTTTCCAAGTGTTTTTCTAAGTTGCCCAGTCCTTTAGCGAGGGTGGAGACATATTCTACAAGAATTTGAACGACATTGTGCTCGTCTACCGACGATGGTGTAGGAGACACAGGGGGAGTGGGAACATGATCGGTTTCATCAATGAATCCAGTCTCATTCCCTGACAACTACTCCTATGCAGCTAGACCAACGGTGGGACCAGAGAAAGGGCTTGTAGAGAAACTAGTAGAGACCTTCGTCCTTTCCATCGGGAGGTTTCGTATACTTCTCCTAACAATATACCCAGAAGTTGTGGACTGGGTTGTGATGCTCATAAACCTTCACAACACTTTGGAACATGATAGTCATGAAGTACACAAGAGAAGTCTCAACACCAACGGATGAATAGACATTGGTTCAAGTCGAGTTCACCAAAAATGTAAGAGAGGGGGACTACCATGTGCAAGGCCTTGGGAAAGTCACGGAAGGCCAAGATGTGGAAGGTTTCCCTAACTTACCTCAACTTAACGGGGTGTTAGGATATGCGTGATGAGAATGATGAGGAATATAAGGCCCTTCAATCACTCTACGGACCCAAAATACAGGGTGGGGCTAGGCGAGCCGATTTTCAAGTTCAACACTACGCCTCAAGAAGCTCTCTTCCCGATGACGAAAGCGCGGTCCTTAGACAACAATGTAGCGTGCTAATGTCTCTAAAGTGTGCTGGTGTTTGTACGACTAGACAACTACAAAGACAAGGTCAAACCTAAGAAAACAAGCTAACGACCCAACTAACTATTGTTAAAGGGCCAAAATAACGTGATTAAGTAAACAAAATACTCTCTAATGTGATAAAGAAAAAATGCAAGAGTTAAGGTGGCAAGAAGGATCTCATAAAGAAACTTGTTCACTAGCTAGCTCCTTGAGAACACATTCACCTACACACAAAGAGGAAGAAAATGTTGGGTGGTTGTGTAGGGGCTTGCCTTAGTCAAACCCCCATTTAGGTGTTTCCACCTCCATGGACAACCAAGAAAGTGAGTATGATAAAGAAAGTACTATAATAGAGAACACCAAAACACTACAAAATAGTAAGTGTGCTTACTCAACCAAGTAATAGAGAAGAGGAAAGGGAAGATTACCACCTCCACCAAGAGCACTCAAGGCTGCTTGGGGGAGAAAATGAGAGTACACGAGCCTTTGTTGCAATGGTGTTGTCCCCAACTTGCTCTATCAAAGTGATGGAGTGAATTTGTTCCTGCAATGGAGTTCTTGAAATGCTTCGAGTGAGTGCAAGAGTGTGAAGAAGATTGCTTGAAGGTATGCAAAATAAGTTGTGAAGCATGTAGGAGGAAGGAATTTGAAGAGGAGATGAAGAAAATAGCCATATTCGGGTCGGTCGGCCGAAGAGGGCGTTACAACTTGACTCCCAATGAGAAGTGTAACTCCTTTGCAGGTTCAACCATAGAAATCTACCAGGGAAGTAAGTGCGCTGTGCGAACGTCTGCGCGTTGCGCGGGCGCTCCCGACAAAAAATCCCCTTCCAACGCTCAAAACAGGTGCCAAGTGGGATAAAAGCAACGGGCTTAGGTGTAATTAAGCCTTTGAACTTGGTTTTCTAAAGTGGAGAAAGGAAAAAAGGGGAATTTTCATAAGGGGTGCAAATTCACTCTTATACACTAATTAAGAGTCTATTCCTATTCACGAAATTCTAGAAGAGGACTCATGTTCTGACAACCCAAAGCCATATAGAGAAGAGGACTTGTAGGTGTAGAAGCATGAACTCCACACAGGCTAATGTCCTGCAAATTATATACAAATGTAGTGAACATTGTAAACATGTGAATATATGAGGAATATTGAGAAGTTTTATGATTTGATTATGATCACTTGATCGTTACATCACTTTTGATTGAAACCCTAGGTTGGGTTGTTTACTTGATTAGTAAATGAAGCAAATAGGTTGGGATTAACCTACATGATCTGATTGATCATTTGATTGTTGATTATATCTTTTGATTGAAGTCATTTATTGATGAGATTGTACTTTTGAATGAGGTCATTTATTGATGAGGTCATATTTCTGAAAAGAATGCATTTAATGTTGTGATCATACTTTTGAATAGAGTCATTTAATGTTATGATGTTACGATTACCCAAGGTGGTTAATTAGGTTATTCCTGGGATTAGGATAATCCATGGAAAAGGGGATAACCTAGCTAGACACTAGTATGTGTACATGAATGATTAGTGTGGTTATACCTAGGGTTAGAGGAATTCATGGGAAAGGGTGTAACTTAGATAATTAGTTTGTTATGGATTTGGATATTCCTGGGGTTAGGGTAATCCATGGTTTAGGGAATTATTGAACATTTTTTTATGTTATCACCTTAGATTGAATGTGTGTTATGTTTATGGTCAATACCAAATCAAGCTAAAGGGTGGGTGGACAAATGACTCTCACTCAAAGTACTGGGTGTTGAACTCTTTGACCAAAGTAGTGTAAGTAGCCACTATTTACACTACCAGTTCATTGTGATCCATGATTGCATTCTAGATAGGGAAGTCATACATGTAGGTTGTAGCCAATGTATGGTAGCTCTAGAAATGTAGGACACAAAACTATGCTCAAGAAGGTAAGGATTATGGGGTTACCAAACCAATCTCTTCATCAAAGGGTAGGGCCATCTTACCAGTTAGGTAGATGTGTGAGGCACTGCAGTAAGTCCATGGTTGGAAAAAAAGCACCTGAGTGATGCTCTCCCTTATACAGTTGGCGACCAGGATTTGAGGATGTACGCACTAGTATTGGGGACAACTAGAATGTATATATGCACCAGTAATGGGGACATCTAGAATGTATGCACCAATATTGGGGACATCAAGGATGTATGCCCAGGTAGGGACATCTAAACCATTTGTATATTTGTTTCATTAAGCTCATGGAAGCTATGTATGTATATATTCTTATCGAGAAACTGTTATTAAAAAAAAATTATCATTACCTGGGATTATGTAATAGATAATCATTACTTGGAATTATATAATGCACTTTATGAAAATGAAATGAGAATTTGAAATGGTATTAATTTCTAATATGCATATTTTATTATTGAAATGCAATGGGAGTTCGGAATGGGTTTATTCCAATTGTGCATCTTTATTATTAAATTAGAAGAAATTTTTTATTGCTATATATTTGTTCACATGTGGGTTAAAACATGGTGAAAATCAATGGATAAAACATTGGGGTTGTTACACCAACAAGCAAAACAATGAGATACTGCAATGGTGGAGTTAAAGGTAATATACAAACATATTCTCACTAACAATTGAGCAACATGTCTTGAGGACAAGACATAATTTTGAAAGGGGGATGATGTTAGTAGGGTACATGACAGAGAGTAAAAGCTGCCACAATCTATCACATAGGACTTGCGGAACCTCAGGCTAACAAAGGGGATAGTACTTGTGTGTGTGTGTGTGTGTGTGTGTGCTAGGAGTTATAAAGATTCAATAGATATATGTGTTATGGATGAATGATGTTCTTAAATAAGTTATGCATGAGATGCTATTAGGACCTTGCCACACACTTACTCTTTTCTCTTATTGTATCCTTTGGGGTATAAACAAACTACATAAGGGATACTAGGGTACATATCTCCAGACTGTAATTCCTCATTTCCTCTTGCTAACAATGAGCTTTTAGTAGAAATAAGAGTCAAAAAAATCATAGGTACCTGTTCAAGGTATTTTTGAACATTTTAAATTTATTTATGAATATTTTAAAAATTCCCTTCAAGCTGCAAGCATAATCTTGTTTGAAAATGTGCTAGCATTATTCAATGATTACATATGAATATGTGCTTTTCATTCGTACATGTTACTTACATACACTTTTCATGGAGATGGGAGCCAACGTATTCCTAAGGTAACACTCGTAGTTGTTACATAAGATGTTATTTAGTGTGTTACTTTATGTGATATTACTTACATAGATGTTATTTATGTGTGTTGCAAGCGTAAAGCTTGTTTGAAATGTAGTAGCATTAATGTGTGTTGCTTTATGTGATGTTACTTACTTAGATGTTATTTATGTGTGTTGCAAGTGTAAAGCTTGTTTGAAAATGTAAAATGTAATAAAATTATAATATAATTTATGTGATGTTACATAGATGTTATTTATGTGTGTTGCAAGCATAAAGCTTGTTTGAAAATGTAAAATGTAATAAAATTATAATACAATTTATGTGATGTTACATAGATGTTATTTATGTGTGATGCAAACGTTGTTTGAAAATGTAAAATGTAATAAAATTATAATACAATTATTTGAAATTGTAATAGCAGTATAATACAATTATAGTATTATATGATCATGAATTGTAAAGGGAACACTCTTAGATGTTACTTAGATGTTATTTATGTGTCCATTTGCCTTACTTTCCTAAGGTGATAGATGATATTTATGTGTCCCTTTTGCCTTACTTTCCTAAGGTGCATGCTACATCTACTTAAGAAAGATGTTATTTATGTCGTACATAGATGTTATTTTTATGTATATATATCTCATTTCATATATAGATCTCTCATGGTCATGGAGAAACCCCTAGATATTACGTTATGTTTTTACACCCAGAGGCATTATACAGTGAAAACAAAGAGTGTGTCAATAAAAATGATTATTGAGGTTGAAATTGACGTCCTTGCTGGCTGTTTAGATCTAAATGCATCAGGAATGTAACTGACTGTAACGCATGAGGACGGTAGTGGAAGAGTCGCAGGGTAGTGGCGTGAGGAAGGTAGTGGAGTCGCCGCATTAATAGGGTAGTGGAAGAGTGGCGTTGGATATTTAAAAGGAAACAATTGGATATTTAAGAATGTTGAGACCAATGGTGTTGCGTCGCCCGTTCTACTCATGCCCGCCGCCCTCAAACTGCAGATTGAAAAAATTATAGCCATTCTAATAATGTAGGTTTTGTGATTACATTCTGATTATTTATGTTGGCATTTCCTAGGTTCGCAGCTTCTTGTCTGTGGGACATTCTTTCATTCATTTATTCATAGGCACAGATTATATAGAACAGTCGTTGGATTTAAATATTGCGTAGGTGATTGCTTTTTTCTATGCTTTATTTTCTATCATTTGTGCCATTCTTGAGTTTGGTCACCGATTTGAGAAACTACCGAGGATGGTGGGAAGTTGAGTCTCTGAGAAGCAAATGAGTAGAGAATGCTTTATTTGAGTTTGTTTAGTTGTGGATGGTCTGATTCCAATGATTCCAAACCGGAACTCTTCACTTTGAAATGTTTCAGATTAGAATCACAGATTTTTGAATTCCTTAGCACAGGAGACTGTACAATATAAAGCCACCTATCAAACAAGTTGCTTGTTGGCATGGTAGTATTGAAATGCATTACCATTTTCTCTGTTTTTTTTTCAATCTGATTTAAGTTTTTTTTTTTCAAGACACATTCATAAGTGAGTCAACCTCCATCATGTAGTATAAGATGACATCAAAATTACCAACATAGTCATCCAATCTGATGCACACTTCTTATCACAAGCTCTACCATATGCAAATACATGATCTCTTTCAGTTGTCCATCATGTGTCCTCACATCATCTCCATGACAAACTCCAGCAAGTATTCAGGAACTCTTGTACGAAGTACAGGAAATATATAACTTAAAAATCTCATTAAGTTTTCCAACTCTTAACACTCAGAGGTCTAAAAGATGAGTGGCAGTGCAAATTGCAAACAGTAACTGCCTTATTTAAAAAAAAAATTAATGCTGGAACCATAGCCAGCAAGTGTTCAGGAAATTCTTGTATTAGATGGTATTTATAAGAGATATTTAACTTTGAATTTTTCTCAAAAACCAGTGGCAGAATTTGTCGAGGAGGCCCTGAATTTTCTCAGTAACATTTGCTGAATTTTTGTTTTGTTTTGGTAAAACAAATTAATTTTTTTTTAGAAAATATTGTTTTACTAATACAACAGGCGGAGCTAATTCATTCTAATATTCAAATATTAATTTTATATAGGTTATTAGATCTAAGTTTTGGTAGTTTAGTTTAATTGATTTCTTTTTTCAATCTTGACTTCATAGTCGTATTATATTACTAAGAATCTAATCATATTTGATAAATTTATTTAGAAAATATTGTTTTACTGATAACAACAGGCGGAGCTAATTCACTCTAATATTCAAATATTAATTTTATATAGGTTATTACATCTAAGTTTTGGTAGTTTAGTTTAATTGATAATAAAAAATTATGATTCTGTTTAAATTATTTTGATTGATAATCATAAATTTATGATTCTGTTTGAATTATTTTAATTGATAGTCATAAATTTATGATTATGATCTAATCATATTTGATAAATTTATTTAGAAAATATTGTTTTACTGATAAAGGCAGAGCTAATTCACTCTAATATTCAAATATTAATTTTATATAGGTTATTATAAATAAATAAATAGTATATATTTTTTATTTTTCCTAATAATCATATTTGATAAACTAAAAGAATAAATAAATAAATAAATAAGCACAAATAAATAAATAAATAATATATATTTTAGATTTCTCCTAGTAATCATATTTGATAAACTAAAAGAATAAATAAATAAATAAATAATATTTTGATTTAAACTAAAAGAATAAATAAATATATATATATTTTTATATTATATATAGAGAGATCAAAAACATAAGCCCCAAGGCATCACCAGGGAACGAAAAGTACGGCTCAAGAGAGGCAAGGCCTCACATCAAGAGCACACAGAGAACAGTAGTACAAAAAATATATATACAACCTATGCACAGCACGAAGAGAAGCTGATACAAAACATAGCAGCCACTAGCATAAAGTTACATCGATGCTATCAACCCAAGCCACCCAACCCAAGGCGCCTTCCATCCAGGCAATGTGCTTGGTCTCCTGAATCTGAGCCAACATCAGGACCTGTTCCTTGTTAACTTTCCTGTTGTTCTTCACTTCTTGGGTCAGGATCTTGCATGTTTTCTCAAAGAGCTGCAGATTGTCCATAGTCTACCTCCAAGCATAACCTCCTTGCATCTCGTATATGAAGAACGTGGCGGAGCCATTTTTGAGGAACCTTTTGAGCTTCTCTTTTTCAATCAACATAGTAGTGCGGACCTGCAAATTTTTTTTAAGGTAGATGAGTTTTCGAAAAGACTCAGTAAGAATTCTGGGATTACTCTGAAATCTCTCTTCATTTCTACATTTCCAGATTTGCCACAAAATCCCCGAGGAGAGGATTTTCCAAAATAAATTAGTATCATGTTTCAAGCCAACGATATGCCCGGTAATAATCTCAAAGATGTTAAAGAGAGAAGGATACATAATGCCAAACATCAGCCAAATCTCTTTAGCAAAAATGCAGTCAAAAAGAATGTGTCTACCAGTCTCGGGTAACCTGCACATGGGACAAACATCAGTACCAAGGGGATCTTTTCTGATAGGGAGTCTATCAAGAATAACTAGCCAGTTAAAACATTTAATCTTAGGTTCAGTAGGACCTTTCCAAAGATTTTCAAACAAGTTCTTCCACGCACGGGTGTCTAAAGAAGAGTACCAGACCTTGTTAATGTGATCTATAACGGCCTCAGAATGCCCAATAGTGTTATAAATGTTTTTGGCTTTGATTTTGTTAAGCACAGTCCCATCAGGCCACTTGATGCTTAAAAATCTGTGGGAGTCAATTTGACAGGAGGTCGGGAGATTTCTGGTGGCTTTGCGGATCATACTATACGTTTTCTTCTGGGAGCCGGGAAGGTTAAATTTGTTACTGAGAACCTCCCAGTCTATTAATCTGTCATGCTCAAATAAATCAGCCAATTGGGAGATGCCTTTGCTGTTCCATTGCCTAGCCGAGCAGCCCTGAGAGAGGGCGAGGGGCTTGCCAGAGTAATTCAGGTTCCACCAAATGGACCTTTCACCATAAAGATGGGCATCATCATGGAAGGACCTGTTAGTTATAAAACGTTTCACAAAATTCCAGGCTTTCCAGATGGATCTAAAAACAGCAGATCCTTGCACATTCACGGGAAAATCACCAAGGACAAGATCATTAAAAGGAAGATTCTTCCAAGACTTAGCTATCTTGGGGATACCTCTCTCAATGTTATTTCTAACCAAGACCTTCCAGGGATCATCACCATCAAGAGAGTGGAAGATCCACTTGGCGGCCAGGGCAATCCCCTGGAGCTTAAGATCCTTCAAGCCAAGCCCCCCAAGGAGTTTGTTGGTGTGACACCATTCCCACTTGACCGCATGCATTTTGTTCTTGCCTTTTCCATCAGACCAGAGAAACTTCCTAATCTCTTTTTGGATTTCATAGATTTGATAGTTACTGAACATCCAAGCTGAGGAGTAATAGATATTATAAGATGACATAATTTTCTGGCAAACCTGCACTCTGTCGGCCAGCGACAGGGCCCTGTTATGCCACTTATGGAGCTTCTTCACAATCTTGTCTTTGACCCAGAACCACATATCTTTAAGGGAGGGGTCGATGGAGAAGGGAATACCAAGATACCTCACTATCTTGTTAGGGCCACCCCATTGAAAGTTATAGCTCTTGAACCAGATGGGTGGCTGCTCAACCCACCCAAGGCAGACAGACTTAAGGTGGGAGAGGCGGGCGCCCGAGATTTTGCAGAAAATGTTGAGCTTGTGATAAAGGGTTTCGAAGTTGTCAGCCGTAGCCTCAAGGAAGATCGCGGTGTCGTCCGCGAACTGGCAGTTAATGAGCTCACTGTCATTGGGAAGAGATATACCTTTGACAGCCGGGGAGACAGAATTATCTCTAAGGATGTAATAGAGGGCTTCAGAAGCGATCACAAACAGGGCAAGGGCCAAGGGGCACCCCTGTCTGATGGATCTTTCAAGAGGAAAAGAGTCAGTAAGGTAGCCATTCACATCAACCTGTGCGAAGGCATCTTTGAAAAGAATTTTCACATAATTGTAGAAAATACTGGGGAAACCAAAGGCTTCGAGCATCATGGAAATGAAATTCCACTCCACTTTGTCGTAAGCTTTCTCGAAGTCCAGAAGGAACATGACAGAGTCCTGTTTAGAGACACGGGCCCAACTCATGGCTTCCCAGCCGGTAATCAAATTTTCCAGGATATATCTCCCTTTTATAAAACCCGTTTGAGTAGGGCACACAAACTTGGGCAGAATATCTTTAATCCTGAGGGCCAGAATTTTGGCAAAAAATTTATAGGAAACATTGAGGAGAGTAATAGGTCTCCAGTTCTTGATGAGCGCTTTGTCCCCATCCTTGGGGAGCAGTTTGATAATTCCCCTGTTAATAGAAGATCCCAAGGAACCCGTAGCAATGGCCTCAGAGTAAATATCCAGCAGGTCATTGCAAATCCAATCTATATTGGCCTTGTAGAACTCAACAGGCAACCCGTCCGGGCCAGGGGCCTTGTCATTATTAAGCTCCTTAATGACATTTTCAATTTCTTCAAGAGAGATCTCTTTGGACAGCTGATTAGCTTCAATCACGGAGATCCTATTGGGAATGAGAGAACGGATCTGGTCTCTCAAGAGGGCAGCATCCTCTGAATCCTCAGAGGTGAAAAGGTTGCGATAGAAACTGGCAAAGGCCTTCTTGATATTATCCGGATCATTAATTTCAATGTTATCAACAACAAGTCTTTCAATATTCTCATTAGAATGCTTTTGTTTGATGAGGTTGAAGAAGCACTTGGAGCCTCACCCCTACACATGCTTCGCTGAGCACGGATCCTCACTCATGGCACCTTGACCTCGCCAATTCGCTGATGTTTCTAAGGCATCTTAGCCTTCAAGCAACTTATGGCGGTATCAGCCTACAATCGCGGCGCTGGTCGATAACTTTCTCTGCACCGGTAGATCAGAGGGACAACTTCTTTTCCACAAACCTAAAGTCTTTAGACCTTTTTTTCCCTATGGTCCGCAAGAGATTCCGCCAGGAGAGCAGATTCAGGTTCCATCTGTCTAAGTGAGACATGCTAGGGAAATTTTTCCTGTTTAAGATGCTAATGATACGGATGGCACAAAGGGTATCTTCGTCATTGAGCAGATTAGTATTAAGAAAGAATTTGGGGTGGGGTCTATCGCAAGGATAAGGGGAGCCATTGATCTTGAAACAAGAAGAGATAGGGTGGTGATCGGAGAGAGAGGGGGGGGTAACCAGGACCGTATTTACCAAGAGATCATCGCGGGAAGGAGAAAAGCCTGCCGGGCATAAACGTCAAGCCTTGGAGAAAATCCCACGCAAAGCGGGGCTAAGGCTGGAAATTAAGCGGTGCATGCCATAATCCGCGAGAGTCCTTTAGCAATCGATAAAGCACGTTCAAATGTTTTAAACTTAACATCTCGTACTACTGTATCTTTTTCAGAATCTTTCCAGGCAAACGGCCGGCCACCCAGTTTGTCATCCTGAGATTCAACCATGTTGAAATCTCCCCCAACAAGCCAAGGAATGTTAGGGAGAGCGGTTAACCAGTCCCAGAGACAAGCTCTCTCCTTGCAATCATTTGGGGCATAAACAGAACAAATGCCAAATATAAAGTTATTGACGTTGAGAGTGACCCAAACCGCCCTGTTGCAGGGGGAGGAACCATTACCAGAGATAAACTTGGCCCATTTGTTGTTAATTAGAAGTGCAACACCCCCCTGCCTCTAGGGTGGTTGGTAAAAACTTTAATAGCATTTTTCCAAAGAAAATTGAGATTGACATCCAAGATGTATCCAGTGGCCTTTATTTCCTGCAGCATGAGGAAGTCCAAAGATTTACAGGTTTCAAGGAACCGCTTAATGATCCACTTTCTGTCAGGGGATTCAAGCCCCCGAATATTCCACGAGATACAATTCATTGGGGAGTAAATAAGGAGGGAACGCTGAGTTCATATGTACCTGCCAATGAAGCCACCGCAATGGCCTGGGAGTCACCCATTTTTTTCTTTGAGGGGTTTTATTTTTGGAACCTAAGCGTCTCCCTCTTCGCTTGGCCATGGGAAGGGCATCTCTACCATCATCGTCATTCTCAGAATCCTCATGAGATACATACTCCAGATCAACAGAATGTTTCTGAGTGAGAGAGGTCGAAGCCTCGGAAAAATTATTGGTCGGGATGATTTCTAGCATACAATCATCACCAAGTTCACGAAACACTTTAGGAGGGAATCTTATGGAAGGGGGCGGGTCCTGAGATCTGAAAAAACATTCCAACATATCCGAAGCTGAAGGGGTAGGGCTGGGGAGTGATTCTTTAGGCTCGGACACGACGGAGTTGATGGTGACAGGGTAGGACTAAGAGCAAAGGGTTCGAGAACCATCAACTTCAGTATTGGTCTGCTTATTGGCCCTTCGTCGTCTCTTGTTAGAAGTTTTAGCAACCGCAGTGAAGCCAGCATTAGGAGCACTATCCACGGGAGGGAAGGGATCACCCTGGAGCCCAGAATGAGGGGGAGCAAAGGCGGAGGATGGGTTGCAAGGCGCCAAAGGGGGGTCGAGCTTTGCGGGTGGCTCAGACGAGGGGCATTCTCAACTTTCATATCCGGGATAGGGTTCCCAACGGATGGTGAACTGCGGGGGTGCGGGGTTTTGGCGGGCAGGGGTTTCTTCTTTATGATAGGGCAGTCTCTCCTTAGATGCCCTTCCCTTCTGCACAGAAAGCAAGCGTTTAGACCCCCTAGAATATCAACGGGGCACACAAATTTGTCCTCCGAAATGCAAATATTGATTTCAGGGGGGATTTCAAAACCAGGGTTCAGAGAAATAAGAACTCTAGCATCCATGTGAGGGACCAGTCTAACGGTATCGTCCATGCGGATGACCTTACCGAGAGGTTCAAGCAACTGCGGGAGAAACCGCCATAAGAAAGGTGGGATCTGTTTGATCACAATCCAACGCGGGGCCGAAAGCGCGAGGACTTCCTCATGAATGGCTTCCGGCGACCACGCGATGGCGCGGAAAGAGGTATTTTCGACGGTCCAGTATTGTTTCTTGAGAATTTCCATTTGGGTTTCATGGGAGGTGAAAAAAATAACAAACAATCCTTTCTGAATCTGTCTACAGAATGAAATATGAAAGCCAAGCTTCAAGTTCCAAAAATTATGAAACCAATCATCCATAAATTTCCTTGGCGGACATTTATCCAAATCGACAGCAGAAAAAAAGATAGCAGAACTTTTGAGTCTATTTTTCTCCTTACAAATTTCAGCAAGCATTTCGGGATTAGGAGAAATAGAGAGAGATGTGGGAGCAACCCCACAATTCTTACCTTCTTCGGTGGTTTCATTAGGGTTAGCAATGGAAAACCTCGCACCCGCGTCGATGGAAACCCCAGCTTTCGCCACCGCCTCAGAGAACGTTTTGGGTCTCGACTGCAGAGGAGAAGACTTGGGAATGTTTGGGCTAACGTTGTCAGACGCCATAAATGTTAGGGGAGCCGCCGGAGGGGGGTTAGGGGGTACGGCCTCTGCCGAACGGCAGAGAGAAGAGGATGACGATGATTTTAACATAAATGCTCATAAACACCTAACCTACGCAGGAAAGAACACACCTGGTATGCCGCCTTAACCCGGATTTCGAGGATCACGCAATTCTCAGACTACTCACTCCGAAGTCATTTCCAACTGATATTATATATATTTAAATATTTTTAGTATAATATTTAGATATTATATATTTAATATTTATATACACTTTAACTTACTAAATATAAATACCATATAACTTTGTACATATATTATTAATTAAAATATAAAATATATGATAAGTTTAATATTTATCTATATTTATTTTTAATTAATTTCTATTTTTCAAAATATTTTTTATTATTTATTTTTTTATGGTATTTATTTTTTATTTTAAATTATAAAATATAATTCTCTAGAATATTCTTAATTTAATATTATGAAATAAAATTACATTTTATATATTTAACTATTGAACACATAATATTATAATATTTAGATATTATATATTTAATATTTATGTACACTATGCATTATTAAATATAAATATAATTTAACTTTTTACATACATTACTAATTAAATACATTATAAGTTTAAATATTATTAAAATATTAAATATATTAGAAGTTTAATATTTATCTTATTTATTTTTAAATTAAAATATATATTATATTTATTGAAAAATATATTCAATTTATATTTATTATTACATATTATATGAAATATGATGCATATTATTAGATATAAATATTATATACATACACTCCCTTTTCCTCCCTTCCTATCTCTATCTCTTTACCTCTACCCCCTCTCTACTACTTTTCTCTATCACCTTTTATATCTCTCACTCTTGCCCCCTCTATATATTCCTCACTCTACCTTTCTCTATATCGCTTCCTATATCTTTATCTTTCTATCTCTCCATATCCTCCTCTCTCATTGTCTCCCTCTTTCTATCTCTAGTTCTCCCTCTTCCTATTTCACTATCTTTCCATCACTCCCTCTCTATATGTTTATCTATCTTTCTCCCACTGCTTCTTTATTTCCCAAGTTATATCTATCTCTATCCCTATCTCTCCCTCTCTCCTGATCACTCCCTCTTTCAATTTATCTCTACTTCTCTCTCCTCTCTCTATTTCACTCCCCCCTCTCCATCCCTCTCTATCTATTTATAAATATATATCTCCCTCTCTATATCTCTCCATATCTCTCTCATTCATATACACACACTCCCTCTTTCTCCTTCCCTACCTCTATCTCTATCATTTTTCCTATCTATAGCTCTCTCTATTACTTATCTCTATCACCTTTCTCTCTCACTCTTGTCCCCCCTCTCTCTCTCTATCCATCTATCTCTCTCCTCTCTCTATCTCTTTCTATCTATATCTCTCTACATCTATCTCCCTATACATCTATATCCTTTTCCTCTCTCTCTCACTTCTTCTCTCTATCTTATTCACTCCATCTCTCCCTCCATCTCTTCAGGCTTCTACTCTATATCTTTATCTTTATTTCTCAATTGATCTCCCTCTCACTCATATATCTATCTCTTTCTATAAATATCCTTCTCTACATATATCTCTCTATCTATCTATCTCCCTGTTTCTTTATTCCTTTTCCTATCCCTCTCTATCTCTATATCACCTTCTATTTATATCTCTCCCTCTCCCTCTCTCCCCCTCTTCTCTCTCCCTCTCTACATATATCTACCTCTTCCCCATCTTCTCCTTCTCTCCCTCCTCTACCTATCTCTCCTTTTCCTCCCTCTCCCTTTATCTTCATTTGCCTCTCTCTCTCTCTCTCTCTCTCTCTCTCTCTCTCTCTCTCTCTCTCTCTCTCTCTCTCTCTCTCTCTCTCTCTCCCCCCTGTTTCTATCTCCCTCTCCATATCTATTTTTCTTTCTCTATTTCTCTCTATTTTTCTCTCTCTTTCTCTCTGCCTCACACCCTCTCTCTATATCTCCTTATATCTCTATCTTTATATCACTCTACTTGGCATATATCTCTCTATCACCCACTCTTCCTCTTCCTCTTTATCTCTATATCTCTTCCTCTCTATTTATCCCTTTATCTCTCACCCTTTATCTCCCTATCTCTCTCTATCTTTATTTCTCCCTCTATCTCTCTCTATATCTCTATCTATTTGTCTCCCTTTTCCTCTCCCATTCTATATTCATCTATACCTCTATCTATTTGTCTCAATCTTCCTCTCTTGCTCTATATTAATCTCTACCTATGTATTCCTCTATCCCCCTCCATCTCTATAAATGTCTCCCTCACTCTACCCATCCATCTCTCCCTATCTCTAGAAATGTCTCCCTCTCTCTATCTTATTCACTCCATCTCTTCCACTCTATATCTTATCTTTATTTCCTTCTCAATCTCCCTCTCACTCATCTCTCTATCTCTTTCTATCCATATCCTTGTCTATGTATATCTCCCTATCTATCTATCTCCCTATCTCTTTATCTCTTTTCCTATCCCTCTCTATCTCTCTATATCACCCTGTGTCTATATCTCTCCCTCTCCCTCTCCCTCTCTACATATATCTCCCTCTTCCCCAACTTCTCTCTCTCTCCCTCCTCTACCTATCTCTCTCCCTTTATCTCTCTCCCTCTTTCTATCTCTCCCCATCTCTTCCTTTCATTCTTTCTCATTATCCCCCTATCTATCTTTATATATTGTAGCCTCTCTCTCCCTTTATCTTTCCATATATCTCCATATATATTTCTTTCCCTTCACATTTATCTATCTCTTCCTCTTTCTCTCTATCTCCCCCTATTTTTATCTCCCTCTCCCTCTCTATTTATCTTTATCTACTTCTCTCTATTTTTCTATCTCTTTATCTCTCTCCCTCTCCCCCTCTCTTTATATCTCCTTATATCTATATCTTTATATCACTCTATCTTTCCCTATATCTCTCTCTATATCTCCCTCTTCCTCTTCTGCTTGATCTCTTTATCTATTCCTCTCTATTTATCCCTCTATCTCTCTATCTTTGTTTCCCCCTCTATCTCTCTCTACATCTCTATCTATTTTTCTCCCTCATCCTCTCCCATTCTATATTCATCTCTAGCTCTATATATTTTTCTTCCTCTTCCTCTCTCGCTATATATTCATCTCTACCTCTATATTCCTCTCTCCCCTCCATCTCTAGAAATGTTTCCCTCTCTCTACCCATCCATCTCTCTCCCTATCTCTCCCCCTCCCTTTTCATAGACCTTCATTGTCTTCTTGATTTATAGGTTTTTTTCACCCATTTTTAGAGACCTTTTGTTCACAAACAATATCATTTTCTTAATGGAAAACAAATTGAACTCATGAAATACACAAATTTATGTTAAAAATAGGCTTAAATTTTCCCTAATTGACATTCCACACCTCTTCGGCATACCCATTACACACCAAGGTGTGAACTTGCTAGTTTATATTCAGTCAATTAGGTTTAGTGTAAGTAAATTTGTTTTTAGTAATAATACCTCTAACAAAGACTTGTGAACTACCATTTTTCATATAGCTTTTGAACATTTTCCAAATTGGTAATATAATTATCTATTAAGGAACACAAAATTTTTGCAATGGAGATTTAATTATTGGTTATGATTCATAATAAATATTGTAGTAATATTGTAGTTTGAATGGCTTAAGAATATTGAAATTTTTTAGAAATGGTTTACTTAACAACCTAATTAGAGTTTAAATCTATCTTGGAATGGTTTATGAATTTATATTTTATACTTTTTAAGGGGGAAAGAAAATTGGAGTTTGAATTTGTACTCTTGGGATTTAAGGATTATGTTTATTCTCCTTAAGATCAACTTTGATCGATATTATGCCTTGTGGAATGATTTATAATTACAAGGTGGTGATATTGGAGTGGGCAATAAATGTATGGAAATAAGTGTTAAGTAGGATTAAATAAGGATACATAGATTAAAAAATACATGGAAATATGTGGACCAAGGTTTGTAGGAGTGAATTCGCACCTCTCTTGTAAATTCCCCTTTTACACCCCTCCACCTTAGAAAATAAATCCTAACTACAAAATTCAATATCACCTATATGCAATGCATCCACTTGGCACTTGTCCTTTGTGTCGATGGGGGAATTTATGTTTTGGATGTGCACGTGGCATGTGGATGTCTATGCGGCATACTACCATCCTTGACAGATTCCTGCCTTTGGAATCCATATAGACATTATATTCTCCATTGGCTCTGAAGTGTACTACCTCTACACCTTCTTTTCAACATGATAACATCTCTTTCCTTCCTTAATCCTCCTCAAATTCCTATCTTTCAACTGGACTTCATCTTTTTGGAAATACTTGATCTCTTTAGCACTTTGTCACATTTTTTACATAGTCTCACATGCTGGCTTGATTTTGGCTTCACAATTCTTGAGCTCAAAAGCATCTTCTCCATTTCTTGTTGAACTTTTTCCACCATTGGAATTGCGACTTGGCGTCCTAAGAAACTGCTTCTTCGTTGTTGTGGCAGTATAGACCTTACCAAGCTTGCATCCTCCTCTACATGCTTGAGGGCACCTTGATTGAGAAGTTCATATTATTTCTTGATTTATGTAGCATAGTGTCATTCCTATTGTTTGGTTTCTTTCCATTATTTTCTTTGTCATATGGGTATGTGCAAGATCATGATGGGCCAAAAAGTGGCAATATTATGGGTATTTGTAGGGTATGTGGCTTATGACTTTTTTTTTACCAAAAATTGATGAAACAAAAAGGGTTTTTACAGGATATTTTCAACTTTCCACCAATATAAATTATACTTTAATTTGAATTTAATAAATAATTATTATTCATTTTCTATTAGAATTATGACTAAAGTCTTGATCGATAGGCTGATTGAAAAACATCTATAACTTTCAAACGATATCACATTTTTTCAATCTGAAACATGCGTCACATTCTATCTTCACATAATATAGGATTAAAAAAAGAAAAAATAAATTTCATGAAGTTTTGACCAAGTTAAGGTGGTCAGACATACGAGTTTTATATTTTTTAAAAGTTGTAATAAAAAATCATAATTAATTATTTACTTGGAAAAAAATTACAAAAAAATATGCATCACATCTGGACATGAGTCCTCTACTTATATATAAAATATTATAAAAAAATATTATCATTTTATTATGGTTAGGGTGGTCAGAAAGACATCTACTTCTTATTTTTTCCCTAAAATTTTAGTACTTCTGCATTGAAATTTCAAATTTTCACCAAATATATTTTATTTATTTTTAAATAAACCTAGTAGTTTAGAAACTACATTCAATTTTATATAGATTCTATTGTTACATATTTTTGAAATAATATAGATAACTTATTCAAATTTTTATGTCAAGTTGCCTAACACTGATTTTTTCTATTTTTTTTGCCACTTAAGGGCCTGCTTTTTCCATGATGATCCTGGACATACCCATATTTCATATCTTGTGGCTTTCCTAGCTATCTATGGAGGTGGAAAAACCAAAGCAGGGGTTTGATTACGAAACACCCCTATACAACCCCAAAATTTTTCCTCTCTTGGCTATGTGTAGATACATGTATGTGTGGAGCTTGTTGGTGAACTAGACTCGTAGTGAGTTGTTCTTCACCACCTTTTCTTTCTATCATCCTCTACATTGCTTTTCTAGTTACTTTATTTGTTCTATTTATCATCATTTCTAGTTAATATTTTAAACTTCAATTGCTAAGTAGTAAGTCGGGTTTTTTTCTCTTTTACTGTTCTTTACACTTTCCATCCATATGGATACCAACACCCTAGAGAGATTCTAGTGCATTTTGTTGTCATCCTTGACTTGCATTGTTGTCTAGGTTGGGTAGAGTTGTCTGAGGTACAGTTCAAGTTCCAAAAACTTGCTCACTTAGCTCCATCGAACCTCCTGGGTTAGTAGAGCAGTAGAAGCACTTATGAGTTCTCTTCATTCTCTATCCTTTACCTAAAAATATCTTATCCAACTTAAGGTAGATTAAGACATCCCTCCGCTCTTCGCTCTCCATGACCTAGAGCCTTGGTTTGGTTGGTTCCCCTCTTCTACACAAGGTAAAATAAAGATGGATAGGGATTAGACCATGAATTAAAAATGATAATATGTCACTTATCAATATATTGTTGCAGTATGATATTCTCATCAAGGTGGGATCAAATGGTAAGTGGTATGGATATAGAAATAATTAATATCTTAGTGAAAAGTGAGTCACTAATTAATTGAATAAAATGCAGATGTGTCACAACCACATCAACTTAAGATCTAAGTGAGATCCAAGTTTGAAATTTGATACTAAGAATCCCTATAAATTATTTTTTTCTTACAGTTATAAATTTCCATTGCCTATCATTTTACCTTTAAACAAACATATTAAATTGGTAAAACCCTTTAAGAAGTCATTTTCATTCCACAAACATTTTGGTAACTAATTATAGTCATCATCAGTTTCATCCTTACCTTGATCTTAGAAAAAAAACCATCATATCACTCACAATCCACAATATTTTCCAACTTGTGATTATTTTATGCATTTATTTTTCCATTATATGAGGAAACTGATATGAAGTTTTTACTCTAAGTAATAGTTGTGGTAAATTTTGAAGCTGCCTCTCATTACATTTGTACTCTCTAAATAAAAAGTGGTTTTCATTACAATAATTTTAGGTTGGTAAACACTAGGAGTTATGAAACCTACAACCCACATACTATTGTAAAACCCTCTACACATAACAACCCAATTGGTTAGTCACCCCTCGGATCAGTTTGATTAGTTTTATGTATCCCCCACTTGCAACTCCTCCCCAATCTCTCCACACTTGAGCTTATAACAAGAAGAATGTGTGGACAATAATTTTGGTTACCAAAGGGTTCATCTAACTCTTCTAGGTTTTTCACCTAAAAGGAGAGGAGTTGGGGCCAAAATGCTAATTTCTACACTCAAGATTAATGTAAAATGGATTTCATGTATCTAAATATGATGTACTAGTGCAATAAACTGAAAGAAATATTATTCATTATTGCTAAATCTAAGAAATGCAAAGTGTTGGAAAACACACTATGATATGTAAAAACACCTAAGAATGCAAGTAAATGATGAAACAATTGAACAAAACTGGAGAGGTGCACCTAGAATTTAGAATCTAATGTAGAGAGGCTTTGGAATCCTATAGAGTTGACTAGGACACTTACGCCAAGCTGGGCGACTTAGTCCAGTTTCAAATAAAATCTACCAGAACAAGAATATGCCAAATGGGTATCCAAAAATGTAGAAACCACTTTTTCAGATCTGGCAGTGGGACTAATTCACCACAAATGGCAACTTAGTCCACTTAGATATTTCTAGAATTTTGGGACAAGATTTTGTAGCTTTCGGTCTACACTTGCTTTTTTGATAGGTGTCTGACCCTGATTTTGCAGACAATGGGTTGAAAGAGTCTCCAAGCTTCAATTAGGGTTATGTTGACTTTGATGGATTTTTGACCACTTTTTTACACCAAACTCTTTGACAAATCTGTATACAAAGTATGAAAACACACATGCAAATAGGGGAAAACGGATTAAGGGTTAGAGTATAGGGGTTTTCCTTGGTCAAACCCCACTTTGGTAATCAAAACCTAGCTAATGAAATGAAATAAGAGAATGATAAATAAATAACATGCAATGTCATAAACTTACCAAACCCTTGATGTTGAAATTTGAAGATATGCAATGAAGTGCTCCAATGGATGACTTGATTATGCCTAGAGTGCTTGAATGCTTGATAATTGCTTGAATGATAAGATGAATGAATGCTTGAATGAATGGAGGGGTAAAATGAGAGGAAAACCCCTTATTTATACTTTTTTTCTATTAATTCTTAAAAATAACACATCACAGGTTGACCTCAAGGGTAAGAGAACAAAATCCCACCAAGAAATTTAAATTATTTTGATTTTTGTGCCCAATGGGACTAAGTCACCCCAAGTGGTGACTTGGTTCGACCAAGGAAATTTCACTAGGTTTTGGAGATTAAAGTGCATTAAATGATGTCTAATGGGAATATCCTAAAAAAGACACTTAAGAATGGCCAAAAAGTGCATTAAGGGGTCATTTAAGCATGAGAAAGGGTTGAATTATTGATGAAAAGTCTAGAAAAGCATGAGAGTTTGTTACAAATCTTTACAAAACTTGGAAATAAGACCTGGTAAGTGATAAAAAGGGGATATTTAAGTGAATTACAATGAAAGGGTCATAGAAAAGTGTGAAAGTGGGTTACAACACTTCACAACACTTTTACAAGACATCCTAGAAGTCTTAATGATTCACAAGGATCCAAGACCTAATGTGAATGTGTTGGCCACATTGCAACATTAAATCTAGGAAAAATAAAGCCAAATTCCATAAGAGAGACTCAAGTGAGCATAAAAATGTCAACTACGCATTTTTTGGCGACACAAAATGAAATAACTCACAACCCACTATGTTTTTCCAACCTGTGATTATTGTTAGTGTGGGTTTTTTATTTTCCTTATGTTAGCGAATATTTATTTTTCCTACACACATTATTAAGATTTCTTAGGTTATATTAGAATGATTAGGATGAGGACATGTGGCATAAATCCATCATTCATATGTGTCACTCATACCTACTTTTGGGTAGTTGAATGTCACACCCTCTTTTGGACTTCTTTGCCACCTCCCCATAACTATTTTATGTCTTTACCTGAATAGGCATAACCATGCATTTTGCATTTACCAAGTATGTAAAACCTCCCACCTATTATGGGTAAAGAGAGTTATTACCTCTCTTGGCTTTATTTTCCCTTAATTTTTGCTATATATACAACACTCTCCTCTCCTTTAGCTAGTAAATTAGACTGATTCAGTCAAGGGAGTATTGATTCTATTCAACTCTAGGTTTCTTACTTGCTTTGCTTTATTCACTTTGATCTTGGGTGGTTTCACAACCAAATTTAACACGGTATCATAATTGGTTGTGAGTTGTGGGTTAGTAGTTATTTCAATCCATTCTTGAAAGCAAAGTATGCTCTTCTCTCGCATCTGATGATGACCTAGAGAATGAGATTTGCTTGATAAAGATCTCAATTTCTAGGGGGTTCCTTTCTATTGCATTTTATTGCAGGTATTTCATAGCTTCTTGGAGACATTTTGAGCTCACCATTGAGTTCAGAGCAATCGAAAAAGTTAGAATTAGCTTTTATTTCGTCCAAATCAAACATCAGGTGCGAGGTTTGTGAAGGGTTGAAGAAAGAGGCTTTTGAAGAGGTTCTAGAAGGTAGCCGTCAATTTGGTGCATTTTTTTCCTAATCAAACCTCACCATTGCACTCAAAAGGTGTCAAAACGTAAAGAATGACTACCAATTCGTCAAAAATGGAGAAAGTCAAAATTTGAGGCAATTTTTTTTGCAGGTAGAACCATACAACCCCACCTATGTACAGTATGGTATAGATTCAAAAAAAAATTGTGTTCAAAATTATGCAATTATTTTCAATGTAAAAGTTTTTGGAAAAAAAATTGAAGAAAAAATAATAATAAAAAAAAAAATTCAAAAGTCAAAAAGGTGTTGACAAGGTACTGTACCTTGCTAGACCTCCGTACCTGAAGCACGTACCATCCTTGGAGGCTGTTGTGATTTAGAAGAATGAGCATATTTAAAAGTTTTTCAATAGTTTTGTTAAAACTTTTCTAATTTAAAAATTAACCCATTTTTATTAAAAATTAAAGTCTTTTTAAAACAAAAAGATTTTTATTATAAAAAAATTCAAATATTAAAATTGAATGCTGTCATACTTTCATCCTGCATGCATTTCCATATACTATGCACCTCGACCACTATGTCAGCAATTTGACAGTTCTGGTAAATTGAGTGGTCATTTTGGCAACTTGGCTATATGTGGCAGTAATGCTATTTTTGGTAGAGGTTCTATTTTCAACAGTGATTTTCGTAATCCAACCAAACTTGGCAACACTCTAGATTTAGATGAGGTTCACCAAATTTGGCAAAGGTTGACGTTTTAAAAATTTGGAAACCCTCACCATTGAAGTTTTCAATTTTTCACTTGAACTTCAGAGGGTCCGTTCTCAGTCATACTGAAGCGTTTTTCAATGCATTTTTTTTATTTGGGGTAAAATTTCATTCTCTTCGCAGTGATGTGATTTAATTTTGCTTAAGTGGTCCCTTTTTTTTCCATAAAATCAAGTGTTTCATCAGATCTAAAGGATCGTCCTCATTTTTTAAACTTCAAACAGATGCAACTTTCACGTACGACCTTAGATTGAGGTGATTCTTTTTTTGAAAGTGAATATTTTTTTGATAACTACATATTAGTGTTGTTTTGAAGTTCTCATTTAGATATTTTATTGTACTTTTAGTATTTGGGTCCATTTTTGTACATTGTAAAACTCTAGAAAACAACTCCAGCATTGTAAACACATTAATTTATAAAGTTCCAAATAATTTTTTTGTTTTGGGGGGGGGAATTCTTGATTGAGTGAAAAAAGGGGGAGTCTCTCTTTGTGTGTGTGTTTGTTTTTGATCTATTCACTTGTACTCTTCTTTTCCTTCACACATGGATCAGTCTAAGGTTCCTTTACTAACACCTTATAAATATGCAACATGGCATCAACATGCATTGAATGCCTTAATGCAACTTGGGTATACTCCATATGTTGAAAAGAAGGTAGTTGAACCTACAAATGATAAGGAAAAGATAAAATAGATGCTTGAACATACACAAGCTCTTAGATGTCTTCATAGCTTTGTTTCCCTAGATCTTATGTTTCAGATTGAAGGATGTACAAATTCATATGATGCAAGCTTGGGAAAATTTAAAATCTTTGTATGGTACAACAGATGAAGTCAAAGGCTAATAGATTGATAATGAACTGATGAACCTTGATCCAAAGAATTTTGGCAACATCCAGGATTATATTACTATGGTCAATGATCTGAGAGCATAATGTCAAGCATGTGGCATTTATAAAATGGATACTCAATTAATCTATAATACACAGAATAAACTTGGTGCTGAATTTGTAGCTTCTGTCTCTAGCTTTCATACTCATAAACTATGGGATCTACATATACTATGCCATCATTTGCATATTTTTTTGAGATGTTAATGCATGAACAACAAAATCTTCTTTCTATGGGTCTCATAAAGCCATCATAGTCTCAGGATTTTTTTCTTGGTCAACCTAAGGGATAGAAAGAATTAGGACAATCTGACAAGAAACAAAAGAAATCTAAGAAAAATCCACACACAGATCAAGCACACCACAAATCTTCTTCAAGGAAGGATTCATCTAAGAAGGAGAATTCTACTTGTTCATGTTGCAAGAAGACTGGACATGAAGAACATTCTTTTTATAATAAGGATATTGATGAACTAAAATATCTTCTTAAGAAGAAAAACATTGATCTACCTTCTAGAAATTTTGAGCCTACTTCTTCTTCTTCATATTCTAAACAATCAAGATCTAGCAAGGATAAAGGTCATGTAGGATTTTCTTCTAAGTTGAAGAAAAAAAAAGGTAAAGCTCTTTATGCTTCTACAAGTCATGAATCAAGGAAGTGGCTCCTAGATTCTGGAGTTTCCCATCATATGGCTTGTTCACAATATGTGTTCTCTTTTTTTGAGCCTTGTGTTATTCCACCTATTCTAATGGGAAACAATACAAGTACATGAATGTTAGGGAATATTTATTTTTCCTACACATATTATTAAGCTTTCTTAGGTTATATTAAAATGATTACCTAGGATGAGGATATGTGGCATAAATTCATCATTCACATATGTCACTCACACCCACTTTTAGGTAGTTGAATGTCACACCCTCTTTTGGACTTATTTTCCACCTCCCCAAAACCATTTTTTGTCTTTACCTGAGTAGGCATAACCATGTATTTGGCATTTACCAAGTAGGTAAAACCTCCCACCTATTATGGGTAAAGGGAGTTTTTACCTCTCTTGGATTTATTTTCCCTTAATTTTTGCTATATATACAACACTCTCCTCTCCTTTGGCTAGTCAATTAGACTGATTTAGTCAAGGGAGTGATCATTATATTCATCTATGGGTTTCTTACTTGCTTTCCTTTAGTCACTTTGATCTTGGGTGGTTTCAAAACCAAATATAACAATTATTTTATGCATTTTTTTCCATCATATGAGGAAATTGAAATGCAATTTTTACTCTAACAGTTGTGGTAAATTTTGAAGATACCTTTTGTCACATTCACACTCTCTAAATAACAAAAGGTTTTCATTACAATAGTTGTAGGATAGAAAACACTAGGTGGTATGCAACCCTCATACTATTTTAAAACCCTCTACACATAGCAACCTAATTGGTTAGTCACCCCTCAGGTCAATTTGATTATTTTTATCTATCCTCCACTTGAAACTCCTCCTCGAGATCTCCACCCTGGAGCTTAGAACAAGAACAAAATTACTCATAATCCACTATGTTTTTCCAACTTGTGATTATTTTGTGCATTTAGTTTTCCATCCTATGAGGAAACTGAAAGACAATTTTGTAAGTAACAATTATCGTAAATTTTTAAGGTGTCTTTCATTCCATTCAGACTCTCTAAATAACAAAAGGTTTTCATTACAATAATTGCAGGTTAGAAAACACTAGGTGTTATGAAACATGCATGCCATATACTATTGTAAAACCCTCTACACGTAACAAACCAACTGGTTAGTCAACCTTCACATCAATTTGATTAGTTTTATGTATCCCCCACCTACAAATCCTCCCCAAGATCTCCATCCTTGAGCTTATAACAAGTAGAATGAAATCACTCACAACCCATTGTGTTTTTCCAACTTATCATTTTTTTGTTCATTTCATTTTCCATCATATGAGGAAATTGAAATGTAATTTTTACTCTATGTAATAGTTGTGCTAAATTTTGAAGATGTATTTTGTTACATTTGTACTCTCTAAATAAAAAAAGGTTTTCATTACAATAAATGTAGGTTGTATGTAATAACCCATTCTAATTATTACTTATTTATATTATTGCAAATGGCATTATGAATATTTAATTTTAAAAAGACATAACTAAGCAACTATTTTGAATCATAGCAACATATGTCTAATGAAAATAAGAGTCATAATAATATGTATTCATTTCCAAATGTCAATTACAATATCTAGGTTGACTTGGATCATTGGGCCACAAACTTAATATAATATATAATTTTACATAAAGGTTACATCATAGTCCATGATAGTCATGAAAACATCCAAGGTTTCCTCTTGATGCTCATCTCCACTAGTGGATGAACACATGGATAAGTGCTTTACCACCCAACCACAAAGCTTACGCTTCCCCAAAAATTTTCCTACTTGAAGAATACCTGACCCTGCACAAAAATTTTAGCAAGAGAACAATCTGCAAGGTGGAATCTAGTATGTGCCCAAACATCAACATGCATCTCTATCTATGATTATAAAGATGCAAGATCTATGCTAGGAATGACAGATCTTGTTATTACAAAGTCCATACATACCTAATGGGCTAATTGTTTGGAAAAACATTAAAATTAAGTTGGAACAACAAAAGATAGGTTTTGGATAAAGAAAAACCTATACTCTTTGTACTCCATTTCGACACTCGTCCCAAAAGGTAACATTTTAACAACACAATTTATTCCATAGAAACTATCTACCCTCTAGTAGAATCTACCCTGAGGTGCTCTAGTCTTGTTAGGTATTGTTGTTATACTAAATAAAGAGGATAATGTTTACAAAAATATTGATGGAAATGTAATTCAGTCTACTTGATTCTTCTAATTAAATGAATTCAAAAATAATAATTCATTAGGATCTGTTCAATGCTTTATCGATTCAATTCATACACATTTCACATGATACATTCAATGAAATTTAGTATTCTTAAAAAATAAATTAAATAAAACAAGGTATGTCACAAGTATGCGTATGTACGTAGACAAACATCTATGTGCATACACATATATGCATGCCAACTTAAGTTATTAAATTTGTGCATACATTTTGAAATAAAATCCATCATAACAGCTTGCTTCATTTAAAATAATGCTACAAATTATCACATCTTTTGACAGTAATGCAAGATATAAATTTCCTTTTTTAAAGAAATAAGAACATATATGTTTGAACAGTTTCACATACTAGTCTATTGTTTGTATCATAACAATGCTATTTGTATCAAAACAATGTTGTTTGTATCAAAATAATGTTATTTGTATCAAAACAATGTTGTTTTTATCAAAAAAAGATGTTTGTATCAAAACAATGTTGTTTGGAAAAGTTTAAGAGTTACTATGCCATTATGTCTCATTAACTATTACAAGTTATCTAGTATATCATGTAAACGGTCAATGTTCTATCATTCTGGTTATACAAATATTTGAACAATACTACTATTCTTTTTTTAAAACAAAAGGTTTGAATGACATGCTTGTCATTTGAAATCACATACAAGCTAGAACATTCATATTATTGTTTCAGGATAGGAGAGAATGTTTCTATTGGTGATTGTTATGGATATAATATCCAGCTACTATTGTTATAAGAATGACTAACATTTGAATGACTTGTTTGATTTCATCACAAACATTATCATTAGTCGAACCATGAAGAATTTCAATTATCAGTTTACATTGTCAATGACCGGCTTGTAAGATTCATTCATAGTGATTGTTCTATGGAATGATTCAAGCATCATTTTGGGAACAATATGTGCATGCAAAATGGACTGGTGTAAACAACATATGTGATCATGGCATGTATGCAAGAAAAATAGAGATTGTTCTTTTGAATGATTAAATCTATGTACAAATGGTATATTGCAATCGATCTTAAAGATTGTTGCCCAAATAAATAAATGAAATGATATAATCATTCCTCCATCATTCAAGGTGAATGAGGTGACATGTAAAAGTAACAATAACATATACATATACATCATTTTCTAAATGATTATTATAGCCTTTGCACCCATTTTGGGTGGCATACATGTTTGGTCTAGCCAACAGGAAGAACAACAAATGGGGGAAGATTACAATAGTGAAATAGTTGTTTCCCTCAAAGGAAAATGATAACGATTTTTCAATCATTTAATAAAAAACAATAATTAAAGCTATCAAAATAATTTGATTAACTATGTAATGGTTAATAGAAGTTTCATGCAAGAAATAAATGAAAGAGGTGAAACAAATAAATCATACAGAGCTTAACTTGGTTCAACTATCATGACAATAGAAAGAATATGAAAAGATAAGGTGCATACAAACTTTGACAGATAAGGCCCTTGCAACATTTTTAAGAAAATGGTTGATCTTAAATCAAAAATTCCCCAGTCCTGGAAAGCAAACTACCCTTACAAAAAATGAGCATCTAATATTTTCCATCAACTTGAATGAAATAAAAAAATATAAGGGAAATGAAAGTTTCAAATAGTATGTACTGAAAAGCTCAAGAATATACAACATCAAACAATAATTTTTACCTTTTTTCATGGCTTTTCCTCGACTTTTTCCCTCTTTTCCTAATGAGTCGATTCACTAGCTTTATTTTTCCTAATTTCTCGTCACCACTACTAGACCCCTATCGATTCCTTCCTGAGTATTTTTTGTGTTACCAAAATGGAAATACATGTTTTCCTTACCTGTTTGCTCCATTATGGGAGTCATTTCATTCATAATTGACATTAATTTGGTCACCCCACTATTCAAATTTGAATATCTTTCCTTAATTTGAATGAAGACCACTATGATATTATCACATATTTTATTCTCTTTTCATTATTATCAGAATTTAAGAACAATATTTGATGAATTTAAATTTATATTCAATTTCAAAGAGTTTACACGTGTTTATATATATATATATATATATATGTATGTATGTATGTATGTATGTATGCATATGTATATATGTATATATGTAGACCCTAAAAAATGTCCTAATCGATATCCTAAACTTAAAACAAATTTACTAACATTATTTCCTCTTTAACCAATCCTCTTTTCACTTAATTGATTTAATTAGCCTAGCTAATTAATTAATTTCTTGCATGTGTATATATATATATATATATATATATATATATATATATATATATATATATATATATATATATATATATATATATATATATATATATATATATATATATATATACTTACATATATACATGTTTATATTACACATGTTTATATATATATATATGTATGTATGCATATGTATATATGTATATATGTAGACCCTAAAAAATGTCCTAATCGATATCCTAAACTTAAAAACAAATTTACTAACATCATTTCCTCTTTAACCTATCCTCTTTTCACTTAATTGATTTAATTAGCCTAGCTAATTAATTAATTGCATCATTTTCATATATATATATGTGTGTGTGTGTGTGTGTGTGTTCTTACATATATATTTATATATATATATATGTAAGCACATATATATAAGTGCTTACATATATACTTACACTTATATATATATATATATATGTAAGTATATATGTAAGAACGCACACACACACACACACACACATATATATATGCTTACATATATACATATATACATATATATATATATACCCTAAAAAATGTCCTAATCAATATCAAACACTTAAAACAAATTTACTAACATCATTTCCTCTTTAACGTGTCATCTTTTAACTCAATTGATTTAATTAGCCTATTTAATTAATTAATTGCATCATTTTCATTCATTAACGTAATTAATTAAATTGGGTTAATTCACCCCTTTTTCATGCTAAAATTTCATCCTATTAAATAAAATAAATCAAAATATTTAATTTAATTCCCTAAGTCATCTTATTTAATTAAATAACCCTAATTTATTTAATCAAATACCATTTCACCTCTCCCCCATTTATTAAATAATTTAATTTAATAAATATCACTCTAATTTTTCTAAACCTCTAATTGCATAAATAAAATCTTGTTTAGTTAGCAATTAAACTAATTTTCCTCTAAGCAAAGGGAATATTCCTTATCCCCTTTTTGTACAATGTAAATTACCTTTTTCCCTCACCCAAAGGAATATTCTCTCTCCTCCAATCAACTCACTTGGCTTCTTGAATAAGCTAAGCCTTCAACCTTTTGAACAATTTACCTTTGACTTGTGTGAGTAGGTAAAAAGTGTGTTTGTTTGAGGCAAGTATGAGCCCTTGATTAAAACCCATCATGCATTGATGAGAATCCATAATCCATGCCTCTCATCCCCTTCATCTTGGATTGTTGATTAATATTTTTGATCTCGACCCTTCATTCCTCATTTTCTCTCCTATAAATAGATCACTATTTGGATACAAATGGATCCATCTTTTTCAGAGCAAACTTATGTTGTTGAAACTCATCCATCCATCTTTCAATTGCAAACTTATGCCGTTGAATTCACTTGCATCCATACTGATGCAGGAGCATCCAGTGGTGTGAGGGCAATCCTACATCACCCAAAAAAAGAAAGATTTTAATTTTCTGTTGGTTGTTTCTTAGATGTTTTTGTATTTTTGGATACCCCTTTAGCTATTAAAATATTCGAAGCAAAATTTGATGCCCTTAGAGGCCCTAGATGGGCCCAAAAATTTGCGAGAAGCCCAAATCAGGGCCACGACATCTTTTCAAGACTTTTTACAAAATGGTATTATCATTGAAAATTTGACGGTCAGATTAAAAGTTATGGCTTCCAGAAGTTGGTGCATTTTTAGAAATGTGCTAATTTTTGAATGTGAATTTCAAATTGTAATTTGGGCACCAAACTGCCAAATCTCAAATTTAAATGTTGTAACATTTTGGCTCCAAATTGGAAAGGAGCTCTATTTATGCGCGAGATTTCTGATTTTTGGTAGCTTTTTGGGGAAAAGAGTTTGCATGCTACGAAAGGGGAATTTCTATAATTTCTATAATTTTTCTGAAACTTTTGTAGCTTGGATGTATCGTAGAGCTCGAGGATTTGTGCCTCAGGTTTGCTCCCTCGTCACATACTCTCATATTTACTCACTTTAATCTTATTTTAGTTTGTTTTAATTGCATAATATCTTAGAACATCCATTAATGGCTTTCATGCATCCATCTTAGTTTGTGTATGAATTAAGGTTTTCATATTTTAGCATAGTTTTAGCTTAGATTAGCTTACCAATAGCATAATCAATGCATACTTAGCATAAAATCATGGTAACTTAGCTTGTATCATGTTCATTTTTAGCATAAACTAGGTTTCATACGTCAATCACAATGGTTTCATTGATTCTCTTCCATAGAATCGACTAAAATAGGCTCATTGATCATGAGATTAGGAAAGGGTCATCATTTTACATCAACATGACACCAATTCCACAACGGGATAAGTTTTAGATGGATCAGAGTAGATGTTTTAAAAGCTATTATAATTTAGTAATTTAGTATGTTAGGTTTTGATAAATTTTTAGTTTCAATTTCATTTGAATGATCTTAGTGAGATTTGAGTATTAGTGGCTTTGCTATGTTTTGATTCTTCATGGATCAAGCGTAATTCAACCAATATTGATATCCTTGTCTCACAATATATATATATATATATATATATCTTATTTATCACTATTTTATGTTTAATTTACAATATAGTGTGAAATTACTTTCAAGCAAAGAAACAACTTTTATTATTATTTGAATAATACTTTTTTTAAATGAAGTGATCTCCTTATCCTTCAAGCATGTCATTTTAAATACATACATATATGTTTAATCAAGCTATCATTTTCTTTTAAAATTTTATAAAATAAAAAAATGAAATAGCCAATTAAATAGAAAATCATATGTATATCATTCCACAAGCCTACTTTTTCAATCATTGGATCATTTTGAATCAGATTAATAAAATCTCCTATATGAAATTTCAATGCAAACATCATGTCATTTTGTGGTGTGTGCACCCAAATTCCATCAAGTTATCATTCAATCCGACTAAATGATCCTATCTCATCCAAGTTCTTGTCCTTCAACCCATTTTCCTACATTTTCACACACTTGCACTTACTCATTTCATCAATAATGTTCAATCATGACAATGTATAAGATAGTTCAAAAGATCACATGGTCAAAAGATGTTCAACTTCTTCCAAACATTTCAAAAATATCAAATTTTCATTGAACATATTAAATTTCATGAATAATTCAATTCATCATATTATAATTTAAATGCAACAAAAATTGGGTTATGACATCCTTCCCCTCTTGGAAGAGACATCATCTTGATGTCTATTTAAAATCAAAATTTAAGCATATATGTCTATTTCAACATCATATCATATTGTTTTTAAGCCAAAAAAATATAATATTCAATCCAAAAGTTTCAAACAAAATTATCTAAAGTCTCTTTCTTAAGAAAGAAAATGTGGGAAGGAGCATTCTATTTCTTCTACATCCTCCCAAGTAGCACTATCTTCTTAATACTGGTCTCATTGGACCTTAAATTGAGCAATGTCTTTGCTCTGCAACTTAATGTCACATCTATCCAAGATTATAATGGGCTCCACTATCACCACTCCTAGGTCTTGTACTTGCAATTTTTTCCAATCAAGCACATGAGCTACATCAGGATGATATGGCTTTTAAGCAAAGAAACATGAAACACATTGTGAAGTTGAGCCATAATAGGTGGTAGAGTAAGTCTATAAGCAACTGGGTTGATCACTTCCAAGACTTCAAATAGACCCACATATCTTAGGGCTAACTTGGAAGACTTTCTAAAGGAAATGGAACTTTTATGAGGCCTGACTTTTAAGAAGACTTTTTCCCCTGTCGAAAACTATCTAAGAGTTATATTCTTGCTGGAATAACTCTTTTATCACTCTTCCACCTCCTTCAGTTTTCTCTTAATAACTCTCATTTTTCCTTTGATCTCCTTGATCATTTCATGTCATACTATGATCCTTTCTTCCAATCTATCCCAACTGATGGGTGTTTGGTACTTCCACACATAAAGATCTTTGAATGGTGCCATACCTAAAGATGTGTGATAAGAGTTATTGTAAGGAAACTCTACCAACAGTAAGTATTCTTCCCACTTATACTGTTGGTCCATGCAGTACATTTAGAGGAGTTCTTTGACTACTTGATTTACCCTCTCCATCCACTTATCGGTCTGAGGATGATAAGCCAAGCTAAAATTTAACTTGGTTCCCAATGTAGCATTCAGGTTCATCCAAAATCTTAAGGTCACTTGGGTGTCCTTATCAGAAATGATAGTCTATGGCACTCCATGTAAGCAGAAGATCTCTTAGACAAATTTATTAGCTAGGGTCAATGATCCATCCTTAAGGTTTCTTGGGATGAAGTGTGCCACCTTGGTCAAGTTATTGATTACAACCAAGATAACATCATGCCAATTCTTGCTCAAAGGTAGCCCCTATATGAAATCCATACTTATCACCTACCATTTATACTCAAGTATGTCATGAGGATACAATAGCCTTGCTGGATGTGCATGCTTAGCCTTGACTTGCTAACACTCTAAGAATTTTTCTACATACTCCATTATATCCTTCTTGATTTTAGGCCAAAATTATAGATTTTTTAATTCTATGGTCATTCTAGATACTCTGGGCTATCCTAAATAAGGTGCATTATGAACCTCTTCTAGAACCAACTTCCTCAACTCTACATATTGTAGAATGTACATTCTTCTCTGGTATCTCAAAATTCCATCCGATTTGATCTCATACACATCAAACTGGTGATCTGATGGATTCTCTGCTAGGGCGCTCTTCACTCTTTCGTAGTGCTCATCCCCTTAAAAATGTTGCATCACCTATCTTAGATTAGACCTTATCATGATCATGGCTTCCAGATGTCTTCTTCTACTAAGAGCATTAGCCACCCTATTCTCTTTTCCCTTTATATACTCAATTCTAAAGTCATACTCGCTAAGGAATTCCAACCACCTTCTCTATCATTCATTAAGGTTTGGCTGAGTAAAAATGTATCACTATCCCAAATGGTCTATCTTGAGCTCAAATGGATTTTTTATGAGATAATTCCTCCACATCTACAAGGCATGAACTATTGCTGCCAACCCTAATTCATGTGGTATGTAATTGACCTCATGTTTTTAAAGCTTCCTTGATTCATACGCCACCACTTTTCCATCTTACATTAGTACTACTTTTAATCCCCCTCTTGAAGCATCTATGATTATAGTGAATATTCCATTAGGATCAAGGATGGTCAACAATGGTGCTATCATGAGCCTCTCCTTCAAGAGTTAGAATTCCTACTCACACTTCTAGATCCACTCAAACCATGTTCCCTTTCTTTGAAGTGATGTGATTGGAGATGCAATCTACGAGAACCCTTGCAAAAAATTTCTATAATATCCTGTGAGGCCCTTGAAGCTACAAAATTTTGGAAAATTTTGAGGCACTGGCCGTTCCATGATCACCTTGATCTTCTCAAGGTCTACAAAGACTCCCTCGACTAAAATAATATGGCCTAGATAGTTCACCATGTCTTGATAAAACAATCACTTGGATAGCTTCCCAAAGAGTTTATTCTCTCTCAGTTGATGTAGAAGTATCCTCAAGTGCCTATCATGATCTTCAACATACTTTGAGTAAACTAGGATGTTTTCAATAAAAATTAAAACAAATTCATCCAAGATATCTCTAAGCACGCTATTCATGAGATTCATGAAAGTTGTAGGTGCATTGGTCATGCCAAAAGGTACCACAATGAACTCATAATTTCCAAACCAAGTTTGAAAGGCAGCATTCGGAATATCCTCTTCCTTTATTCCCAATTGATGTTATCCCAGCCTAAGATTGATTTTGTAGAAAATTTTCACTCCCTTCATTTGGTCAAACAACTCATCGATCCCCTTGGCAGTGGGTATCGATTCTTGATGGTCGCCTTGTTCAACATCTGATAGTCTATACACAAATGCAAGGTTCCATCCTTCTTTTTCACAAAGATATCTAATGCTCCGCAAGGAAACACACTAGGTCTTATGAGCTCCCTTTGTTCAACAATTCCATTAACTATGCCTTCAACTCATAGATTTTGGATGTGGTTATCCAATATGGTGCTTTGGATTGAGGCTTAGCTCCCAGCACTAGGTCAATAGTGAAGTCAAATTCTTGTTTTGGAGGTAACTTTGTGAGCTCATCAAGGAAAACATCTTGGAACTCCTTGAGAATAGGGTAGTCATCTAAATACATTTCCTTGTTGTTAGGGTTACTAATATGCACAACATAAATAGCATATCCCTTCCAACAAGCCTTTTTGATTTGCATAGTAGAGATCAATCTACGTGCTAAGGGTCTTTACATCCCACAAATCTCGACTGGGTTCCTATAATCATCTAGAAAACTAACTACCTTATCCCCATAGTTCACTATAGACTTATGCTCAGTAAACCAATTTATCCCCAAAGTTACATTGTATGAGCCTAAGGGTGCCACATATAGGTTTTCCTAGGTTTGGATGGTTGGAAGCTCTAACTCGCTGCAAAAGAGACTAGTGTCTACCCTCCACTCTACTCGATTTCCATACTAGAAGTTTTCCATGAGTTTTCCATGTATCTAGGTCTAATAGATATCTTGGATATTACTCTAGGGTCTATGAAACATTCAGTAGCTCAGGTATTAATTAAAATAGAAATAGTTCAGCCATAGAGCTTACCTGTCAACTATATTAGAAAAGCCTGATATTTTGCTTGCTTGTTATCCACTGCAGCATAGATCTGATGATACTGAGACTTCTAATAGTTTCCTTCCCTTCATGACTTCAACCGTTGTGGAAAATTAGAGGCATAATGGTTTCCTCCACAAGTATAGTGCACCCATCATGAGGCCCTTTGTGATCTCCTAAATTTTCCTCTTTGAAGCCCTTCTACTTTTGGTCACTTTGATTTTGTTGTTATTTTCCTTCTTTCCCTTTCCACCATTTCCATCTTCACCTTTTTCCTATGACTCACTTCCCCTCTTGATATTATGGATCTAATGGTTCTTGTCTCCTTTGTGAAACTTCTTGTTCCCAAACCGTGACTTAGGATTTAAATTGTTGTGGTATTTGGATAACTATTGCAATTTATGCTCATGTTCGGTGGCCTTCAGGAAGACTTTGTTCATGGTGAGAGGATCATTCATGTCCACTTCAGCTCTAATATGTGGTCTAAGTCCCAGTATGAAATTTTGGATATGAAAATGTTTGTCTCCTTGATACTGTGGCACATACTTTAGAAGATTGGTGAACTTTTCCCAGTATTTGGTCACATTCATGCTCCCTTGAGTTAGGTTTTGGAAGTTTGTCACCATTTTATCAAAAAAGAGTTGCGATAAGAATCACTTCCTAAAATATTTGAGGAAGACTTCCCATGTAATCTCAATAGGCTAAATATTCCTTTTGGTCTTTTCATTATCCCACCAAATAGTTGATTCTTCTGAAAGCTGATACATAGCCCATGCTACTTTAGTCTAGTCAAATATATTACAGAGTCCAAAATATTTCTCCATCTCAATGATCCATGCTTCAACTCCTGCTCTAGTGGCTTTACCATCAAACTTAGGTGGTGCTACTCTTTTGAGATCATTTCCTAGTTCTTCCTCAATTCTACCTCGAGGGCCTTCTCTTGGACTGCCTTCTCCCTAATTGACTTCTACATTCCTATGAACCCAATCCTCGCATGCCACTTAAACTTCATGTTCTATGTGATCCATGAGAGCCTCTTGCATGTTCAAAAGCTCTAGAATCTATTCTAGCCTTTTGTTTGGTCCATTTTCTAACCCATTACCTCCTATCTCTTGTCTGGTGCTCACCATACTAACATACACTCGACCTACACCACATTTGACATATATCATAACTTAACATTTGGTTCTAAAATTAAACATTCTTATTCGCATACACTAAATAAACATGCATATATCATTCATTCATTGAAGACATACATATTCATGCACAACAAGCATGTTTTGGAGTTCTTCACTTGAACACAAAAAAACTAACATCTTGCTTTATTTATATTAAGTGTGGGTAAATAGGCCCTTATTTACAAAATATTATTGTTACATTAGTCATTTTTCTTATTCTTAGAGAGAGGACACTCCTCTAGGTCCTCATCAAAATTTACATAAATTTTCTCAGAAAAGGAGGGTTGAGCATGCAGGCTCTCCTTTTCCTCCTTAGTTAGCAAGGGTTCATTTGGTCCACAACCTAGAGGCCATTCAATGATTGTAGAAGTTTTCTTAATCTTAGGAGTTCACTTTGATTCTTGAATCTTCTTGCCCCTCTCCAGCTTAAGTCGAGTGAGGGATTGAGCTAGATTATCATCATCAAGAATCTTGAGTTGAACCTCAGTCTTGGTTTTTTCTTCCACTACAACTTTCTCATTCAAGGTCCTAACAGTCTTCCCTTTCTTTCTTCCTAACTTAGGCCTTCTCGTACTTGCATTCAATCTAGGTTTGGTCAATCCTTAAGAAAAATCAATTTGGTCAAGGGTCAACTATTCCCTAGTCATGGCTATTATGGACTCAAAAGGTCTAGATTTGAACCCTAAGCTTTGATACCAAATGTAATAACCCATTCTAATTATTACTTATTTATATTATTTCAAGTGACATTATGAATATTTAATTTTAAAAATACATAACTAAGCAACTATTTTCAATCATAGCAACACATGTCTAATTAAAACAAGAGTCATAATAATATGTATTCATTTCCAAATGTCAATTACAATATCCAACTTGACTTGGTGCATTGGGCTACAAATTCAATACAATATAAAATTTTACATGAAGGTTACATCATAGTCCATGATAATCATACAAGAAGGTTACATCATAGTCCATGATAATCATGGAAACATCCAAGGTTTCCTCTTAATGCTTTTGTCCACTGGTGGATGAGAATATGGTTGAAGCACTTTACCACCAAACCACGAAGAGTTACACTTCGCCGAAATTCTTCATACTTGAAGAATTACCGACCCTGAATGGAAATTTTAGCAAGAGAATAATCTACAAGGTGGAATTTGGTGTGTTCCCAAACGTCAACATCCATCTCTATCTATGATTAGAACAAAATAAAATCTATGCTATGAATGACAGAGAGTGTTATTAGAAATTCCATACATACATAATGGGATAATTGCTTGGCGAAGCATTAAAATTAAGTTGCAACAACAAAATATAGATTTTGGATAAAGAAAAATCAAACTTCATTTTAGCACCTATCTTGGAAGGTATCTTTGTAACAACACAAGTTTATTCCATAGCAACTATCTACCCTCTAGTAGCATCTACCCTAAGGTGCTCTAGTCTACTTAGGTGTTGTTGTTCTACTAAATAAAGAGGATAATATTTACACAAATATTGACGTAAATGTAATTCAGTCTACTTAATTCCTATACTTAAATGAATTCAGAAAAATAATTCATGAGGATTTGTTCAATGCTTTATCCATTCAATTCATAAACATTTCACATGATACATTCAACGAAATTCAGTATTCATAAAAAATGAATTAAATAAGTAACAAAAGAAGCTATGTCACAAGTATGTGTATGTACGTAGATGAAGGTCTATGTGCATACACATATATGTGCCAACTTAATTTATTAAATTTGTGCATACATTCTAAAATAAAAACCATTATAACAATTTTCTTCATTCAAAATAATGCTACATATTGTAATATCATGTGATAGTAATATAAGATGTAAATTGTCTTTTTCAAAGAAATAAGAATAGATTTGTTTGAACATTTTTCACATACTGATGTGTTGTTTATATCAAAACAATGTTGTTTGTATCAAAATAATTTTGTTTAGAGAAGTTTACAAGCTAGTGTGCCATTATGTGTCATTAATAGTTCAAGTCATCTAGTATATCATGTAAATGATCAATGTTCTATCATTCTAGTTATACAAATATCTTAATAGTACTAGTGTTTTTTTTGTGCAAACAAAAGGTTTGAATGACATGCTTGTCATTTTAAATCACATACAAGTTGGAACATTCATATTATTATTTTGAGATAGGAGGAACCGTGTTACTATTGGTGACTGTTATGGATATAATTTGAAGCTACTTTTTTTCTAAGAAAAACTAACAGTTGAATGAATTGTTTGGTCTCATCACAAACATTATCATTACCCGAACCGTGAAGAATGTCAATTATCAGCTTACACTGTCAATGGCCAGAGCTAGTAAGACTCATTCATAGCAATCATTCTATGGAATGATTCAAGCATCGTTATGGGAATGATATGGCATGTAAAAATGACTGGTGTAAACAACATATGTGGGCATCACATGTATGTAAAAAAAATGGGGATCGTTCTGTTGAACGATTAAATCTATGTACAAATGGTATACTGCAATTGATCTTAAAGATTGATTCCCACATAAACAAATGGAATGATATAATCATTCCTTCATCATTTGAGGTGAATGAGATGACATGCAAAAGTAACAACGATATATACATATACATCGTTCTATGAACGATTATTGAAGCCTTCGCACATATTTCGGGTGACATACCTGTTCAACCTAGCTAATAGGAAGAACAACAAATAGGGGAAGATTACAATAGTGAAAGAATAATTTTCCTTGAAGGAAAATGATAACAATTTTTAAACTGTTTAATACAAAAACAATAATTCAAGCTATCAAAATCATTCGATTAACCATGTAATGGTTAATAGAAGTTTCATGCAAGAAATAAATGAAAATGGTGGAACAAATAAATCATACAGTGCTTAACATAGTTTGGTTATCATTCTAATAGAAAGAATATGAAAAGTTATGGTGCATGCAAATGTTGGCCGATAAGGCCCTTGCAACATTTTCAATAAAATGGTCAATCTTAAATAAAAAATTCCTTGGTCCTAAAGCAAAATACACTTGCAGAAAATGGCCATCTAATATTTTTCCATCATCTCGAACGAAATCAACAAAAATGTAAGGGGAATGAAAGTTTAGAATACTTTGTGCTGAAAAAATTCAAGCATAGACAACATCAAACAAAAATTTTTACCTTTCTTTGTGGCTTTTCCTTGACTTTTCCCCTCTTTTCTAGATGACTCAATTCACTGGCTTGCTTTTCCTAATTTCTCGTTGCCATTGCTAGATCCCTGCAGATTCCTTCCTAAGTACTTATGTGTTACCAAAATGGAAATACATGTTTTCCTTACCTGTTCGCTCCATTATGGGAAACGTTTCATTCATAATTTGCATTAATTTGGCTGCCCCACTATTCAAATTTGAATATCTTGCCTTAATTTGAATGCAGGACACTATGATGTTATCACATATTTTATTCTCTTTTCATTTATAATAAGAATTTAACAACAATATTTGATGAATTCGAACTCATATTCAATTTCAAATATTTCACATTTGTTTATATGTGTGTGTGTGTGTGCTTACATAAATATGTATATGTGTGTGTGTGTGTGTATAATTTATCACTATTTTATGTTTATAATAGTATAGTGTGAAATCACTTTCAAGCAAAGAAGCAACTTTTATTATTATTCAAATAATAAAAAAATTTTAGATGAAGTGATTTCCTTATCCTTCAAGCATGCAATTTTTAATACATACATATATGTTAAATTAGGCTATCATTTTCTTTTCAAAAATTTTGAAAATGCAAGATTGAAATAAAAAATTGAATAACAAATCACATGTATATCATTCCACAAGCCTAATTTTTCAATCATTGGATCATTTTGAATTCGATTAATAAAATATCCTATATGAAATTTCAATGTAGACATCATGTCATTTTGTGGTGTGTGCACCTAGATTCCATCAATGGGTGCTACCGCAATAATGGGTTACACTTTTTAGGACATCTTGATTTTTGCCTGAAATCACATATTTTGAGAAAATACAATGATTTATGACTTTAATGGTTCCATTTAAATTATTTTAATTAAAGAGGGATTGATCAAACCCCCTTGGATAGAACCTTGTTATATTTAAACCATACCTATAATTGAGTCTCCTCTACACCTATCAAAATGTTGATAAAAAACCACTTTTGATTTACCTTTTGGGTGATCAAATGAATTCATTTAAAATTTATGTTTTGTAAGCCTATAGCCCTTATTATAAGCTTCCTAAAAAGTATAATTTTAAATATGTTTAATTTGATTATTATATTTATTTTTTATTTCTTGTGAATTTAGGATTTACAATGAACATCAAGTTCTTTATTTCACACATACGAAAAAATAGAAAAATAGAGAAAAAAAATTCTAAAAAATACATGTGCCCTAGGTATTGATGTCCTTATTCCAACAAAAAAAGAATAAGTTAATAAAAATGAATACAAAAAAAGTTATGCTGGCTGAAGTACACCTCTGTCCAAATTATAATTATGCTAACTTGGAAAATTAATTAAAAAAAATATATGTAACAACAAATTATGAAAAAATATCCATCCCCTAGTTATTGGTGTGAAAATTTTGTATTTTAAAAATCAGAATTGTATCCTATCTATAAAAAAAGTTACGTGGGACGAAGTAAACATCACTTTTTAAAAATGTTGATTAGTAGAAAAAATAAGTTATTAAAAATTACATAAAATGATTCACAATTTTTGTTTTAAAATATAATTAGAATCTACACAAAATATCTAACAAATAACTAGTTTGATTCATCTTCAAAACCTTAATGGTTTAGCTGCTATAGGTGTAAGAAAGTGAATGTCTGGTAAAAAATCCTAATTTTAATGTCAAGTTTGGCCAAAAACTGTAACCCATTATTGTGGGATCACCCCAATCTTACCATTCAATCTGGCTAAAGAGTCCTAGCTTAGCCATGTTCTCATCATTCAACCTATTTTCCTACATTTGCACTCACTTGCACTTACGCAATTCATCAATAACATTCAATTATGATAAATTATAAGATAGTTCAAAAGATCACATGGTCAAAATATGGTCAACTTCTTTCAAACATTTCAAAAATACGAATTTTTCATTCAACATATTCAATTTCCTCAATAGTCCAATTCATTATATTATAATTTAAATGCAATAAAAATTGGGTTATGACATTGGAAAACAAAGGGTGCTATGAAACCAGCAACCTAAATATTGTTGTAAAACCCTCTACATGTAACAACCCAATTGGTTAGCAACTCCTCGGGTCAATTTGATTAGTCTTATGTATCCCCCACCTACAACTCGTCCTCGAGCTCTACAACCTTGAGCCTAGAAAAAGAGGAATGAAATCACTCACAACCCACTATGCTTTTCCAACCTACAATTATTTTGTGCATTTATTTTTCTATCATATGAGTAAATTGAAACACAATTTTTACTCTAAGAGTTATGGTAAATTTTGAAGGTGTCTTTCATTATATTTGTACTCTCTAAATAACAAAAGGGTTTCATTACAATAATTGTAGGTTGGAAAATACTAGGTGTTATGAAACCTACATCCCACATACTATTGTAAAGCCCTCTACACGTAACAATAAAATTGTTTAGTCAAACCTTAGGTTAATTTGATTAGTTTTATGTATCCCTAACCTACAACTCCTCCACAAGCTCTCCACCCTTGAGCTTAGAACAAGTAGAATGAAATCACTCACAACCCACTATGTTTTTCCAACCTACGATTATTTTGTGAATTTCATTTTCCATCATATGAGGAAACTAAAATGAAATTTTCACTCTAAGTAATGGTTGTAGTAAATTTTGAAGGTTTCTTTCATTACATTCATACTCTCTAAATAACAAATTTTTTGTATTACAATAATTTTAGGTTGGAAAACACTGGGTGTTATGTAACCTACAACCTACATATTGTTGTAAAACCCTCTACATGTAATAACATAATTGGTTACTCTCCCCTCAAGTCAATTTTATTAGTTTTGTGTATCCCCCACCTGCAACTCCTCCTCAATCTCTCTACGCTTGAGCTTAGAACAAGCAGAATGATATCACTCACAAATCGCTATGTTTTTCCAACCTATGATTATTTAGTGCATTTCCTTTTCTATCATATGAGGAAATTTAAACAAAATTTTTACTCCAAACTATAATAGTTGTCGTAAATTTTGAAGTTTCCTTTCATTACATTTGTACTCTCTAAATAACAAAAGTTTTTCATTACAATAATTATAGGTTAAAGAAAACACTAAGTGTTATGAAAATTCCAACCCACATACTATTGTAAAAACCTCTACACTTAACAACCCAATTGGTTAGAAAATCCTCATGTCAATTTGATTAGTTTTATGTATCCCCCACCTATAACTCCTCCCCAAGCTCTCCACCCTTGAGCTTAGAACAAGCAGAATGAAATCACTCACAACCCACTATGTTTTCCCAACTTGTGATTATTTTGTGCATTTATTTTTCCACCATATGAGGAAATTGAAATATAATTTTTACTCTAAGTAATTGTTGTGGTAAATTTTGAAGATTCTTTTTCTTTACATTTGTACTCTCTAAATAACAAAATGTTCTCATTACCATAATTGAAGGTTGGAAAACACTAGGTGTTATGAGAACTGCAACCCACATACTATTCTAAAACCCTCTAAACATAACAACCCAATTGGTTAGTCAACCTGTAGGAAAATTTGATTAATTTTGTGTATCCCTCACTTGAAACTCCTCTCCAAGATCTTCACCCTTGAGCTTAGAACGAGTAGAATGAAATCACTCATAACCCACTATGTTTTTCCAAACTATTATTATTTTGTGCATTTCCTTTTCCATCATGTGAGGAAATTTAAACTAACAAAATTGAGCTAGGGGGTGACTTACCAATAGGGTACTTATGTGTAGAGGGTTTTACAACAATACGTGGGTTCTAGGTTTCATAACATGCAATATTTTCCAACCTGTAATTTTACAAAACAATAAGAATGTAATGAAAAATATTTTGTTATTTACACAATAGGAATGTAATGAAATTCACCTTCAAATTTTATAACAAGTCTTAGTTATCTAGTAAAAATTACATTTCAATTTCTTCATATGTTCAAAAAATAAATGTAAAGTATAACTACAAGTTGGAAAACACAGTGGGTTTTGAGTAGATAGTTTATGAAATCGACAACCAATACATTATCTATCTCATTCACTTTGGTTTTCTTCTTTTCAAGTGTTTTTAGAGAAAATTCCTTTTTCATTTCACATATTCTAGTACCTACTACTCCAATTGGCATCGACAAGATCTCAAGAGGCTTCATGTTAAAAAAATTAGTGATGCACCCTTGCATAATGATAAAATGTGGGTTTTTGACATTGAGCTGCATAAAATGAAAAAGGTTTTGTACACTCTAGGGTTGTGAAAAGTGGCCATTGATCTAGAACTTATTTCTCCCTACCACAAGTGTAATACCCCTCCTCTTACTGGTAGGATTTAGTATTTTTCAATGCGGTTGTTTGCTACTTGTGACGATGATGATATTGTTTGATTTGGTTAGTTAGATGTTAGATGATGCTATTGTTTCATTATGGACATGATTATTTGATATAACAGTATGGTTGGTTATATTAGTTGATTTTCAGAATTATATTATGATGCAATGATTTAATGAATTATGTCATGAGATGAAATTGTTAGTTTAGAAATATTATTTTATCAGTTAAATTATAATTGTTAGGATAGGTATGATGAAGGAAAATATAGCATCATTCGTTCGCGAGTGCCCTATTATGTTGCAATTCCTTCTCACAATGTAGTACTTTAATTTAATGCTTTGATTTTATATATATGTATGCACATGTACACAACTTCGTTTGTATGCAGGATTGCAGGTATAAGTCTCGATTCCACCTGCTTCGGCAGGACAGGGCGAGCACCAAATAACCCAATGGATAAATGTTGATACAGAGGTGACGATGAAGTCCTCCCGTTCCATGATGTCAGGTCATCTCGTTGATTTGGTATTGTGCATTTCTATAATTGTCGTCCTTGTGGTTTGTGTTTTGTATTTTGTCGTCTTTTGATTAATGTGGTATTTTATAGGTTATGATTATTTGATTGATGTTGATATTTTACAAGTTGTGAATTTGTTAATTAAAGGTGGATAATAAGTGTGTATTTTAATGTTGGTTTATGTGTATGAAAATATTTAAATGTTTTAATTAATTTTTTATAAAGTCATGTGTTTCAATTAAATGATAATTAAATATTAAATGTGTGTTATTTATTCTAATTAATTATTTGGTTGAAGATAATTATTAGAATAAATTATTTAAATTAAATAAGTAAAGTGTTGTGCAAGTAAAGTTGCAAAAATGGAAATTAAAACAATAAAACAAATAAAAGAATAAAAAGATTGTGTGAGCCAATAAGAATACAAATTTGAGTAAAAAGCTTGCTTTTAAAGTATGATTTTATTTCATTTTTGTTTTTTTTAGAATTCTTGTGAAGAGAGGGATATTATCTTTTATTGAATTAAGAATTTTCGGGAAGTTTACACACACAGAGATTTTTGGTTACAGAAGTTGTGCAAGAGAGGGGCTTGGTATTCTGAAATTTTGAGAAAGGGTATTGAAATCTTCTGTTGTATTTGGAGGAGAGTTTTTAGAGAGAGATTGTCAATCTATTTCTGGTGAATGTTCTAGAGAGTTTTCTGAACAACAAAATAGGATTCAAGTTCGAGGGCAAAATTCGGTAGAAGATTTGGAAGCACGAGCAAGGAGCTCTTCGAAGTCATCGGAATCAAACGGGCATCAGCAGATTCTCACAAGAAGCGTAGGACTCCAGGTTCCCATCTTTATCTTTGATTCTCTGAATCTGTAAAATAAACAGAAATTATGGTTGAATGAATTTGTGTTGCAAATAAACAAAAGGGAATCTGACTACGATTTAGATTTTAATGATTTTCTTGAGATTAGATATCGAATAAACAAATAGGTTTTCCTTTGAAAAGAAAATCCATGTTGAAATTGGAAACAATACCTGGCAAATAAACTGAAATGAAATTCTGTCGAATTTCATATGAATACACTCAACTGCTCACTCTTATGTTTACTAAGGAAAAGATCACTCTTGGTGTGTTATTAAATTTGAAATTTTGTTTTTTTTTTTTATTATCTTAATTATATATTTAAATTGTGATGATTTTGTATTTTATACAGAAAATTAATTGTCTGTGTTTATGTAATTTTATGTATATATATATATATATAATTTTATATATATTCATTGGAATATTCATATATAAAAATATATATATATATATATATATACATGTTTATCTGGTATTTTTTTTTATTGGAATGTTGAAGTATTTATTATTGATTTTTAATGAAAAGGAAATTTGAAATTTTTGAAATCTATGGTTCTGTGCCGTCGAATTTCGTACCTGTACCGGACGGATTGGTATATTTAATTAAAATAAAATAAAATAAAATGAAAAAAGATAAAATAAAATAAATATTTGTTTTGGGCTCGGTGGAAGGACGGCCGAAGCCGTACCTTCCCCGTCCCCTCACTGCCGTGGCAGTACTGCCGCAGCAGTCATTAAGACTGCTGTGGGCAGTACTGGTCGTCAGCCAGCACTGGTTCGGCAGGCTTTATAAGCCATGTATAATGCATTTAAATTTAAGTTTATTTCATATTTTTTTTTACTTTAATTTTTGGTTCTTTTTAAATTGCGTTTGATTTGTATATTATATTTCAGTTACTTTTATTTTATCGTATTTTTATTAATCAGTTTTCAATATATGTGTTAAATTATAAAATTATATATATATATATAAAGCTTACTATTTTATTAAAATTCTTTATTAAGTTATTTTAAATGAAATTTTATTGGTTATAAATAATTTTAATATGTATATAAAATTTAAGTGGCATGAATTATTTTTTTTATTATTCACCGAGTGTGGCTATATATATATATATTTTATATATATTTTAATATAATATATATAGATATCTATATATATATATTGTTTTAATTGATTATAATTATTTATTTATTTGTTTTTAAAAAGGAATGTTGGGTTGTGTGGATTATTCGAATAAAATTGAATAATAGGGTAGTTTTCTAGAAAGAAATGGTTTTGGGAAAAGATAATTTTGACTTGAGAGTAATTGATTTTCTTTAGATAGGTGAAGTGAAATATATAGAAAGGAGTAGGTTATGGTGTTATTTTTTTTATAAGTAATTTAAAATTTGTTAGCCTTGGGTAGGTAGTTATTAGGTAGTTTTCTTCGATTTAAGGGAGTTAGTATTTTGTAAACAAGCAATTCAAAGAAAATTAGAAAATTAGATATAAAATTGGATGAAAGATCATTTAGGCCCTTTCTATAAGAAATACATTTATAAGTTTGTATTTTTAAGAGTATGAACCTAGATGTGCAATGGTATTTTTGGGTATCAATAAAACATGTAGAAGTGTGGAGTAGATCGTGTGGTCAAGTTGAAGAGTTATGTGAAACGTGAAAGTAGTGCCTCTATTGAATTGTCGGATTGATTTCTTTATTGAGTGGACTAATTTCCGTATTAAGTTTGTGCATTGGTTGATCGTTCTGTTGTGTTAATCATTGATCTTGTTTAAGTTGGTTTTGAGTCAAATTGTAAGATCGTTGTGTGATGTATGGTTGGGTAACCTAGGAGGAGAAATAGAGGTCTCCCTTGGATACCACTCGAGAGTGTATCAAATTTAATTGTGAAGATTTCATTGGGATGTTGCCACTCACTACCTTATGTTTGTTGACTCGTTCTTGATATCTTATTTCTTCTGTTAGTTCTTTGATGAGGAAACCCTAGTGTAAGCCTTTTTAGAGTCTTCTAGAGGCTTGTTTTATTGTTGGTGAATGTTCATCATTTTATGTGCTCTTGACATGGCAAGATATTAGTATCATTAATTTGAAAGGGTTGTACGAAACTTGGTGAGACTTTGATTTTGTGTTTATAGCGAGATGGGTAATGCCTCACATGGTATGGTCTTGAGATTATTTGATTTGTCTGTAGTGGTACAACCCTTGCCTAGTTTTGATTTATGTTAGGGGTCATAGGGAGAGTGGCTCTTCGTGGGAGCCGGTGCCTCAGGATGAGGAAGGGCTCAAGATAACCCATGAAAGAGTAGCTAAACAAGTGATAACCTAAACAATAGAATTTAGGGGGTTGGGTAGTTTAAAAAAAACACAAGATAATAAAACATTGGGTTCCTTGGCTATGCACTTGGGCTACCATAGACTAGTGATAGACTAAGAAGGTCGTGGTCAGCAAAGTCGTAGTCTCGTCTTCATGAGAGATTGTCGGCTCCGCATTAGCTACCCTATGGTGCCGGCGCCTCAGTTAGGAGGAAGGGCCAGGAGATCCATAGATGGGTGCTGGCACCTCAGTTGGAGGAAGGGCCAGGAGAATCCCATGAGAGCTATGTGATGACACTCTCCACTTGACACCCTTGTGCTTGGTTGTAGCTGCTTTTGGATATTGTATCTTTATGTGGTTTTCGAGGGCTAGGGGATCCATAGATGGGTGTCGGTGCCTCAGTTGGAGGAAGTGCCAAGGGATCCCATGAGAGCTATGCGATGACCCTCTCCACTTGACAACCATTTGCCTCATTCTGGTTGCCTCTGGAATTGTGTGCTGAATTGTTGTTTCAGATTTATATGGAATTGTATTCTGGTTATTGTTTTAGATTTATTTGGAAGTGTATTTTGGATATCGTAATCTTCATGTAGTTCTGATTCTTGTGAATTTTGGTTTATGATTGCTATGTAGTTACTTGTATGATTGCTGATATGTTGTGTAATTGTGATGAGTTTCATAGTGTTGACTTGTTATGTGATTATGTGATCGTTGATGGTTGCTCATTGTATGCCTTGAGTTGTATTTTTTTTGTATCATGTTGTTGTTGAGTCGATTTTTCATTCATGGTCGGGTTCACTTCCTCATCACCTCTGAGCACGGGGGGTGAGTTACTTGTAATTCACATGGTTGGGTGGAACGTGCTTCGCACCCGTTGGGTTCCCCATCAGCATCTTGTCTTCTTAGCATTCCGCAGTGGAGTTGTACTAGTGATCAGTTGTACTTCATATTTCATTATTCTTGTATCAATCCCCATGTCGGGAAATTCAATGTAATTCAATTATTAGGGATTGTAATGTTTTATTATATCAATGATGTAATAGTTAGGATTATTTGTAACTCTATTAAGAGATGTATCATGGATGTAATTATGCGATGTTATTATTCTCGCATCATGGTTATTGGATGTATCCTTATCCTTGGTTATCATAAAATAAATGGTTATGTTATAATCTTTATCTTTATTTCTGTTTAGTTGTTGCGATGTAATCTCGCATGCCCCAGAGAACCAAGTGTATTAATGCTATGTGTTATGCTATGTGATTATGGTTAAGTGTTATTACACGTTTAATTTAATTATTTTAAAAAAAAATTATTCGCATTATGTGTGTGTTCTTTGGGGTTTGCACGACGGGCATTACAACAAGAATCTAGGTAACATATTGTAAGGCACCTTAAAAATTTAGAACTCTTAATTAGAGTAAAAGTTATATTTCAGTTTCTTCAAATGATAAAGAAAAAAATTCTCAAAATAATTGTAGGTTAGAACAAGTAGTGGGTTTTGAGTTATTTCATTTTGTATGTTCAAAGCTAAGTGGTGGAGAGAAGGGGAGGATTTGCAGGTGGGGGATACATAAAACTAGCCAAATTGAGCTAAGGGGTGACTAACCAATTTGGTTGTTCCATGTTTAAGGTTTTAAAACTATACATGTGTTGCAAGGTTTCATAACATCCAATGTATTCTAACCTATAATTTTACAAAATAGTATGGATTTAATTAAAACCTTTTGTTATTTAGATAGTAGGAATGTAATGTAAGGAACCTTCATAATTTATATAACAATTGTTAGTTACAATAAAATTATGTCTCAATTTCTTCATATGATTGAAAAATAAATGCACAAAATAATTGCATGTCAAAAAACACAATGTGGGTTGTATGTTATTTCATTTTAAATGTTCATTTATATAAATAATGGAGAGCATAGGGAGGAGTTGCATTTTGGGGATACATAAAACTAACTAATTGGGTTGTTATATGTTTATGGTTTTAAAACACTATGTGGGTTTTAGGTTTCATAACACCCAGTATTTTCTAACTAGTAATTTTACATAGTATTGTGAATATAATCAGAACCTTTTGTTATTTCCACAATAATAATTCAATGAAAGCTGCCTTCAAAATGTATGAGAACTATTAGTTAGAGTAAAAAGTGCATTTCAATTTCTTCATATGAATAAAAATTTAATGCACAATATAATGACAGATTGAAAAATGCAGTGGGTTGTATGTTATTTAATTACTCTTCTCCAAATCTCAAGGGTGGAGAGCTTAGGGAGGAGTTGTAGGTGGGGGATACATGAAACTAACCAAATTAACCAGAGGGGTGACTAACCAAGCAGGTTGTTACATGTAGAGGGTTTTAGTACAATATGTGGGTTGTAGGTTTCATAGTTCACCCGTGTTTTCCAACCTCCAATTTTAGAAAATAGTATTAATGTAATTAAGACCCTTTTTTTATTTACACAACATGAGTGTAATGAAAGGAACCTTCAAAATTTAACATTAATATAGTTTAAACTTTTATAAGTTGTGCAACAACACCTTTGACTTTCAATCTATCAAAAAGTTTTACAAGATACTTATAAGTGAATTGACATTTCCTAATTAAGCCTTAAAGTGTCTGATATTAGCCTTCAACTTCTAAACTACCTTAGACTCTTGCAAACACACATTTTCTAATGTCTCCATGCACCCTTCATCATAAGAAACACCTTCCATTATTGTCTTTATTTTCTCAACTTCCTATCCTTTAGATTGTAGCTCTCTCTGAAAAGCATTAAGCTCCTTTTTTTTATGTGATAAAATCTTCTTATCTTTTACTCCCTTTTCAAAGAGGTTACTTTTAGTCTTCTATTGTTTTGCTACATTTTCAATACTTTAAACTATTGCTTTTACATCTACAAGTTGATAATCGACACATTTTTCCCCATTCCCACTGCTCTTACCTATTAACGCCCCTTGCAATTCCTTTTCATGATCTTTTAACTTTTTTCATGTATTTTACTTGAAGCTTTATATCAACTACTCCCTCATCATCCCTTAAGACAACATCCCTTTCTTGGATAGAGTTTTCAATGTCTTGAATACTTTTATGTAGCTTTGCAGCCACTTTTTTCTTAACTATGAGAGTGTCTTTATGATTAGAGAATGTAACTTTTTCATTTAACAATTTCTTTACAAGGCTTGTCTACCTTTTTAGATAAGACATTCATGTCTCCACCCAACTGATTATCTTTTCTGCACTTAGATATGATTTTTCCTTTGCCTTATCATCTATTTTCAATTATATTTGTTCCATAGAATTCTTAAGTTCAAGAATCTTTGACTTCATTTGTTCAACTCCTCTTATAGCATCATCTCTAACTTTCTTTGCTTGCACTTGAATTCATATGCAATACAAAACCTCTTGATTTTATCCACTTCTGCATTGCCATTTTCCCATTGCACATACTGCACACGCACCTTCCTCAACTTCTCAAGAGGAAGAATAATCTCTTTAGTCAATACATTAACTATCACATTCACTTTGTTCTGCTTCCTTTCAACTATTTTTAGAAAAAAATCCATTTTCATTTCATACATTCTAGTACCTACTGCCTCCTTAAGCATTGACAAGATTTCAAGAGGTTTCATGTTCAAAACTTTAGTGATGCACCCTTACATAATGAAAAAATGTGGAAAGTTGACATTGAACAATTTTTTATATGAAGCAGCATGTGTGGTGTGAAGTGTGTAATATGAAGGATACCATATGAAATCCCTACTAATAATTTTTTATCTCATCGAGTTGTGGTTAATTTTTTTTTTTATCTAACTCTAGATATGATATTTTTTAAAAAATAAGAGAACCCTTGATGTACCTCTTGAAAACCTTGTGGGTCCTCTTGAACTGCTTTCATTTTAGTCACTGATAAACCTAAGGTCTCGTTCAAATCAAATTGGACTTTATCTCATATTAGCATTTACAACACTTTCAACAATTCCCACGTAAAAAAAACTTGTCTAACTTTAAATATGATATTTTTTAAAAGAAAGGAGAACCCTTGCTGTACCTCTCGAAAACCTTGTGGGTCCTCTTGAACTGCTTTCATTTTAGTCTCTGATAAACCTAAGGTCTCGTTCAAATCGAATTGGACTTTATCTCATATTAGCCAATACAACACTTCCAACAATTCCCACGTACAACAACTCCACAGAATTCCAGATATCTTGCGCAATCGGAAACTAAAATTATTTGGTTAACAGTATAGAATATTCCAACGTGGGGATCATCTATAACTTGAGTTAAAGTTAACCACGACTAGCAAATTGAAGATATTAGAAGAGTAAGGTCGATTTCAATGCCAAGTCTATACGATTGGTTAGATCGACTAGTGAGTATGGAGATTCTCTTCTTCGTGATTTCATTTCTGCTACTTTTTTCAAATCATCAGCTGCTCTCCAGTTCGGCAGAGGCAATGCAGAAATTGGGTAATTGCATTCTTTATGACAAGAAAAGAAAATTTAATCATTTATCTTTGCTACATTACATTAATGGGGGAAGTTTTGTGGTTGATGATGTCTGCAGAATACCCATTTCCCTTTATGACAGTAGATGTTGAGAAGGCAGCTGCGAGAACATATGATTACATTGTGGTTGGAGGAGGTACAGCGTGGTGTCCTCTACTAGAAACACTGTCAGAACACTATTCTGTTTTGTTATTAGAAAGGGGAGATTCCCCTTATGGAAATCCTGACATTGAAGACAATAAAAGCGCTTTCATGGTTCTTGGGGATCTGAATGAATTCCCTTACGTGGCTCAGGGATTTGTTTCAGAAGATGGAGTACAGTTGGTAAGGGGAAGAGTTTTGGGAGGCGGATCAGCCATCAACGCTAGTTTCTACAGCAGGGCAAGTTCAGAATTCATCCGAAAGATGGAGTTGGATGAGAAACTTGTAAATGAATCGTATGAATGGGTGGAGAAGTTGAATGAGTTCAAACTAGACAAGCTTTTTCGTTGGAATTCTGCTTTCAAGGATGCACTTTTGGAAGCTGGAGTGCTTCCTTATAATGGGTATACTCTGGATCACTTGGAGGGCACCAAGATCAGTGCTTCAACATTTGACAGCAATGGAAGGAGACACACAGCTGCAGCTCTTCTGCAATATGCAAATCCAGATAACAATGTAGTTCTTCTAAATGCTACAGCAAGCAGAATCCTCTTCGATTCCTCATCTGGTACACTCGCATTTTAGGTTTTATGATTTCCTTGTTTTCCAATCTGTAGATAATTGGCTTCATGTTTAACTTTCCAGCTTTACCTCAAGGGTCCCTATTATTGTGGTGAATCTGTCATTGGGTTTGGAGTGCTTTTGGGCAAAAAAGTTCTTTGTCCTGGTTCCTATTGGCTGTCAAATAAGACTGCTTTGTTTATTGGATGCATGGAAGTAGGGCTTAAATTTGACGGTCGACCTTGCCTGTCAACAATTTTTTTAATGACGGTTATCTATTCAAAGGTGCCCTTAAAACATTATGATATAACTTAGTGTAAGTAAAATTATATATAAATCAAATATATATATCATTATAATTCTATATAAATTTTGACAGTCTATCCAAAATCTCTCCTTTCATCTGATACAATCTTCTTAAAATTTTGATTGTATTTTACGGCAAAAATCTTTAAATATGGTCATACGGCCATCAAATTTAAGCCCTGTTAAATAATAAATGGAACTCTTTTGTCATGTTCTTAATATTAGTTGTGCTTTTCCAGTATTTGTCTGAACTGCACTTTCCCTAAAAGATTAATCACTTTAATGGTTAAAGATATATTATGTAATACCCCTCATGTTGTTGTTTGGACTTGACATTTTTTCTATGGTTTTGCTTGTTACCTTGAGACCTTGATAGTTACTGTTTGTTGGTTGGATTGGTGGATTGGATAGTTTAGACTACTTGATGACTATGCTACTTTATTTGATGACTAGGATATTATGATATGACATTATGGTTACATTTGATTTAGTAATGTTTAATTTTATGCAGTAGTATATTGTGATGCGGTAGATTGGTAATTATTTTATGATGATATGATGTGATTAGTTTAGATTAGCAATGTTACTTTATTCTTGATGTTGTAGTTGTTTCTATAGCTTTAGTGAGGGGACAGTGTAGCACCACTCGTTTGCGAGTGCCCTACTATGCTCTGATTCCTTCTCACAATGAGATGTATTTGATTATATATACATGTTGTACACAACCTTGTTTGTATGTAGGAATTGCAGGAACAAAGTCTCGATTCCACCTGCTTCGGCAGGACAAGGCGAGCATCAAATTTACACAACGGGCATGAAGTTGAAACAAAGATGATAAGGAAGTCACCATGTCCCAAGTTGTCCACCCGTCTTGTGTCTAGTGGTATTGTGCATTTTGAACTTGGTTGTTCTTGCATTAGATGTTAGTTAAAGATAGCAAATTTCCACAATCCATATTGTATTGTTCCATAGACTTTTGGATTTGATATTGTTAGTTGTTTTATGTGAGTGTATTTATGTATTTATTTTATGTTGGTGTCGTAGTATGATGGAATTTAAATAATTATATAAATGTTAATAATAGTTATTGAAATAGTTTTATTAAAATATAAATGTATTAAATTAAAAGTTATGTAATTTATTAAAGATAAATAAATTTAAAAGTGTAATTAATATTATTTAAATTAGTATTTAAATAATTTAATGAAAATAACATGTTGAGGATAATTAATGGAATAAAATAATTAAATAAGTTAAATTGTGTGAACTGTAAGATAAATTAGCAAATTGAAATTAAAATTTAAAAAGTTTAGTTCGAATAGAAAAATCTAGAAAGGACTAAAAAGGACTAATGAATGTTGAGATTTTTGGCTAAAAAGCTGGTGAAGAAATAGAAAACTTCTATTCATTCTGATTTTTGAGTTTTTGAAAATAGAAGAGGATATCTTTTTATTTAATAAAAAAAAAGAGAGGTTTTTCATTCACGGGAAATTTGACAGAAGCTTCAAAAAAAATATTTAGCTCTATAAAATTGTTTTCTCTTTCATTATTTTTGGGGGGGAAACTTTTGTTTAACAAAAATATATAGCTTAAAAGTTTGATCAAAGAATCTGGTGGAGATGTCTATAGAAGAAAAGAGAACTCTTCGAAAAGGCTGGTTGGAATTGAAGGAAAGCTTCATCAATTCCTCAACAAGCACATGACTCCAAGTTCCTTTTTGACCTTTTATTGTTTGATAAATTTGACTTAGCAAATATGTTGTTTTTGCAAACAAAAAATCTTTTCAGGTTCTAGAAATTGTTGGGTAACATATAAGTGAAAAAAAATTATTTGAGTCTCTAAAAATGTTTTGTATTCTTATAATTTTGTTTTGGAAAATTATTGCATCTCTGAAATAGATGGATTTGTGTATTCATATATATATATATATATATATCTAAACAAATATAGTTTTTCCAGTTTCTACAGAGTTATGTTCTTGGTGATATACATGTACATATATATATATAAATATATATATATATATATATACACACACACAATAGTGTTTATATATATAAATGTTATTTGAAAATTTATCCCCTTCTCGAGCCGTACTTTATACGGACGGTGACATAATGAAATTCTACCCACTGGGTGGGACTCGGCCTTGGTCGTACCCCTACCCAGTCGGAAGTAGTCATGGCTGTGTATGCAGTCAGGGTGACTGCCATAGCAGTCCATCGGACTACTGTGTGCAACAGTCCTTTGGACTATTGTGAGCAGTCCCTTGGACTGTGTGCATGGCTATGTGATTATGATTGGCTTTTCTTTCTTTAAAAGAATTTTTTTATGTTATTTTAGATATATATATTTTGTCAGTAACATAATTTTTTTCAAGAATTTATAACAGAATAAAAAATATATATATTAGTAACCAGAATGTGTATATATATATGTTTTATTTATATATATCTATATATATAATTATATTATGTATATATATAAATAAGATATAAATATATAGATATATAGTGATCTTTTATGAAGTTATTATTATTGGAAATTATTCTTGGAAATTGGAAAAATCATATACCATAATTATTATTATGTTTTATTTCAAAATTATTTCATCAAAAATGGATTTTGTTATATTGTTTAATTGTGAATAAAATAAAACAAATTGTGGTATTTAGAGTTTACTTTGTAATACCCATGTGTGGCTACTGTTATGTTAACTTGCATTGTGGAATCTTGTAAAATTGATTTGGTTATTTTTCTTTATTGTTATGTTATTGTTTTAGCTTTACCGATGTGGGAACCCAGTTTGTTTTAGGAACCTGTTTAAGGATGTTGTGAACTTTAGGCTTCCAAAGGCATGTGATATTTTTTTGTAGATGTTTCTCTTTTTAAGTGCTCTTGATGTGGCCAATTATTTGGCATCATTATTTTGAAAGGGTTGTACGAGATTATATGAGACTCTGATTATGTGGTTTTAGGGAGATGGGTAATGCCTCGCATGTTTTCTATTGATATTTAATGTTCATTTTATGTTGGTACAACCCTTGAGTTTGTTTACGTTTTGGGTCTCTAAGGAGAGTGGCTCTTCGTGGGGGTTGGTGCCTCAAATAGGAGGAAGGGCTAGGATAACCCACATAAGAGTTAGATTAAAAAGTGAAAACGTAATAATAGAATTTAGGGGGATGGGTAGTAATAATATAATAAGATAATCTTGGATACCTCATCTATCCATTAGGGCTTTCACAAATTAATTGTAGACTGAGAAGGCCATGGTTGGAAAGGTCGTTACCTCGTCTTCATGAGAGGTTAATAGCTCTGCATGAGTCACCCTATGGGGCTGGTGCCTCAAGTAGGAGGAAGGGCCTGGATAACCATAGATGGGGGCCGACACCTCATGTAGGAGGAAGGGCTAGGATAACCCATGTAGGACTATGCAATGACACTCTCCACTAGTTGACCTTATGCTTTGCTTTCTTATTTGCCTCTGGAATTGGTTAATGGTTGTTTCCTTTGATTTATTTATGACATGTTTTATGGTCTTGTGTTTATTATGATTGGATCTTGGTTGTTGTCATTTATGATCTATGCAATCTCTTGTTGTTGCTATTGGAGTTACTATTTCTATGTTATTTTTATTGGATTTAGTCTTGTTGGCATACCTGGTCGCGGTCACTTCCTTGTCACCTCTGAGCACGAGGGGTGGGTTTTTTCTAAAACCTACGTGGTTGGGTGGAATGTGCTCTCCACCCGTTGGGTTCCCCATCAGCATTTTTTCTACACAGTATCTTCCAGATGGAGTTGTACCTGATGTTCATCATGTTTTTCTGATATTCCTTGTATGATTTATCTATCCCACATGTATGGGAGATTTTGATGTAACTCATGGATATGAACATGTAATGTATTTAAAATTGATATAATGTAAATGCACTCTTGTAGTCCTTCATGATTTATGAGATTTATGATGGTTTGATATCATGTGATGTATTTATATTTATGCTTATCAATGTATGGATGTTATCTCTTGCAAATGATTATTTTAATGTCTATGTTGGATGTAAAGTTACTTAAGTTGTTTAGCTTTATATGGAATTGTCGTTATGGGTTGGTTTTATGTGATGTGACCTCGTGTGCCCCAAAGGACTTAGATGTTATGATGTTATCATGTAATGTAATAATTTTAATTTGGTTCTTTATATGTGTTCTTTGCAATTTTTTAAAAAAAATGTGTGCATAGTTGTTGTCCTTTGGGGTTTGCAAGACAAGCGTTACATATTATTTTAAAATTATTTATTATTTAATCAAAGGAATTCGTGGAACCATAAGTTTTTAATCTAAAATTAAGCTTTTTTATTAATAAATTTATTTTTTGATGTTTCCTTTTTCGTTTTTATTTTTAATAGATAGTTCTAATTTTATTTTATTTTCAAATTATTTCTATTGCAAATTGATTTTTATTTGTTTCTTGATTTTCAATCTTTTATTTCATGTGATTTTCTTACATATTGTTTTTGTCTTGATTTTATTGACATTATATTATATTAGAATTATTTCAATATGTTTTGTCTTGATTTGATTGACATTATATCTTATTAGAATTATTGTTGAAACATGATAAAATTCTTAGGTTAAAATCAATTTGATTTTTTATACAAGTAAAATTATTTATGGTGATAATATTCTATAAATATAGGTTTGTATAGTAACAACTTATTTTATGATATGTTTCTCTTTTTACATATTCTATTTTCTATTGTTTAAGAATTATATTAATTAGACTAATAGTTCTCTTCACATAGTATTTCAAATATAATTATAATATGTATTTTTTCAAAATTTCTTGATTTTTTTCATATCTATCTTTATTTTTTATTTTTTATAATTGAAAAAAATTCATATTATTATGATAATATTTCAACTTACAATAGAATTTTAATATTGGCTAAAAAAATTTGTTGTAGGAATGTCGAAGGCCAAAGGTGTTGAGTTGATGAGTAGTGTTGATGGAATCTTTTATCAAGTATTTATCAACCCATTGTCACATTGGAGTGAGGTAATTTTATCACCAGGAAGTATAGGTAGTCCTCAACTTCTCTTATTAACTCGAATTGGTCCCTTGGAAGAACTTAATGAATTGAACATTACTGTACTTTTGGATTTAAACTTGGTAGGGAAGGGGATTCAAGATCCACCACGTACCACAATAATTGTGCAATCCCCTAAACCACTTGAATTTGTTGAAGTACAAGTAGTGGGTATATTAGATAATTATCAAGTGTGCATTGAATCTACTAGTTGTTTTCAACAACAAACTGGAACAAACTATCAATATCTAGGTATTATTACAAAGGTGGCTTTTCCTTTATCAACGAGCGAGCTTCGATTAAGAAGTAAAAATCCACAAGATAACCCCTTTGTAAGATATAACTACTTTTCTCATCCTTTTGATGTACAAAAGTGTATTCTTGCTATGAAGGTATTATCAAATATTACTATGACAACTTCTTTTCAAGAATTTATATTTGATAATAATGGAAACTCTAAAAGGAATCAATTCATAGGAATTGAGTTTCCACAAAATGAATTGGACAATAATGCCTTGGAAAAATTTTGCAATGATACAGTAGTAACATTTTGGCATTACCATGGAGGGTGTGAAGTTGATTCAGTGATTGACAAAATGCTTCACGTGAAAGGTGTTGATAGCGTAAAGGTTGTGGATGGCTCAATTTTCAAGAAAATCCCTGGGACTAATCCACAAGCCACTATCATGATGCTTGGAAGGTATGTTTTTATTTTTAGATTGTATTGTTTTTAAAAGATAGAGGATAATATATTAATGAAACATTTTTTATGCAACATATGCAAGTATATAGGAGTTCATATCCTTTAGGAGTGGATGAGCATTTTTGAATATTAGACTTTTTTGAAATATCAATAAAATAAATTTAATGCACACTAATATGAATTTTATTTGAGTGATAAAAATTGGCATAATATTATTTATATTATAATATTATTAATATTATAATATTATATTATATATTAATTTATAATTATGTCTTAATGAATCACATTATAGGAAAATTAAATATTTATTAAATGCCCATCATATAATAATATTTAATTATTAAATACTTACATTAATTTATAAAATTAAAAATAAATTAAAAATGAGGTTTAATTATGAACTCAAAGCCAAGATACTTGTATGAAACTTTAATTTAGGAAATGGAAACAAAACCAATACAATTTGTAATCATGAAAACTTGTGTGTCAATTATTAGACTCCTAGGTTTACTTTAAAGTGGAAAATGAAAAATTGGTTTTTCTTGTGAGAAATGAAATATCTAGGGGGGAAATATTTTGAAGATAGATATTTTTTAATATTGTTTAATTAGTTTTTTTAAAATATTATATTAATTTCTAATGCTAGAGGTTCTTTCAAATATTACAACTTGATTCAAAAAACTCAATTTAGATAATAATAGTGTTAATATAAGAAAATCGAGATAGCTTTTATATTTACATTTGATACTATTACAACAAATAAAATGACTCACTAGTCTCAATCCTCTGGGAGACTAGTAGGTGTGTTGGTTTGATAGTTTGTGTTGGTCCTAGCTTACCAATATCTAGTATCCTATTTGGAAATAAAGTGTGAACCCTATAATTCATTTGGAGGAATCTAATAATAAAACCACTAGATATAATAAGATCTAGAATAAAAATCAAGAATTTGAGATCTATAAATTTTAGTGATAAACTAAAAGGAATAATAAGTTATTTATCTCTATTTGTTAGTTTGAAATTATTTTAACCAAATATTTTGATGAATACTTTTATCAATGATTGGGATTAGGTTTACAATATTTAATGTGTAATGCTTAAAATGTGATGAATTCACATTGTGATTCATGATTACATTGGAGTAAAGCCACATTCATAGTAGGGGCATTAGTAATTTTTAGGCTTTTTCTATGCAATTTTTAGAAAATAAGCTAGTGTCAAAAACATCTTGGAGATATTTTATGTTAAGAAAGAAGATAATTTAATCTTCCTTGTCAACAAGTCAAACTCATTTTTTCAGTGAATAACAATAAAAGACACACTATAAAAACACTACAAGAGCTTGTAATGATGTAACGTGATATATGATCATCTCAATGGTGATGCAATCTTACATCACCCAAAAAATATATATATTTCATATTTTTTTTTTCTTATCTATTTGTCTTACATTTTTATGCATAGGTTTATATGTTATGTTGTTCTTGCATAATCGATCATTTAAAAAAAAAATTGATGCATAGGAGTGGTTTGATTGTACAACAACTATAGGCTTTTGTGCTTAAAGCTTGAGCTATATGCAACTAATTTAGATACCTATGTTCATTCTTATTTGAACTAGTGTAATTCTAAGATTGCATGTAATATTTTAGCTTCACGCAAAGGATGATTATTTGTGCAATTATTTCTACGGATAAAGAGAAAATATACTAAGTTTCTAAAAATAAGAAAATGTATTACATAGGTCTAACCAATGATTGTTGAACAAAATTAATGGCTTATTATAACTTAATTCTCGCTCGGGCACAGTAACAAGATTTTCACCTTCGATAATGCAATGTTTATGTTTTCTCACTAAGAATTCTAGATTATATTCATGACATATCATATTTAGAAGATGGAGCTCGTTCAGCCAAAGGAGTTAGATTGTTACATTACCACTAACACATATTTTGAAAATTATAAATTTTCTACTAATAGAGCTATAAAATTCTCAAATCCTCCTATATTAGTCACCCCTCAAGAAGAAATAAAACCAACTATGTTTAGCTCAAGAATGGTATGGAAATTTGTATGCATCTCTCATTGTTGTGTACCACTATGTATTGAGAGAAAATTGACTATCCTTAATAACCTAGAAGAGAAGGATTTATTTTTTATGTTCTTATTTAATGTAGTCATCAATTTCTATTGGTGAATACTATACTCCACCTAAACTGTAGATTTTTGGCACCCTAATCCTTTCTAGCACTTCTAGGGTTTTTCACCTAAAAGGAGAAAGTAGAGCCAAAAGTCTAGGTTCGGTTCACTCAAATTAAGATGTTTTTTATGTTATTGAAGCTTAATGGAATGATCTCAATGCAACTAATCCAATAAATTGATTGATTATGAATGCAAAACTTAAGAAATGACTTGTTTGCAAACACATTGTGTAATGTAGAAATGAACTAGCAATGAATGCAAAACTTAATAGAAATGAACCAAACTGAAAGTGTGAACCTGAGATGTTGAAGGAGGTTGAAAATAACATTTGAAATGTTGTTGATGCTAGTTTTCAAACCTGATGGGACTCATTCACCATTCTGGGTGAACCAGACCCTATTCTGCAAAACTAAGCCAAAATTTGTTTCTGACAAAAGGGTATCTAAAAATGTAGAAAAATCAAAAATGACCTTGGAGTTGGACACATTCACCACCCATGATGAATGAGTCCACTTTTGAATTTTTATATTTTCAAAAGTGGAATCTGTAATCTACACTTTGACTTCCTATAGGTGTCCACTTCTGAAACTCTAATTTATGAGTCTAAAAATGAGTTTTTGTTGATATTTTGACTTGTTGAATGAGGAGAAGACTTGAGAAACTTTTTAACTTGATATTCAATGATTTCCAAGCACCAAAGAGTTCTAAATCTACAAACAAACAAGGTAAGAGAGAGAGATAAATGTTGAATGTTAGGGCATGGGGCTTTTCCTTGGTCAAACCCCTTTTAGGAAATTAAACAAAAATGATGAAATAAAGTAATGAAGCATGCAATAATGAAATTTATTACCTTACAATGATGTTTGATCTTGAAATTTTATAGCAAAACATGAAGGATCTACCCTTGAATGTTTGAAAATTGATGTCTTAGTGCCTTGAAATGATAAAACCCTAAGTTCCTTGACTTGAGATAGAAGATTGGTGGATGAATGAATGATAAGAGATGATAGATATGAATTAGGGTTAAAAGACTTATATTTGTAGGAATTTCACCTTATTCACCCATTAGTACCTCATCACAAGTCGACATGAAGTAATATTAAACTTAAATTTCACTTTTTCTAGCTCAAAGGTCAAAATTAGGCCAAATTAGACTAACTCGCCACACATGGTGAATGGGTCCCACCTAGATGGGACTGATTTACCATGCATGGAGAATGGGCCCTGCAGGGGCCATTCTGACAACTAAGATGCTAGGAGATAAGGAAATAAGGTTTAAATTGCAACTTTGTCGGGTGTTTTATCAATTTAAGTCTCAAGATGCAAAATATGGGTTAATAGTGGCCTATTAGTGGTGATGTGAATGTTAGAATTCAATGTGAAAGTGTAATTAAATGCACTTTACAACACTAAAATGAGGTCCACTTTTCCTAGGAAGGCATAAGAACCAATGTGAATGTGCAAGACACATTACAACACTAGTTTATCATTAAGTTTATTTTACAAGCCTTCTAGATTGATGTAATAATGCAATTAAATGTATTTTATAATGTTGAATTAGGGAGAAATATGTTCATTAGGTCTAGAAAAGTGTGAAAGTATATTACAACACTTTACAACACCTTTGCAAGACATTGTTAAAAACATGTTATTCAATTTGCAAGGGTCCGAGACCTAGTTTGGATGCATAAAATGCCTTGAAACACCTAAATCAAGGCCTCATAACTCCATTTTATCATGAATTAATCCCATGTCAAGCAAAGGGTACTTTTTTCTATAGCACATTTAGCTCCCACTTTAGTGAGAGGATGAACTTGCTTCAAACTCAAACTAAAGTAGAAATTCAAGAGAGGTCTAAGTGTATAGATACAAATGAAAAAGAATGAGAAAGATCAAAGGAGATTGTGCAAGCCCCCAGGATCCAAGATCCTAAATCAAACTGCGAAGATACAAAATCATGCAATGGCAAGAACAAGAAAAATGAAAATGAAAAGAATGGATCAAGCTTCTATCATTTTTCTCACTAGTTGTGGATCAGATCTAGGCTTGTTTTTTCAAAAGAAAATGCATAATCACTCTAGGGCGATAGAACTCTTGGTTGTTTTCTAAGTGATAATTCCACAACATAATCACTCTAGGGCCATGAAACATCTGATTGTCCATGGGGTGAGAAATCCCAAAGGTGAGAAACATATGCTAGTTGGTATGTACTCAAACATAGGTGAATATGGGGAAATTCATGCCTCAAAATGGGCTTCCTACTCAAATCATACAAAATTTATACCTCCTAATAACTATAATAAGGTGCCACAATGAAAAATATTTTTCTTAGTTTTTACAATGTCTCATCTTAGTGAACATCATGCTCAATGTCTCCAAGTGAGGATAAGTGCAAACGATCTCATCTTGTTTGCAAGGTCTCATCCTGGGCAACATTGTACCTAACGCTTCCAAGAGAGGGAATCGTAAGGAAAGAAAATCACACAATGAAATGTGAGTAATGATGTATTCCCCCACATTAAAGTGGTTGCAAGCACCAGTACTATGAGAAACTGCTTTAAAGTAGAAGAAGGAGAACATGAGAGCATACTCAAAAAGCCCTTTTCCAAGTCATATGTTTTTGAGAAGCTACGTCATGAAAAAGGGGAGTATGTCACATGCGAGCCAATTTAAGGCATATCATCCACATCTCAAGCTTTCTCTTATGTATTCATGGAAGGTTAACAACTAGCCAAAGGAGGAAACCATAAGTGACATACGAGGGCAAGGCTACTAAACCCCTTGCCCCCTATGAGTGCATGACAAAGGATGAGCCGAAATGATTGTTGAAATGTAGGAGAGAGTGAAAATTGGTATCAATTAGAGGAATTAGGTGCCCCCATAGAGAGAAGCATACCAAACTCTCAAAAATGTTTGATTTTACGATTCAAAGCATTACATATATTTGAGGAGTGACCATGAACTCTATGATAGGCATAGAATGAAGTTTGTCATAACATCTCTTACGAGTTCTGGGAGGGAGGGTGACCAAGTGATCTTGGAGTCTCAATAAGATACCTTTTTGATTAATGGTAGAAGGTGGTCTTGTGGTGTGTGCCAAAGATGCATCTTTCCTATTATGAGATGTCATATCTTCACAAGACTCTTTACATTGCAGGATTTTGTTCTGACTCTTATAGGAGGAGGGAAAATCATGAACATTTTTTGAGATGACATTGACATGAAGGGAAGGTGTGTTTGTTTGTTTTATGTTTGGTAAAGGATGATGTTCAAGAGCACTAGTTTCGAGGAACTCGGTTAAGAATAATTTAGGAGTATGTGTTGTGATATTGTTAATGTTGAGTGAAGGTTTCTTAATCTTGATCAAAGGAAAATAACCAAGACCATGAGTCATTTGTTGTGTGTTAGGCTCAATAGGGTTGTAGATACCTTATTCTGAATGCACCACATCCTTTACCACTATATCCAAGTTTTTTCATGATTTCATAACCTTTTCCATTAAGCTTCTTTATTGCTTTTAGATCAGGTGGTGGTTGGTCATAAGTGTCGTCCAAGGTGATTGTGTATTTTTCTTCTTTGTCTAAAGTGGTTGAGGTGGATTCTTTCGAAGGGTCATATGCTATTTTGTTTCCCCTATTTGAATCTTTGTGTATGATATTTTACTTTCCCATGAATTCATGTTCGAAATTCAAGGAACCCCAATCATCTTCTAATATCATCACGACTTGTTCAATATGTTGTTGATTGTCTTTTTGTTGTGCAGGTTTGACTTGTGTAGTTGGTGTTAATGTGTTCAATGGGTTCTCTTTGGTTTTCTCAAGTTGTAAGACAATATAAGGATCATGATCAGTGTTGAGTGTGTACACTTTGTTGTTGTAGATATATTTCATTTTATGATGAAGAGTGGAAGGCACACCATTCATTGCATGAGTCCATGACCTTCCTAGAAGAAGGTTACATGAAAAATCATTAGGCATAACATGAATTGGTGCTTCCAATGTGGCCACTCCAATTGTAAGAGGTAAAGTGTCATACCAAGTGGTTGTTTACTTACATTGTCAAATCCCTTGATGGATAAAGAATCGGATTGGATGTTTGATCTATCAACACCAAGTCTATCAAGAAGGTTTACTCCACATACATTAAGAGCAGAACCAGTATCTATAAGAGTTCTCTTAATCCCTTTTCGTTTGTATTGAGCAATAATCATAAAAGTTTCATTTTGTTTTTGCACATCCAAAGGAGGAAGCTCACTTTCATGGAAAAAAATATCAGCATTTATTCCTTGGATCATGACTACGATGTTAGTTGGTTGTGCATGAAATTTTTGCAAGGCAACTTGAATCATGTTGTGATAGTGAGGGAAGACTTGAATAAGGTCCCATAATGAGATTTTAGTAGGAGGACCTGGTAAGATGGGATTAGGAAAAGGTAAGTTTGTTGGGGTTGGTTTTTGTGGTTGCAGATTATTTCAAGTGTTATATGTATGAGCAATGGTATTATAACTCAATTGTTGTGATACATTATTCTTAGGTGGCTAGAGGATCAGTTCAGGTTTATAATGTTTAGTTTGTTTGTGTGAAGGGGGGTAAAGGATGAGTTGAGGGTGAATAATGTTAACATCCCTTAGCAAGTGAGAGTCTATATCATTATTGTGGTTCATGTATTGCATCATGATATTGTTCCTAGGAGGAGGGTTTTGAGGAGAACTACAAACCAAATTTTCTTGACATTCTAAGGTTGGTTCTCCTAAAAAGACTTCATCACAAGTATGAGGATACTCAATGGTGGAATTGTCTTGCTCAATAAGGTTTGTCTTATGTGAAAGGGGATAATGAAGATTCTCATGACTCTCATTGGTTGTGTTTTCTAACTTCAAAGAATCTTCCTTACAACAAGGGGTGATACTAGGAGAAGAACAAGTATGATTATCATGAGCATTTACAATGTCACATCTTTTTTCTTGAATGTCTTCCAAAATAGGATAGATAGGGGAATGATCATAAAAAGGGGTTGTGGTAAAACAACACATCCTCGTCATTTATAATCTTATCTTCCTCACAATTATCCTCATAATGGAAATTAGATAAGGTGATGTTTAAGAATGTGTCTATGATTTCATTCTCTTGTGCTAAAATATCTTCCCAAAGGGGATGAGGAGAAGGACAAACAAGATCCTCATGATTCTCCGTTATTTTATCTTCTTTTTCCAAGATACCTTCATCACTAAAAGGAGAGGTATAGGGAGAAGTAAAATTATGATCATCATGACTATCTAGATGTTTGTATGCTCTTCTACGACATTATCTACACAAATAGGGGAGATAGGAGAGGGTGTGAGTTTAAGGTTAACATTATCATTTTCACTTTCTTATGTTAAGAGACTCTCATAACTAGGACATGCATTGAATGAATGACGATGATGCTTATTAACTAAATTTTTCTTTGAAAATTTGGAGAAGATTGAAACTAACATTTTGAAAGAACAATCTATGCTAACTCAAAATTCAATGTAAGAGAATGAAATGAAATTAAATTTTTAGAGAATAATTGACTGATTATGCTATGATAATGCAAACTTGAAATTTAAAGGATGCATGAAATGAGCTAATTTAGGCTAGATTTAATGAAATGCATGTTACAGAAACTTAGCTAACTAATATAGTTAGGAAATGGCACCAAACAAAATCCTAAAAATAGGGTTTTCAACTCTACAAAAGGTGGTTTCAGGGGTCAAAAGGGACTGACTCGTCCAAGGTGGCAAACAAGTCCCAGTACATGGACTTTTTTTAGAATTTTTAGAAAATTTTGAGTGATTTTTATAGTTTCTAAGTGCTATGATGCAAACCTAAGTTAAAACTACAGAATTTTAGAAACTTTAAATGAATTTTGATGCCAAAAATGCAACCTAAATGCACTTTTCTATGAATGAGAAATTTGAAACCTAGCATGCAAATGAATTCATGCAAACCTTAATGCAAGATAAATACAAGCTAGATGTATGATGAAGGACTCCAAATTAGACAAGAAAGTATTTGAAAAATTAGGTTCACCAAAATGAACCGTATATTTTTGGCACCATAATCCTTATCCTTTCTAGCACTTCTAGGGTTTTTCACCTATAAGGAGAAAGTAGAACCAAAATTCTAGGTTAGGTTCACTCAAATTAAGATGTGTATTATGTTATTGAAGCTAGATGAAATGATATAAATGAAAAAAATCTAATAAATTGATTGATTATGAATGCAAAACTTAAGAAATATGACTTGTTTGAAAACACATTGTGTAATGCAGAAATGTACTAGAAATGAATACAAAACTTAACATAAATGAACCAAATTGAAAGTGTGCACTTGAGATATTGAAGGAGGTTGGAAGTGACATTAGAAATTTTGTTGATGCTGATTTTTAGGCTTGATGGGACTCATTCACCATTTTGGGTGAATCAGTCCTAGTTCTACAAAACTGACCCAGAACTTGTTTCTAACAAAAGGGTATCTAAAAATGTAGAAAACTCAAAAATGACCTTGGAGTGGGACTCATTCACCACCCATGGAGAATGATTCCACTTTTGAATTTATGGATCTTCAAAATTGGAATCTGGATCTTCCAATCTACACTTTGACTTCCTATAGGTGTCCACTTCCAAAACTCTGATTTATGTGTCTAAAAATGATTTTTTGTTGATATTTTGACTTGTTGAATGAGGAGAAGAATTTAGAATTTTTTTTAACTTTATCTTCAATGATTTCCAAGCTTCCAAGAGTCCTAAATCTATAAACAAACAAGACAAGAGAGAGAAATGTTGAATGTTAGGGAATGGGGGTTTGCCTAGGTCAAACCCCTTTTAGGTAATTAAACCAAAATGATGAAATAAAGTAATGAAACATGCAATAATGGAATTTATCACCACATGAAGGATATGCCCTTGAATGTTTAAAAATTGATGTCTTAGTGCCTTGAAATGATAAAACGCTAAGTTGCTTGACTTGAGATAGAAGATTGGTGGATGAATGCATGATAAGAGATGAGAGATATTAATTAGGGTTAAAATTCTTATATTTATAGTAATTTCACCTTATTCACCGGTTAATACCTCATCACAGGCCGACATAAAGTAATATTAAACTTAAATTTCACTTTTTTCTAGCTCAAAGGTCAAAATTAGGCCAAATGAGACTAATTCACCATGCATGATGAATGGGTCCCACCTGGATAGGAATGATTCACCATGCATGATTATTGGGTCCTATAGGGGCCATTATAATAGCTAAGATGCCAGGAGATACAAAAATAAGGTTTAAATTGCAACTTTATTGAGTATTTTATTAATTTAAGCCTGTAGATAAAAAAAATATGGGTTAATAGAGGCCTATTAGTGGTGATGTGAATGTTAATTAGGTCTTGGAGCACACAATTCAATGTGAAAATGTAATTAAATACACTTTACAACACTAAAATGAGGTCCACTTAGCCTAGGAAGGCACAAGAATCAATGTGAATGTGCAAGACACATTACAACACTAGTTTATCATTAAGTTTATTTTACAAGCCTTCTAGATTGATGTTAGAATGCAGTTAAATTTACTTTATAATGTTGAATCAGGTAGAAATAGGTTCATTAGGTTTAGAAAATCATGAATGTATCTTACAACACTTTACAAGACATCATTAAAAGCATGTTATTCAATTTGCAAGGGTCCCAGACCTAGTGTGGATGCATAAAATGCCTCACAACACCTAAATGAAGGCCTTATAATTCCATTTTATCATGAATTAATCCCATGTCAAGAAAAGGGTACTTTTTTCTGCAGCACACCACCTAGCTTAAATAGTAAGTTAGGTTATTGTTAGGATTTACCAACAAGATGGAGAAATTAAATAACACAATTATAAATACTAATAATGGAAATAAAAAAGTTAATTACATAGAAAAAAGAGAATTTTAATGTGGTTCAACCAATGTGGGCTACATCCACAAAACAACAACCCAATATTACTTTATTTGTTGAAGACAGGGGATATTGAGAGGGGGGTTGAATCACTATCTATAAAAAATTGTTTCACTATCATTAAAAACTTAAACCTTTTCAAAACATGATCACTTTAGCTCAATAATTCTTAAGAAAATATAAACCCTTAAAATGGATTACCAGCAAGGAAAGATATTATAGTTTAAAAACATTCAAAAATTTCAACAATCTTCAATAATGAAAGATAAAGAAATTCTATCCTTAATTAGATCAACAACAATAAAAAATAAACAAGGAAAACACATCCACAAAATAAAACTAGATTTATGTGGAAAACCCAATGAGGGAAAAACCATAGTGAGAGTTAACTCAAATTATAAAGGCTCACTTCCAAAAAGGAGTTGCAAACTAAGGTTAGACTACCAAAGAGAAAGATACAAAAGAATTGCAAAACTAAAGCAATTAAAATCCCAAAGACAATATATACAAGGACCTAATGAGATACACTATATCGAAGAAGGATACAACATGGATTTAGGAATTTTACAAGATTTGTCAATAATTCACTCTATTGACTAAGGCTTTAAGGTGCATCTAGTCTTTCTTCTTCACACTTTCACACTTCTTCCCCAAGATATTAAATAAATTCCATACACACAGTTTCACACTTGCTCACTCATCCACACATCTTGCATTTAAAACAATCTTGCATTTATATCCACTGCAATAGTTCAAAACTTTAATTAGGTCGGCTAGGAGAGAATACAAATAATGAATTCAACAAGTCATCCATAATAACATAATGTGGTCCTATCCAAAAGATAGAGAGGATCAAAAACAATCTTATTGCATCCTCCAATGTGATCCAAAAAATTCCCACTAGCACACAAGAATCCAAATCGCCAAGAAGGAAACTTGTACATGAAACATGTAGCACATAACTGTTGAGATTATGGATGCACAGGGTCCCTAAAGCTGTAGTCTTCAATGGAGGACCTTTTCCAGGAAAGATGATCAACCACAAAGAAAGTGTTGCAACTAGGCATGCACAATAAAGATTCTATTGATATGATTAATTGATATATTACAAATGAACAAGTTGCCTGATTATATGGGAAAAAGAGAAAACCTAAGATGCATGAGATGTTGCCATGTGTCATGATCTAACATGTGACAACATGTGAACCCTATCTAGAAAATTATTAAATGTTGAGATAAGTTCTAGAAGGACAACTCATCTTCTAGAAGGAATCTTATCCCTACAAACAAGGAAGGGGGAATTACCCGATTATTAAATAATTTATTAAAAATGCGACCTAGGACTTAATGAAATATGACCTTAGTTAACTTATGCTAGTGTAATAATTAATTAATTACAATAACACCCCCCTATAATTTCAACTTAGGGAGGAAAATGCAATGATTATGCAAGATGATGAAAAGATGGGTCCTGACTACAAGGCCATGTTAGGTACCCATGTAAATGAAGATGCATAAAATCTCCCACAACCAGAGAAAAGGGGAAAACAGGCAGTGGGAACAAAACCCCTCTCCAAAAAGGAGATGAAAAAGAAAAAATGTGAGATAGGATGGGAAGGATGGAGGAATTCCAAATACCCCCCAAGTACACCATCCATCACATAGATACAATACAATAGCTCCCCCATAGGGAGGAAATAGAGAGAGACTATATATCCCCCCTAGAAGATATGATCACCTACAAAAATGGTAAGTGTCTGAAGACATAACATGATCCAATGTCAACAAACAACTTGTCTCCCTTTCAAAAGAAACATAGCCAAATGCAAGTCTAGAGATGCTTCCCATTCTGCATAGAAATTGAAGGAAGGAAGGATGTATGCAGATGATGTCTCTGAACTCTGCTCAAATGTCTCCTTTCCTGAAGATGAAGATGCCACAATCAATGAAGAGAGTGAAAAACCAGGATGATGCAGAAATTGATGCTGAACAATATCCAAAGACTGAGATGTGATGAATATGATGGAGACTTGATAGCTCCCTCTAAATGAAGTGTCCTCAAAACCACTTAAAGAAGTCTGAAGAAAATCCAATGGTAGATGCTAAAGAAACTTCAAGTCCTGAATCGAATGAAAGGGAAGAAGTCTCAGATATGAAATCTCTGAAGAGAAACCAAGTGTCTCCAAGATAGTCTCAGGATCCCCAAGCATGGTTGAGACAAAGGAATGTGGAGACTCAAGAAAACTCTCCAAAGTGTGATTTGAATAGAGGAGTGATATCCCCTCAAGAATGTTCTCCAAACCTGTAGAAGTAGCAAAGTCAGTGATACTTGAAACGAAGCCATCCCTTGATGTCAAGTTTGGAAAACTGAAGGTGTCTTGATGAATGATGATGATGGAAGCCTCAATCAATTAATTTGGACAAGGAATCACTAAATTTGAAAGGATACCAATAGTCTCTAATGGAGAAGAATCACCTGAAGGAACCTTGTCAACCTCTTCAAAAGATTCAAGGAAATCAACCTCTTGTACAACATTATCATCATTGGGTACTTGATCTGAAGAATGACATTCTAAATCTTGACCATCGAGGAAGGGTGGAGTGTCAGAATCTCCATAGATCTCCCAAAGCTTAGTCCAAAGGATGTGAGGATAATCATAATGATCAACAGAACTCAAAACATCACAATCATCTTGCATAGAAATGATCTCCAAGATAGTGTATCTGTTGTAACTCCAAAAAAATTCATGAATACCTTCACTTGGATGAGGAACTATACCATACAGATGAGGCAATAAATCAAGTGATTGGAGATGGTGGATAATCCCATCCTACCATTGTTTATAGTTACCCTTATGCAACATAGTCAGAGGAGGAGTAAATGCAAGCCCCATAATGGACTTTCTCCACAAAAAAAAGACAAATGACCTTCAAAGATAAATAGAAGCTTCCAAATATGATATGCAACTTAAGTGATGCTACCCGGATCAAAAAATATTTTCCCAAGCTTCAAAATATCCAAGTTATTGAACAAATGCACCAAACTAAAAAAATAAATGTAAGAGTATCTGGAGTTGAAATTGATCAAGAGGTTTGGACTAATGAAAAAATCTCTAAAAATACTACCTGATGCCACTAGAATCACTGAAATTCGATGAGCGGTTGCAAAGTTATGAGTCTTTATGTCCAAATTAGGGTTTGGAATTCAGTTGACAATAGAAATTTTTGTGAGAAAAAATTCACAAAATATATGTCACCACTGAAAAGTAGACAAAATTACCTTTCCAATGGTATCTTGTTTTTTGAATTTTTATACCTTGGGTGAAAGTTCTGATAAAATGAAAAAAATGCCTATCGAAGGCACTTTGTAGGCTAATGAGGGTCAAAATTTAAGCCCCTCTGGGCTGGCACTTGATTGCTGATATGATCGTGATGCGTGCATAGGAAAAAAAATGTGCTTGATTTGGTGGTCCCCTTGGTCATTGATGGGACCAAGGTCTTCGGCGGTGGAGATAGATAATCTGACAGTGATAGAGCCGGAAGTGGGAGCCCGGTTGGCAAGAGCAACATAGTTGTCGGTGAAAGAAAGTTGAAGCTGGTGGCAGGAAATGAACTATGGTCAGTAGGATTTGAATGGAAGGATGATAGGGAGAAGAGTAACCGGCGGTTGATGAAGTCAGTGATTGAACAGTGGTCGACAACATTTAACACTGATGAAAGAAGTAAGTCAACAACGAGAACCAAAAATCCGTGAGCAAGGTCGGCACGAGAGAGAATGGAGGGCCCACAGATATGTCATGTCCTAAGGGTATGGTGGATGGGATGTGACAAGTTTGGACATAGTACTCTCCTGCAATCAGCCGACCAAAAACCTTCTCTGCAAAGAATTTATTGTGAATGCCAATGGAATAGATTTGTTTTGATTTTTTAATATTGCATATATGTGCAATTAAAAAATCAAAAGGCTATTATATATATTGACCACAAATATAAATAATTTTGATGATCATAAAATATATGCAAAATAAAATGCCAACTGGTGAAAAAAATAAAGCCAATAGATTAAAAAATCAAACCCTTGTATGCCGACAAGTGATTTAAATAGCAATCGCCCAAATATTTTTCTGCAACTATAGAAAAAAGCCCACAAAATATATATATATATATTTTCCAAACAAATAACAAAAGCCCTGATTTTTTTGAGATAGCAAAATGGCTTGCAACTAAAAAAAAATTTCCTCAGAGGACAACTGATCGGGATGATGTTTTTATTGCAAATTTGTACGGATCGTACCAATTGATTTTGAAAACCCAAATACCTCTGATGCTCTCAGGTTGATGTATCCGATTTTGATGATTAGGTAGGCGATCCTATAGTTTCAAGGCCTTCTGAAGACAATGGCGAGCTCGGATCTGACTCTATCTGCTTCATAAATTAGCTTGGTCCCTTGGTGGAAACAAGTAGCCTTCAATTGAAACCTTCAAGCCTGCAAAGAATCTTGTACACCAACTTTCTTGATCAAGGGTTGATGTTTCACTGAACAAGCTCTAATACCATGTTGAGATTATGGATGCATAGGGTCCTTGAAGTTGTAGTCTTCAATGGAGGACCTTTTCTAGGAAATATGATCAACCAGAAAGAAAGTGTTGCAACTAGGCATGCACAATAGAGATTCTATTGATATGATTAATTGCTATATTGCAAATGAACAAGTTTCCTAATTATATGGGCAAGAGAGAAAACCTAAGATGCATGAGGTGTTGTCATGTGTCATTATCTAACAACATGTGACAACATGTGAACCCTATCTAGAAAATTATTGAATGTGGAGATAAGTTCTAGAAGGACAACTCATCTTCTAGAAGGAATCTTATCCCTACAAACAAGGAAGAGGAAATTACCCCATTATTAAATGATTTATTAAAAATGCAACCTAGGACTAAATGAAATATGACCTAAGTTAACTTATGCTAGTGTAATAATTAATTAATTACACTAACATTAACCAATCGGCCCAAAAACATACTTCCAATTGAATTTACTCAACATGGTTCTAACCAAGATAGGTCAAGACCCAAATCTAACATAACACACCTTCAATTTCTAGCATTAAGCATTTAGCACATGTGAGAGAACACTTGAGCCTTGTCTGAAAAATATACACAAATAACCCAAAAGACCAACTCAAGACATGATAGAACCAAGGAGCTCAACCAACAATGTGTAGATCACATGGGTATGATCCATGAACATACAACAATAATTCTAGACACTTCTTTCATACTACAATGTCACCAATACCCACCACAGGTCAAACAAGAGTAGAATACTTCACCCCAAAGACCCAGAATGTATAAATAGAATATATAGCATTAACAAATCAACTTGTGGGCCACTTAAATATATAAAATTAGAATTGATACACTGTAGAGATGTTGATAACACATTCACCAAGCTACAGAGGTAGAGACATTAATGTGGAGAAATGTATAGTGATTTCTAGACTGGTCTAGACAACTAACAGTACTACCAACCTTCTAAAATTCACAAAACCTCCTTGAAAGCATAAGTGACCTAAAAATATTGGAGTGCAACATCCATAGAGTATAGACTTTAAATCCCAAACCACAAGACCATATCTTCAATAGTTTAGGAATGTTGAGCATTCTACCAAATAGCCTTTGACATAACTTCTTGAACAAGAAACACTCTATCAACTTTTGGAGACCAAACCTTTCTTTTAGCAACAAAAACTTGATCAAGAACAAAAAGAGAGAGCATATAATACACTATAGACCACCAACAATACCTCTCGACCATCGACAACATTTCTTATCCTCAACTTAATGCTTATAATCCTCATCTTAATATATCAATATGAAACCAACTCTACTGATAACAACCACACACATTAATTATTTTATTATTATTTACACAAGGAATGACATCCATCAATGACCTCCAACAACACACCATTATACAACAAGTACAACCTAAATAGAATATTGTCAACAATGACAACCAATATCAAACTACTGCAATAACATCACCAAGTGTTGACATCAATGACAAGAACATACAACAATATTTCCCTTTAGCATTGATGGAAACACACACCTACTTACTCTTCCCCTTTGACATCAAGGAAAAATGGCAATAGACACCTGCATATTTAAACAACAAAATATTCTTTGACTTCAAGGAGAAAGTGCCAAAGATATTCAATTGAAGTAGCAGCAAATTCTCCTCCTTTTACCAACATCACTTCTTCTTGAAAAAACTAATAGGCTCCCCCATCAATAGCAACCATTACCAGCTCCCCTAAGAAGAAGCCACCATTATTCTAGGCATAAAGATGTCTTGAATTACTCACCCTAGATAGATGCACCAATTATGCATCTAGTTGGAACTAGGAGTGGCATTAACCCCTAACTTCTATTGGAGATACTCAAAGGTATATTTTGAAAGTTCCTTTGTGAATATTTTTTCAATCTAATCCTTGCTACACAATACTCCAATCTGAATTCATGCTCAACAAACTTCTCTCTCAAAAAGTGATACTGAATATAAATGTGTTTAGTTCTTGAATGCATTACCAAATTCTTGGAATTATTAATTTCACTTGTATTATCACACAATATAGGAACAGGTTCATCATATACCACCTTTACATCCTTCAAATTTTGCTTCATCTAGTGAACCTAAGTGCAACAATGTATTATAATGCTTCTATTGTGGATAAGTACATTGAATCATTCTTCTTACCGAACCAGGAGACCAATCTATCTCCTAAGGAGAATTCCTTTCCACTTGTACTTCTCCATTCATCCACACACCCTACCTAGTCTACATCAATATAGGCACTTAGAGAGAAATTTTGATCCTTTTTGTACCATAAACCATTGTCTAGAGTTCCCTTCAAATATTTGAATATTCTTTTCACTTCTTTCTCATGATATTGCTTAGATTTATCTCGAAATCTGGTAACTAGACATAGTACATGCATGATATCAATTCTAGAAGTAGTTGAGTACAAAAAACCTCCAATCATAGAACTATATATATTCTAATCAAATTTTGGAGACTCATCAAATTTTCTCAAGTGATAACTAGTCACCATAGCAGTACTAATAGGTTTGGAATCCTCCATGCCAAATTTCTTCAACATATCTCCTTTACATATTTAGCATGAGAAATAAAGATGTCATCATATTAATGATAAATTTGAAGCCTAAGGAAGAAATACAACTCACCAATCATTGACATCTCAAATTATTTCTGCATATCTTCTGCAATATTCTTACACATACCATCATCTCCACTAAAGATGGTGGAATCAACATATACAACTACAATCAACAACTTATCTTCTTGAGCCTTAATGTAAAGATTACTATCTGGAGTACCTTTCTTGAAACCTAGCTGAAGTAAATACTTGTCCAACTGAGTTTATATCCATATTCAAATATTCTAATAACTATAAACCATCTATTTGCTCAACATATTCTTCTTCCTCTAGATCACCATTCAAGAATGCTGACTTGATATATATTTGGTAGACATTGAAGTTCTTATGAGCAGCAAAAGCAAGAAACTAAATAATTTTGACTTGACATCCATTTGATAGACTTTGAAGTTCTTATGAGTAGCAAAGGAAAGAAACATCCTTATTTCTTCCATTTTAGATACAAGAGAAAATCTCTCTTCAAAATAAATACCCTCAACTTGTGAATAACCCTTGCAAACCAATATAGCCTTATTTTTTACAACTTCACCATATTCATTTAGCTTGTTCCAAAACACCCATTTAGTTCCAATCATATTCTTATCAGCTAGTCTGGGAACCAATTCTGAAGTCTAACTCTTCTCCATGTGATCCAATTCTTGTTCTATTGCCTTTAACCAACCATCATCAAGTTGCTAGCATCAACAAAGTTTTTGGGCTCAACCTTTGACAACAAACACAAGTTTACTTGCTCACTTTCCCTTGCAATCCTTTTCTTGGTCAGCACACCTTCATCCTTGTCTCCAATGATCTAATCTGATGAATGGTTCCTCTACACATACTTTGCTAAAGTTTTGGGAGCCTTCATTGTTTCCAATTCATTCTCATATTTCTCTTCTTATTCTTGTTCTTCTTCATCTTCAATCCAAGGAGGTATATCAGATCTACAAATCTCTTGTTCTTGTGAGATCTGATACAAGTCTTCATCTACCTTAACATTTTTACTTTCAATCATCTTTCACAGTATGTTTTACAACTTCTATAAGCCTTTCTCTTGGTTGAGTAGCTAAGAAATATTCCTTCATCACACCTTGAGTCAAACTTTTCAAGGTCTCCTTCATCTCTTTTGATATAACATCTTCTACCAAAAATTCCAAAGTATTTAATAGTGGGAGGCCTTCCATAACATAGCCCACAAGGGATCTTAGTGTTATTGACCCTCAATTATATTCTGTTAAGCAAGTAGATAGTAGTGCGAACTACTTCCTTCCAATACATATTAGGTAGATCAACCTCTTTCAACACAGTCCTAGCCTTCTCTTGGATGGTCCTATTTTTCCTTTCAAGTACCCCATTCTATTGAGGGGTTCTAGGAGTAGATAACTATCTCCTATAGACACTCGAAAATGTCCTAAGCAATATCATACACTCGAAATAGGTTTACTAACATCATTTCCTCTTTAAAACCATCTTCATTTTGTTTAATTAATTGAATTAGCCTAGCTAATTAATTAATTGCATCATTTTTTTCCATTAACCTAGTTCGTCAAATTGGGTTAATTCACACCCCCTTCATGCTAACATTTCATCCTATTAAATTAAATAAATCAAAACATTTAATTTAATTCGCTAAGTCATCTTATTTAATTAAATAACCCTTAGTTATTTAATTAAATATCATTTCATATCTCCCCTCCATTTATTAAATTATTTAATAATGTCACTTTAATTCTTCAATTCCCTAATTGCATGATTAAACTTTGTTTAATCAACAATTAAACTAGTTTTCCTATAAAAGAGGAATATTCCCATGGAATATTCCTTATCCCCTTTTTTTGCACAATTAATAATTTATTTTAATTTGCAAAATTTCTTTTATCCTCACCCGTGGGAATATTCCAAAAGAATATTCTTATTCCTCCATCATTTAGAAAAGGGATATTTTCACTTAGATTCTTATGCAAGTTTTAACCATTAACCTTTTGAACAAGTCACCTTTGACCTATGTGTGCGAGTCAAAAGTGTTTGTTTGAAGAAAATGTGAACCCTTGATTAAATCCCATCATGCATTCCCATCTGTTGATTGTTAGTGATAGGGGGTTTTCCTTGGCCAAACCCCTTTTAGGAAATTAAACCAAATGATGAAATGAATTATGAAACATGAAATATGTGAATGATATCACCTTGTATGATGTCTTGTTAAGAAAATATGCAATCTACCATGTAGTGGAAATGAAGAATGTAGATCTTTGATCCTTGGATATGATGTGAACAATGGTTGCAAATAGATCTTCAATGCTACATCCACAATATTGGCTTAACAACATGAATGGATGCACTAATCCCTTTACATGATGCTTGAATCTTGATGAATTTCTCTTGAATGCATAAATTTTCCTTAGGAACGAATACTTGAATGCTTGTTATCTTTTTATATCAAAAATGAGTGGAGGAACCTTGTATTTATACTTATCCATGCTTAATATCCTGAAATTACATCACAACAAGCCAACATATGAAATAATTAATAAAGGAGGCTAAATCCCTCCTAAATTTAATATTAAATCCCGAAAATAATCCAAGGACGTCTAAGACACCCTAGGTGGTGTTTTAGTCCCAAGGCTCAACTCTCGATGCACAGATTCCAAAAAGGGACCTTTTTAGGTGTTTTGAATATCAGGGCCCCAAGACCCATGGAGGACAAAGATTCCCTAGGTGGAGTTTTAGTCTCACTTCACAAATTAGGGACACACAAAGAGAAACATTAAATGATCATTTATATTTTAAGGGTTTTTGAGATTTTCCATAAAAATATAGAGTTTATTAGGCTTGTGGATGCAAAATAGGACCAATTAAGCCATAATGAAGCACAAATAAATCAAGGTAGGCCCAAACAAGTGTGAAAATGCAAGGGTATGCATTTTACTACACTAAACAACATAGGTCCTTGCATTCATCTTTTCATTGCATTTTCACATTACAATTTTGGAAAAATTGAAACTAAAACTCACTGCCTCAGACCTACAATTGAAAGACATTAATAAAAGCTTGGAAATCATTAAAAAATAGTTTTAAAATACCTAACCAAGACCTATTCTCCCTTACTGGGAAATGAGTCCCTGATCAGGTCAAACTTGCATCTTCTAGCAACTAAAGAAGCATTATAAATCACTCTAAAATCCACTGAAACATCTTAGAAAAACTTAACCAGGACCCATTCGCCCTTACTAGCAAATGAGTCCATGTTAGCTACTTATCTGCATTTTCTAGACATTAAAATCTCAATTTTTAGCTTTTGTTTGGTGTTGTTACCTTCCTATTTTAGTTTCCCAGTTTAATGTTTTATAAAAATCATTGCATTTAGCTTAAATTTCTTAATTTCAGTGCATTGTTGAAAATTTAGTTAATTACCATGTTTGGATCTAAAATTCTGAAAATGGATGTCTGTTCAAACAATGTGTGGAAGTCCTTGTTCTCTTTGGTTGATGTTTCAAGTTGTGTTTTTGGTAATGACCCTAATGAAATTTAACTCAATCATGGTCACACAACTCCTAAGGCATGTCCTCCTCATGATGTTGAAATCTTTGGAGAAGATGATGACAACATGAACAACTTCATAGATGATTTCCTTAACAACCTCAAGAATAATGCATCCTTTTATCCATCCATGGAACAACCAACACAACTCGAGATGTTTTGTCTTTTATATCCTAAACTTGAGCCACAAGCTAAGCCTAAGTTACCTACCATAGGTGAACCTAACTCCTCTAAACATAAAATGATTCATGATCTTAAGTAAACAAAGATGTGAACAATTGAATATTAAATTCATCAACTCCTAGAGAAAATAGCAACTGAAGATACTAAAGGGTTAGGATATTAGGGTCCTCCCCCTGACATAAATACTCTTCTTCCTAAAGAACAACCAATACCTCGTAACGATGGTAGGATTGTGTTAGATCCTCCTCTTGACATAAGTTTTATCCTTCCTATAGAGGAACCAATGTCTCCTAGATGACAATGATAAAGAAGACAAGATCATATTGGGTCCTCCTACCCTATATCCACAAATGGAAATGGATGAATATAGAAAGCATGGAAGGAATTACAAGTTAAAGAAACTAAAATTCCTTTGTCCACCACCTAAAAGTGACAAAAAATTACAGCTACTTCTAAACAAAGAAATTATAACATTACCACCAATGAAAGAAAAGATAATATTATATCCTAAAGGTTCAAATGTTCCACATTTTCAATACCACAAAACTCTTGGACATAGTACTGATGAGTGTCGAGCATTCAAATTAATCTTGAAATTTTTTAACTTTGATGGGAATAAATATTATGGATTGATTCAATAGCATGGCCTTTCACTCCTTGTCATGTATTGGTTGTAGAATAATAACATTATCACTATTGCATGTTATACATTTATTTTAAATCACTTTCTTTGATGCAAGGAGCTCTTTCTCATCACCTACCTCGACTCATTCTTGTCTTGCACTAAGTGGGGGAAAGAATTAGATAGTCTCATCCTAGTAATGCATTTGTCCTTGTCCCTTTGGCTAGTTGTTCACCTTTTGTTTATACTGACCAAGATTGGGATGCAGACGACCTACTTTAGGTTAACTCACATATGTCTTACTATTTTTTTTCTTTTTCATGTTTTCCTTTTGCATGTGTGTAACGTGATCCCCTGTGTTGTATCGTTTGATGTACCTCTCTCTTTTTGTGCATTCTTCTATATTTACCTTTCATTCTCCTATATGTTCTAATAATTTCATTTGTCTCGGGTATGTGTAGGATCATGATGGGCCAAAAAGTGGTAATATGATGGGTATGTGGCTGACGACCTTTTTTCTACCCAAAGTTGATGAAACGAAAACAATTTTTAAAGGAGATTCTTAGCTTTCCACAAATATAAATTATTCTTTACTTTGAATTTAATAAGTAATTATTATTCATTTTCTATTCAAATTATGACTAAAGTCTTGATTGATAGGCTGATTGAAAAACATCTATAGCTTTCAAATGGTATCACATTTTTCGAATCCAAAACATGTGTCACATTCTATGCTTCACATACTAGAGGATTAAAAAAAGAAAAAATGAATTTCATGAATTTTTAACGAAGTTAAGGTGGTAGACATACAATTTTTTTATATTTTTTAAAAGTTGTAATAAAAAATTCATAATTAATTATTTACTTAGGAAAAAATTAAAAAAATATGCATCACATTGGGACATGAGTCCTCTACTTATATCTAAAATATTATAAAAAAATATTATCATTTTATTGTGGTTAGATGGTGGTCAGACACCTACTTCCTTTTTTTTCCCTGAAATTTAAGTACTATTGCATTGAAATTTTAAATTTCCACCAAATAGATTTTTTATTTTAAACAAACCTAGTAGTTTAGAAACTACCTTCAATTTTCTACAAATTCTATTCTTAAATATTTTTGAAATAATATAGATAACTTATTCAAATTTTTATGTCAATTTTCCTAACTCTAGTTTTTCTAATGTTTTTGCCACTTTAGGGCCTATTTTTTCCATGATGATCCTACACATACCCTCTCGTGTTTTCCTTTTGGGTATGATGCTAGATATCAATACATTCATGTCTCTTCCATGTTGAAAGATTTTTCTTTATATTATTTTTTATTTGTCTTGTGTTTTCCTTTTGGGGATGACGCAAGGCATCAAGACATTCATGTCTCTTCCATGTTGAACCAAAAGCTTTTTCTTTATCTTTTCCATTTTTCTTGTGTTTTCCTTTTGGGGATGATGAAAGGCATTGAGATATTTCGGTATCTTCCATGTTGAACCAAAAGGATTTTTCTTTTTTTTCACTCTCTTTGTGTCATTCTTCCAGTTCTATGAGTATTTGGGGAATGATGATAGTTCCTACTCTATGACAACATTGTAGAAAAAATATACTGACCCTGAATCAATAAATACCTTATGTATTTTTGGGGGAAACCCTTCTTTCCTATTTCATAATGCAGCTTATCTCAGAAACATATGACTTGGCATAGGGTTTTTCAAGGAAAGTTCTCATGTCTTAGGAAAAAAAATTGGCTACTTTAAAACAATTGCTCACAATGAGGGTGTAGCAACCACTTTAAAGTGGGGGAATACATCGATGACATCTTTCGACAAAATTTTATGGTATGAATTTTATTTTTTCTTGTGATGTATCCTCTTCTTGGTGGTGTCATTGGGTCTGATGTCATCCAAGAGTGTATGATCTACCATCATGGAATTATGTGAATGAGGCATCCTATGAGTGATGATCTGACACCTTGACTTTTCCTCTCTTGGAGACATTAGGCACAATGCTCCCTAAGAAGAAGACCTTTACATGAACAAAGAAAAATCCCCTTTAACAAAAACTTACATACATGGCACTACAAAAGAATTTACAAAAGCATTACATTGTGGTGCCTTATTGAAGTTGTCTGGAGGATAACTTCGGTATGGTATGAGAGGCTAATATGACTCTCTCATTTGCCACTTTGTTGGGACAACTCACCTAGTGGATAGATTGAGGTTTCACTACCCCTAAGTGAGTAGCATATGTTATGGAAAAGCAACCTAGATGTGTTCCACATCACATTGGACCATCGAATCTTGATCCTTTTTCTTGGATAAACAACCCTATTCCACATTGTGTTGGGGTGGTTGTTCTTTTCTTTATTGGCCTTTCACAGGGTATGGTTATGTATCTTTGTTATCGCTGCATACTTAAGTGTCTTAAATTTCTACTTTAGTGTGAGTTTTACATGGATTCACCCTCTCACTAAAGTGGCGGCAAAATGTAGTGTCAAAAAAAGTAGTCCTTTTTCACACTTAATTTGGATAATTGACATAAATTTGAATTAATGGTGTCTTAGAATAGTGTTTAATGTATTGTACACATTCACATCATTTCAAGGCCCTTATTTATTTAAAATATACCTTAATTTATCCTTTCAAAAAGTGTTGTAAGGTGTTGTTACACACTTTCACACTTTTCAAAGGTTTATCCAATTAATTAAGCCTAATAGGCCACTTTTAATGAAATTTACCAAATGAATACCATATTTACAGTGTTTTAAAGTATTTTAACACACTTTCACACTTATCTAGGGTTCTTTTAATTAATTGTGGTTAATTGTTGTTAATTAACCCCTTTAATTCCAATTTAAGCCTCCTTTATGACACCTCTCAAGGATCTATCCTAAAACCCACAATTCAAATTCCATAACAATTAATTGGGAAAAATCAGGGTCCTAGAAATTGGTGCTAGGACCCATTCACCCTAGGTGGCGAATGGGTCCCCCCTCTATAGGTTCTCCCTTTATCAGTTGATTCTAAATGGGTTTTTAGTGATCTTTCCATCCCCGAGGTTAGGTCCTGGAAAATAGAGCCAGGACCCATTCACCCTAGGTGGTGAATGGGTCCTCCCTTAATGATGACCCCTTTTTGAATTTTATTGTGCCAGGAATTTAATAATGTTTATCCCCAAATTTGGTGTCGGATTTAATTGTTTGAATTTTGAGGTTAATCTCCTAATCGAGCATAAATAAGGGGTTAATTCACATTATTTCTCCTATCAATTTTATGAGACATCCTACTAATTTACAAGAACATTATAGAGAAATTGAAGAGCACTTTCAAAGGAATTTCAAGGTAGATTATCAAGTTTTTTCAACAATTCAAGGTCATTCCATCATGTCAAGGGTTTGATGCATTCATACATGTTGTTGGGCTATCAAAGTCGGTGATAGCATTGAAGATCTACTTGCAAGCATTGTTTCACATCATATTCAAGGATCAAGATCTATATTCTTCATGGCCACTACATGTTAAATTATAGATTTGTATTAGAAGACAATATCCAAGGTATCTACATTGCAACATTTCATGTTTCATGCTTCAATTTCATTTTCTCATCATTTGGTTTAATTACCTATAAGGGGTTTGACTTAGGAAAACCCCTATTCACTAACAATCAACAACTTTTTCTCTACTTGAATGTGTGTTTGCAGATTTAAAGGTTGAAGATCAAGTCAAGAGAAATTTTAGAGAAAAATTGTCAAAGTTGTCAAGTTCTGAAGTTGATCTTTAAAGTGTAAGAATGAAGAATTGAAGCTATAGAATTAAGTACAGGCTTTTGTCAACTGACAACTGGGAATCTGAGAGAGTAAAAATCAAGGAAAATAACCCTAATCCTAGTTTTGGAAACCCTAATAGGGACCCATTCACCACTAAAGGCGAATATGTCTTTTGTACCCTAAAATCAAGCTTCTTGCAACAAGGTACACACCTCTATGAGGTCTAAAAACTTCCCTCATAGTTGTTGTAATAGTTAGGTATCATTTCTGATTGTTATTTGCATCTTTTGACACTCATAATTGCATAAATTGTAGTTATTTTATGTGGAAACTTAGTGGTTCATCATCTTGTTCATTCATATTGGTGAGCTCTATTTTCCAACTAATAAAAAAAAATCTCATAGAAAGTTGATTATAGATTAAAGAAAACCCTCAATTTTGACAAACTTCATCTACAAGAGTTGTTGCTTGTGAAACTTTTTAAAAGAATATTCTGATATCAATTTTTTGTTTCTACCCAAATTTCACATTACCCGATGGTAGAAAACTTTGTCTCATAAATTTACAAATCTAAAATTATAAAATTAACCCTAGAGAAATTTAAAATAAACTATGTAATTAGGGGCAAGATAAGAAGCATAAAAATTAGTCAAAGAGGAAATTAGAAAAATATGAGGATAGAGCTCACCGTCCATATGCAAGAATTTCCATTTACTCCATGGGGACAAGAATAAGCTTAAAATAGAGAGTTTGAGCAATAATCTTCAACTGCTTTGGATTAGCTCCAAAATAACCAAATGATCAATTTTTTATATTTCTTATGAAAATATGAGTAAAAAATAAAAAAGAATGCTACTCCAATTGTAATGTCAAACCATCTCTATTTTTTAGCTACACTATAAGGAGAACTTTTAACTGAAAGGATCAAGTGATCCAATCTCCAATAAGAATTGGGTGATCCACAATGAAAATAAACATATGGCTAGATTAAAATTATGTACATTGATTCTTGTATAAATTTTTCTATTGAGCCCACAAGTTGCTATTAGAAAGTATTATAGCTCATTATTATATAATAGATTACCCTTTTGAGCCTTTAATTTTTTTAGTTTAGGGCATGACTTTATTCAAACAATAAGACAATAAGGAAGGGTAGTCTTTTGAATATACGAGATGCTTTTATAGAACACATTAGAGATGATATTACATTATAGAGTTCTTATACAGAGGGCTTTATTGAGCACACAAGATACTATTACATGGTAAAGCTTTTATTAAAGGGGTTATGTTAAACACCTTTTATATACTATTGCATGATATAAGGAGTATAAGATGATCTTTACTCTACACTAGGATGAGCTTTACTCTGCATTAGGATGAGCTTTACTTTGCATTAGCTTTACTAAGTTGTCACCCCCTATCACACAAACCCCATAGGACAACAACCAACAACCAAAAAAATGGATTTTTATTTTTTTTAAAGATGATAACAATAGAAGCATACATTCACAAGATAAGATAATGATAACATACAACCATCCATGATCACTAGAGATGAAAAAGATACATACATCATTTTATTACATCTCATTTCATAGTTCAATATTACAATTGTGGAGCATATTCCAAAGATACAACACATCATGGATACAATAATACATTACACAATGATTCCCTTATATCAATGGGAAGAATACATCAAGTATAAGAATAATATAACAATGAAGAATAGGTACAACGCGTTGAATAGTCTTCAACAAAGTCAAGCTTTGGAAACTATGTATCACAAACACAACCTAGGAACCTAATGGGGGACAAAGCACGTTCCACCCAACCACATGGACCTGAAGGCCCACCCCTTGTGCTAGGAGTTGAAAAGAAAGACCCATGACCAAGACAGACGAGCAAAATGACTACAAGAACAAATCACAAAAGAGCAACTGAAACATAACAATCAACAATCTCAACGACTACTTACAAGGTGAATGCTTCTAGAGGAAAAAAAGGTAAAGGAAAGGGATACTATAGGAGAGTGTCATCACATGACCCTATCATGGGTTACCCTAGCTACCTCTCAACAGGCGCCATCCCCCATCAATGGTTACCCTAATTGCCTCTCACTAGGTATTGGCCCCATAGGGTGACACGTGTTGGACCACTAGCTTCTCATGAGGACGAGGTAGTGATCTTGCTGACCATGGCCTTCTCAGCCCACCCTTATTCTATGAAATCACTAACAGTATGGGTGAGGTATCTTACTTACCTTTAGTTAATGTGTTCCTACCCAAACCCACTAGTAAATTTTATTAGGTTTTTACTTATTTAACAAACTCTTCTATGAGTTATCTAGGCTACCCCTTTGTGTGTCAGCCCCCATGAAGAGCTACCCTCCCCAAAAGTTCTGAAACAAGACTCACAATAATAAGGGGTGTACCAAACATAAAAGCCACAAAATGAATGCATATGTGAGGCATGAACCATCTCACCCAAGAATCAGAACGAAGGAAAAATAACAACACAAGGTAACACTCATAAGAGTTCTAAACTAATAATTAAATCAAATGTTTCAAATTCAAATCAAATAAATCCAACATAAACCTGCTACCCAATGCCTTAGGAATCCTATAACACCAACTATCATATACCCCCAACTGAAGGGTACATAAATACTTTAGGTTCAAAAAAGAAACTCACATCATGGCTTGGCATATAAACTTGTCAAAACAGAAAATAATACAATGGAGAATACAATCAATCATGAGAACATAAAAAAAATAAAACTCTAATCTCCCAACACATTTCCATGTAACAAAAACTTAAAATCATGTTCGATACTCCACTTCTTTATATATTCCTATTCAATTTGAAAAATAGACTAACTCAATAAGAACATGAAAGTATTATTTATTTAATAACAATAATCTGACTTCAATGTTCAATTCTTTAATTATAAAACTCAATTAAATCAAATCTCACCTAGTAACTTTTAGATTGTTAAATAATCAATAATCACAAATTTAATTTTTATTTACACATCTATATTGAAATCATTTAATTAAATAAAGACTTATGAGAACCTACACTATGTAGACCAACAAATTTCTCTTAATTCATGATTCCTAGCATATACATTTGTTTACTTCAAAATAAATAAATTTAATTAAAATATAACATATACATTTGTTTACTTCAAAATAAATAAATTTAATTAAAATATAACATATACATTTGTTTACTTCAAAATAAATAAATTTAATTAAAATATAACAGATACATTTGTTTACTTCAAAATAAATAAATTTAATTAAAATATATTAGATACATTTGTTTGCTTCAAAATAAATAAATTTAATTAAAATATAACATATACATTTTTTTACTTCAAAATAAATAAATTTAATTAAAATATAACATATACATTTATTTACTTCAAAATAAATAAATTTAACTAAATTATAACAATACATTTTATATTATTTAAATTTTTTTAAAAACCTAAAGTAAGGGAGAAAATATCTTTTCTTTATATAAATAATACTTAACTTGTGGAAGAAAACCAAAATAATAAAAGGTAAATCTCTTTTAACATATAAGGTAGTTATAAATCTTACCTTTTTACATGCTTTTATTTATACAATTAATATGATTTTTATCCATGGCAGTGGAGATATATTGTTTTTACCAATAAATTATAAAATATTCTATTTATCTTATTAAATAATTTAAAATAATAATAGTGACTTTCTTTTATAATTAATAAATTATTCCATATATTTATATATTTACTTTAAAAAAAAACCTAAAGTAAGGGAGAGAATATCTTTTCTTTATATAAATAATACTTAACTTTTGGAAGAAAACCAAAATAACAAAAGGTAAATTTCTTTTAACATATAGCGTAGTTATAAATCTTAGATTTTTACATACTTTTATTTATACAATTAATATGATTTTTATCCATGGGAGTGGAGATATATTCTTTCTCCATAACTTGAGGGATTGTTTTAACGTGAAAATATGGCTAAGGACTTTATAAGAACTAAAGTGGATGGGGATGCAAACAAAATGGGTAATTTCAATGCAACTTCCACATCATAAAAATTATAACACAATACACTCACACAATTACTCAAAAAAATTAAAGATATTTAAATAATTTTAGAAAGTAGGGAATTATATACGTATTTTACATAAATAGAGTATTCTTTTCTATAACCATAATGTTCATATTTATACATCTATATTTATACACTTCTATATATAAATAAATATAGTTATATATCTCTATAAACTTGATTATTTAAATGCACAATGTCGTAATAACAACAATAAACATATAATTCTACAGACCAAAAATAGGGTTACTTTGAATAATACAAGCACTTAAATTCAAAATTGAAGGCTTAGCTATTCAACCATTTCTTAAAATAGATCTATTGTATATGTATCCATACAAATATTGTTGTATAAATGACTTGGCTTCTTTCCCTATATTCTGGATCAAGATAAACCCAAATAATACCAGGAAACAAAATAAAATTACCTGGTGGGTAGTTTGTGGAGGAAGGTAAAATGCAGAGTCTATTATAGGATTTATGGTTTCTTTAATCTAATAGAGAAAAATTACCTAGCTCAAAACAACTCCCAACTATATTCACAAACCAGGAAACAAAATAAAATTTCCAAATTGCATGTGCATACACCAGTAATTTGCCTTTATCTTGTTTTACCACCTGTACACAAACTCTTTCTACAATAAATTTATTAAAAACTAAGGGTAACACTTTTAATTATTATTTTATTACTGTGAACATTTATTCACCCTATTAAATTTAATAACCACAATACTTTTATAACGATAATTTTAATTACCTTTTTGAGATTTTAAAGTTTCCTCAAGATTTTATGTAAAATATCAAATTTAATATATTTTTTCAATACTTTTTTATCCTATATATTTCAATTTTAAAAATTACATTATTAATAATTACATTAATATTCTATTATATTTTATTTAATTATTCATTGTTTAATAAATAATAATAATAATTGAATCATTATAACATAACTAATTAATTTAATAACTAATTAATGACATTCTTTTAATAATCTAATTTAATAATTAACTAATCAACAATGTTCACTTAATTGATGATTTAATTAAATCACATAATACTTGACTGACATTTAAAACTCAACACCCTAAGAACAACTATATCATTAAATTAAAACAACGTTAAATGACAAGATCAACATGATTTCAAAAATCACAAACAAACAACTTACTTCCATTTCACAAAGGGCTAAAAGTGGAGAAGCACTACATCCTCCCTCCCCTTAGCATCGAATTATTCTTGGAAGTCATAAGATGAAACAAAATGTATGTAGTCATAAGTACATCAACACAATGAACTAACAACTCTATTAAAACAACATCAATTAAACAAATTAAATTAAATGACTCAAAATGGAAAGCTACTAAAATAGAAACAAATGGCATCATCAAACCCAATGACGGGGTGACAAACTAGGATGAGGAACTTTCTTGTCAACTTTGGTTTCCACATCATACCCATTGGGCTTATGGGGCACACTCAAACTTGACAGTGCAGGTGGAGTAGATGCCTAGTACCTACAAACCTACATCAAAACACACTGTCGAGAGCATATATATATCAAAAGCAAACACACCGTGAGAAGGAATCATGGCATAGCAGGGTGCTCGCAAGTGAGTGATGCTTAACCATCCTTCTCACCTGATCCACAAACAAAACCATAGCACATAGCATCATGTAATAATCCTAACATCATATACAATGATATTAGAAACATAAATATCATATTTATCAACATTAATCAGCTACTCAATAAGAACCAAAATAATCCACATAATGACATAATCAAATAAGCCATTCATATAATTTGACTCTAATGTCATCATAGGATATTGATCATTAACAGTACCATAAAGAGCATCAAACAATAAGAGTAATACGAGTAAGAAAAGAATCCAAATTTTCTAGCATACTACTATTTTACGCATCTTACAATACTAAATTACACAATATACATGACCCAAAATCATAGTCTACACCTTTACAAAAGCATGAAAACACAACCTTTCATTTCGAAAACACAAGTTTTCCAAATTGTACACACAAGAAGGATTTGTTTTATAATAATGTTTAATTATATACATCCTTATTTATAGTATTTCTCCATACTAAGTGGGTTATTCACTATCGATTAGAGGACAGTCCTTCGGGTCCTCGTCTGAATCAATTATAATGTGTTGAGAAGAAGAAGGATGTGCCCGTAGGCACTCCTTTCCTCACTAGAAAAAATGGGAACATGGGGTCCACACCCCAATGACCAGTCACGGATTTTGAAATGCTTTTTAGCTCCAACAGTGAGCTTAGATTCAACAACCTTCTTTCCCTTCTTTATCTATAAGGGCATGAGCCAAGGTTTCATCATCAGAAACCTTGATTTGTTCATTCGATGTTGGGTTACCCTTCACTAAAACTTCCTTTTGATCCTCTTAAACACCTTCCCATTCCTTCTACGAAATTTTGACCTTCACATGCCTGCAATCCAAACAAGTTCATTGGACTCAAAATTAAAACTGAGGGTCAACTAATCCTAATTTTTGACTGCAAAGGTCTCCTAGGCCCCTAAATCTAAGCCCTAAGCCTCGAAAGATCACAACAATTTAGCACAAAACCACACATTTTCACCTACCTATACAAAAATTCACATAAAAAAACCACACAAAATTCCATAATACATCCTTGGTAGGCAGGATATTGGTGCATTGCACACTACACTGAGGGTCCTATCCTTTCCACTAGTTTTCTACACTATTGGAACAACTACCACCTAAGGAAGAACTAGGGTTGCAAAATGAGGATTGACACATGAGGAAACGATGTACCTTAGATTCAAGATTCAAGCACAAGGTTACCATCATGGGCTCCATTAACCTAGAGTACCCAATATTTGATAACCTAGCTCTGATGTACCAAAGTTGTAACGCCCCGCCATGCAAACCCTACATGACAACAACCAACAACCAAAAAAAAAGGAATTTTTTTTTTAGAAAAAAAGAGTATAACAATAGAAGCATACATTCTTAAGATAACATAATGATAACATACAACCATCCATGATCAATAGAGATGAAAAAAATGCATATATCATTTTATTACATCTCAATTCATAGTTCAATACTATAATTGTGGAGCATATTTCCATAGATACAACACATCATGGATACAATAATACATTACACAATGCTTCCCTTATATCAACGAGAAGAGTACATCAAGTACAAGAACAATACATCAATGAAGAATAAGGTACAAAGAGTAGAACATTATTCAACCAAGTGAAGCTCTGGAAACTCTGCATCTATTTCTACATCACAAACACAACCTGGGAACCAAATGGGGCACAAAGCACATTCCACCTAACCATGTGGACCCGAAGGCCCACCCCCCATGGTAGGCGTTGACAAGAAAGACCCAAGAACAAATCACAAAAGAGGAACCAAAACATAACAATCAACAATATCAACAACTACTTACAAGGTGACTACTTCTAGAGGAAAATAAAAGAAAAGGCAAGGGATACTATGGGAGAGTGTCATCGCACAGCCCTAACATAGGTTACCCTAGCTATCTCTCAACAGGTGCTAATCCCCATCTATGGTTACCTTGACTGTCTCTCACTAGGCACCGACCCCATACGGTGACGCGTACAGGACCACTAGCCTCTCATGAGGATGAGGTAGTTATCTTTCCGACCATGGCCTTCTCAGACCACCCTTAGTCTATGGAAGCATTAACAGTGTGGGTGAGGTATCTTATCTTTAATTAATGTGTTCCTAGACCCAAACCCACTAGTTAATTTTATTAGGTTTTCACTTATTTAACCAACTCTTCCATGGGTTATCCAGGCTACCCCTTTGTGCATCGGCCCCCATGAAGAGCCACCCTCCCCAATAGTTCTGAAATAAGACTCACAACAATAAGGGGTGTGCCAAACATAGAATCCACAAAACGAATGCATATGTGACGACATGAACCATCTCTCCCAAGAATCACAATGAAGGAAGAATAACAACACAAGGTAACACTGACAAGAGTTCAAAACTAATAATTAAATCAAATGTTCCAAATTCAAATAAAATAAATCCAACATAAACCCGTTACCCAATGCCTCAGGAAGCTTATAACACCAATTATCATATACCCCAACTAAAGGGTACACAAATACTTCAGGTTCCCAAAAAAACTCACATCATGGCTTGGCATATAAACTCATCAAAATGGACAATACTACAATAGAGAATACAATCAATCATGAGAATGTAAAAAAATCAGACTTTAATCTCCCAACACAATTCAAAGTAACGAAACATAAAAGCATATTTGATACTCCACTTGTTTACACATTCCTATTCAATTTAAAAAATAGAGTAACTCAATAAGAACATGAAAGGATTATTTATTTAATAACAATAATCTAACTTCAATGTTGAATTCTTTAATTATAAAACTCGATTAAATCAAATTTCACCTAGTAACTTTTAGATTATTAAATAATCAAGAATCACAAATTTAACTTTTATTTACACACCTATATTGAAATCATTTAATTAAATAAAGACTTATGAGAACCTATAGTATGTAAACCAACATATTTCTCTTAATTCATGATTCCTAGCATATACATTTGTTTACTTCAAAATAAATAAATTTAATTAAAATATAACATATACATTTGTTTACTTCAAAATAAATAAATTTAATTAAAATATAACAAATACATTTGTTTACTTCAAAAGAAATAAATTTAATTAAAATATAACATATACATTTGTTTACTTTAAAATAAACAAATTTAATTAAAATATAACATAAACATTTATTTACTTAAAAATAAATAAAATTATAACAGAGACATTTATATTATTAACTTTAAAAAAAAGAGAACCTAGAGAATATCTTTTATTTATATAAATAATAATTAAATTTTGGAAGAAAACCAAAATAAACAAGAGCTATAGAGCAGCAAAGTTCCTGCCAGAAAGTTTTAGAATAGTTTTATTTGTATTTGTTGAGTTTGTTGTGTTTTAGGAACAATTGGTTAGGATAAATCCGTTGTCACCTAAATTTAGGAATTTGATCATTGATAGAGTCAAGGTTGTCTTCCATTAGAAAATGACCCTTATAACAAAATAATTTTTCTCACTTCAAAATTTCCCCTACCACAAATTCAAAAAACCTATAGATTCTAGTGTAATAAGCATGGAATGCAATGGATTTCAAAGTATTTGTAAAAAAATATTTAAATTTTTGCTCAAAACTATCTTGGAAGTGGATTCCAAATATTTTTAGGTTGTACATGCCAAGTGTACTAGGGTTGGCCATGTGGTGGTCACTTAGAGACTCTCGACCACATATACTATTGTTGAAGCTTTAACTTGCTCATGCTACAAATAAACCCAAGTAGATTTATGACACCATCCATACAATACATATTGTATGGTTTTTGTACAATCACACCAAACTTTGTACAAATGTATCCTCAAATAGCCCTGCAAGTGCCTCAATAGAATTTTGTTAGAAAAATGCTAAGTGTTATATATCAAAATCTATTTCTCAGTTGTCTTGGACACAATGATGCAGTCCTTTTTGACCTTAATGACACTTGCAAAAACTCTATTTCTAGGACCACTAAAAAAACCTTCAAACATAGTTAGTGGGAATCAACAAGAAGACACACAAACATGGAATTAGAGTGAGATAAGGGGTTAAGTTCTTTGATAGAGTCATCAAAATGTAATGCTAAGATTTGAAACTTAAATTAAAGCAAACTAGTATGCAAGCTCCCATTTTAAAACAAGCAAAACCTCTAGATAGAGCTCAGAAAAGAGATCAAAACAAAGAAATAAATTAAAACCAACTTGAAATGTTACCATAAACTCCATTATGATTTGATTTGTTCTAATGACTTTGGGATTTGGATTCTTCTTGCTTAAAGATACCAATTTGATATATATGTAACATACGTGATAACTAATTTTGAAAAAAGGATAAAGTTCCCACATTTATAGTCTTTTGGAAAGGGGAATGGATGGTCAAAATTTGATTATGAGATCAAGGGTGGAGAATGGTTGAAAATAATTCCCTAGGATCAAAGAGAAGATGGGGGGTGGAGATGAAGGTTGGATTGTGTACCTAAGAAGGTTATAAAGTTTGGATTGTGTTCAGAGAATAAGGGGACCATAACGACAAGTGTTCCTAGGTTCCCAATACTATTGGAATGTGTTCGAGGGAGCATGGACCTAATTAATTAAATAATGTTATTTAATTATTTAGCCACACACGTGTGAGATGAATAATAGGTGGAAATGATATTTATTTATTTATTGTGAGGAGATGGAAAAATGTTATTAATTAATTAATATGATTATTTAATTAAGTGATGGAATTTGCATAAAGGGACTATACTAGATGATAGCTTTAGTTGATTAGGACTAGGTGAAGGAAGTTAGGCCTAGGTGATGAAATTTACCAATTAGGGATTGGTGATGATTGACTAGGGAATATTTTAGGCATCTACATGATATAACTTAATTGTGTTGCAAATAGACCCAAGTAGTTTTATGACACCATCCATATAATACATACTATATGGTTTTTGTGCAATCACATCGAACTTTGACTAAATAAATAATACATTTTAAAAACTAAAAAATACTCTTTTTGTAGATCTAAAAGAGTATACTTTACAAAAAAATTAATTATTTTAATTAGCGTATACTTTTTACTAAAAGTAGGTTATCAATATAAAAATATAAGGTTGATTATTTTTCCAAGGAAATTTTATTATTACTAAAAAATAAAAAATCTAATGGATTGAGGTGTGAATGGAACTTGGAATTTGGAACCTAGAGTTCCAAGGTTTTAGGTCTATGCCTAATTGGAAACAAAGGAATAGGGAAAGATCACGAAGATTGATTTATGAGATGGATCAAGGATCAAGAGTTTAGGGAAATTTGTCATCAAGACCCTTAGGAGTCATCATTCAAGGTTCTTTGATAGGCCCAAGGCTTGATGAGGAAACTAGACAATGAAAAAAGGGAAAAATTAAAAGTGGCTAGGAGATTGAGAGGAACTTAGAAACCAAGAATTCAAGTTCCTTGGTCCAGGGTCTACCTAAGGAACTCACAAACCAAACAGACAAAGCCATAGAGGCAAAGAGGGAGCAAGAATTGAGGACCTAGAGGGACCCAAGTTTTGGAATCTAATCCAAACGTTTCAAGTCCACTCATAGGCCCACATCTTGTTTGAAGAACGATGAACATAGAGAAGACCTCATTGAACAAACTTGAGATATATTTTTATCAAAGTGATGTCATAGCCTTAATTTTGCACCATGATATAATCACTTATGTTTGTGTTTAAATTTTTATGGGAATACTTTAATCACTATGTTGATCTATGAATAAGGTTGTTAATTATGTTAATCATGAGTTACATTTAATATTATGCAAAGATATAAGCTAAGTTTGAATGATAATTTTATAGTAGATATTAATGTTGTAAATAATGTGATTATATTTCAAGTTTCGGGAAAGGACTAACTACAAAAATTTTGATCTTTGAGTATCATCGAGAAGACGTGTCTAGCCATCTAAGGGTGTTGTACATGAAATTATCCACACACAAATACATAGTTCATATAGTTAGAATTGCATTTGATGTAGATATGTTGCCCTATCTAATATTCCTATAGTTTCTTTGTGGTCTCTAAAAAGTTTAATTTTGACCATAACATTTAGTTGTTGTTAGTATACCTCTGTGATATAGAGAAGAACCATTAGACATCAAGGGAATACTAGAGTAAAATATTTTCCTTCCACTTCTCCACAAAGTGTGATAGGAGAAAAAATTCAACAAATTAAATAAGCTACTAGAATTTGATCATTCAAGGGACTTTTGAAGAAAATATCCATGCTTCTCAACTTGTATTGTAGAGTAGAATGAGAGAGAGAATGCAAGCTAACAATTGTTATTAATTAATTTATATCTATTATTCATATATTTATTACCAACCAAATATTGTAATTTATATTTACCATAATTCCCTAAGTTTCAACACCAATACACAAGAATATAATAAAAATGGACACGATATTTGGGAGGTTTGAGATTTAACAATGTTTAGTAATATATAATGCCAAATAAAACTAATTTATGACTATTTTTTCTAACCTTAAATCATTTCATCTTATTTACCAAATTATTCATTTGATTGTGCCTACTTGGCAGTGATAAATTTATTATTATGAACTGGCATCATTAAAAAAGTATATGGTATCTTATCGCTACTTGCTATTTGGATTGTTAAGAAGCATGGATTGATAAAATTGGGAAAATTTGTTGAATTCGTTATCATGAGACATTATTTTACCTAGCACTTGGCTTCTTGCACCCTCTTTCTTGCATTTGATATAGTGAAAAAAAAGAGCAAGTAATGATTTCTCCATGGCTACCGTCTTTATAGGTTAATAAGTGTTAGGGTTTTGGAAGAAAAATGAATATAACAAGAACAATAAACTCTATTAATTTAGAATGTTGCTTATCTCATAACCACAAGCCTCCATTCATCTGATAATATCAATCTCGTGTGTAAAAATTCTTATCATATTAAAAGAATGCATTTAATGAGTTATAAATAACAAATCGGTCAAGGAAGATGGAACAACTCATTTCTTGGAAAAAAAAAGCGGTTACAAAGATTGAAGCGCATGCACCAAGGTACTAGTAATAGATAGAAATGAGGGAAGGGTAAACAAAAAAAATGCTTATATAGGAAATATATCACTCTTGCACATGATACTCGCAAAACCGTTACCACTAGAGTAGCATTGTGGAGACATATAGACACTAATACGACACACAACTGACTCAACAAGAATGCACGAATACCATGAAATGATTAAAAACTTAAGCAAGACAAAATACAAATTTTAAACCACAATCTAATACTGAAAAAACACAAGTAAAGAAAATCATTCCATAATTAACCTGTTCTCAAAAAACACCCCACAAAAGACCCAATACCGATACATTTATATCTCCAACATTAGAAAAATGAGTGTCGAAACCTTCCCCCTATGTGTATAACCAATACCTTACATATATACCCCCATGTTTGCACAAAGCCATTATCAAATATAGTGCTCCTATAAGCAGATTATTACACCATAGTTACCAACATTAGAGAACTGTAACACAATGGGAATGCCTATTCCAAGAAATGGTTACTCCTATACCGACAAAGCTACATCAAAGAATAAAGGATAATCTTTTTGTTAGACTTGAAAAAGAGGTATCTTAAACGTTAGACATGGAGATGTCTCTGAGATAAACCAGTTTACTATCCCAACAGTCTGTAAAATATAACATGGAATTTGAACAATGCCCTTCAATACCTGTGAAATATGCATTCACAATAACATTTGAAGTAAGTATGTTTATCGAAATTCTCTCTCGCCAGTGCACGCAATATTATAGTTGTTGCTTTCTTTGCTGTGATTTTCAAACTATCCAAGCTGAAATAATATCATAGTTGATAACGGTTCCAATTTTTTTGTTGAATTTCCCCTTTCCATCTGTCATTAGAATCCCCACTATGATAATGGATCCGCATAAATCACTCTTATTAGGAAAAACTTTCCTGCCAATTACATTTGAGAAAATTAATTTATGAAATATGTTTTGTTATATATTTTGCATGTTAGTTTAACAATACATAAATATTTGTTAAATAAAAAAAAGAACTCTCATTTGTCAAAAATAGAATTATTAATAACGAGTTAAGAAACATGTGGTGCCTATAGTTCCCTTGGTAGGAACTAATAATAAAACAAGAAAGAGGTATAATAAAAGATATGTATAATAAAAATTCAAATATTAAGAATTAAGATTTATGAAGATATAAAATATATAATAAAACAAAAGAGATGTTTGTGCAAAAGTTAAAAAGGTTAAAAAAATTGATATAATTACAAAAAAATAAAATGAAGAATTCCATATAGTTGATTCCCATGTTTGACACATGGTTTGAAAAATACATAGAAAATATGGAGGCCTTTTCATATTATATTCAGTATTGTTCAATTAAACCTAATTTGACCAAATTGCTTTACAATTTTCTCTTTCAAAATTTGGTAAATTAATAAATTTTAAATTATTATAATTCTCTTCACTATAGATTTTACACAAAGGTTTGTACTCTTCTATAAAACTTTCATGTAGTTAATTTATGATAAATTTTATTTTAAGTGTAAAATGTAAGTATAGTTCAATTTCTAGATGATTTTGATGGGAATAGATTTTGTAAGCATGATGATTTAATAAAAAGATTTATTTTTAAATATGCAATTATTAAATATACTAGTTTATATATCTCAATATTAATTTATATAATATGTTGGAGAGATTGTTTAGTATTAAATGAGATTATTCAATCAAGGTTAGGTTTAAGGTTACAATTCATAATCTCCATTAGTGATGTACTCAGGAAAGCACAATTGTGTGCCCTATGTTACAAAATGAAAAAGTATTTTATCACTTATGTTTGAATATCTACCAAGTATATATAATTTGTAAATAGAAAACGGTTGCACACCAGATTGAAGCAAGAATCTATTATGAAAATTGAACAGCTCCCATAGGTTATCCCATTCAAATCCCATTTAAAACTACTAATGTGAGTTTTCAAAAAGTATATATTAAATTTGTTAATAATTAATTTTAATTTATTTATATATTGTTATTTTTTTAATAATATATTTGTTATATGTTAATAAATTTATTCTATATGTTTAGGATTTATATGATATTATTTTATATAGATATTGATTATATTTTATTTAATTTATTTTATATAAATTTTTCTAATAAATATGTATGCTTTCATAATAAATAAATAATTTTATTAATTTTTTCATAATTTTTTAATTATTTATGCAAAATCATTTAAAATATTTAATGAATTTTATTTTTTTGAGAAAATGGAAAATATAAAAAATATATTTAAATTTGTCACTTCATCTTAAATAGTTTTGCATAAATAATTTAAAAAATATTCAAATATAAAAACTTAACCCATATAAAATTATACATGAAATAATAATAAAAACTTTAAAAATAAAAATATTAAAAATGTATTGAAATTTATCTTCTTTCAAAATATTTATCTTAAATAATTTTGCATAAATAATTTAAAATGAAATTTTCTAAAAAATGAAAAATATAAAAATTTAGAAAAAAAATATAAATTTACCTTCCTTCTATATATTTATCTTATAAAATAAATTTTAACTATAATAATTAAACAATCAATATATCTTCCTCCTAAACATTTATGTGAACAAATAAAATGAATCAATATTAACTAGAATAATGAGTTAATAAATATTTATCTTAAATAGTTGATTTCAAATATCAAGTTATTTAAAAAATAGTTATTATTTTATTATAAATTAATAGTTTCTATCTTTAATTTTTTCATAATTTTTACATCTTGAGAAGTGGCAAAAAAAGGTCAATAAAATTGCAAAATAAAAATGAGTTATATGAATGATATTGTAATTATTTTAAATTAACATTTTTAACTTTAATTTTGTCATAATTTTTGCATCTCGAATGTGTAAATATTAGTTGAGAAGTGGCAAAAAAAAAAGCCAATAAAATTGCAAAATAAAAATGAGTTATAGAAATATATTGATGAATGATACTGTAATTATTATAAATTAACATTTCTAACTTTAACTTTGCCATAATTTTTGCATCTGGAATGTGCAAATATTAGTTGAGAAGTGGCGAAAAAAATGCCTCAAAAAAAGCCAATGAAATTGCAAAATATAAATATTATACTCAATTCCGCATAATCCGCCCTTATGGGCTAAAATTTTTTAGCAAATAAGATTCAAGAAAAATAATTTTGAAACTTAGAAAAGTTAAAAAACATGCATTTAACTTTAGAAAAAACTTCAAATATAATGTATAAAAGAAAATAATTAATTTTGATTGGTTGAAGTTCAAAACATTAATAACTAGTTAGGATCTCGCTGTGCCTATAGTTCCTTTGGCAGGAACTAATAAAAAGGTAAATCTCTTTTAACATATAAGGTAGTTATAAATCGTACCTTTTTACATACTTTTATTTATACAATTAATATGATTTTTATCCATCAGAGTAGAGATATATTCTTTCTGCATAATTTGAGGGATTGTTTTAACGTGAAAATAAGGCTAAAGACTTTATAAGAACTAAAACAGATGGGGATGCAAACAAAATGGGTAATTTTAATGCAACTCTTGCATTAGAAAATTTATAACACAATACTCTCATACAATTAAAGATATTTAAATAATTTCATAAACTAGGTAATTATATATACACATTTTACATAAATAGATTATTCTTTTATATAACCATAATGTTCATATATATACACACACTTATATATATATGTATATAAATATATATAGTTATATATCTTTATAAACTTGATTATTTAAATGCACATTGTCGTAATAATAATAGTAAACATATATATTTAATCTAAAAAGAAAAAGTAAATAAATAAATAATGAGCACAATTTAAACCTTTCTAGATTTAAAACATTTACTTAATGTTGTTATATATTTAACTGTGTAGGGTAAAGATGCCCTAATGTTAATACCTAAATGTGCTTATTATTAGAATCTTGGCTGTAATTTTCTTTTTAATAAACATTCTCTAAAACCATTGAAGAAGACCTTATTTATAGGCTGCAACTTGCCAAAAAAAAATAGGAACAATAAACACTAATTCTACATACCAAAAATAGGATTGGTTTGAATAATACAAGCACTTAAATTCAGAATTGAAGCGTAAAGATGCCCTAATGTTAATACCTAAATGTGCTTATTATTAGAATCTTGGCGGTAATTTTCTTTTTAATAAAAATTCTCTAAAACCATTGAAGAAGACCTTATTTATAGGCTGCAACTTGCCAAAAAAATAGGAACAATAAACACTAATTCTACATACCAAAAATAGGATTGGTTTGAATAATACAAGCACTTAAATTTAGAATTGAAGGCTTAGCTATTTCTCCATTTATTAAAAAAAATATATTGAATATGTATCCATATGAATACTATTGTATAAATGACCCGGATTCTTTCCCTATATTCTGGATCGAGAGAAACCCAAATAATACAAGGAAACAAAATAAAGTTACCTGGTGGGTAGTTTGTGGAGGAAGGTAAAATGAAAAGTCTATTATAGGATTTATGGTTTCATCCAATTGAAGAACTCATGACTTGGATTCTTTCCCTATATTATCGAGGGAAACCCAAATAATACAAGGAAACAAAATAAAGTTACCTGGTGGATAGTTTGTGGATGAAGGTAAAATGCAAAGCCTATTATAGGATTTAGGATTTATGGATTTATCTTGTTTCACCACCTGTTGGTAACTTCTGATGCAAACTTTTTCTACAATAAATTTATTAAAAAGTAAGGGTAACACTTTTAATTATTATTTTATTACTATGAACTATTAAATTTAATAATCATGATACTTTCATAATGGTAATTTTAATTACCTTTTAATTTTAAATTACCTTTTTGAGATTTTAAAGTTGCCTCAAGATTTATTTATTTTTATATATATATTTTTTAAAAGGGTAAACACTTTTGACCGGAGCTATGAACCGGAATACAACCATTCAATAATACCACCCCAATGGGGTTTGAACCTTGGTGGCAAGAACAATAATTCCACCTATAAACCATCACACCATGCTAATATCGGCTGCCTCAAGATTTTAAGTAAAATATCAAATTTAATATATTTGTTCAATACTTCTTTATCCTATATATTTAAATTTTAAAAATTACATTATTAATAATTACATTAATATTCTATTATATTTTATTTAATTGTTCATTGTTAAATAAATAATAATAATAATTGAATCATTATAACATAACTAATTAATTTAATAATTAATTAACGATATTCTTTTAATAATCTAATTTAATAATTAACCAATCAACATTGTTCACTTAATTGATGATTTAATTAAATCACATAATACTTGAACAACATTTAAATCACAAAAAACTTAGCCTTGACTATGATGGAAAAACCCATTTTCTCCTCTTCTACATCCTTTATGAGTTCCTTTTCTCCTACCAACATCACATTGGATTCTACTTGTGGGGTTTTATCTTCATCTTTCAATAGTGTTAGAGTGTATGGGACTCCATCTTTCTCTATAATATATATGTATTCTTTCTACCATCATGCTTGGAATTTTTATCATACTGTCATGGTCTACCAAGAAACAAATGACAAACATCCATAGGAATGATGTCACAAAGACCTTGTCCTTATAACCCCCTATATGGATTTCCACCCATGTTTGTTCATTCACTAACACTTGCTTCCCTTTGTTTAACAAAGAAACTTGATAGGGAACCCTCTGTTGACTTCCTGTGCATAGCTAGGAATAATGCGATGGACCATTTTAGAATGTCAAAATGGGTCTTTCATGAAATCAATGATCTAAAAATAAAAAATTGGGCCCTCCAAAGTAAATTGGAAGAAATGAGAGCTAAGGTTTATGCACTATGCAAGAAGGATGAAGAGCGTAAAGATCATAGTGCCAGTAAAGAGACCTAGGACAATGTGGGCAAGGACAAAAGGATTGAAGTAGATTTGGAAAAAATGAAAAATACTGTGAAGTTAATTGTTGAACAGAACAATAGGATGGCAAGACATAATGCCATCATTATCATCGCTATGACTAAAAAATTGGACAAAGCTCACCAGGGGTCCTTGGTGGTTGATTTGGAAGAGGTGAAAGATAAAAACCTGGAACAGGACATTGGGATTTCAAAGAAACCCAGGGCTAATCTGAAAAGGAAGGAACCCCCCACGCCGCAGATGATTCAAACCTTCAAGAAGGGTGTTCAGGATATGCAGGACTTGGAGGCAGAGACTAAGTCTGTTCTGAAGACTCTGGGTTAGTTGCTGTTGGTTTTTTGGCTTGCGTTTTGGCTAATTTTTTTATTGACCTTCCTGGCCTTTAGTGGTTGGCTACTGCTTTTTCTGGTTTTTTCCTTTTTTGCAACCTGTTTATTCTGCTGGACTTTTTTGTCCTCTTTCTTTTGTTGTAAACTTGGTGGTATTAGGTCCTTGTAAAACGTATTTTTTCCTTTATCAAAAACAAAGAAACTTTGTATGGAGTGGCATAAGGCAATCTGTTCAACTTTAACTTCTCTACCATTTCAACTAAAACCAAATTATCAGTGCTTCTAGAAGCAACAACATCTCTACAACATTTACCATGGATTTTGCATGTAGTCTTGAAGAGTGGCTTTCTTTGGGGTGGTTCTTCTCCATGAGAACTTTAATCAAGGTTCTTATCATCGACAAGGACTCTCCAACTTCTAGTTCTACATTTTGTGATGGTGAATTAACAATTTCAGCATCATCTCCACCTTGTACAATCTGATTTCTTCTCACTTTTAAAATAAGTAGATGGTTGCTCCTCAATGCACTGCCATGCTTGGTGGCTTCTAAATTTATTGCATTTATAATATTTTCCACTGAATCCACTTGAGACTCCTCTATTGCTAAATTTTCCTCTAGAATTTAGTCTTCTTCCTCTATGAACCATCAATTTTGTGGGTTTCTATGGAATTCTCTTGCACTCTTAGGATCTTTCACCTAAAAGGAGAGAGATAGAACCCTAAAATTGAGGTGGTTCACTCAAATTAAGGAATGTGTAATGAATTATGACTAAATGGAATGATCTAATTGCAATGAAGCAATCAAATTGATTGATTATGATTGCAAAACTAATGAAATGTGCAATGTTTGAAAACATAGTGAGGTATGCAAAAATGAACTAAAACATGAACAATCATAAATAGAATTGAAAGAGGTTGAAAAAAGTACACCTAGGAGTTGAATGTTGAATCTAGAAGTCTTTGAAAGCTAGGAGAAATCACTGTAAATCACCAGTGGGACTCATTTTCCAATGATGGCGAACCATTCCTGCTACTGACAAAAACACCTGAAAGTGCTTTCCGATAGTCAAGAACTAGATTCTAAGAAAATCAAAATTTTCATGGATCCTCATGTGGGACTCATTCAACACTAATGGTGAATCAGTCCTCCTCCAAAAATCTATGAAATCAAAGGTCAATTCTATAGCTCAAGATCTATACTTGTCTTCTTGTTAGGTTGACAGAGTCAAATCTACAGAAAATGGATTTTAGGTTGTCTCCAAGCTTGAAATATGGTTTTAGTTGACTTGAAGCACTTTGTTGACTTCTTTTCCACCTTTCAACTCCTAATTGCTTAACAAATTTTCATACAAAAGTCTACAAACACACATGCAAAAGGGGAAAAATGGTTAAAGGATAGAGTATAGGGATTTCCTTGGTCAAATCCCACTTTGGTAATCAAACCCTTAATAAAGAAATGAAATGAAATGAAATGAGCAAGGAATGATGAATAAACAACATGCAAATTTCCTAAACTCACCAACCTTATTCAAGAAATTTGAAGATGTATCAATGGTTGCTCCCAGATGCTTGATGTTTGCTAGATTAAATGATGCTTGAATGTAATTAGTGAATGAGTGAACTTGATGAATGCTTGAATGAATTAGGTGTAAAATGAGAAGAAAAACACTTATTTATACACACTTATTCCCTAATAACCCAATAATACCTCATCATAGGCCAACATAAGGTATTTTTGAATAAAAACCCGAAAGGAATTTTTAATTATTTTGAATTTGGAGCCAAGAGGGACTCATTCACCACCCATGGAAAATAGGTCCCACCTTGGGCTTGTAAGTGGGTGTCAGGAATTAACTTGCATTTAATATTGTTTTTCGAGTTTACATTCAAAAATATACTTGATTAAGTCTTATGAGTGCATAAAGGGATCATATGAACCTTAAGAAAGGTGTAAATAGTGATAACAAGCCTAGAAAAGCATGAAATCTTGTTACAATACTTTACAACACCTTAAAATAGGACTTGATAAGTGATGAAAAGGTGATTTTTAGGTGAATTATAATGAGAAGAGTCTAGAAAAGTGTAGAAATGTGTTACAACACTTCACAACACCTTCATAAGACACCATAATTTGAATGTTTAGGACCTAATGTGAATGCAGAAGTTACATTGCAACATTAAATCAAAGAAAGATAAGTCAAAAATCACAAGAGAAATACCTAAAAGACCATGAAAATGTTAATGATCCATTTTTCTATGCTACACTCTAAAGCTGCCCCTTGAATCTGTTGTTTATTCTTGTGAGTTACTTGTCTCTCCTTGAGACCTTTGGGACTATTCTCTATCAGGAAAAGTCCCTCTTCCTCTAAAATTTCTCCTTCCCCTACCTCTACTTTTCTTTTCTTGTGTCCTTTTCAACTTGTCTTCAACCTTTATGGCCAACTGATAGCGCTCTTCTATTGTTGTTGGACTTGTGAGACTTAGCTCATCTTGTAGGCTAGACCTTAGCCCATTCAAATACCCTGCAAATTTTTCAACATCTTCTTTCATGTGCCCTGACCTAATGCTTAGTCTGTAGAACTCTTTTGTATAGGTCTTCACTGTTTGTGTAATTAATATTTAATTACGCTCGCATAAGTTTATGTAGGCATATTTAATTCCTAAGTTATAGGTTCTTATCTTTATCTTGTTGAGCTATCTTGTTGCTCAATATAAAATTAGGTTTATGCATCTTTTCTTTTATAAAGCAAATTATCTTTTGTAATATTTGGTACTTTAAATATATCAATTTGCACATCTTTTGAAAATCTCTGCCTTTTCATTTTTCTCTTCTGTGGAAGGTGATTTTTCTAGTTTGCAATCAAATCTTGGTTTCTAACATGGTATCAGAGCCTCGATTTGTAACCCCTTCTCAGCTTCTTTGGAGGAGCACATTGTAGAGGTCGTTTGAGGTCCCTCAAGGGTTTCATTCCTTGAGCATATTTATGCAGCATATTGGATCAGATCGGGGTTTTCCGTTGGATTCAGAGCGCTGGAAAAGTCAGAAATGGCTTTTATTTCATTCATTTTCGTCACTATTTGCCAGATCTGTGAGGGTTTCAAGCTTGATGATTTTTCTGATAGATCTAGGGGTCGCCTAATTTTTGGAGCATTTTGGGCCTAAATAGACCTTGTCGTTGGATTTGCAGCACCCAAAAACCCCTATTTTGATATAAAATTTGTCCGATTTGGACATAGTCGACTGGGGAGGCAAGAAAATTTTTCTCGGGGGCCATACGACCCCTGGACACGCTCTACGAGGCATGTTTCTTTAAAAAATTTCAAAAAATATTAAAAGAATTGAAATTTCTTAAAAAATTTGTGCGCTGCCTACATAGAAGAAAGGCACCACTGCCGCACCACCCAGCGGCCACCGAGCGGTGCCACCTCCACCGTCGAAGCTCTATGCTCAACCCCCACGGGCCAGCAACACCGGGCAGCGGTCCTATTGGGGATCAAGGGCCCGCGCTAGCCCCCGGGCTCCTCTTGAACAAACCGTCAGTCGTATGGGTGACCAAGGGCTCCACCCTAGCCCCTAGCAGCTAGCCCCCTGGTCCTGCATGGGACCAAGGGCTCATTTTTTTTAGCCCCCTGGGCGCCTTGCAGCCCTTATTGGACATTCTGAAGTTGTTTTCACCAAATCGGGCATATTTTTTGTATACGATCTCTATTTTTTGCAAATGAGATACCATTGGAAAGCTGATTCTGATGCCGATCTAGTGGTGTAGATATTTTTTACCATATTTTTCTCCATATTTATTTTGTAGGCTTTTGAACGCAAATGTTGTAGTTTTCACTATGGAGGGCATATCTTTTGACTCGGTGATCCATTTTTTGTGATTTTCATGGGGTTGGAAAGCTGGTTTTGACCTCTATGCAGATATGAGGTCATTTATAGAATATGTGTACCTTATTTTATGAATTCATTCATTTTTTGTTTCATGCACTAGGTTTGCATTTTCGCTTATGTTTATGTAGTTTTTCATTCTCTCCTTCTGCAATCATTGGGTATTGTAATAACAAACAGATATAAAGTTCCATTAAGGGGAGTTCTTGCATCCATTCTTTCATATTGGTTACAACTCACATGAATTTTTTTGGTTTCCTGTTGTCTCCTTTTAGCTTCTTTCTTGCTTTGCTGGACACATCTTTGGTTTGCTTCGGTTCACACTTCACATTGGGATTTTATAGTTCTTGATCCGCATTGGTTCAGATCTTTCTCATTTGAGGGCCATTTTTTTATGGCTAATGTTCCAAAATCTTGATGGTACTCATCCTATGGGCAGTTTTAGTTTCATTTTGGCATTGGCTTCGAGAGACACAACTTCTAGATTTGTCATCATTGTGGGTCCTTTCATCCTTTCATCTACTGTTGTTCACAGATTCCAGGGTTGATCCAGTATGTGAGTTTCCAGTGTTCCTTGGCATCGGGTCTATTGTTGCATTTGTGATTCCAATATGGTATTTTGCAAACATAAGTATCTTTCCTTGCTTTCCAGATTTGGGGTTCCAGTGTTGCTTCTTCAGAGTTCTTCCACTGATTCTTCACAGCAGTTCATCTCACTGAGGGGGCATTTTTCCCACTATGTTTTCTCTCTCTTTGCATTTGTACATGAGTACCTGATCAGGCCTTGTTGTCGGGACTCATATTTGCATAATAATTTGCTTCTCCCTAAGTTACACTTATGGGGGGTGTTGGTGTAATTAATATTTAATTACACTTGAATAAGTTTACTTAGGCATATTCAATTCCTAAGTTATAGGTTCTTATCTTTATCTTGTTGAGCTATCTTGTTGCTCAAGATAAGACTAGGTTTATGCATCTTTACTTTTATAAAGCAAATTATCTCTTGTAATTATTGGTACTTCCAATATATCAATTTGCACATCTTTTGCAAATCTATGCTTTTTCATTTTTCTCTTCTGTGGAAGGTGATTTTTCTGGTTTGCAATCAAATCTTGGTTTCTAACATTCACATCCATGTCTTTTTGCTTCAAATTTTTCAACCTTCTATATAATTGAGTAGCATAATCACTAGGTAGGAATTTACCTTTTAATTTTGTAGCCATTCTATCCCAAGATGTAATTTTTCACTTGCCTTTCTCCTTCCTCTCTTCTTGTACATAATCCCACCATAGGTAGGAATTTAATTGAGTAGCATAATCACAAGGTAGGAATTTAACTTTTAATTTTGCAACCATTCTATCCCAAGATGTAATTTTTTCCTTCCTTTTCTCCTTCCTCTCTTCTTGTACATAATCCCATCATAGGGATGCATGTCCTCTTAGTTTTTTTCTTTCCAATTTAACTTGCTTCCCCTCAACTATCTCTTCATACTCAAAATATTTATCTAAGTCTCCTATCCAATCGAGGAGTTCTTCTCCATTCAAACTTCTAGAGTATACTAGAAGTTCTATTTTTACCTTGGAACCATAATTCTTAACTACCTTTAGCAATCTCTCCAACCTCTTCTCTTCAATATCTCTTTCTTCTTCTTGCTCTTCTTCTTCTCCCACTTCTTCTTCTTGGTCACTTAAATCAACTGTGACCACTCCTCTTCTCTAGTTGGTCTCAACTGATGTGATTCTTACATCAAGGCTATCCTTTATGGCTCTCAATTATGGGGCAAGAGAATCTTTCACCTCTCTGATTATTCTTTCCACATTTAACTTAGGATCCATCTTGACTTCACTTCAAATCAACTTACTTATACTCTCTTACTGATCTTCCTTGCTCTAATACCAATTTTATGTAGAGGAATGACATTCTAAGTGACAAAAAAACCAAAGGCAAGATGTTCTAGCATGTTCTCCATTGTTGCTCCTATGTGCACCTTCCTAGATGACTTCAATGAACTAAAACAAACCAACATGGGATGTTTTCAAATCCTCAATACAGATTTGGAGGCCTTTTTCAAATATTCTAAAGGTGATTCCAATAGTATTCAATGCTAAGACTCATAAACAAACCCTAACTTGCTTGGGTTTCAACACTTACCCAATGACTATATAACTAGTCCTCTTGGGATAGTCAAAATAAAACTTGTATAAACCTTCAATAGTGCTCTAAAACCCTTTGTAAAGTTCTATAGGACCTTGTATAAACCTTCAATAGTGCTCTAAAACACTTTTAGACTTAGATTTGTTCAACTTTCAATTGTTGGCCCAACACTGTCATATACAATCCTTTAGGACAGTCATCACACTTTTTCAAGTAATGGCCAATAAAACTCCTTGAACAAGTCTCTAAGACCTTCTTTCACACCCTCCACACCTTCCCCAATCACAAAACCACACAAATATTGCATTAGTGACATACAAACTACTCTTCACAACCATCAAAGTCTAATACATACAAAATATCAGACTTATTGTCCATTAGTAGCACATGTAGCCTTCAACTCGAAGCCCTACAAGCTTGGAAAATGATAGAATACATAAACACAAACCTCTCCACCCATTTTGGTGATTTTTCACTAGTGGAGGGTCAAGTTACACATTTATTTATGCTCACTAGTTACCTTAGGTAGGGTTTTGGCAGTTTTTAGGAAAAACACTAACTTTCAAAATACTTAATGAATTTAGTGCCACAAAAACCAAAATTAAGTAGATTCATGGCTTAAAAAACTCCAATATCTCTCAGACTATTATATGGGTCATACAAGATAGAAGAATAGACTGAAAATGTAGGAAAATACAAAAATCAGCTTCTTTTCATTCACCAAACTACAAAAAATCAGTTTCAAAAAAATTCATTCAACTTGGAACATGTATTTTTCCTTTTTACAAGTGATCCCAATCATTAGGAACCATTTCTTTCTTGCATGTAACTATTTCTTATTTTTCTTGACAACTTTTCAAAAATTGCATGACAACGTTTGCACATTTGGCAACTTTTTTGCACTTTTAAACCAATGACCCTATAAGCACTCCAAAATGGATTACATGATCACAAATGGTCATAAATGACCTTAGGAAACTTCGAAACACACAAAACAACCTAAAACCAAAAATTACACAAAAATATGCATAAAAGGTGCTAGTGACCCTGCACCATATTTCTTTCTAAATTATAATTATTTTTAAGGAAATAAAGGATGGACATCTAAACTTATACAATAAATCATAATTTTACCTTCATTACTAAAAATCAAAAACTTTTTAATTTGTAGTGTGATTTTAATTATTTAATTTTTTAAGTTTTTTTTTTTAAATTAATACAAGTGTATACTTTTAAATAGTTTTTAAAGTTTTTTAATTTTCTAAAATTAATATTTTAAGTAAATTAAAAAAAATGATATAGTTAATCAAGGGAAAAGTAATCGTATATAGATAAATATAATTTATTTGGTATATACAAAAATATTTGGATTATGTAGATTTTTTTATTTTTATATGTTAGATTAAATATTATGAGGGAGTGTATATCTAAATTATAAGTTATCATTTGGTTAAAATTTCACAAGTAAATGATCTAATCCATCAAAATTATTAGGGGTTAAATAAAGATCAATCATACCAAAAAACTAAACTTTGGTAAATAATATAATAAATAATATATCATCATTCTTATTAATTAAATACAATTGATTTTCTAAAACCTTCAAATATTCCAAATATATTAACAATATATTGCAAACTAATTTAAATAAAAAACAATTAGACAAGGAAAGCACAAGAAAAAAGATAGGCAGGGCCTACTTGAAAAGATAACTCGAACTCCCAACCATATAAAAGTGAAGTCAAGATACTTTTTAAAGAAGGGTCTCTTTGTGACAAAAGATAAAAAACATGATTACATACAAATGGGGTTTATTGACCCTTTAAAGATCATTGAGTGTCACTTCATCATGTAATAAATTCCTATGCTCATTAATCTATTTCTACTACTTAATGCATGATGGGCTTTGGGGACAATTTTTCTTTTAACAAATAAATTTTCCTCTCCATCTCCATCTCTATCTATATCTACTTACCTCTCTCTCTCTCTCTCTCGCTCTTCCTCTCTCTATCTCTCCCTCTTTCTATTGCTACCTCTCCCTCTTTCCACCTTTCTCCCTATTGCAAACATAACATGATTATATTAGTAGTGGAGCTCGATTATCTTCCTAATTTAGAGGTTTTGTTTTTGTCATGTTTGGATCCTTGTTAGTGGATGCATATTTGATTTGAAGTTATCACTTCCCTATGCATACCTTTATTGGAGCATATTATGGTGCCCTTTGAAAACCACATTCACTAGGCAATGTGTATGCGAAATATGTGATAAATCTGATCCATCTCCATTTCTATCTATATCTTCCTCTCTATCTCTCAACCCTATCTCTATCTCCTTACCTCTCCCTACATATCTCTCTCTTCCCCATCCATCTTTCCCACTATATCTATCTGTCTATCTCTTCCCCCTCTATCTTTTCCACTATATCTATCTATCTATCTCTCCCTATTTCTATCCATGTCTCTCCCTCTATCCCTCTCTCCCTCTCTCCCCATTGCTCCCTCTTTCTATATTTGTACTTCGCCTCTATCCTCTCTCTATTTCTCTCCCTCTCTCTCCCTCTCTATCTATTTATATATCTTTCTCCCCCTCTCTCTCCCTCTCTATCTATTTATATCTCTCTCTCCCTCTCTCTATCTTTATCTTCATATCTCTCTCACTCACACACACACAGACACTCCCTATTTCTTCCTCCCTATCTTTATCTCTATATCTATATCTCTCTCTCACTCACACACACACTACTCTCTCTCTCTTCCCATGTATCTATATCTCCCTCTATTTCCCTATCTCTATTTGTCTATCTCTTCTTTGTCTCCCTCTTCCCCCTCTCTATATCTCCTTATATCTCTATCTCTATCACTTTATCTATTTGTAAAAATATTAAAAATGATATTTGTTTTAAAAAGGAAGGAGAACCCTTGCTGCACCTATCGGAAACCATGTGGTTCCTCTTGAATTGCTCTCATTTTAGTCACTCATAAACGTAACGTCTTGTTTAAATCGAATTAGACCTTATCTCATGCTAGCCAATACAGCACTTCCAACAATTCCCACGTACAGCAACACCACAGAATTCCAGATATCTTCCACAATCGAAAACTGAAATTAATTGGTTAACAGTATAGAATATTCCAACATGGCGATCATCTATAACTTGAGTTAAAGTTAATCACGACTAGCAAATTGAAGATATTAGAAGAGTCGGATCGATTTCAATGCCAAGTCTATACGAGTGGTTAGATCGACTAGTGAGTATGGAGATTCTCTTCTTTGTGATTTCATGCCTGCTACTTTTTCCAAACCATCAGCTGCTCTCCAGTTCGGCAGAGGCAACGCAGAAATTGGGTAATTGCATTCTTTTACTCTCTTGTTTTTCAAATCAATATTTTTTCATTAGAGACAAGAAAAGAAAATTCAATCATTTATCTTTGCTACATTACATTAATAGGGGAAGTTTTGTGGTTGATGTTTGCAGAATACCCATTTCCCTTTATGACAGTAGATGCTGAGAAGACAGCTGCGAGAACATATGATTACATTGTGGTTGGAGGAGGTACAGCGGGGTGTCCTCTAGCAGCAACACTGTCAGAACACTATTCTGTTTTGTTATTGGAAAGGGGAGATTCCCCCTATGGAAATCCAGACACTGAAGACATTAAAGGCTTTTTCAAGGTTATTGGGGATCCCAGCGAATTCCCTTACGTCATTGAGAGATTTGTCTCAGAAGATGGAGTGCAGTTGGCAAGGGCAAGAGTTCTGGGCGGTGGAACAGCCATTAATGCTGGTTTCTACAGCAGGGCAAGCCCAGAATTCATTCGAGAGATGGAATGGGATGAGAAACTTGTTAATGAGTCGTATGAGTAGGTGGAGAAGTTGAATGTCTTCAAACCAGACAAGCTTTTTCGTTGGACTTCTGTTGTGAAGGATGCGCTTTTGGAAGCTGGAGTGCTTCCTTATAATGGGTATACTCTGGATCATTTGGAAGGCACCAAGATTAGTGGTTCAACCATTGACAACAATGGAAGAAGACACACAGCTGCAGATCTTCTGCAATATGCAAATCCAGATAACGTTGTGGTTCTTCTGAATGCTACAGCAAGCAGAATCCTCTTCGATTCCTCATCAGGTACACTTGCCCTCGCATTTTATTTTTTATGATTTCCTTGTTTCCCAATCTGTAGATAATTGGCTTCACGTTTAACTTTCCAGATTTACATAAAGGGTCTCTAGGTATTATTGTGTTGAATCTGTCGTTGAGTCTGGAGTGCTTTTGGGTGAAAAAGTTCTTGTCCTGGCTTCTACTGGCTGGCAAATGAGACTGCTTTATTTATTGAATGAATGGAACTCTTTTATCCTGTTCTGAACATGAGCTGTATTTGGGTGAACTCCACTTTTCCTGAAGATTAATCAATTTAATGGTTAGAGAAATATATTTTTTAAATTATTTATTATTTTGTTAAAAAAGGATTGGTAGAACCATATGTTTTTAATCTAAAATTAAGGTTTTTTAATAATAAATTGTTTTTTATTTTAATTTTTTAATTTTGATTTTTAATACATAGTCCTCTCTCTTTTAAAAAATTAAAATTATTTACAATGAGAATTGGTTTTTATTTGTTTTTGATTGAATTTTTTCAGTCTTTTACTTTATGTCATTTTATGAATATTAATTATAATCAATCATTTTTATTTGTCTTACTTATTAATTTTTTTCTTAATTTTATTGACTTATATCTTATTAGAATTATTGTTGAACATTGATAAAATTCTTAGGTTTATCAATTTGATTTTATTTTTTGTGTAAGTAAAATTGTTTATGATGATAATATTATGTGGATGTAGGTATGTATAGTAACAACATTTTTTTATGATATTTTCTATTTCTTATATATTCTATTTTCTATTGTTTAAAATTATATTAATTAGACTAATAATTTTCTTCATATATTCTTTCAAATATAATTATAATATATTATTTTTTCATATTATCTAATAGTTCTTAGGTTAATCAATTTGATTTTATTTTTTATGTAAGTAAAATTGTTTATGATGATAATATTCTATGGATATAGGTATGTATAGTGATATCATTTTTATGATAGTTTTTATTTCTTATATATTCTATTTTCTATTGCTTAAAATTATATTAATTAGACTAATAATTTTCTTCATATAGTCTTTCAAATATAATTATAATATATTATGTTTTCATATTTTCTAATAGTTCTTAGGTTAATCAATTTGATTTATTTTTTTATGTAAGTAAAATTGTTTATGATGATAATATTCTCTGGATATAGGTATGTCTAGTGACAACATTTTTTATGATAGTTTCTATTTCTTATATATTCTATTTTCTATTGTTTAAAATTATATTAATTAGACTAATAATTTTCTTCATATAGTCTTTCAAATATAATTATAATATACTATTTTTTCATATTTTCTAATAAGTTTTTTAATCTATCTATATCATTTGATTTTTAAATTGAAAAAAATCCATATTATTGTGATAATATTTCAACTTACAATAGAATTCTAATATTGGCTATAAAATTATGTTGTAGGAATGTTGAAGGCCAACGGTGTTGAGTTGATGAGTAGTGTTGATGGTATCCTTTATCAAGTATTTATCAACCCATTATCACATTGGAGTGAGGTAATTTTATCAGCGGGAAGTATAGGTAGTCCTCAACTTCTCTTATTAAGTGGAATTGGCCCCTTGGAAGAACTTAATGAATTGAAAATTTCTGTACTTTTGGATTTAAACTTAGTATGGAAGGGGATTCAAGATCCACCATGTACCACAATAATTGTGGAATCCCCTGAACCACTTGAAATTGCTGAAGTATAGGTAGTGGGTATAATAGATAATTATCAAGTGTACATTGAATCAATCAGTTGTTTCCAACAACAAAGTGGCACAAACTATCAATATTTAGATATTATTATTAGCAAGGTGGCTTTTCCCTTATCAAGGGGTGAGCTTCAATTGAGAAGTAAAAATCCACAAGATAACCCCTTTGTAAGATATAACTACTTTTCTCATCCTTTTGATGTACAAAAGTGTATTCTTGCTATGAAGGTATTATCAAATATTACCTTGACAACTTATTTTCAAGGATTTATATTTGATAATAGTGGAAACTCTAAAATGTATCGATTCATAGGAACAAAATTTCCAAAAAAGCAATTAGACAATAATACCTTGGAAATTTTTTGCAAAGATACAGTAGGAATTTTTTGGCATTACCATGGAGGAAGTGAAGTTGATTCAGTGATTAACAAAATGCTTCATGTGAAAGGTGTTGATAGCCTAAGGGTTGTGGATAGTTCAATTTTCAAGGAAAGCCCTAGGACTAATCCACAAGCCACTATCATGATGCTTGGAAGGTATGGTTTTGTTTTTAGATTGTATTATTTTTAAAAGATAGAGGATATTATATTAATGAAACATTTTTTATACAACATATGTAGGTATATAGGAGTTCATATCCTTCAGGAGTGGATGAACATTTGTGACTATTAGACTCTTTTGAAATATCAATAAAATAAAATATAATGCACACTTATATATGTTTTATCTGATGAGTGATAAAAATTGTCATGATACTATTTCTATTATAATATTATATTTATATAATTTCCAATTATGTCTTAATGAATCACAATGTAGGAAAATTAAATATTTATTAAATGTTCATCATATAATAATATTTAATTATCAAATACTTATATTAATTTATAAAATAGAAAACATTTGAGAAATAAGGTTTAATTATGAACTCTAGGCCAAGATACATGTATGGAATTTTTATTTAGGAAATGGAAAGAAAGTCAATACAATTTGTAATCATGAAAAACTTGTGAGTAAATTATTAGACTCCAAGGTTTACTTTAAAGTGGAAAATAGAAAACTAAATTTTCTTATGAGAAATGAAATATCTAAGTGGGGGATATTTTGAAGATATATATTTGTATTAATATTATTTAATTAATTATTATTTTAAAATATAGTATTAATTTCTAATGTAAGAGGTTCTTTTTAATATTATAAATTAATTCAAAAATTTCAATTTATATGATAATAATGTTAATATAAGAAAATAAGGTATAGCTTTTAAATTAACATTTGATACTCTAACAACAAATAAAATGACTCAAATATTAATTAATATTAATATATATCGAGAGGTGGAGAATTAATCTGAGTTAGATTACCCATGAGAAGGTTAGATGCATTATTAAATAAATCTTTAATTATTGTGCTTAGGCACTATAAGACTTTTAATTGTAGACTGCCCATAACTAGTAACTTATTGAGAAATAAAGTGTAAACCCTACAATTCATTTGAGGGAATCTAATAATAAAAAAACTAGATATAATAAGAGCTAGAATAAGAATTAAGAATTGGGACTAATAAATGTAAATAATAAATTAAAAGGAATAATAAGTTATTTATCTCTATTTGTTAGTTTGAAGTTATTTTATACAAATATTTTGATGAATATTTTTCTCAATGATTGGGATTATTTTTACGTATTGATTGTGTAATGTTTAAAATGTGACAAATCCACATTGTGATTCATGATTACTTTGGAATAAAGCCACGTCCATAGTAGAGTCATTAGTACTTTTTAGGCTTTGTCTATACAATATTTAGAAAATAAGCTAGTTTGAAAAGCATCATGGGGACATGTCACTTTGAGAAAGAAGATAATTTAATCTTCCTTGTTAACAAGTCAAACCCATTTGTTGGTGAATAGAAATAAAGGACACGCTGTAAAAAATGTTGCAAGAGCTTGTAATGATGTAATATGATATTTTATCATCTCAATGGTCATGCAATCTTAAATCACACAAAAATATATATGTTTAAGGTAAAATATTCTTATCTATTTGTTTTACATTTTGTATTCATAGCTTCATATGTTGTTGTCTTGTTCTTGAATAGTGGATCTTTTTTTAAAAATTATCCATGCATAGTAGTGTTTTGATTGTGCAATGACTATAGGGTTTTGTGCCAAAAGCTTGAGTTATATGCAACTAATGTATATACTTATGTGCTCTCTTATTTGAAGTAGTGGAATTCTAAGATTGCATGTAGTATTTGAGATTCATCCAAAGGATGATTGCTTGTGTAATTATTTCCATTGATAAAGAGAAAATATAGTAAGTTGTCAAATATAAGAAAATTTATTACATAGAACTGGCCAATGATTGTTAAACAAAATTAATGGCTTATTATAAATTAATTATCTCTTAGGCACAATAAGAATATTTTGACCATGGATAATGTAATGTTAATGCTTTCTTAATAATCATTTTAGATTCTAATAATGAAATATCAAATTTAGAAGATGGAGAGGTCAGCCAAAGGAGTTAGATTGTTACATTACCACTAACATATATTTTTAAAATAATGAATATTCCACTAATAGAGCTATAAAATTCACATGTGAGTGCTAATGGTGTATAAATTCCTGATTTTCTCAAATCCTCCTATACTAGCAGTTGTGTGTGGGTATGTGCAAGATCATCATGGAAAAAATAGGCCCTTAAGTGGCAAAAAAATTAGAAAAATCAGAGTTAGGCAACTTGACGTAAAAATTTCAATAATTTATCTATATTATTTCAAAAATATGTAAGAATAGAATCTGTAGAAAATTGAATGTAGTTTCTAAACTACTAGGTTTATTTAAAAAAAAAAACTATTTGGTGAAAATTTGAAATTTCAATGCATTAGTACTTCAATTTTAGGGGAAAAATAATTAGGTGTTTTTTTGATCACCCTAACCACGATAAAATGATAATATTTTTTTATAAGATTTTAGATATAAGTGGATGACTCATGTTCCGATGTGATGCATATTTGTTTGTAATTTTTTTCCAAGTAAATAATTAATTATAATTTTTTTATTACAAATTTGAAAAAATATAAAAACCCGTATGTCTAACCACCTAAACTTGGTCATAACTTCATGAAATTCATTTTTTTTCTTTTTAATCATATAGTATGTGAAGCATAAAATGTGACACATGTTTCAGATTCAAAAAAGTGATATCGTTTGAAAGCTATAGATGTTTTTCACTTAGCCTATCGATCAGGACTTTATTCATAATTCAAATAGAAAATAAATAATGATTATTTATTAAATTCAAAGTAAAGAAAAATTTATATTGGTGGAAAGTTGAGATTCTCCTCTAAAACCCCTTTTTGTTTCATCAATTTTGGGTAAAATAAAAGTTGTCAGCCACATACTCTACACATACCCATCATATCGCCACTTTTTGGCCCATCAAGATCCTATACATACTTGTGTAGTGACATGCAACAATGAGTCGATAGGCGGACGGGAAGTCCAAATGGCAGAGATGTAATATGCGAGTGAGCAAAGAACGCTTACATATGTGCACTTAGCAAATGATAAACTATATTGTAAGTGTTATTTGAAACATTCATTTTGTTGTGTTTCATCTTATTACCCCTATGTCCAAATATGTATGTATGTCATAGCAGATTGAAACAAGATTGATACATATCAAGAGAGATCAAGTGACCACATTTAAGAATTGATGAGGGTGCAACCCGAGACACAAAAATTTAAGCACAAAACCAGAGAATATTTTTTCTATTCAAAAAATTTACTTCTTACATGTAGAGAATCATAAATCCTCAAGCTCTACAATAAATGCAAGCTATAGAAAATTACAATCACTACATAATTCCCTTTCGCAGCATGCGAACTCTTTTTCTCTAAAAAGCTACAAAAATTAGAAAATACCCCCCATAAATAGCTCCTTTTCCATTTTGGAGCCAAACAACATTTGAATTATCATATTTTTGTGGTTGGCACCACAAATTACAATTTGAAATTCAAAATTTAAAACATCATTCAAAAATTAACACATTTTGAAAGTGTACCAACTTCCAGGAGCCATAACTTTTCATTTGGGACTTCGTTTTTCAAACTATTTGAACTGTTGGAAAGGTCTTGGAGTCAAGAACATGCTCAAAATCTGCTATTCCAATTTTGGCAAGTTTTTAAGCTATTTCAGGGCTGTTTAGTGCCTCAAACTTGATCTGGAAGGCTTTCAGGTGCATTTCTGGGAGACTGAAACTACAATATCTTTCAAACTGGGAATGCTCTTTGCTTGATTCTTTTTCCAATATTCTTATTTTTCTATTTTGAATCCTCCCATATAATTTTTGTCCCCAAACACCTTCAAATTCCAATACCTGCTAAAAATAGCAATTGACTAGAAAAATCAGAAAAGCAAAACTAAAAGTGGGGATTTACATTATGATGAAAAGGGTATCCAGAAATGCAAAGATATCTACAAAAGGAAAACCAAAGGAAACATAAATGGAATGCATATTTTTGGGAGATGCAAGATTACCCTTACACCACTGGATGCTCCTACATCAGACACCAAGGGTAATCTGAGAAGTGACCCCATCATGTCTCAGATGGTTGAGGAAAACCCAAACAGTCAACCTCTACCTTAGATAGCCAGGATGAGTCTTCCATAGGCCTTTCTCTCCACTTCACCAAATATTCTTCATATTGCCTATTTTTGGTACTCCTTCCCACACAGCTATCTAGGATTGCCTCAATCTCCTCCTTCTCTGAAGTAGATGCTGGAATGCCACATTGTTCCATTATTGGTACTTCCTCTGTGCCAACTTCATAATACTCTGTCAAATCTGAAATGTTGAACACAGGGAAAATGTTGACTCCATCTGGAAACTCTACCTCATATGCATTCCCTGAATCATCCCTCTTCAAAATTTTAAAGGGACCAAACTTCTTCACCTTCAATTTGTTATAGGTTCCCACTGGAAACCTTTATTTCCTTAAGTGGACCATCACTTCATGAGCTACCTGAAACTCATTATTCCTCCTCTTCTGATTTTCCTTATCCTTATACTGCATATTCATCTTATTAATATGTTCTCTTACCTCTTCATGTACATTCTTGATGTGCTTTGCAAAGTCTTTGGCTTCGGAACAAGTCTTCTTCTCTTGGTCCATCTTCCTCAATTCTGGAGCAGTTTTGGGACTACCTCCATACACAATTTGGAATGGTGATCTTCCTATACTCCTATTGACAGAATTGTTGTAAGCAAATTTTGCTTGGGGTAAGATCGGGTCCCATCCTTTGGTTTTATATCCTACCAAACATCTCAATAGGTTACCTAGACTTCTGTTCACAACCTTAGTCTACCCATCAGTCTGTGGATGGTGTGCAGAACTGAACTTCAACTCTTTCTTCAACTTTTTCCACAAGGTCCTTCAAAAATATCCCACAAACTTGGTATCACGATTTGAGACTATACTCTTTGGTAGACCATGTAGCCTCACCACCTCTCTAAAGAACAAGTCAGCAATGTGGACAGCATCATGGGTCTTCTGGCATGGAATGAAATGCACCATCTTTGAAAATCTATCAACTACCACAAACATTGAATCGTTCCCTCTCTGTGTCCTTGGCAAACCAAGAACAAAGTCCATACTTATATCATCCCAAGGCCTCTTTGGTATAGGTAAGGGCTGATACAACCCTACATTCTAGCTCACTCCCTTAGCCATCTAACACACCCTACAACTCTGCACAAACTTCTTCACATCTTGTGACAATTGGGGCCAATAATAATGCTCAATGATAATGGCAATAGTCTTATCCCGACCAAAATGTCCTGCCATTCCTCCATTGTGCTTCTCCTTTATCAGGGTCTCCCTCATGGAACTCCTTGGGATACAAAATTGAATTCCTTTAACAACATGTCATCCTAGATTATGAAATCCAACCACCTTGTCCTGTCAACTGTAATAGGTTCCTTGCAAGATTTCCAAGCCTCTACAAAATCAAGATCCTTAGGGTACAATGTCTTGAGTTCATTGAACCCAAACACTTTAATCTGCATCTCATTCAACAATTTTTTCCTCCTACTTAAGGCATCTACAACCCTATTCAACCTCCCACTCCTATGTTTTAAAACAAAGGTATAGCACTGTAAAAATTCTACCCATTTCATATGCCTCTAATTTAATTTTACCTGACTATTCAGGTACTGTAATGCTTGATGATCAGTAAACAAAACAAAATCCTTCGGCAATAGATAATATCTCCATTTCTTTAATGCTTGAACTATTGCATAAAATTCTTGATCATATACATTTCTCTTTGTATCATTTAACTTTTCACTAAAGTATCCAATGGGCTTACCTTCTTGGTTCAACACTACTCCAATGGCACAACCACTGGCATCACAATCCACCTGAAACACCTTATTGAAATTTAGAAGGGCTAAAACTAGTTGCTCTATCACTTTCTTCTTCAATAGATCAAAACTCTTCACTACTCTAGTGCTCCACTTGAACTCTTTTCTATCCCCTCTCATTGTTTCAGTCAGGGGTACACAAATACTACTAAAGTTTCTAATGAACTTTCTCTAAAAACTAGCCAAACCATGGAAATATCTCACCTCAATAGTAGTTCTTGGGGTAGGCCATTCCAAAATAGCCTTCACCTTCTCTAGGTCCATCTTGAGACCTTCTACCGAGACAACAAAGCCCAAGTACACTAACTCCTTCACAAAACTACACTTCTTCAGATTAATCAACAATTTCTCTTCTCTCAACTTTTCAAAGACTCTATCAATATGCATCAAACTGTCACCCAAGGACTTACTGAATATCAAAATATCATCTAAGTACACAATAAAAAAAATTCCCCAAAAACTCTTTCAATAGCTCATTCATGAGCCGCATGAATGTGCTCGGTGCATTGGTTAGCCCAAAGGGCATGACTAACCACTCGTACAGGCCCTTTTTAGTCTTAAAGGAAGTCTTCCATTCATCTCCCTCCTAAATCTAGATTTGGTGATATCCGCTCTTCAGGTCAATATTTGTGAAGTACTGAATTCGACTTAAAGAGTCAATCAAGTCATCCATCCTTGGCAAGGGAAATTTGTATTTGATTGTTATCTTTTTTATGGCTCGGGAGTCTTTGCACATTCTCCACTCCCCATCCTTCTTCGGTGCTAGTACTGTAGGTACTACAGATGGATTCAAACTCTCTCAAATCAAACCCTTTCTCAACAACTCTTGAACTTGTGTGTTGAACTCCTCATTTTCTGTAGGAGTCATTCTATGAGATGCCTTATTTGGCAAACTGGCTCTAGGGATCAATTCATTCTGATGACTAATCTTCCTCACTGGTGGTAAAACCTTAGGTATATTATCAGAAACAATCTCCTGAAACTCACCCAATAACCCAGAAACTTCTACTGGCACATTCTCACTATCCTCTTTATCCCTTCTATGAATCAATGCATAACACATATGTTCATGATTCATGCCTTCTTAAAATTTCCTTCCATCAACATAACAAACCCTAGCACTACTGCATACCTTTTCTTCAGCCTCCTTCAGGGATTTCAGCTTATGGTGGACTCCATCCTTTGTTAGGGAATAAGTGTTTGCATGGCCATCATGTATAGCTCACCTATCGAACTGCCACGACCTCCCCAACAACATGTGACATGCATCCATGGGGATGATATCACAGAGTACCTCATCATGATAGCTCCCAATTTTGAACTTCACCAGGTACTGCTCATTGACCAAAACTTTGTGATCTTTCTACAACCAGGCAATCTGATACGGATGTGGATTCCTTTCCCTCTTCAGCTTTATATTTGCAACCATCTCTTCTGACACCAGATTATCGGTGCTCCCACTGTCAATAATGACATCACAACATTTTCCTTCACATTTGCACCTTGTGCAAAACATATTCTTCCTTTGTTTTGGCTCCTTCTCTTCAGTCACCAAGGCTCTTCTCACCACTAGGGCTTCTCCCCTTCAGCATCATCTGAATGCCCAAATTGAGCCTCCTCATCTACATGTGCAACCCTTCCACGACCTTTTGGCCTTTTTTCTATCCTTGGTGTTGAGGGCATTCATAGGCTCGATGCCCTTCTTCAACACACTAAAAACAAATACCTCTAAAACCACCTCTTATGAATCCTTGTCTAGATCTACCTCATCCTCTACCTCTTTGATCACCACTATTTTGATCATGAACGTGGTAGAAATTATCACTCCTCTGTCCTCGGCTGGTACCCACATCTCCATTTTTCTTCTCATCCTCATTCTAGCTTCTAGAAGATCTTCCACCACCCTTTCTGCTTTGGCCTCCTCATCCTTTTCGCTTTTTATCGAATATTTTGTTCAACTTCTCTTCAACTTTTAGAGAAAATTGGTATGCATCCTTAATGGTTGTCATTCTGACCAGGCTTAACTCCTCTTAAATACTCGGTCGTAACCCATGAAGATAATGGGCTACCTTCTCCTTGTTGGCCTCTGCATGGCCTATTCTAATGATCATCTTGTGAAAATCTTCTATGTATTCTTTCATAGATCTGCTCCCTTGCTTCAACCCTTGCAATTTCTTCAACAAATCTAACTCATAGTCCACTAGTATCAACTACTTCTTCAATTTCTCCACCATATGATCCCAACTACTGATCTTTCCTTTTCCTCTTTGATTTCTCTCCAAATGGACCTCTTTCCACCAAATATTTGCGTGACCCTTCAGCTTCATTTTTGCAAACTTAACCTGATCTGGGTCCTCTACTTCTTCATACTCAAAATACTCCTCTAGCTTACTGACCCAGTTGATCAAATCTTCTGGGTCCAGACTTCCAGAATAACTAGGGACTTCTATTCTAGGTCTCTTTCTGATCTTTGAAATGGCCCTAATCAGCCATATTTGATCTTGATCAATCACTTCTTCTTCCTCTTCTACATCTGAATCTTTCACCTCTTCTTCATCCTCACTTTCTTCTCTCCTTCTCGGGTTTAACCCTCTTCTCATTTGTTCCTACAACGCATCATTTTGTCTCTAGAGGGCTCTGAAACACTCAGTCACCAATGGATCTCTTCCACCAACATTTCTGCCACCTCTGGCACCACCACACCTACCAAGAATCACTCTTGGAGGCATCTTGAATATCTCAAACCACAACCATGGTCCTGGTATGAACTGCCTCACAATCGGTGATCTATCCACAAGCTCAAGAAAACCCGCTCTAATACCACCTAATGAGGATGCAACCCGAGACATAGAAATTTACGCACAAAACTAGAGAATAATTTTATTATTCAAAAAATTTACTTCTTACATACAGAGGATCACAAATCCTTAAGCTCTGCAATACATACAAGCTATAGAAAATTATAATCACTATAGAATCCCCTTTCGTAGCATGCGAACTCTTTTTCCCCAAAAAGCTACAAAAATTAGAAAATCCCCCCCATAAATAGCTAATTTTCCATTTTGGAGCCAAAGAACATTTGAATTATCATATTTTGGTGTTTTGGCACCACAAATTACAATTTGAAATTCAAAATTTAAAACATCATTCGAAAATTAGCACATTTTGAAAGTGTACCAACTTTTGGGAGCCATAACTTTTAATCTGGGACTCCGTTTTTTGAACTGTTTGAACCGTCGGAAAGGTCTCATGTTCAAGAATGTTCTAAAAAATTTCTATGCCAATTTCGGCAAGTTTTTAGGTCATTTCGGGGCCGTTTAGTGCCTCAAACCTGAGCTAGAAGGTTTTCAGGTGCATTTCTGGGAGACTGAAACTGCAATATCTTTCAAACTGGGAATTCTCTCAACCTGATTCTTTCACCAATCTTCTTATTTTTCTGTTTTGAATCCTCGCATATAATTTTTGTTCCTAAACACCTTTGAATTCCAATACCTGCTAAAAATAGCAATTGACTAGAAAAAGAAGAAAAGCAAAACTGAAAGTGGGGATTTATATTATGATGAAAAGGGTATCCAAAAATGCAAAGGAATCTACATAAGGCTAACCAAAGGAAACATAAATGGAATGCATATTTTTGGGGGATGCAAGATTGTCCTTACACCACTGGATGCTCCTGCATCAAGAATCCTTATAGCATCATTAATAACTCTTTTATGATAGCATTATGCTAAGACAGTAGGGGTATATTTACAAAAGTCATGGATAACCATATCAATAAAGAGATAATTGCATCCCTAGGATTTTTTTTATGTTAATCAAAAAGTAGATTGATACAAAAATTTTGAACTACATTTTTTATTTTATTTCTGAATCTATCTTTACATGTGATCGAAATATATCTCAATAGATTACATATAAAAAAAAAATAGTGAAAGGTTTAAAAATAGAGAATGTTGTCTCAATGTAATCAGTGCTTAGAGAAATGTTTAATATTACACTTAATAGAGAACCTATGAAACATATGAATGTTTTGTGCATCTTATGTCAAAAACATACAAATCTACTCATAGGAAATATAAAATGAAACAAAACAAAATGAGGCCTGCTCTCCACCCTACCATATTGGGTCATGGAGCCTCATGGGCTCTCACCAAACCCCCAAGCAAGAACATACATCGACCACCACTCTGATCAATGGTGAAATCAATGTTCCTTATTACACCTAATATAGAGCCTATAAGGATCTAATTATATATTTGACCATTGTGATTGATCTTGTAGTCACTATGATTATTCAGAAAGGTCGACCATTGTGATTGATCTTGTAGTCACTATGATTATTCAGAAAGGTCGTTTATAACACATTACTTCATCAAAATACCCATTAATGGCTTAAGTACATTCTACAAAAAAGATAGAAAATGTGAAGTTTAGTGCAATGAACATGTGTCATTGGTAGACAATATCTAAAACGGGAAATATAAAGAGTTGTATAAGTTATAACAGATAATATGCAATGCACCTATAATAGAAAGGATGAAATAAATAAAATGTAGGCATACCTTGTGCATGTGGAAAAATCCAATATGAAGAGAACAAAATAATACCTGCTCTCCACCCTACCATATTGGGTCATGGAGCCTCATGGGCTGTCACCAAACCTCCAAGCAGAAAAGATAAATTGTCCACCACTTTGAGCAATGGTGAAAGCAATGTTTTGGCACCTACTGAATTCATAGAAGATGTAATGCCATCAAAACATCCATGAAGGAGGATTGTTTGTCTTGAGTATTCTCTACAAAAATGAAAGGATAATGTGAAGTTTAGTGCAATGGGTAGAAAATATCTAAATCAGGAAATATAGAGTTGTATAATTTATAACAAATAATATGCAATGCAATTGTAATAGAAGCTAGAAATTAAATAAAATGTAGGCATACCTTGGGCACACAATGAATTGCATAATGAACACAATAAAAGAAGGCTTGCTCTCCATTCTACCATATTGGTTCATGGAGCCTCATGGGCTCTCACCAAACCCCCGAGAAAAAGCATAAATTGTCCACCACTTAGATCAATGGTGAAAGTAATGCTTTGGAGCCTGAGAATTTGCTTGAGTTGAAATCAATGCTACACATTTTGAATAAATTGTCATGTAGTTGTGAAATAAAAGATGGAATAAAAGATATATATTCTTACCTTTATAAACTATATAGCACTGCAACCATCACCACAAAACAAAAACCTTAAATGAAATAATAATAATGGTTTCAACAACAACCTAGAAAATTATTTCTTGAATGACACCTTATTGGAAATGACCATATACACACATACACACCCATAGATACATATAAACATTCAAAATAGCAAAAAAACAATTGTGGAGATGTAAAAGTATGTGACAATCAAACCAGACAAGCAATGATTTGGCACCTGAGAATTTTCTTGAGTTGAAATCAATGTTATACTTTTTAAGAAATTTACATGTAGTTGTGAAATAAGAAATGGAATAAAAGATATATAGCCTTACCTTGTATAATTTATAACAAGTAATATGCAATGCAACTTTAATAGAAGGCAACAATTAAATAAAATGTAGGCATACCTTGTGCACACAACAAATTGTAGAATGAACACAATAAAATAAGGTATGCTCTCCACCCTACCATATTGGGTCATGGAGCCTCACGGGCTCTCACCAAACCCTCGAGAAAAAACATAAATTGTCCACCACTTTGATCAATGGTGAAAGCAATGCTTTGGCACCTAATAATTTTCTTGAGTTGAAATCAATGCTATACATTTTTAAGAAATTGACATGCAATTGTGAAATAATAGATGAAATAAAAGATATATATAGCCTTACATTGTATATAGATAGAATTTAGTTGCAACTCGCACACCATGCCAAACATGCAATCGTAAAGCTATTTAGCATTTTGGAGATCTGTATACCTTGTATGTAAATAGAATGTAGTTGCAATCTAAAATGGTTTGACTCAGATATAGTTACACACAAGGATAATGTGAATTTTAGTGAGGTGAACATGTTTCATTGGTAACCAATATCTAAATTATGAAATTGAAATAGTTATATAATTTATAACAAAAAAATATGTAATACACCTACAATAGAAGAGATCAAATAAAGAAGATGCACACATAACTTCTACATAGGGCGTGATACAGTATGACAATGATTACATCTTGCATATAAAAATGATGAGGAAGCAAATTTAGAAATGGTGAAAATTCTATATGCATGGAAATGAAGAGGAAAAAGATAAGCAGTAGAGTTACCATAAAGAATAGCAACATTTCATGGTGATGGAAATGAACACAATTTTTGCACGCGATCCTCTTCTCTCATTCATAGTGCACTATAATTGTTGGCATGTATCTTACAGTATCTAGGAAAATAGAAAGGCGGATCTACACATATTGCTAAAGAACCCAGTTCAAGTGAAGAATCAAGCTATGCACATATGAAATATAGACTAAAATACAACAAAATGAGGCATGCTCTCCACCCTACCATATTGCATCATGGAGACTCATGCACTCTCAGCAAACCCCCGAGCAAGAACATACATCGACCACCACTCTCATGAATGGTGAAATTAATGTTCCTTATTACACTTAATATACAACCTATCATTCAAAGAACTCCCTTTTTATGCTGGAAGAAATAATAATTAAAAAGGTGCATTTAAGTTTAGATACCTATATATCAGTGCATTTTTTTTTCCAATTTGATATATAGGCAGTGAATGCCTTGGATGAATTTATAGGGATCTATTGCTTGGATATATATATAGACACAAAAACAATGTTTAGAAATGTATGTATGTGGAATTACATGTAGACAACAGGTAGCAGATAGGAAATAAAAGGTCACATGACAACTAAAAGTGATAGGTACCATTACAATAAACAAGCATGGGAGGGACAACTATCCAGCTTTGACATTATTGAGAGTGAGTGGATAGAAATGCAAATCACTTGTTTTGTGTTTTTTTTCATGGGGGATGGTTGATAAAGTAATTGAAAAGTCTTGGTGATGCCACCATTGATTAGAGTCATGGAAAATGGATTTTTGTTGCGTGCAGATATGTATGTATGTCATAGTAGGTGAAAAGAACATTGATACATGCGGATCCCTATGTTTATTGTGTTGGGACATTCTTGCAATGATAAGTTATATTTTAAGTATTATATAGAACATTGATGCAACCATTGACCATGGTGATGAACAATGCAATGTGCACATTTGGATATATGTCATAGCAGATGCAAGCAACATTGATACAAACTGACACAATTTTTGAATGATAAGTTATATTTTGAGTGTTATATGGAACATTGATGCCACTATTGTTTGCACTGGTGGACAATGTATTTTCCCTATGTGCAGATATATATGTATGTCATAGTAGATGCAAATTCCATTGATACATAGTGATCCCTATGTTTATTTTATGGGACATTCTTGGAATGATAAATTGTATTTTTAAGTGTTATATGCAAGATTGATATGCGCAAAAAATGGGAAAAGAATTATCACAACCGACACTTTTGTATTGCTTTTATAACCATCGCCCCATGCCAAGAACAAAAATAACCTCCAACCACCTTCACATAAATTCCATAATAGATAACCACACTTGCACCTTCATATAATCTTTCCCTCCTCATAGATGTTTGCTATGTTTTTTGAGGTTTTAAATGCCAGGTGTTACTTGCAATTGGTTGGTTTTTCCCTAAGAACATAGATTGTAAGCTAATGGAAGGTAGTCTACATCCAAGCACAAGAATGTATGTAATAGGCAGACATAGTAACACTTGACAGAGATCAAGTGACCACATGTAAAAATTCTCATGGCATCATTAATAACGGTTTTATGATACCATTACACTAAGGCTGCAAGGAATAGATGAGGTTGAGATAGATATTTGGCTACATGTAATTTCACACAAGTTGCGGATGTTGTTTCCCCCTTTTTTATTTTACAAAAAGAACTTGAAAATACTAAGCCTGAGGTAATAACTTCACACAAGAATAGGTACCACATGTTTCAATTGAAAAAATACATTTGAATAAATGCACGATGCTGGTCTCCAATAGGAAAACTGCAACTATCAATTGAAACATATGTACCCATTCTTTTGTTAGATGTTATAGCAATTTTCAATGAATAGACATAAGGCTACATGATTACAAGTAGCAATTAATTTCTATGGACAAGTTTAAGTATAGACATACAAAAATAAAAAAACTACCTTATGAAAAGAATAAACATAGGAAGGACTATATATGAATGTTATATGTATCTGATATCACATACATACATATTTGTACATAGGGATGAATGTTGGCCATAAACTGCAAAAGATGGGAAAAAAATTATCACATTCAAAACTTTTGTATTGCTTTTGTAACCATTGCCCCATGCAAAGAAACACAAAATAACCTCCAAGCACCTATCACTCATAGCTCTGATAGCAGGGAAAGCTAGAGAATGACACCCAATAATGCCTGATTAGAAATTACGCAGGATTTTGCTATGTGGGTATGTGCAGGATCATGATGGGCCAAACAGGCCCTTAAGTGGCAATGAAAATTCAGAACAATTAGAGTTAGGCAACTTCACATAAAAATTTGAATAAGTTATCTATATTATTTCAAAAACATGTAACAATAGATTCTGTGGGAAATTGAATGTAGTTTCTAAACTACTAGGTTTATTTTTTTTAAAAACAAAATCTATTTGGTGAAAATTTGAAATTTCAATGTAGTATTACTAAATTTCAGGAAAAAATTAAGAAGTAGGTGTCTGTCTGACCACCCTAACCATAATAAAATGATAATATTTTTTTATGAGATTTTAGATGTAAGTAGAGGACTCATGTCTGGATGTGACGTGATATTTTTTTTGTAATTTTTTCCATGTGTATATAATTAATTATGATTTTTTTATTACAACTTTTAAAAATATATAAAACTCGTATGTCTGACCACCTTAACTTGGTCAAAATTTCATGAAATTCAATTTTATTTTTTTAATCCTATAGTATTAAAAGCATAGAATGTGACGATGTTTTGGATTCAAAAAATATGATACCATTTGAAAGTTATAAATGTTTTACAATTAGCCTATCAATCAGGACTTTAGTCATAATTCTAATAGAAAATAAATAATAATAATCTATTAAATTCAAAATAAAACATAATTTATATTGGAAAAAAGCTGAGAATCTCTACAAACCCTTTTCATTTTATCAATTTTGGCTAAAAATAAAGTAGTCAGCCACATGGGCGAAGTTCGGAAAAACAAGGTAAGCTGTTAAACACACTTTTGTGTTGACTTT
>VDFB02252616.1:139791623-140071794 GCA_007258455.2 Sequoia sempervirens
ACCTTGCCTATGATCCCACACCACTATAGGCGTATCCCTCCAAATCTCATATGCTATGTCATACCCAATGAAACCACCCCACTACCGCCTCTCACGGGACACACATCCAAACACTACCTCAATCTAAGGAACAATGTGTCATTGGCCAAACTGTCAAAGTACTTGCAGTGGAAAATACTTCGCAATAATGGTTAGAGTCTACCCTATCAAAGAGTGCATGTGTTAGATCTATGACATATAGCGGTCATCATCCTCCCAATCCACATAGTCAATATATGGATGCCAAATTAATGAATCCATCTCATTAATCATCCTACGTTAATGGTCCAACTCACCCAAATCTTAATATTTGCTGGAACCTCACATACATAAAAACATAGGGCATTCTAGCCCCTATTATCTATCACAAGTCAGATATAGTACAACAATGCGCTCAAATTCCCATGTGTAGGAGAGTCACCCCCGTAGCCAAACTCTACCCCCTATATACAACATAATGTAACTCCTTGTACAAATCCACCAACATAGCTGCCCCCATGCATATATTGTCACCTCCTCAAACATGATCTCCATCACTCCTACCTAGCCTATTGCAAATCCACATGACCTCCTATCTGGCATCAATGTACCTATAATCAATGTAGCTACAAAGAGGCATAGATCCAGCCACTCGTGCATCCCTACATCTAGATCCAACTCTAACCCTTTGAAGGGTAAATATTAGCACACAAATATCCTCCATAGTGCAACTCTCACCCCCCGAAGATTGTATACCACAAGCTCTCCATGGATCGATAGTCAAAGGATCTGTCACATGTCTTATAATATGATTGTGGCCTCACCAATGGGAAAGTGAAATTTTTTTGCCTCACTATGCCATCACTCCACTATTGTTGTCACTAGTGATATATGTGCTCAAATCTAGGGCATATGAGAAATAAAATACAAATCTTGTTAGGTGCAACCAATCATCATCATCGAGCATCATCCTCTATTGCAACATCCCCATAACTACCATCCACTACTCCCTCAACTATAGGACCTTCAATTACTCCTGCATCATTCCACACACTAACATCAACCATTTCATCCAAATCATGAACCTACTTATCACCTAGATAAACCACCCTTGCAGTTTCTGTAAAAAATCACTTCCATTTTGGCATAGGCACCATTTTATAAGACTTAACTGAGCAAACTTTGTACCCAAGCACTACTTTATGCATGCACATCAATTTCTCACCTAGGTGCATCAATTTTTTATGATGGCACCACATTACGCATGTGTCATTTCCTAATTTCCCCCATGTTTTTGTTAAACACATGCATGCTAAATGTAATCATGCCAAACATAGGTGTCATGATTTTTAGCATGGGTAGGAACTATGAAAATGCAAGCACAATTTCTTTTCATGTAGGTGTCACAATCATTCCCTTAGGTGCCATTTCATGAAATGGCACATCCATTTCTTGAACTTTGTTTGCTAATTAGACCTACCATGGACCCCCCTAACCTAACCTAAACCTAAGGGATATACTACATACCAACTTGTCTACATCTTCTAGCTGCTGATACTCCTAAACTTATTATTTAATTTATCCCATCAAAATCCCCTATGCTTCTAATTCCAATTGTGTTAATTAATCCTTGATTAATTAAGCCACTAACCCTCATTATCCCATTCTCCAACTATTAACTCCACCCAAGTTAATAAACTCAAGGTTTATTAACTCCATCTACCATTAGCCTAATTAACCATTTATTAGCAATCCTAACCCCTATCATTACCAATATTTTCTAATTTAAAATTCATTCCCAAACCCCCCATCTTGTCTCATTAATGAGATAAATTTCACCTACCTCCACTATCTTACACATAACCTCCAAAATTAAATTGGGTGTCATTCCAAGGTGTGCTCACACATGTATTAGCACACCTCATCTCCTTTATCACACTCAATTGTGACACTTTTAATAATTCTAATAAGCCACACCCTTTGATCCATGCATCACATCTCTAATCAATCCTAGCCCTTCATCCACTTTCAATCTTGGCCCTTGATTTTCCCCTCCAATTTTCTATAAATTGAGCCTTCATCCCTTTATTTTTCCATCTTAAATTTTTGTTGATATTATGATGGTGCAATCTTGTGAGAAATCCACATACATACTTCAGAAAATCTAGCAAGAATATGGTGCTTCTTGAGCTCAATCTTGAGGGCCACCAAAGATATAAGGTTGTGCTTTCAATTTCATGCTATTTCCTTATGTTTTATGCTTTTGGTGTTAAGTTCTAACCACTCTATAGTAACTTTGGTCTAGAAGATCATATTTCTTCCTCTTCACTTCTGTCCATTCCTTCTCTATCTCAGAGACAAAATTCCCTTTCAATTTCATATCTTCTTCACTATCTAAAGATATAAAAGAAACAATAGAGTTCTCATGTTTATTTGGCTACATGGTTGGATTCTTCGATAAAAACATGTTAGCCTTTGTAGTACCTAAATGTAAAATAATTTCTTTATTTGTCTCGAAATTTGAATTTTTTGGAGGAGGAAGGGGGTGTGAGACTTAACATCATGAAGTTCTTGAGAAGAACCAAAATCTGATTTCACACTACGAGGAATAATATAGTGGTGTGATTCAACCCTAATATACCATGTGGGCTAATTGTTTGAAGTTTTAGCTTGCTCATGAAATTAATTCTTTCTACATTGGGAGGTAATATTCTCAGTTAAAACAAATTTCCTAAATTTGAATGCTATTTTCTCATAATCCACAAGTTGTCTCCAACATCTTTTTCCAACCTTTAGAGAAATTTCTTCAACGAGACCTTTGGATAAATCCATTTCAACATATAAATGAGCACAAGTGGAACATTCATAATTTATTGTTTCCTTTGATATACTGTGACATTTTCCCAGACCATTGCCAATGGCTTTCAAGCATTCAATTTCCCAAAATTGCAAGGGGAGATAAGGAAGATGCACCAAAAAAATGTAGCAGAGAAGGTCTCTAGTTGTGGATCGAAGGTAGGGAACCACAACTTAATGCATAAGAAGTATCTATGATAAAAAGAAGTAGCAAAATTGAGAACCAAATCTTTGTCTCCTTGAGAATCAAATTCAATGATAAAAGAATACTTGGCACAAGGGTAGATGTTGATTTCTTCTTCCATGAATTCTTTCCATTTTTCGTTAATCCAAGAGTGGAGATCAAGAAAATTTGGCCAGGTCTTCATAAATATACAAATGAGTGCATTATTTTGAAGGTATTTCTCTCTACAACCATGAAGCAGTCCAAACTAATTTCTAGAACTTAAGTCAAATGACAGACAAAGAAAGGGGTGATATGTTGATAAAACTATGGGGTGGAGAAGGGGATATAGAAGAGTCATTTGTATTGAATGAAGGAATGCACCTTATTGAATTCTCCATGCCTTATGGCCTTCAAAAAATTTGATTAACTATCTTCTGACCATTATGAGGACTAGTCTACAAAACATAATAGATTAGGGAATGAAACCCTGGTGCTAGTCAAGACAAAAGACACATCATGATAGGTAATCATGGTCTCTGTCTTGCATAATCATGTGCCCCCATAAGGCATCAATTCCTCTTTCATCAAGGGAATTCCATATTCCCCATCATTAGCTAAAAGCTTAGCGAGAGAAAGCACAACAAAGGAGAGCATTTCAAGAGAAATCTCCTCTTTGGAGTAGATGACCTCCATTTTTATCATACACAAACATAGCATAAAATATTGGCCACATAAAAAAGAACTTTAGCAAGGTTTTCTCACACATTATGAACTACATAAGTCCAAAAATAACGAGCAAGATGATGAAAATTGAGGATAAGGAGTGCCATCCACTCTATTCACCAAAATGAAACTAGGACCAAGTAGACCCATGGTCTCAAATTTATTAAGTACTATAAAGGTCATGTTTGTCCAATAGAATACATCTTATTCCAAATTCCATTTTGGTCATTGCATTATTGAGTTTAACTCACATGATTAAATTTTTTATACAATAAAACATTTTCCAGATATTATGTAATGCATAACTTAATATTTTATTCATTATTGTTAAACAATACAATCTATTAAAAGCATCATCTAATTCATAACATAATATTTTATTTTTACTATTATACAACACAACTTAGTCCAAGAATGATGTATTGTATATCGAAAACCATCCAATCCAAGCCCTAACCTCCTAATTTTTTATCATACTCTCTAAGGCCACTAACTTATGAAACTATCCCTTAGAAGGATGAAAAGTAAATTTAGCATGCATTTAAATGAAATAACATATTAATTCTATGGAAATTGTTATGTTCCCATAAAATAATTCTAATTAAAATTTTTCAAATTTTAAAATAATAATTTTATATTTTATATATTTTTCCAATAATTTGGGTTCTATCATTGATGAAGCCTTCAATTTTTCACAAAATTGAAATATAAAAAATCTTAACATTTCAACTATGCCCTCTTGTCTTAAATTCACCCAAAAATTCAACCACTCAATTAGATAAAATTTACAAGGGTTTGCATAAAAAAGTTCCTAATCCAAAGATTTAAAATAAAATATAATTGAAATCTATCTATTCTTAATAAACTTGGGTTATAATCTACCACCTAAATAAAAGAAATAATATTATGTACCAAACAAACACTAATTCATTTTTCAAGATTTTAAAATGTTCTATTTAAATTTCTATTCATTTATGAATAAACTAACAAGAAAATTACCTCAAGAAATGATGACAAACAAAAAAGTTGTACATTTCATCAATTCATGAGTAAACCAACAATCTCTATCTCAAATACAAGCCTTTCACAATCAATCCCTCTTCTCTAATATATGCTAGGATTTTAGAAATAATCCCTCTCCCCCCAACTCTCTGTCACTCTCATTCACTCATTTTCACTCTCACAAATTATTTTCCATGCATCGTACATATTCAAAAAATAAAGCAATTTTACAAAATAAGATAACCTAAGAGAAAAAACCTATTTTCCTCTTTTTAACATTTTAAACCTAAAATCAATATTCCCAAATAAATATTTTTACCTTGAAATGCAATATTTTCCTAAATAATCTTTAATTTTCTAATATAATTTTTTTTCCAATTTTACACATATCAAGCAAATTGCATTAATGAAGATTAATATTATTGAACAAAAAAAATATGCACATCTATCACATAGGGGCATCTAGAATATTAATCAATTTAGATATTAGTATTATAGGTTTCAAAATCATATGTACTATTACTCTACACTAAATATGATAGGTTACAATAAAAATAATAATATATACTATCTTCACTTAACCACCATTAGAATTTTACCTATGTCTCCACACTTAAGTCAAACATTGCACATCTTACCCAATACATAACAATAGTCAAAACATAGCAAAATCTACCAATTAAAATTTATAATCGATATTTCAATCATTATATTCATTCATGACTTTACCATAATAATGTAATAATATATTATTTAATCATTTATTAAAGTGTAATAAAAAAAAATGACATAGTTAACTCAAGTAGCATATCATTTAAATGAAACTAGTAAAGCTAAAGCAACTATGCAAGATTGATACTAAGTGTAATAGCACGTATATAGGTCCATATATATCCTAGATATACATATAATAAATGAATTAGAATAGAAAATAGATCTTCAACATTCCATAAATGTTTGACAGAAAACTGTATCACATTACAAAGGCACAAAAATATAGAGGTATTACAATTCCTCGCCTCTTTACATACATGAATGCTAATCAATATTTTAATTACTTGATGTTTATTTTGTAGTATTATTGATTAAAAATATATGTTATTTTTCTATATTAACATTATCATTATCTTTCATAAGCTTAACTTTCATGGCTCAGCTAAACATAACCCAGGTTAGGCAGGTTGGGGTGGGGTCATTCATGATCATAAAGGGAAAATGATTTTTCCTTATGCAATTAACCTTGGAGTTTAATCTTCTAGCTTTACTAAGGTGGTGGAGACTTTCTATGGTATTTGGATTTCCATGAATGCTGGATTTTCCAACTTGGACATTGAGGGTGACTCTAGAAACACCATTCTTTTGCTGACAAGGATGCACAAAACCTGTTGGTCACTCCAAGACCCCATTCTATCAACTTGCAATCTCATGATTTCTCGTGGGAATAGTAGATCTTCTCACATGTTTAGAAATGGTAATAGTGTAGCGAATGCACTAGCTAACCTTGGTGCTTTTACTCAAAATTTAATTATTTGGGATAATATCTCTCATATCCTTAAGAAAGTTTTGAAGTTAACTAATAATAATTTTAAAGTACTATAGAAAAGAGATTGAGCTAGATCTTCTATCATCTCCCTTCGTCATTTTCCATGATTTACAATTATGATAAATTACCCTCTCTAAGAAGTCTTTTCACAAGCCCTTTTATTCTTAGCTCTAGTATTCTTCTCAACATTTCTACAGAACTATTTCTCTTCCTCTACTATCTATGAATTTTTTAATGGGGAGCGAGTTGGTCCAAGACGAACTAGCCAAATATGAGGTGTGGATGTAGGATAGGGAGTTTTGACCTATTATTCAATGAGGCAAACTAGCCTCATTTTTGGAGGACATAAAGGGGCATGACCCCAAACTGTATATTGAGTTCACTAACTCCTAAATGGATGACATCATCAGCATTGGTGGCTACTACTTGCTTGCGAACACTAAGTCAATTATGAAGGTGTTAAGGATTTCATTGGATGGTGTTGACATCCCTCAAAATTTCCTAAAGGGAACTACAAGAAAGATATGGAGAGGTTTCTAAAAGTTTGTGAATAGGGTAAAAGACTCCAAAATGGATACAATAGGACCGACCTTCTTAGGGTGTGGAGAAAATTTGTGGAAGTACTGATGAGGTACGTCACATTAGAGGGTTATTTTCATCATTTTTATGCCCATCTCTTTTTCATTCTTAGCCATTTTTTCTATAATTGTAAAATAAATTTTTCTTTTTGGATTTTTTCATCTCTTGAACAGTGCATTTAGAATGTCCAAATTAAAAATAAAAATTTCCCCACTGACCAAGGCTTAATTTTCCACCTCTGCGACCATTAAGCCACTTTGTTACCCTCCCTGACCACTATTAAAAGAAACACTTTGGTCATCTGCAATCCCACTGACCCCCTTGAGGGCCATTTTCCCACTTTTACCGTAGATGAAACCCTACCCACCTCTTGTTCTATCACTCATTCCAAGGGAAACACTCCTACTAATTATGAAACCCATCTCAACCCCATTAAAAGTGTGTCCTTCCTCGAGGCTACTCCTATTTCCACTTTTGTATTTGATAATCTAGATAGCTCAGATGAATTTTTTTGGAATCCTACCCTTAGCAATTCTCCTACACAATCCCCTGTCTATGTGGAGGTTTATGATGTCCCCAATACCCCTCCTATCATTAACCCTTCTAGCCTCCATAATTCCCCTAAACTTTCCATTAATTCATATGTTTGGATGGGACCTTTGTTGACCCCAATGTGGGTAATGATAATTTTTTCTCCTATGATCCCCTTCAACATAAAATAAATGAAATTTCAATGACTATAAACATACAGAATGATAGCCTCAAGTGGATTTTGGTTTAGCTTATTACTACCAAGGAAAATTTCTAAGTGATACAAAACAAAGTGGTTGACCAATAGGCTCTGTGGTTGGGTGAGGTTGAGGACAATGGGAATTGGGATAGACTTTCCTCCCTTGCTAATTCGTTTGATCAATGGAACAATTGGGACAATGAGGTGGATGAGCTCAGAGCCCTTGTGGGCACAAAGGAGGATACAATGAAATTGTACAAGGACATTGCTACTATTCACAACAACTAGGAAAAAACTATGCAACATCTCCAAGAGATTACTAATTAAAGCAAGGAGATTGTGAAGAATACTACTCTGACCATCTAGGTTATTTAATAAGAAATAAGGAAAAGTCATGGAAAAATGGTGGATGAGGGTGGTCTTGATGGTAGTCACACACAAAAAAGGGTAAGGTGGTGGGTAGTTTGGCTAAGGACACTATCATGGAGACCTAGTCTATATAGAAGGGACCCCTGTTGTTTGGGGAGAAGATCCACTTCTTGATTAAAGAGTGGTAGGATATTAGTGGTCTCACGATTTTGGGAGACTAGTAACTATTCTGGTCCCATGTGCTGGTTTTTCTTTGTGTGTTGTTTTTGTTTACCTTACTAGTCGGTTAGTTGTTGCTTCTTTTGTTTATGCTTTCTGGGCATTTCACTTCTCGTGAGCCCCTCATTTGTCCTTGATGGTTATTTTTAATGGGTACAATCCCTTCCCATTTTAATCTAATCAAAATATTATCATTACCTAACTTAGATCTTAACAATTACTTTATAATATTAAGAAGTATTGGAGAAAATGTCATATTTTAAAATAATGATTATTTAAATAATATCAATGAATGTATTTATCTTCCAAATATTTATATGTTCATTACCCATAAGAAAAATCATGGCTCTCTTCTCCCATTTTAAATCAAATCTAGGAGTTTAATAATTTACTAGAATAAATATTCAAGGTTGTAAATTGTATCAGTTTTCTTTCCATTTCTTTGAAGGAATTATAAATGTGTATCTTAGGCCTTGGTCTAATGATTATCATAAAAGTGTTTCCTAATTTTTCCTTTGTTTTATAATTTTATAAATTGATATAGATATTAAACAACATTCAAATATTCATTAAATGACAAAACAATTAATATAAATGATACGATTCCATTTGATGATCATTTAAATTGAATAATATAAGTTTACAACATTTTATTTCAATGATATTTGAAAATGATCTAATATTCAAAAATGTTCATTTGCTCTTGAAGGATACAAATTATTGTATACCTGTATATATTACATTATAAATGTGTCATTAATATTATCATCCATTATTTGAAAAGAATATGAAATACATTGGAACAAAAAAACATACCTTCCAAGTATCATGGTAGTGGTTTTTGTATTGGTCCCAAGGTTATCCTTGATAATTGAATTATCCACAACCCTTAGACTATCAACACCTTTCACGTGAAACATTTTGTCAATCACATAATTAACTTCACACCCTCCATGGTAATGCCAAAATTTTGTTACCGTATCTTTGCAAATTTTTTCCAAGACACTATCATCTAGTTTATTTTGTGGTAATTTTGACCCTATGAATCAAAGAATTTTGATTTTCCACTAACATTAAATGTAAATTCTTGAATAGAAGTTGCAATGGTAAGATTTGACAATACCTTCATAGCAAGAATACATTTTTGTACATCAAAAGGATGAGAAAATAGTTATATCTTACAAAGGGGTTATCTTGGGGATTTTTACTTCTCAATTGAAGCTCACCCTTTATTAAGGGAAAATCCACCTTACTAACAATAATACCTAGATATTGATATTTTGTGTCATTTTGTTGTTGAAAAAAGATGACAGCCTCAATGTAGACTTGGGAATTGTCTATTATACCAACTACATGTGTACTTGTTCAAATCCAAGTGGTTCAGGTGATTCTAGAATGATTGTTGTGTGTGGTGTATCTTGAATCCTTTTCCCTACCGAGTTTAGATTTAATAATACAGTAATGTTTAATTCATTAATTTGTTGTGAGGGGCCAATTCCACTTAATAAGAGAAGTTAGGGGCTACCTATACTTTTTGATGAAAAAATTACTTCACTCAATGTGACAATTGATTGGTAAATACTTGATAAAATTGGGCATCAACATTACTCATCAACTCAATGCCATTAGCCTTCAACATTCTGACAACATAGTTTCATAGCCAACATTAGAATTGTAATGTAAGTTTAAATATTATGATAATAATATCAATTTTTTTCAAATTTTAAAAAGGGTAAAAACAAATAAGAAAAAAATATTAGAAAAAATATACATGAAGAGAATTGATAATCTAATTAATATGTTTTTAACAATATAAAATTATTTTATATATATAGAAAGAGAGAAAGCAAAAATTACTATTAATAATCTACTTAATATGTTTCTAACAATATAAAATAATTTTATATATATATAAAGAGAGAAAGCAAAAATAACCATAGCTAATATTATTACTATCATCACAAATATTAGGCTCCTTGCGAACAACTTTTTTATGGTCTCTTTTGATTGCATGGCAGATCAGAATAAGGTCTTCAAGGGTGGCCCCTATTTTTATAACCAGGTGGGTTTGTTTATCAAGCCATGGCATGCTGGCTTCAACCCGACTGAGGCAATACCGAGTCGGATTCCAGTTTGGGTTCAGTTGCCGTGGTTTCCAGTTGAGTGTTGGCGGGATGACGTGTTGCATTTGGTGGCTTCAATGCTCGGTAAACCTATTGGGTCTTCACAACAGACACAGTATAAAAAGGTAATGACTTTTGCTCGTATCTGTGTAGAAATTGATTTAAGCAAGCCACTGCCAGATTCTGTTGAAGTGAGTGCTGGATCATATACTTGGGTTCAACAGCTAGATTACGAAACCCTACCTTTTCGGTGTCGTCTTTGTCATGAATATGGTCACTTGCAGCGTAGGTGCCCTAGGGCTAAGCCTGTGGTGCCCCAACCTTCTCAGCCTTCTCGTAATCCTCCTAGGACTGATAATGGTAAGGAGCCTATTCCGGGTGATGGTAATGGAGATGATGGTTATGTCCCTGTTAAGGCTCGCAATAGGAATCGGGGCCAGAAGCGGACCTTGAGGGAGAGGCAGGATGATGAAACTTTTAATAGGTTTGAGGTGCTGGATGATCTCAGCCAGGAGGAAGTGAATCCGGGGTTGCTGAACTTGGATCAGGGAACTTTGGGTACAGGACAGGATGGGCCACCATTGGAGGCCATGCAGGATGTGCAGGAGATTGGGGTTGGGCAGATGGATACGGATCAACAATTGATTGTCCAGACTGAACAAGAATCTTCTATTGGAGCTTCGAAGAGTGGTGGAGGTGGCTCCCCATTGCCCCTGAAAGGTGGCAAGGATGTGGGGAAGAGCTCTTTGGCCTCCTCTCGTTTAGGTATTCAGCAAAATGAACTGAAGAAAGGGGTTGGTGACAGGACTTCCAAGCTGGGAAGGAAAAAGGATATGGAGAAGATTAAATTAACTGGGGAAACTTTGGTGGAGTCAGGGTCAGTCAAGACTCTTGATTCACATTTTTCATGCCCCCAGAAATGATTGTTCTCTCATGGAATGTAAGGGGCTTGAACAGTGGCCCTCGACAAAAAGTTGTTCGTGATTTGGTTAGGAATCATTCTCCGGATGTTCTTTTTCTTCAGGAGACTAAATTATCTGTAGATAATATGTTGGCCATGGCTCCTAAGCTGTGGAAATATGGTGAATGCCAGTGTGTGGGGGCTCTTGGTGCTTCTGGAGGGGTGGCTTGCTTTTGGAACCCTCGGAAGATTTTCCCCCTATGGTGGATGTCCTCTAGATCCTCTATATCCCTTGTCGCCTCTTGGTATGAGACTGGTGAGTGTATTCTCCTCTCTAATGTGTATGCTCCTGTTGAGTTTCTGGGTAAACAACTTCTATGGTCCCATCTTCGTTTTGTTCGTAGCTTAGCTCCTTACCATCCGTGGGTTATGGCTGGCGATTTTAATGCTATTGTGGAATTGTCTGAGAAAAGAGGTGGAATTCCTAGGTTGGAGCCTTCTGCTCTGTTATTCAGAGATAGCATTTCTGAATTAAATCTTATTGATGTTCTACCTAGTAATGGTCGCTTCACTTGGAATAATAGGAGAATTGGTGAGAGTTGTGTTGCTGAGAGGCTAGATCGTTTCTTGGTTTCCTGTTATTGGGTTGGAAACTTATGGTCCACTCGATCTGAAATTCTTGATTGGAGAGGTTCTGATCATTGGCCTATTAAGCTTAGTATTATCTCTGCACGGGGGCCTCGGTCTCCCTCATTCAAGTTCCAGCTTATGTGGTTACGGGATCCCACTCTTCATGATTATGTGGCTGAGTGGTGGCGGATTGGTAGACCAACTTTTGGTACGGCAATGTACACATTCTCCAAGCTTCTTCAGTTTGTCAAATATCAGCTTAAAAGGTGGAATCGGCGATGTTTTGGTAATATCTTTCATGCTAAGGTTGCCGCACAGGAGGAGTTGAATAATATTACGCGGTTGATTCGTGAGAATGGGGCCTCTGAGGATCTTCTAAGGGAGGAGGCTAAGACTTTGAAAGTGGTTGAGGAATTTGAATTGCGGGAAGAAATCTATTGGAAGCAAAAGGCCCGGGTTGAATGGTTACAGGAAGGTGATAAAAACACCGCCTTCTTCTTCAATTCTGTGAAGGATAGGAGGCATGGTAATTCCATTCCTTTTCTGGTGAATGATAGGGGTGAACGTCTTGCCTCGTTTCAAGAAATCTCTGCTGAGGCATCTCAGTATTTTGCTACTTTATTTAGGGAGGATTCACAAGGGGGCTCTGTTGAGGAAGCACAGGTTCTTTCTTGTATTCCTCAGTTGGTCTCCAGGGAGGCGAATGAGTATTTGATGAAAGATATCTCTCTTGATGAGCTGGAGGGGATTGTGTTTCAGATGAAGAAGGGTAAAGCTCCTGGTCCCGATGGTTTCCCGATTGAATTTTTTCAGGAATTCTGGGATATCATAAAGTTGGATCTTCTGGCTGTTGTCCTTGAGTCCCAAAGGAATAAACAGATGCTTCGTGCTCTGAACTCCACCTTCCTTGCTCTCATACCCAAGTGTGAAGGGGCTGATAGGTTATCTCAGTTCCGGCCTATCTCTCTTTGCAATGTGGCTTATAAAATCATCTCAAAGTTATTGGCTGAGAGACTGAAGAAGTGGCTTAAAGTGTTGATTTCGGAGGAACAGAGTGGATTTGTGGCAGGTCGGCAGATTCTTGATGGGGTTGTCATTGCTACGGAGACCATCCACTCCATGGACAACTCCCATGAGAAGGCTATGTTCATTAAGCTGGATATGGCTAAGGCTTATGATAGGGTTAGATGGTCTTTTTTGCAGAAGATCCTTGTTGCTTTTGGTTTTGGTGAGGAGTGGATCCAATGGGTCATGAGCTGTGTCACGTCTGTTTCCTTCTCGGTTTTGATAAATGGAGATCATTCTGAACTTTTTGGTGCCTCTAGGGGTTTGCGCCAAGGGGATCCTCTTTCTCCGTATCTTTTTCTGCTTCTTGTGGAAGGCCTTGGTCGTTTGTTGAAAAGAAGGGTGGAGCTTGGCATCATTCAAGGTTGGCGATGGGGTGGAGACTTGCCTCCGCAATCTCATTTGCAGTTTGTTGATGATACTGCCCTGATGGGGATGGCTACTGTTAGGGAAGCTACTAACTTGAGGTAGGTGTTGGACATATATCTTGTTGCTTCAGGACAATTGATTAATGAGGAGAAGTCTTCCATATTCTTCTTCAACACGCCGAGCCCCATACAGAGAAGAATTGCTAATATCTTAAGGTTTTAGATAGGGGTTCTCCCTTTGACTTATCTGGGTTTCCCAATTTCTGTTCGCCATCTTCCCAAGGGTTCTTGGCAGAATATTATTGATAAGCTCCGTGCAAAAGTTAATCATTGGACCCACAGATGGTTGTCTTTTGCGGGGCGGGTTCAGCTTCTCAAGTCGGTGGTGCAGGCTCTCCCTACCTACAGATGTATGCTTCAGGTGGCTCCGATGGGTTTTCTGAGGGAGTTGGATTCTCTTGAAAGGCAGTTCTTATGGGCGGGAAGTTTGGCTTCTTCCAAGTGGAGCCTGGTTAGGTGGGATGTTGTGTGCAGCCCAAAGCAATTTGGTGGTCTTGGTCTTCGACAGTCTGCATTATCTGGAGTGGCTGTGGCTGCTAAGCTATTTTGGAGATGGTGTGTGGAACAGGATCAGCCGTGGGCCAAGATATTATCTCATAAGTATTTCCCGGGGATTCCACGGCAGGATCTTCCTCGTTACCCTCTTGAGGGGAAAGGTTCAGTGATTTGGAATACTCTTCAGAAGGGTGCAAAGCTTATTAAGGAAGGTTTATTTTGGATCTGTAGACGAGGAACTGAAGCTCTCTTCTGGTCGGATTCTTGGGATGGATTCCCTCCACTTACTTCTCAGTTCCCCAATCTACTTCCTTTGTGCCAAAGATTTCTCGAGGCTGGCTGGGCTAGGGTGAGTGACTTCAAGTCTGTTGCTTCTTTTGGTCAGTTGGAGGTAGCTCATTGGAAGGATCCCGCAGAGTGGCCAGATTTGGGACTTGCGGAAGAAAGTGTTGAGCTTCACAAGATTCTTCATAGTAGGAGTTGTAGTTCTCTTCTGGAAGAAGATATTCTTGCTTGGACCCATAATCCTAAGGGGGTTTACTCTGTTGCTTCTGGTTATCAGGTGTTATTGGCTCAGAAGCTAACTGGGGCAGAGGTTCATTGGTGGAAAAGGGTGTGGAATAAACTCTCGTGGCCTAAATGCAACTGCTTTGTTTGGACTTTGGCTTGGAATAGGTGCTTGACCTGGGATAACATTCGTAAACGGGGATTTCAAGGACCTTCAATTTGTGTTTTGTGTGGGGGAGCGGAAGAGGATTCTTCACATTTGTTCTTTCGGTGCCCCTTTGTTGTGCAGCTTTGGCATTGGTGGTGGGAGGTGTGGAAGCTTCCCTGTATTCATGCGTGCTCTTTGGTTGAATTCTGGGATAGTATGGGAAGACCTCCTTCTATGGCTTCCTTTTTGCAGGAAGTTTGGTTCGTGGGCCCTACCTTTCTGCTTTGGCAGATTTGGTTGGAGCGGAACCGCAGAATTTTTCGTGATCAGAAGTTGGTGGGTCGGCAAGTTTGGATGCGTATGCTTGGAATGGTGCAGGAGTCTGTTTTAGCTAAATGTGATGTGGTTTTCCCCTTGGAGAGAGGTGATGCTGAGTTGGTGGCCAGACTAGGTCTTCAAGAAATTCATTCATCTTTTGTCAGTTCTAGGAACTGTAGGCATGGGAAAAAGAGGGTCCAACGGGTTGGAAGGTGGTTACCTCCTCCCAATGGATTTTTAAAGATCAATACTGATGGTTCTTCTAGGGGAAATCCTGGGCCTGCTGGAATTGGTGGGGTTGGCAGGGACTCAGCTGGTTCGGTGATTTTTCTATTCTCTATACATGAGGGGGTGAAGACTGTTAACTTCATGGAGGGTCTAGCAATTCTTCATGCTATTGAGAGGGCCCTTGCTTTGGGATGGAGAAAGGTTATATGTGAAGCTGATTCACAGATTTTGATTAATCTCTTGAATGAGCGAAAGATATCTAATATAAATTGGCAGTTGGCTTCGGTGGTTCAACGGATTCTTCAAGTTAGTTCTCGGATGGAGGAGGCATCCTTTGTTCACATCCCAAGGGAGTGGAATCGTGCTGCTGACTGCTTGGCCAAATGGGCCTCTGAGCAAGATAGTGGTTGGAAGGTTGAGGATTGGGATCAAGTTAACCCTGAGCTGCATCTGGATTTAGACCGGTTCTTGGAAGAGGATAGGAGGATACATGGGGATAGTTGATTTTGTTTTATGTTGTGGGGTTTTTGCCTTGTTTTCTGGGACTGGGTCCTGTGGTTATTATTGTAATGCTCTTTTCTGATTTCTAATAAAGTTTTTACCCCTTTGTTTTTTTTTTTTAAAAAAAAAATATTATTGATGTTAGATTCTTCAGTTAGTAATATTGTATTGAAGGGGATGGGATTGCACCACTCGCTTGCGACCACTCTGTGATTCTGTGATTTCCTCTTCATGGCATTTTATGATGATATATATGCATGGTCGATATATGCTTTGTTTGCAGGTTTACATGTATAGGACATCGACTCCACCTAGTTTCGTAGTTTTTTGCATGTCCATTTCCCAATGGTAATTGATTGAGAGATAGTAGCTAGGTTTCCCATGTCAAGTCATAACCCTGGTCATAGTGTGTCATTGGTTTTAAGTCAAGTTTGGTTGCCTTAATGTTATTCAATTTCACCTTGACATTATTTAATTGCAAGTTAAAAAGGTAAATAAATGGCATTAAACATTTAAGTTGTTTATTAAATTAATCTGGTTTATTATGTTAGAAGATGCTATTTAATTAATTAATTAATTTAATTTAATTAGTAAAATAATTTAATCTTGGATTATATTTATTTTATTCAATTAATTAAATTAATTGAATTGAATTAAGTTATTTTTAGAATTAATAGATATTTTGTCTAAAAATTGAAAAAAAGGTTTTATTTTGCATTTTTGGATAATTTAAAGGAAAAAAAAAGAAGTTTTAAGATATTTTCTATTTTTGTTTTTCAAAATTTATGTTGGTGGTTGAAAGAGATAATTTTTTTCATGGAGTTAAGGGCTTTAACCATAAAAAGTTGAAAGAGAAAAAAAAAGGAAGAGGAAGAGGAAGATGAAGGATTCTGGTTTTGGGTTTTGGGATTTTGATTGTGGAGAAACTCCGTTTGATTGCCTGGAACAAGTTGTAATCTGTGGAAGAATCATTACACCATTTGAAATCCTCTAAGGCTTTTTGGAAACTAGGTTCATGCTATTTAAATTAATTTTGATTTTGAAAAAAAAAATCATAGCTTTGATATGTTGTTTACAAAATAATTGTTTAGGAAACTCTGAAATGGATTAAGATGAAAAAACCCATGTGAAATTATCTTGCATCATATTTTGGAAACCTCTGTATTCAAACTGTTTTTCTCAAAAAAAATTGGGTTTGGATGTAAATGATCATTTCTAAAAATCATCTGCTCAACTGGTTTTGTAAATTTCATAAATGTGTATTTAAATATATATACATACATATATGTATATATTCTTATATATATTTCTTTTTTTTTTAAATGGTTGTTAAAAACAAAAAGAAAAAAAAAACCCCTACCAAAATATGCGGATTTCGAAATCCATAGGGGTTTTCAAAGATTTTTTTTTTAAATAAAAAATAACTAAGTTTTCCAACTAGGGGGGTGGGGGGGGGGGTGGGGTTAGCTGGGGGCTCACCCCATCGCCACCCCATGGGAGGTGCTATTGGGGAGCTGCGCACATACATATGGGTTCGACTATGTTTAAACATAGCCACACCCACTATTGGGGGTGCGACTGTGTTTAAACACAATCGACACCCTAACCTTTATTCAATTTGATTTTTATATATATATTTTATATTTTATATTATATTTATATAATATTAAAATATTTAATATATATAATAATATATATATGTGTGTGTTTAATATTTTATATTATATTTATATAATATTAAAATATTTAATATATATAGATATTAAAAAATATATATATTTAGTTGAGGTTTTAAATAATGGTATGTTTTAAATGCAATTGAAGAATTTAAAATAATATGTTAATATTTGAATTATTGGTTTTATTTTGAATTAATAAATATTGATATAACAAATATTTGATTTTAAAATAATATGTTTTAATAGAGGAATTAATTGTTTTTTTTAAATGATTTATTTAAAAGCAATTAGGAATTGAATATATGGTTTAAATTTCATCTTTTGTCTAAAAGAAACGTTATTAAATAAGTTTTATTAAGGCAATAAATTACTGAATGTTAATGAAGGAAGTGGATTTGGGAAATCCAAATATAGATTTAATTCCTATTTGATCGCCCTTCTTGAATGTACACTTCTTTTGTTTTTGACTTTGGGGAATTTGATTAGAAGGGTTGTTAAGTCTTCCAGAAGGGGTTTAACTATTTGGGGTTGTTGTATTATGTTAGTCAACCTTTGTGTTTCGTTGGGTAGTGCACATAGTTGTATCCTGTCGTTTTATCCAGTTTCAATGAACGGGAATGATTTGTGCCTCCTTGGATTAGGAGTGGGTTATGTGATTTGTGCCTCCTTTGGAAGGAGTGGATTATGTGTTTTGTTTCCTCTAGTGTTTGGAGTGAGTTTTCATTATATGTTCCTCCTAGAGTTGGAGTGGTTTTATCTTGTTAGTATGCACATGGGATTCCCTTGGGGATTGGTTTGTATGTGTTGTCAAGTAGAAGAGTGGCTTTTGTTAGGCACTAGAGCCCAAAGAGGTAAACTGGGTAACCTTCAGAGGTGGTTTAATCAAGTGATAACTAAAACAATATACTTAGAAGTTTGGGTAGTATTTCACATTAATCAAGCTAATTTAGCCTCACTCATAGACACAAGTGCTTGTATAAGCTTGGGATGAGTGGGAAGGACAAGAATGGAAAGGTCATCTATCTTTCCTTTATGAGAGGTATTTGATTCCACATGAATGAGTATGGGGGCCAGGATTCAGTTGAGGCCACCAGGATATCCCATAATTGGGGTTGGAGCCTATGAAGATTCTAAGAGGATATCCCATGTCGAGTTGTGTGATGACACTCTTTCTATGACAATAGTTGGTATTTGGTTTTATGTGTATGGTCTTCTTAACATACCTAATTTGTTTTATTTCTAGAAGCAATGTGACTTATGTCAATGATGTTAGACTTGTACTTGTGTTATTCTTATGGTTGTATGGTTCATGTGATTGGTTGTGTCAATGTGAGTTAGCATGTGTCTAGAGGTTGATGGTCTTGTATAGGATTCTTTGTTACTATCTCCTAGCATGGGGGGTGATCCTTCAGGTATCACTTGGTTGGGTGAAACATGCACCTTACTCTGTTGGGTTTTCTTCTTGTTCATGTGGATGAGATTTCTAGTTGGAGAGCTCGTGAGATCTAGTTTCATTTCATGTTTTATTCATGGCAGTTGAATCTTGTAATTAATTACCCCTCATTTGTTATTGAGGTGGAAGATGTAATATGTAACCATACTTATTGGATTTACCTCATTCGGGGAATGAGATTTGTAATCTTATTATTAAATTATCGTTATTCGAAATCATGTGGTATCTCTTATTCTTTAATGTAATTTAACATGTATGGAATGTATGTGTACTTAATTTAGTAAGTAATTAAATGATATGGTTTCAATTCATGTTTCTTGTTTGGGTTTTAAAGTAATCTTAGTCTCGTAACCTTAGAGGTTGTTGGCAATGGGTAGTGAACTTGCATGTTAATTGTACTTAAACAAAAAAAAAAAAATTGTGTGTTTGAGTAGTTAATTGCAACTTCCTCTAGGGTTGTGAGGTGGGGCATTACAAAACAAGTAAAATTCAAATTTGAACCTCATTAGGTTTTACATGTTAGCAATAAATTTATATAAATCCACAACCAAAGAAAAGATTTACTTCTTTGATTTGTAGCCATATATATTTTTTAATATTATGAATAAGTTAAAGGCATTTATTATTATTATTTTTTGAAGGGTATTTCATCTTCCTCCAATACATATGTAATAATCTTTTTCATAAATTTTGACTTTCTTATCCAAATTTGAAAAAGAAATATAATATTATTTTATGCTTCATTCTAAACATATTCAAAGAAAAATATTATTCTTTTTACTATTTTTGTGTAATTTATGTGATGTAATTTTTGAGGATCTATGCACTTTAAAAAAATATCACAAAAAAAATTCAATAAAAGTATAACAATTATGTAACTTGTAGTACTCAATCTTAGCTATATTTCTATCAACTAATTTTTAAAAATACCTAATATATCAAAAAATAGGAGGCATGCACCAAACATTATGTTATATTTTAGTGATAAAAATAATAACACGTTTGTGTGTACTCATCATTTCTCCCCCTTCAATTTCTTAGAATTATTTAGTAGTTTAGAAAATAGATTTAGAGTACTACAACTCTTGTTCTTATCATATCTTCAAATTTTGTATGTACATATTTTAAAATTACTCATCCAAGTTTAACTATCGAATTTTTTTTATTTTTTTCAAGCTATTGCATTTAAATTATTCAACTATTTTATAATTTTTTTCATGTGTCATATTATTTGTTTCATTATGTAACGGATCTCTTAAAATAAAAGTTAAAATAAGTATTTTATGTATTTTTTATCTATCAACTTATATATTTATGTGTTCATGAATTTTCTTAGAAGTTCAAATGGATATTAAAAATGATGTTTCTATAAAAAATAAAATAACACTACTTGAAATTGAAACATATAAAATGGTTTTGAGAAAAAAATGAAATATCAAATCAAATATAGACACCTTAAGAAGACTAATCTCTTAACAATAGGAACATTTGAAAATCTATCTAAAATAATCTTAGAGGATCTATTTTATTATTCCAAGAGACATTCTACAATGACAAAAAGGTAGAAAGCATCATTATTATGTCAAGAGACATTCTACAATGGTAACAAGGCACAAAACATCATGATATGCCACATACATTATAATTTCCAATAGGCATTCTATAATAGCACAATGCATCATTATTATGTCGAGGAATTATACAATGGAAAGAAGGCACCAAGCATCACATGATGACAATATACATAAAAGAAAAATGCAACTAATATATATTTGAAAAAAAACTATGAAATTTAAAGTATAAAAAAATAATTTATAAGGATAAGATTTACTACACAAGACTAAAAAATTACCCAAATAATTAATGGTAGATTTCCAAAAAAGTTATATTAAATATATATGGCTAATAAAATATTAAGAGATATCAAATTTATGTTATTCATCTAAGAGAGGTATTCTACAATAGCATCAAAGATTCATTTATATATTAAAAAATTAATATTTAATAGTAAAAATAATACTAATATTAATAATCTTCTAGTGATATCAAAGTTATTCTATTAATTTAAGAGCAATATTCTACAATATCATCAAGAGTCGTTTATATATTAAATAATTAATAATTAATATGTACTAATATTAATAAAATTTCAAAATAGACTCTATTTATTTTAACATTTATTCTATAAATTAATACTCAAGAAAGTAAATAAAGTAAAACAAACTAATTCTTTGTGTAAGTAAAAAATAATATAATGTAAATAAAATAAAATATTTTTAAATAGTGTAAATAATTCTTTAATTAATTAGAAATTTGTGAAGTAAATGAAATAATTAAAAATAATTTTTAAAAATATAATTATAAATTATAAATCAAAATTAATATTTTTTTATTCTTTTAATGAAAAAAATAATATAAATATTCAATTATGTAGAATTAACACCTTGAATAATAAAAAATATAATATAACTATTCAATTCTGAAAAAATAACATCTATCAAAACAATAAACAATAAAATAAAAAATTCTATAAATTTAAAAATAGAATAATTGACAAATTGGTAACATTTTATAAAATCCAAAGATTTCAAATTAAAATTAAAAAAAATTAAGACTATCTAAATATGGAATTTTTGGTTTTTCTTTAAAAATTAAATTGGTTGAGATCAAGAAGGAAATACATGAGATAAGTCAAAATTAATTTCTTTAATATGGAGTTTAGGTCCTTTAAAAGGATATCTAGGAGCATTTAAAGTAAGATGTATTATTATAAATGAAGATGGTAATATTATTTGAGAAAATTTCATAAAACTTAAAAGATGAGACCAATAATGAAATTGAGATTCAAGCTCTTATCAGATTGATCCTCAAATGTGTAATATTTACAATTATCAAAAAGTAGAAATAGAAGGTGATACAAAGACAATAATCAATACAGTTAAAATAAAAAATTTCTAAACTAGAAAGTCAATAACTTCCTTTTCTAAGTTTGACCTCTTTGGATAAGTTAGAAAGTTTCATCATAGATCATAAATGCAAGGAATCGACATTGAAGCTTATATTCTTTCTATTTATGCAATAAAAAAGAAAGATGATTGTATAATACACTCTAATTCAGATCCTTGATCAATTTTGATAGCTAAAATGAGCTCATTTAATTCAAAAGAATAAGGTGGAACTCAAATTTTTAGATGTCTACATCTTTAATTGAGTCTTATTATGAAATAAAATTGTATGGAAAGTAAGTTATTATGACGATTGAGGACAAATCAACTTTCCACTACTTTTAGAAATGACAAATCATTATGATGAAGCGTTACTAATTATAAGACTTGCTTTTCTTGAAATTTTAGGGAGCTATTAGGGGAGAGGGCCCAGTAGTCGTGCACCCTAACTTCACGCTTCTAATTATCCTACCTCGAAATTTCAAATCACTCCCAATTTTTTACAGCGGCTTACTTGGCAAGTTCTCTGCTTATAACTAAGGTTTCAGGGCCACATCATCAATTATGATGCCACATCAGCATGTCTTTTTGTCAAGGTGTCGAAAAAGGCCCCAAAAAATAGTGAGACCAATTCTCGTGCATTACATCATGAGTAGTTGAGCGCTGATGTGGTATCACATGATTGGTTGCTTTTTAGATCAAAAGCATACATTTTGTTTAATTATGGGTAGTCAAATCACAACTATTGGACATTATATAAACAACTATTGGGTATTATATGTACGATTGGGTGCACGACTATTGGACCCCGCACGACTATTGGGCTCTCTCCCCTACCATGGAAAAATCAAACATTTTTTAACATTTACGTGGATACACTTTTCGGATTAGAGAGTAGCAAAGGAAAAATGGCTTTTCTTTGTGGAAAACTAGACAAACAAAATATGTAGTGGTTTAATACTTCATGTTATTATTATAGAAGTGGATTATCAATGTAGAGTAATTTATGATATCTCCTCATATCAATCTCAAGAGGGCAAAAAAATCATTACTACTTTGATTTGAATTCAATTATTAGGACCAGAAGATGCCATTTTGGAAGTAGTTTATGGAGTAGGTTTACCACCTCTAAACTAGACTCTAATAAATAACAATAGAGTGGTTTTGGAATATTGAAGGTTATTTATTTGAATATGGCAATTATTGGACAAAATTAGGAGGAAAAGTAAAAGAAAAGAATTTGATTTTTTCAAATAGGTTTTAGGATTTAAGGTGACCAAAGGAATAGTTGGGCCCAACACTTTTATTACTTAAAGCTCTAGGGATGAGTAAGCATTATAAGTTTATTCTTACAAGGTATTTTTCTACATTTTTTCTAGATAAACAAAATAAAGTAGAAAAATTATTGATGAAAGTTAGATTTAAATGTCTATGCATGTAGTCAAAATGATTAATGGTTTTTGTTTGTAATCCCCTACACATGTATAAGATTTTTGATTCTCTTGAAACAAATGAAACATGTGTTTTTTAATATTATAAAGGAGGCAGTCCCAAGACCATAGTTTATTGGAAAAATAACTCTCAAATATATAACATAACTCAAAATATATTTAAAATATTTATATTAATATTTGTAAAAGAACATGAAGTGAACTTTAAAAGATCCAATAAATAAAAAATAAAAAAATTGTAGACTATTCTTATTACATGTAATTTTTTTAATTAATATGTCATGACTACTCATAAAAAAAAAAAATGAAAAACCAACATAAAAAAAAAGACTAATTTTATTATTAAAATAAATGTATTTTAAATTAAAAATTATCATTCCCTCAATCACTATTTTTAACGAAACAATAAATAAATTTCAAAATATATGTCTGAAACCATTAAACTGATTAATATTTAGGGAAAAGGGAGCTTAGGCCAATACCAAAACAAGGAATACATAAAAGTGAAGTGCAAGTGTACCTGATGAGGAATCAAAGAGGATTCTCGTGGCTATCGCATTCAGAAGAACCACAATGTTATCTGGATTTTCATATTACAGAAGATCTGCAGCTGTGTGTCTCCTTCCATTGTTTTCAATGGTTGAAGCACCAATCTTGGTGCCCTCCAAATGATCCAGAGTATATCCATTATAAGGAAACGCTCCAGCTTCTAAAAGTGCATCCTTGATAGCAGAATTCCAACGAAAAGGCTTGTCTGGTTTGAAGGCATTCAACTTCTCCACCCATTCATACGACTCATTTACAAGTTTCCCATCCCATTCCATCTCTCGAATGAATTTCGAGCTTGCCCTACTGTAGAAACCAGCATTAATGGTTGTTCCACCGCCCATCTAGTACTTTTCCCCTTACCAACTGCACTCCATCTTCTGAGATAAATCCCTCAATATCGTAAGGGAATTCGTTGGGATCCCCAAGAACTTTGAAAACACCTTTAATGTCTTCAATGTCAGGTTGCTATAGGGGGATTCTCCCCATTCCAATAACAAAAGAGAATAATGCAGTGATAAAGTTGCTGCCAGAGGACACCTTGCTGCACCTCCTCCAACCACAATGTAATCATATGTTCTTGCAGCTGCTTTCTCAGCATCTACTATCATAAATGGAAATGGGTATTCTGCAAACATCAAGCACAAAATGTCCCCCATTAATGTAATATAACAAACATAAACCATTGAAATTTTTCTATGCATTCCTCTCATAAAACACAGTTTGAAATGAAATACTGAAATAATGCACTCACCCAATTTCTGCGCTGCCACTGCCGATGGTTTGAAAAAAGTAGTAGGCATGAACTCACAAAGAAGAGAATCTCCATACTCACTAATCAAGCTAATTCCTCGTATAGACTTGAAATTGAAATCAATCTGATTCCTCTTAAATGGCTTCACTTCTGCTAATTATAACTTCAATGAACTCAAGTTATAGATGATCACCAGCTCTAGAGATTCCAATTTAGCTACCATGCCATCAATTTCAACGCAAGACTCCTTAAGTCAATCACCAACTCTGAATATTCTAACTGGCTTACATGCCATTAATTTCAACGTAAGAGTTCCTGTAAATCTTGAAAAATTAGCAAGATATGGTACGTGCAATTATGTTTGCCATATCAGTCTGTAAAACCAAGACTACTCAAGAGGGGAAGTGAATTATGGTTGCTTCGTAAGGAGGAATTCATTCAATTACGGCGGCTCCCTTGAAAACATAAAATCAAATACTTAGACTTGAATAGAAAATTCTTCTGCAAATTGATTAGGTATATATGTAGTTTTTTAATCAAAGAATGAATGGTTAGATCATCTATAACTTGAGTTCATTGAAATTACGATTATATTTATTTCAAATATCAAGTGTATACGAGGGATTAGATTGACCGGTGAGTATTGAGATTCTCTTCTTTGTCATTTCATGCCTGCTATTTTTAAGAAATCATCAGCTGTTCTATCTGTAAATTTGCATGTCCTTAATTATTTGCAGTTACCATATAGCTGATAGTTTAAAACACACACAGTGAATAAAGATCAAAACGTTGGATGTAACACCCCGACGCGCAAACCCCAAAGGACAACTATCTACACAACAATTTTTTTTTTAAAACATAAAGTAAAGATACTATGTTATCAATTCCAACTAACATAATTACAAATACATAATACATGTTAAACTCCTAAGTCCTTTGGGGTACACGTAGAGACATTACGTTATCTACTCAATAACAAACCTAACTAATATCCAACATTCATTCCAAGAATATGTGTTCTCATATAAAGGTGATAAACACAAAGCATCAAATAATGATGAACCACATACGCTATACAAGATCACATAACCAATAAAGCATGGAATCAAAGAGAGACTAACTTACTCAACTTAACAACATCAAATATATTTATAATTGCATCAGTGAATAATGTTTTAAATTACAAAGTGCGATATAATAATACATCAAGATACAATCTAAATACCAGTGACCAATTATACAAGTTACAAAGTACTTTATCCCAACACATGGGCGAGTTACAATACAATTTACATGATATGAACAAAGTATAAATATATACATCAGATGGTACATAAATCTGGTACAAACTGCCACCACAATCTCTGCACTGGAGGTATGACTGTAGCATGGGAAACCCAACGGGGTGCGAAGCACGTTCCACCCGACCACCCCCGTGCTAGGAGTAGTTAAGAAAGGATTCCCGACCAAGACGTCAACAGTTACACACATGACTCAACACCAAACATGGAAAAGAATTTATACACAAAGGAAATGTGACATCATAAGTCAACTACATAACATGACAACACTTAACTACAAATCAAACAATGAAATTACTTCCAGAGGTTTTCAAATAAAATAACCAAGGGGAAACGCTAGAGGAGAGTGTCATCGCATGGCCTTCATGGATTATCCTGACATCCTAACACGAGATGCCGCCTCCATCTATGGTTATCCTGACTGCCTATTTCAAGGCGCCGCCCCATAGGGTGACTCATGCGGAATCGTGCATTACTCGTGGAAACGAGATCACGATTTTGCCAACCACGGCCTTCTCGAACACCTTTAGTCTTTGATAGCCCTAACAGGTGAGCGAGGTATCTGTTATTTTCTTTTAGTGTTTAACTACCCATCCCCTATTTATTTAGTTAGGTTTTCACTTTTTACACTAACTCTACTGTGGGTTATCCTGACAGCCCCTTTGTGCGCCGGCGCCCACATAGAGCCACTCTCCCTAGAATTTCCTAACATACAACAAACATGGGGGCTTGAACTCTCTCAGGTACACCAAACACAGGATATAAATTTGCGAGGCAAAAACCGTCTCGCTAAAATCTATTGACTCAATGATTCAACGAATTGACGCAAATCAATATAACATACAATTATACTCGCCACGAAAATGGAATAAAACACTCAAAATAAACATATCAAATTCCCCAACCTCTGGAAATTCAACAACCCTATCTCATATGAAAATTTAACCAACTAAACAAACTCGATAACAAAATCAAATCATTACTTTTTCCTCAATTAACTCCACTAAAAGAAGACAATTAAATAAATTTAATTGAATAAATTTAATAAATATTTCCTTTTCTAATGTCATCTAAAAGAATATATATATATTTATAAAATTTTATAACATATTCATCAAACAAAATACCTCTCTATTAAAAAAAAACACACACATATATATATATATTATATATATATATAATTAATCTTATAAATATATATATATATATATATATATAAATTAATATTAATTTAAACAAATTCTAAATTCTTAAATTATCATTTTAAATTCTAATATCCGTATTAAAATGAAATAAGCAAATTTTAAAAATATTAATTAAAAAAAATAACAATAAAGTTAAGGTAAGCAGCCGCAGCCCAAGTGGCTGCGTACCTCCCCATAGGGGAGGACGCAGCCCCCAAAGGCTGCGTACAGCAGTCTAGTCTCCTTCGACTACTGTGCGCGGCCCTTGTGGGCTGCGCAGGGGGTGGGTACAGTACCGCCCCCACCGACCACTAAAAAAAATTTAAATATATATTTTTTAAAATTTAATTTATTTGTATACAGTTTTTAAAAGAAACTTGAAATAAATATATATTATTTTATATAAAATTCTGACGAATTTCGAAGTACGGAAGTTCGTCAGATTTTATATATATGAATATATATTTTAAAAATTTCACAGACAGAACATTATAAAAATTTAATTCCTCTGTACAGAGGATATATATATATTATTTTTTTTTATTTTACAGAAGACAGATCAAATAGTAAAACACAGTTTACATTTAAATAAAAATTTCACAGTGAGGAAATTGCAATTCCAATGAAATTTAAAAGAAACATATGAAATTTAATTTTGTCTTTATTTTTCCAGTGACAGAATACAGAAAATTTGAAACATTACAACTTCCACAGGAATTAAGAAGTTTTTGCTAATTTTCCTGTGTTGATTCATATTTTTCCTTGCACAAATATATTGTAAGTTTTCTCTGTTCAACTATGGTTTTATTTTTCTTTTGTTTGTTAAAACTAAAATCTACAGAGGCAACACAAGCCTTAATGGCAATAACCAGAAACAAGGTTTTCTAAATTTTTCAAAGAAGATATATACTAATTTACAAAGGAAACAAATTAGATTCAGTGAAATACCTGTTTCCTGTAGGCTGTAGAAGTAAGAGTTGCACCAAAACCCTGCAGCTTTAAAGCTCTTCCCAGAAGCTCTTCCTCCAGCCAACAAGAAATTCTTCTGGAACCTTGCAGCTTCTTCCAAATTCACTCACAAGTCAACAACAGAAAAACCCACAAAAATTCACCAAACAAACTTTTCCCACTCTTCCCAGCCAAATCTTTCCCGTCAAGGATTTCTGTTCCCCATGCCTGTTTTTCTTCCGGGAATCCTTTCCTCCACCAAACTCATTTATTTTCCACTACTTCCCGTACAACTCCCATAAAAGAAAATTTAATAATTTTATTTTTTTATATTTTATTTTATTTATTTTTATTTTATTTTATTTATTTATATTTTATTTTATTTATTTATATTTTCTTTTATTAACAATGTAACTTAATAAACTATTTATTTAACTCCAAAAATACAATAGCAATAAGACTTTTAAAATATCAACACAGTACGATTTATTTTATTTAAACTATTGCCTTAATAAAGAATATAACTCAATTAACTAGACTACAATTAACTTAAAACTCCTTCAATTAAATAAATAATTGATCACACATACCCAACATTAATTAAATTACACTTAATTAAAAATTGATAAAAATTTATTAAATCCCAAACTAAACTGTTAACCAAAACGGACACATTAACAAACAAGGACAAATAAAAACAAAGACAACCAAGGACTCACAGTAGACGGACTTGGGACGGGAATTCTTTCCTAACCACTCCTTTTTTTCAACATCAATCCCATTGGGTTTATTTTGATGCTCGCCCTGTCCTGCCGAAGCAGGTGGAATCGAGACTTAGTACCTGCATCCTGCATAAAACAAATGTCGTGAAACATATAAATCTCCATAGAAAACACACCGTGAAAGGAAATCGCAGGATGACAGGGCACTTGCAAACAAGTGATGTCACTCTGTCCTTTCACCAAGACTCACAAATAAACACACCAAACAATATAACAGCATAAACTCGCAACATCAACGTATACATATTATTAAAAGCACCACAAAAGTCATATCGCATGATCACCATAAATAAGTATCATCTAACATCATATGTAAAGTCTAATGCAACCAAACAACCAAACCATAAATCCATGCACAACCAAAATGGTGAACTGATCACCCACACAACCAAGTACAAGATCTGTCCATAAGAGTAACAACAACATGAGGGGTATCACATCCTCCCCCCCTAGGATGTGGCTTACTCCTGGAAGCCACTAAATAAGTATGGATAGGCCTCTCTAATGCGGGATGCATCCTCCCATGTCGCTGAAGTCTCATCATTTGGGTCCCACTGGACCCGCACCTGCTCAATATCTCTGCCCCTGAGGGCGAGTCTCCGATGCTGTAGCACGGCCACGGGCTCGAGTGCTAGTTGTCCGTCCTCGACCTGAAGAGCATTCCAATCAAGTACGTGAGTAACATCGGGAAAGTATGGTCTAAGTACAGAAACGTGAAAAACATCGTGAATCCGTGACAGGCTGGGTGGCAAAGCTAGGCGATAAGCAACGGGGCCGATTCTCTCCAAAACTTCAAATGGACCTACAAAATGAGGTGCGAGCTTGGAACCCTTTCCATAACGGATTGGGCTCTTCCGCGGTCGCACTCTCAAAAAGACACGATCACCAACAGAGAACTGGCGGTCAACTCTATGTGCATCTGCATATTTCTTCTGTCTGTCTTGAGCTGCCACAAGATGCTCTCTGATGCGTACAACCTGCTGTTCCATGTCCTGAAGCATTTCGGGACCAAGGAGAACTCTGTCCTCAAGACGGTCCCAACTCAATGGGGTCCTACAAGGACGACCATATAGTGCCTGGAAGGGAGCCATACCAATAGAGCTATGAAATCCATTGTTGTAGGCAAATTCCACAAGATGCAAATACTCCTCCCAATGTGACTGCTGATCCATCACGTACATACGAAGCATGTCCTCAAGAACCTGATTAACTCTCTCTGTCTGTCCATCCGTCTCAGGATGGTAGGCAGAACTGAAGTTTAGCTGGGTTCCTAAGGCACGCTGCAATGATGTCCACAATGCAGATGTGAACACTGGATCTCTGTCGGATATGATTCTCCGTGGAATACCATGCAAGCGGACAATATCTTCCATGAAGATTCTAGCAACTGATGAAGCTGTGTAAGATGAACGAACTGGGGAAAAGTGAGCCACCTTGGTCAATCTGTCAACTGTGACCATGATAGCATCATGACGTCTAGTAGTCATAGGCAATCCCACAATAAAGTCAACGGAAATTATGTCCCACTTCCATTCCGGAATGAGATGAGGCTGTAATAGACCTGCAGGATGCTGATGCTCTGCTTTGACCCTCTGACACTCCAAACATCTAGCTACCAAATCAGCAATATCCCTCTTCATGCCAGCCCAAAAATATAATGCCCGAAGATCTGCATACATTTTCTTAACTCCCAATGAGCAGAATAGGGAGCTCGATGTGCCTCAGTCATAATTAGAGTCCGAAGACCCTCAATAGAAGGCACATAAATGCAACCCATATACCTTAGAAGACCATCAGACTCAAGTGAGTACCCTGCAAAATTTCCTTCTAGAGCTCTACCAGACTCAATTTCTGACTTCACTTCCTGATACCAACTATCAGATGGAAGTGCTATGAGGACTTGACTCCTCAAATCTACCTCAAGAGCCACTGTAGAAATCTCATGTCTCTGCCGACTCAAAGCATCTGCAACTACATTTTCCTTGCCTTGAACATATTTGACCTCAAAGTCATATTCGCAAAGGAATTCCATCCATCTTCTCTGTCTAGCATTCAGGTTTGGCTGGGTAAAAATATATTGCAAACTGCGATGGTCACTATGAAGCTCGAACCTATGACCCAACAAGAAGTGTCTCCATCTCACAAGAGCATGAACCACTGCGGCAACTCCAAGTCATATGACCCAACAAGAAGTGTCTCCATCTCACAAGAGCATGAACCACTAATCCAAGTCATGAGTTGGGTAATTAAGCTCATGGTCCTTGAGCTTACGGGATTCATATGCAATTACACGTCCCTCTTGCATCAAGACGGATCCCAAACCCTCCAAAGAAGCATCTGTGCACACCACAAAATCCTTAGTAGGATCAGGAACCACCAATATTGGTGCACTAGTCAATTTGTCCTTAAGGGTTTCAAATGCTGTCTGACACTGTTCGGACCAAATGAACTTCTTCCCTTTCCTCTGAAGAGAAGTAATAGGATATGCAATCCTAGAAAAACCCTGTACAAACCGTCGATAATAGCCTGCTAACCCCATGAAACTGCGAATCTCTGGAACATTCTTGGGTGCTGGCCAATCAACTATGGCTTGGATCTTTGAAGGATCCACTGCAATACCTGCACCTGAGATGACATGCCCCAAGTATTTTACCTCTGTTTTGTAAAAATCACACTTAGCCAAATTAGCAAACAGCTGATTGTCCCTCAAACATTGCAATACCTGCCTAAGATGTACCTCGTGCTCCTCCATAGATTTTGAGTACACTAGAATATCATCAAGGAACACAAGTACAAACCTATCCAAGTAGGTACGAAAAACTCCATTCATCAGGCTCATAAACACTTGATGGTGCATTAGTTAATCCGAATGGCATAACCGTAAATTCATAATGCCCATAGCGAGTACGGAATGCGGTTTTATGAATATCAGCTTCGGCTATTCGCAACTGATGATAACCAGACTTAAGATCAATTTTTGAGAAGACTTGAGCTCCTTTTATTTGATCAAATAAGTCATCAATTCTCGGCAAGGGATACCGATTCTTGATTGTCACCTTGTTAAGTTGCCTATAATCAATACACAATCGAAGCGAACCGTCCTTCTTTTTCACAAATATAACTGGTGCTCCCCAAGGGGAAACACTAGGACGGATGAACCCTTTCTCTAATAGCTCCTCCAACTGCAATTTAAGCTCCTGCAATTCCTGTGTTGTCATACGATATGGAGCCCTAGAAATAGGCTCAGCTCCAGGAGCAAGATCGATTCTAAAGTCGATGTCACGCTTAGGTGGCATCCCAGGAATTTCACTAGGAAAGACATCAGAATATTCCTTAAGAAGGGGGTAATCATCCAATGAAATTCCTTGACTCTCATCAGAGTCCAAATCATTAACTGACACAGCAAATAACTGACAACCCTGTCTAAAGCACCTTTTCAATTGCATAGCTGAGATTAAGCGTAATGAGATAGGTCTCTGAATGCCAATGATCTCCACCTCACTACCCACATCATCTACACAACGCACTACCTTATGCCGACAATCAATCATAGCACGGTGAGCGTACAACCAATCCATACCCAAAACCACATCATATGAGCCAAGGGGTAGGATTCGAAGATCCACCATAGTTGTGAGTGCCCCTATTTGCAATTTGCAACCCTGAACTAATGACTCAACTGCAACCTTTGCCCCGGAGGCCAATTCGACCTGCCATTTAATGCCTTGCCTAGCTGCCACCAGTCCACAACGTTCCACCACTAAAGGGGAAATGAAAGAATCTGATGTGCCTGAATCAAAGAGAATAGATATACCAGTACCATTCAACACACCTGAAGATTCAACTACAGTGCCTTGATGTTCAGCTTGACGGTTCTCTACTGCTGCAAATACCCGATGAGCTCTCCCTGCATCTCCCACTGTTGGCTCAGAAGTAGCTAGTCTCTAACTATATCTTGTAGTACTCCTCTGTGGACACTGTCTCGCTATATACCCCTGTTGCCCACAGGAGAAGCAACTTGTACCACGTCCATACCCTCTAACACCTGATGGTGCACTCGACTGCTGGAAGCTACCCCGAGATGGTGCTGTCTATGTACTCTGAGCAGGTTGCTCAAAGCGATCATGTCTAACTCGTTGCCAACTACGGTTCCTTCTGCTCTGAGATCTATCACTCTACTGTGACTGGGGTTTGAACTGCCCAGACTGAGACTGTTGTTGCTGCTGTGGACCACCCTTAGAAGGTTCCCAAAAATTTCTAGAAGTCCCTGATGTTTGAGGTTGCCCACCTCGAGAACCAACACCTGTAATCAGAGCACTACCTTCTGTACTCCCGTGTGCCCTCCTAAAGCCATAGCTAAATTTTCTTCCACAAGGCGGGCTTTCTCAGCTGCCACCTCCATCGTCTTTGGCTCGAAGACACGAACACCACCGCTGATACGGGCATTTAAACCCCTGACAAAATGTTGCACTAGCATAGCCTCATCATCTCCAATACCCGCATACTGCTTGAGCTCGTAGAAACGACGCTCATATTGTTCCACGGTCAAAGTCATCTGTCTCAATTCATGAAACTCGTCAGCTCTACGCTGCCTCCAGTGATCGGATAGAAATCGGGCTCTGAACCTCTCCAAAAACAACTCCCAAGTAACCATACTGATGTCAATGTGCAATTTCTGCTCCTCTAGCCTCCACCAAGTGGAAGCAAACCCTCTGAGGTGCATGATAGCACACCTAGCCCTAGTGTTACTGCCGTAGGGATGCATTGCAAAGCATCTATCCAAATCGATCAACCAAGTCTCTGCCTCAAGACCCCCACCAGATCCATCAAAAGTAGGGGGTCGTGCCCTCAATAGATCCCTCATATGACCTGCCACTACTGCCTCCTGCTCAGCTGTGTTTTCCCCACGTCTAGGAGATCTCTCCCTTTCCCTATCCAATCTCTGTTCCTCATCCTGCCTAGGGCCAAGACGACCCAACAACTCCTCTAACAAATGCTGCAACTGACCACCTATACCAGGTTGCTCTAGATTCTGACCACCACCTCCTATCGGATTGCTTTGGGAACTCTGAAGTTCCTCACGCTCTGACCCATGTGAGCTCGGAAGTGATGGACTATGGCGATTGGCTCCACGGCCACCACCTCGGCCTCCTCTTCGGCCACGTCCTCTACCCCTAGGCATGATCCTGCACAACAATTGAGTTATGTCAGATCAAGAGTTACGCCAGGTTGCCTAATGGACTCAACTACCTAAAGTACCCAGTGTTTGCAAACCTGGCTCTGATACCAAGTTGTAACACCCCGACGCGCAAACCCCAAAGGACAACTATCTACACAACAATTTTTTTTTTAAAACATAAAGTAAAGATACTATGTTATCAATTCCAACTAACATAATTACAAATACATAATACATGTTAAACTCCTAAGTCCTTTGGGGTACACGTAGAGACATTACGTTATCTACTCAATAACAAACCTAACTAATATCCAACATTCATTCCAAGAATATGTGTTCTCATATAAAGGTGATAAACACAAAGCATCAAATAATGATGAACCACATATGCTATACAAGATCACATAACCAATAAAGCATGGAATCAAAGAGAGACTAACTTACTCAACTTAACAACATCAAATATATTTATAATTGCATCAGTGAATAATGTTTTAAATTACAAAGTGCGATATAATAATACATCTAGATACAATCTAAATACCAGTGACCAATTATAAAAGTTACAAAGTACTTTATCCCAACACATGGGCGAGTTACAATACAATTTACATGATATGAACAAAGTATAAATATATACATCAGATGGTACATAAATCTGGTACAAACTGCCACCACAATCTCTGCACTGGAGGTATGACTGTAGCATGGGAAACCCAACGGGGTGCGAAGCACGTTCCACCCGACCACCCCCGTGCTAGGAGTAGTTAAGAAAGGATTCCCGACCAAGACGTCAAGAGTTACACACATGACTCAACACCAAACATGGAAAAGAATTTATACACAAAGGAAATGTGACATCATAAGTCAACTACATAACATGACAACACTTAACTACAAATCAAACAATGAAATTACTTCCAGAGGTTTTCAAATAAAATAACCAAGGGGAAATGCTAGAGGAGAGTGTCATCGCATGGCCTTCATGGATTATCCTGACATCCTAACATGAGATGTCGCCTCCATCTATGGTTATCCTGACTGCCTATTTCAAGGCGCCGCCCCATAGGGTGACTCATGCGGAATCGTGCATTACTCGTGGAAACGAGATCACGATTTTGCCAACCACGGCCTTCTCGAACACCTTTAGTCTTTGATAGCCCTAACAGGTGAGCGAGGTATCTGTTATTTTCTTTTAGTGTTTAACTACCCATCCCCTATTTATTTAGTTAGGTTTTCACTTTTTACACTAACTCTACTGTGGGTTATCCTGACAGCCCCTTTGTGCGCCGGCGCCCACATAGAGCCACTCTCCCTAGAATTTCCTAACATACAACAAACATGGGGGCTTGAACTCTCTCAGGTACACCAAACACAGGATATAAATTTGCGAGGCAAAAACCGTCTCGCTAAAATCTATTGACTCAATGATTCAACGAATTGACGCAAATCAATATAACATACAATTATACTCGCCACGAAAATGGAATAAAACACTCAAAATAAACATATCAAATTCCCCAACCTCTGGAAATTCAACAACCCTATCTCATATGAAAAATTTAACCAACTAAACAAACTCGATAACAAAATCAAATCATTACTTTTTCCTCAATTAACTCCACTAAAAGAAGACAATTAAATAAATTTAATTGAATAAATTTAATAAATATTTCCTTTTCTAATGTCATCTAAAAGAATATATATATATATTATATAAATTTTATAACATATTCATCAAACAAAATACCTCTCTATTAAAAAAAAACACATATATATATATATATATATATATATAAAATTTTATAACATATTCATCAAACAAAATACCTCTCTATTAAAAAAAAACACATATATATATATATATATATATATATATATCTTATAAATATATATATATATATATATATAATTAATATTAATTTAAACAAATTCTAAATTCTTAAATTATCATTTTAAATTCTAATATCCGTATTAAAATGAAATAAGCAAATTTTAAAAATATTAATTAAAAAAAATAACAATAAAGTTAAGGTAAGCAGCCGCAGCCCAAGTGGCTGCGTACCTCCCCATAGGGGAGGACGCAGCCCCCAAAGGCTGCGTACAGCAGTCTAAGGACTGCTGTACAGTAGTCCTTCGACTGCTGTGCGTGGCCCTTGTGGGCTGCGCAGGGGGTGGGTACAGTACCGCCCCCACCGACCACTAAAAAAAATTTAAATATATATTTTTTAAAATTAAATTTATTTGTATACAGTTTTTAAAAGAAACTTGAAATAAATATATATTATTTTATATAAAATTCTGACGAATTTCTGAAGTACGGAAGTTCGTCAGATTTTATATATATGAATATATATTTTAAAAATTTCACAGACAGAAACATTATAAAAATTTAATTCCTCTGTACAGAGGATATATATATATTATTTTTTTTATTTTACAGAAGACAGATCAAATAGTAAAACACAGTTTACATTTAAATAAAAATTTCACAGTGAGGAAATTGCAATTCCAATGAAATTTAAAAGAAACATATGAAATTTAATTTTGTCTTTATTTTTCCAGTGACAGAATACAGAAAATTTGAAACATTACAACTTCCACAGGAATTAAGAAGTTTTTGCTAATTTTCCTGTGTTGATTCATATTTTTCCTTGCACAAATATATTGTAAGTTTTCTCTGTTCAACTATGGTTTTATTTTTCTTTTGTTTGTTAAAACTAAAATCTACAGAGGCAACACAAGCCTTAACGGCAATAACCAGAAACAAGGTTTTCTAAATTTTTCAAAGAAGATATATACTAATTTACAAAGGAAACAAATTAGATTCAGTGAAATACCTGTTTCCTGTAGGCTGTAGAAGTAAGAGTTGCACCAAAACCCTGCAGCTTTAAAGCTCTTCCCAGAAGCTCTTCCTCTAGCCAACAAGAAATTCTTCTGGAACCTTGCAGCTTCTTCCAAATTCACTCACAAGTCAACAACAGAAAAACCCACAAAAATTCACCAAACAAACTTTTCCCACTCTTCCCAGCCAAATCTTTCCCGTCAAGGATTTATGTTCCCCATGCCTGTTTTTCTTCCGGGAATCCTTTCCTCCACCAAACTCATTTATTTTCCACTACTTCCCGTACAACTCCCATAAAAGAAAATTTAATAATTTTATTTTTTTATATTTTATTTTATTTATTTTTATTTTATTTTATTTATTTATATTTTATTTTATTTATTTATATTTTCTTTTATTAACAATGTAACTTAATAAACTATTTATTTAACTCCAAAAATACAATAGCAATAAGACTTTTAAAATATCAACACAGTACGATTTATTTTATTTAAACTATTGCCTTAATAAAGAATATAACTCAATTAACTAGACTACAATTAACTTAAAACTCCTTCAATTAAATAAATAATTGATCACACATACCCAACATTAATTAAATTACACTTAATTAAAAATTGATAAAAATTTATTAAATCCCAAACTAAACTGTTAACCAAAACGGACACATTAACAAACAAGGACAAATAAAAACAAAGACAACCAAGGACTCACAGTAGACGGACTTGGGACGGGAATTCTTTCCTAACCACTCCTTTTTTTCAACATCAATCCCATTGGGTTTATTTTGATGCTCGCCCTGTCCTGCCGAAGCAGGTGGAATCGAGACTTAGTACCTGCATCCTGCATAAAACAAATGTCGTGAAACATATAAATCTCCATAGAAAACACACCGTGAAAGGAAATCGCAGGATGACAGGGCACTTGCAAACAAGTGATGTCACTCTGTCCTTTCACCAAGACTCACAAATAAACACACCAAACAATATAACAGCATAAACTCGCAACATCAACGTATACATATTATTAAAAGCACCACAAAAGTCATATCGCATGATCACCATAAATAAGTATCATCTAACATCATATGTAAAGTCTAATGCAACCAAACAACCAAACCATAAATCCATGCACAACCAAAATGGTGAACTGATCACCCACACAACCAAGTACAAGATCTGTCCATAAGAGTAACAACAACATGAGGGGTATCACATTGGAACATAGTTTTGTATTAAAACAATACAAAGAAAATAATATACATAAAAGGAAAACAATCTGATTACTATCAAATGTACTGACTTTTTTTATCAGCTTGGTACCCACGTACCCCAAGCCCGACTTATCTTAGTGCCTGATCTATGACCATTAATATTACCTGTTGTACATCCTCATTCGATTTGAAAGGTGCGCATGAAATGGTGGAGATTTATTACGTAATTGGAGCCAGAATTTATAATTTCTTTTGCTATGAAATTTGAACCATTTAGGCACCACTTTATTAGTTCCCATGGATAGGCAGGTTTGCTATTGCATTTGATGAATTTTCTTTTGAAATAGTTGTTGGGTAAATGATATTGTATTGTTTAAAATATTTTTGTCTTTTTTCTATAGTTGGGATTTAAGCACATATTTTTTGTGCTTGAAAATTATGATTTATCTCTTTTTCTATTGGTTGGAGTAGGTTTATTTTTCATTTTTGTTTAAGTAAATTAAGAAAATAGGGGACATTATATATTTTGGCAAATATTTAATCAGTGTATGCAAATTGTGTGAGTTTTGGCAGCGGGCTAGTGGTTACTGAAGCAGTGAATGCACGTTTAATGCATTAAATGAAAACCTTGTAAGATGGGTTGGACAACTAGCGAGAACAGAAGCAAAGAATGCATAGTTAATTCATGAAATCTCAGGGAGTGCTGGTTTGTGCTTATTCTCATTTGTTTATTGTTTGTTAAGAAGCTTGTGTGTTATTAGTTGTGGGTTATCATCTTCGATGTTTGTTATTCTATGTAGTGTTTGAATGTGGGAGGACCCGTAGGAACAATGTACTAGTGGTGAGTGGCTTGTGTTTCTATTTGTGATACTTGATAACTACAAGTGTTGCTTGTTGTTATAGGGGAAACTGAATGGTTTGAGCAAAGTCTTGTCCAGTGTGGGTGCATTATATGCATTAACTATGTGTTTATTGCTTGAGTGGGTATCAGTCTATCAACAAAGCTTGCAAAGCAAATTGTATGAGATGTGTTGGAGAGCTGGTGGGTACACAAGCAGTGAATGCATAGTTGATTCACAAAATCTCAAGCGAGTGCTGAGTTTTATTTTTGCTTATTCTCTTTTTTTTATTATTTGTTTAAAAGCTTGTGTGTTTTTAGCTTTTGGTTGCATTTTTGCATGTTTGTTATTCTGTAAGAGTGCACTGCTGGTGAGTGGCTTGTTTGTGTGTTTATGATACTTGATAACAAGAAGTTTTGGTTGTTGTTACAAGGGCTAACGAGGCAAGTGGGTACAGTAGATGACATATGATTTGAGCAAGGTATTGTCGACTGTGGAGGCATTGAATGCATTAACTATGTGTTGATTGCTTGAGTGGCCAGTAGCCTATCAGCAAAGCTCATAAATTTTTTATTTAATGTCTGAATGTTTGCAAAAAAAATCACATTGGTCTATTTTTTTATAAAATTTATCATTGTTTCTATGGTATATGATTATGAATAACATATTATATGTCATGGACTGTGTTGTCTATTTGTAATATTTGATAGCTAGAAGTATTGGTCACTGTTACAGGGAAAACTGAATGGTTTGAGCAAGGTCTTGTGGACTGTGGGGGCATTGAATGCATTAACTATGTGTTTATTGCTTGAGTGGCTACCAGTCTATAAACAAAGTGTAGTACCCCTCCATTTTGCTTATGTTTTCTGATAGTATGTTTTTACTTTGATAGATCTTGATACCTTGTTTTGATGTATTTGATTGCTGATTGTAGAGCGATGGTGGATTTATTTTATGATGTGATGATACATTGTTTGGTGGTGATTATTTCTGACATGTTTTATGTTAGTATAGATGTTTACTTGAGATGTTATTGATATATATGCTTATGGTAGATTAAATTCATATTTATTTCGTTAGTTCGGTGTGACATTGTATTGGTGAGGAGAACGGAGTTGCATCACTCACTTGCGAGTGCCCTGTGATTTCTGCAATTTTCTCTTCACGGTGTGTTTGAATTATGGATTATATACATGTATGTTATATGTCTGATTGCAGGATTGCAGGTACATGACATCAACTCCACCTAGTTTCACAGGTCTGAACATGTCCATGCTCAATGGTAATGTTGATTAGGAGATAGTAACAAGGTTTTTCTTAGTCTAGCCTCAAACCTAGTCATAGTGTGTCGTCAGTTTAGGTCTAGTATGGTTGGTTGTCACGTCTATGTTTGTCTTCTTATTTGTTATGTAAGGTTTATTTCATGAATTTAATGTTAGATGTATGCTCTTTATAATTTAGTGCTTATTTAATTAATTTTAAATATTGTAGTTAAAAGCTTCATATTATATTTAATTCATTAAATTATTTTATTTGGTAAGATAATTTAATCATTGTGATTAAAGTTATTTTATTAAATAAATTAATTAATTGATTAAATTACTTTTATTGAGTGAACAAATTAAATATAGTTTAAATGCTTTTGTGTGAATTGGAATTTTAAATATGTATAAGTAAAAATGAAACAATTTTTTAAAATTTTAAATTCTATAAAATAGAATAATTCTTTATAATTGATAAAAGAAAATATTTGAGTTTGTTAGAAGATATTTTTTATTTGCCATGTGTGTTAGTAAAATTAAATGCAAATTGTTGTTAAGGATTTTCTCGGAGAGAATATTGCCAGAACTAGAAAAGGAAAGAAGACACTTCACGGGAAAGAAAAAGAAATAGAGAATTGCTGGAAAAATTGTGATTTTTATTTTTTGGCGTTTTAGTTTTTAAAGAAATCTGGAAGAGGTTCTCGGGATTATTTTTTGGTTCAGTAATTTGCATCTTTCTAGAAGTGGAGGTTTAGAAAGGGTTTGGAAATTTCACTTAGCAGGCAAAGCTTTTCTTCAACCTTCAATTCTTCAAGCTACAGGAAAATAGGTTCTTTTCTATTTAGTTAGTTTTATTGTTGATTTGAAAAGATTGTCTGTTTAAAGATTTAATTTTGTAGAATTTTTGTTAAATTTATATAATAGAAAGATTGCCTATAAAAGAAAATTTGATTGAAGCTTCTGTACTTCTCAGTAAATTTTGTTGAAAATATTTCTGTAGAAAACTTGTTACCTCTCTATGTAAAATTTTGAAACAAAACTTTATAGTAAAATAAAAGAGCCACACAGAAGATTTTTGTTAAATAATAGAAAATTCTCAGAAGGAAATAGAAGAAATCTTAGTAGATTTATAAATGAAATTCTATGATAAATTCAAGGAAAGAGAAACCTCTAGGAAGAACTTCTATTTAAAAAAAAAAATCTTGTAGAAAAGATTTTGAGGATTTGGAATGAAAATGAAACCCTTTGTTGTGGAAATTATTAATTTCTAATAAAATTGTTGAATTGGTAGATTACTCTATTTCCTGTAGAAAACCCTCTCTAAGAATATTTTCCTGATTATTATATTTTTATTTATTGACTAAATTATATATATATGTATACAAATGAAAAATATACATATACATATACATATATACATATTGTGTTACTGTTTTGAAGAATTTTATTTTCTTTAAAATCATAAGTCTATACGGCAAAATTGAAAATATAAATTTTGTTTATTTAAAAAAAAAAATATGTGAAATTTGGGGGCCGCAAGGGTTACCCCCACAGCCGCCCCATAAAGGGCGATGGCTGTGGAGGTAATCGACGCTCCCTCACAGGCAGCACACGACTGCCAAGACAACCACTACCCCATATGAGGTGGGCTATATATACAACCAGTGACTGTATATAATATACAATCTTTAAATTTAATACGACCCATATTTTTTCTATTAATATCGATTTACTTTATTAAAACAAATTTTGAATTATTGAATTTAAATATTAAATTATATTATATAGATATCAATATGTGTGTGTGTGTGTGTGTGTGTGTGTGTGTGTGTGTGTGTGTGTGCCTAAATATCTATTTATTTGTATATTTATATATATAGTTTGAGGAAATAATTTAGTAATTAAATAATTTTTTTTTTCAATAAATACTTATAAATGCATAAAATTAACCATTTTCAAACAATAAAATTGAAAAGAGAAAATTGATATTTATTTCTATATGAAATTGAGAAAATCAGAATTAGATTAATTATTCCAATATATTTATTGTTTAAGAAATTCTTTTTAAACAAGTTGGTTAAATTTCATGTATTTTATAACTGGTTTGTTTTGATTTAAGAAATCCAAATGTAGAATATTTATTTGTATAAAATGTGTTTAAGACTTTATATTTTCTCATTTGCATGTTGTATGGGAAAAATTGGTTATATGGGATTATAAGTCTTCCAGATATTGTTTCTTTCAAAGGGAGTGTTTTATTTTTATGATGGTTTCATATTTTAAACATACTAGGGTACTGCACATAATTTTATTCGATCTTCATACCTGGTTCTTTGAACGGCTTGTGATGTCTATTGTTATATTGTTGGTTATTTTGATGTTAGTTTATGTGCACCTTGTCTACCCTTAATTAGTGGAATTAGTTTCCCTATGTTGTTATTAGGGGAGTGGCTCTTTATGAGGGATGGCACACAAAGTGGTGCCAGGGTAACTTATGTAGAGTTAGTTTAATCAGTGAAAACTAAATCGACACATTAGGTAGTCTAAAACCTTTAACTAGATTAATTAAGCCTCACTCATGGAATCAAGGGCTAGTTCAGACTTGGGGATGAGTCGAGAAGGCATGGAATGGAAAAATTGATATCTTTTCATTATGAAATATAATCGATTCCGCAATAGATTGCATGTGGGGCCGAGTTTCATAAGAGGTTACCAGGGTAACCCAAGATGGGGGCTGGAACCTAGGAAGATTCGCCTGGGTAACCTATGCATCATTGTGATGAAACTCCACCTATAATAACAGTATCCTTGTGAACTTAGTCTATTTGATCCTTCAGTTCTAGAAGCAATGTAGCCATTAAGATAAGTTTGTACTTAGTTTTGTATATGGTTTTTCTTGTGTCTAGGGTTTGTAGGTTATGTTTAGGGAACCTTTTTACTATCTCTTAGCATAGGGGGTGGGCCTATGGGTACCACTTGGTTGGGTGGAACATGGACCTTACACCGTTGGGTCCCTAGTTCTTGTTTGTAGTGAGGAGTACTTGTTGGACGGAGAGCTAGTGTGTCAAAATGTACTTTCTCATTTGTAAGAGTGGAAACCCTATTTATATATCACTCCTCAATTGTAATTGGGGAGAAATTTTGTAACATGTAATTGTATACTTTTGTATGACCTACCTCATTTTGAAATGAGTATTGTAAATGTTATTATAATTGTAATGTAAAGAAAGAATCATATTTGTTCTTAAATGATGTAATTTATTTGTTAATGAATGTATCCTCTTAAGTTTATGAGAATTAAACACATGCTATACTTTTTTACCTTTATCATCTATGGGATTTACATGTAGTGTGTCGTTGCACATCTTAGGGAATGTTTGCATTACTAAAGTTCATGTATACATTTAAAAAAAAAAATTATTACACTATCGTAGTCATTGCAATATTCTTTAGGTTATGTGATGGGGCATTACAAATTGGTATCAGAGCAAAGGTTCTTACACTGGATGCTCTGGGTAATTGTGAGCCCATTAGGTTGTCCCAGATGTTAGACTTTATAGTATTTTTTTCTATTAGCCTTGTCTGTTTTATATCTAAGACTTTTTTTGTTTGTTTTTTTTGTGTAGGATCATGCCTAGACATCATGGTAGAGGTTGTGGTCGAGGTCGAGGTGGAGGCCATGGGATGAATCCATAGGTTACTCCCCCTCAGAGCTCTCACGAGAGTGAGCATGCCGAACAGTGGGGTCCTCAGTTGGAACATACAAGTGGGGAATAGATTCTGATTTAGCCAGAGGTTGAGGGAGCATAGTTGCGTCCCTTACTAGAAGAGGTACTTGCCAAACTTGGTCCGAGGTAGGAAGTTGATTAGGAGGTGGTTATGGAACATGATAGATCTCCTAGGAGGATTGTTAGTACTGCAGAGGAGGATGCCATAGTTGTAGGAAATATCAGGGATTTGTTGAGGGAACTCCCTCCTACATTTGATGGTACAGGTGGTGGTCTAGAAGTAGAGACCTAGTTATTAGACCTAGGAAGATATTTTGATATGCACCCATACGGTAGAAATACCTGACCTAGATGCACCATCATGCATTTGAGAGGTTTTGCCTCTACTTGGTGGTGTTTGGAGGAGCAAAAGCTCCATCTAGAGATTGGGTCAGTTTCTTGGGAAATGTTCTTAGAAACATTTAGAGCACGTTTCCTATCTGAGCATTCGAGATAACGACGAGCTGATGATTTTCACGATTTGCGTCAGATGGCTTTATCTATTGAGCAATATGAGCACAGATTTTATGAGCTCAAAAAATATGCAGGAATTGAAGATGATGAGGCAATGTTGGTGCAACATTTTATTAGGGGTTTGAATGCCCGTATTAGTGGAGTAAGATTTTTTGAACCGAAGACTATGGAGGTTGTAGTGGAGAAAGCATGGATTGTGGAAGAGAATCTGGCTCTGGCATTGAGTGGACATACAGGTGTCTAGATAGGTAGTGCACCTATAGCAGGTTTTGGCCTACGAGGTGGTCAAATATAGATAGGAGGTTCCTCTAGGAACCAACAGACACTTGCTAAGGGTGGACAGTAGCAGCAGTAATGTAATCGTTAGAAGAATAATAATTCACAATCTCAACAAGGTAATAGTTCTCAGTCAGGAAAGAACTGTAACTGGTGGCACAATAAACGCAATCGACAGGATTATCCAGCTCAGAGTGCATAGTCTACAATTAGTAGAGGTAGCTTTCAGCAATCCAATGCACCTTCAAGTGGTAGAGGATTTGGTAGAGGTACTAGTTGTTATTCTTGTGGTCAGCAGGGACATATTGCTAGGTAGTGTCCTTTGAGAGGTTCATCAGGATTTGGGCAGCGACCGACAACTTCTGAGCCTACAGTTGGGGATGTAGGCCGTTCTCATATAGTTTATGCTATGGTAAATAACTGCCAGGCCGATCATCAGAATACAGTGGCTGAGACTTCAGGTCAGTTACAAGGTGCTAATGTTACTATTCTTTTTTATTCTGGGGCTACTGATTCATTTATTTCACCTACTATTGTTGAGTGATGTGGTCTTGTGGCAGTAAAGCAAGGTAGTAAGTGGTAGGTAGAATTCACCTCTAGGGTGAAGGTAGTGGTAGAGAACCTTGTATGCAATTGTGGACTGAGAATTGGTTCGTTACCTACCTTAGTAGATCTTCATGTTGCACCTCTTGGTTCGTATGATATTGCTTTAAGAATGGACTAGTTAGAATCTCATCATGTTGTGATTGACTATCGATTGAAGACAGTAAGTTGTATTAATGACTCAGGTGGAAAAGTTGAAATTATAGGTGTTTAAAGATGTATCTCTTTGTGGATGATTTCTACTATGCAATTGAAGAGATGTCTTTGTCAGGATTGTCAACTATTTGCAACAATAGTTAATGACTTGGAGGTAGAGGAGAGTCAAGATATATCTCTTGATGATCAACCTATCCTTAGGGAATTCACAGATGCATTTCCTAGTGATATACCTGGTAAGCCACCGAAATGAGATATTGATTTTAGAGTTGACCTAGTTCCTAGAGCAGAGCCTATATCTCGAGACCTATACAGAATGACTACTTGGGATCTAGAAGAGCTTCATATCTAGTTGGAGGAACCTTTGGATAAGGGTTTTATTCATCCAAGTGTTTCTCCTTGGGGAGCACTTGTCATCTTCGTAAAGGACAAATCACTTAGATTATGTATTAACTATTGTCAATTGAACAAAGTAACGATAAAGAATCGATATCCTTTACCTAGAATCAATGATCTTTTCATCAGATTAAGGGAGATAATGTGTTCTTTAAGATTGATTTGAAATTAGGTTACCATCAGTTACACATTGCAGAAGCAGACATTCATAAAACAATGTTCTGAATTCGTTATGGGCACTATGAATTCATAGTAGTACCTTTTGGGTTAACAAATGCACCATCAGTTTTCATGAGTTTGATGAATGATGTCTTTCACACATACCTTGATCATTTTGTTCTTGTGTTTCTCAATGATGTTTTGATCTATTCAAGAAATATGAAGGAGCATGAAGAGCATCTAAGATAGGTATTGTAGTGCTTGAGGGAGAATCAATTGTACACAAACCTGAAGAAGTGTGACTTTTTTTAGACTGAGGTGAAATACCTTGGTCATGTGATTTCTAGAAAGGGTATTGATGTGGATCCTTTGAAGATCTGAGCTATTATTGATTGGCCCATACCTACCAATGTAGCTGAGGTTCATAGTTTTATGGGTCTTGCTAGACATTATAGATAGTTTGTTGAGGGGTTTTCTAGGATTGGGCACCCCATTACTTCTCTTCAGAGGAAAGGGAAGAAATTTGTCTAGACAAAGCAGTGTCAGTTGACATTTCAGACACTTAAGGAAAAATTGACTAATGTGTCTATATTAGTTGTTCTTGATCTTGCTAAGGATTTTGTTATTTGTATAGATGTGTCCTTGGAGGGTTTAGGGGTAATATTGATGCAAGAAGGGCGTGTGATCACTTATGAGTCTCCCAAATTCAAGGATCACAAACTAAATTATCCCACTCATGATCTGGATCTTTCCATAGTTGTTCATTCATTGGTTCGATGGAGGCATTTCTTATTGGGTCACCGATTCAAACTTCATAGTGATCACCATAGTTTGTAATATATTTTTACACAGCCTAATTTGAATTCTAGACAAAGACGGTGGATGGAGTTCTTATGTGAATATGATTTTGAGGTGAAATATGTTCAGGTAAAAGAGAACGTAGTGGCCGATGCTCTCAGTCGCCGATGACATGAGATTTTTCTATTACTCTTGAAGTAGATTTGAGGAGCCAAATTTTAGCAGCACTTCCTACAAATAGATTGTATCAAGAGGTGAAGACAGAGATTGAATTAGGTAGACCTCTAGAGGGTAAATTTACAAGGTATACTCTTGAACCAGATGGTTTATTGCGACATTTAGATCATATTTATGTACCATATTCAGAAGGTCTTCGGATGTTGATAATGACTGAGGCACATCGAGCACCTTACACAGCTCATCCTAGTGTTAAGAAGATGCAAGCAAATCTTTGATAGTTGTACTTTTGGCCTGGTATGAAACGTTATATCACTGATTTTGTATCAAGATGTCTTGAGTTGAGAGAGTTAAAGCTGAGCATCAACATCCCGTGGGATTATTACATCCACATCTCATTCCTGAATGGAAATGGGATATTATATCAGTTGATTTCATTATTGGATTACCTATGTCCTCACATAAACATGATGTCATTATGGTTACTGTTGACAGATTGACTAAGGTATCACATTTTTCTCTAGTTTGATCATCTTATAATGCTTCATCTGTAGCTAGGATATTCATGGAGGATATTGTTAGATTGTATGGAATTCCTCATAGGATTATATTTGATAGAGATCATGTGTTTACATCTGCCCTATGGACCTCAATACAACATGCTCTAGGTACATAGTTAAACTTTAGTTCAGCATATCATCCTAAAATCGATGGTCAGACATAGAGGGTCAATCAAATTCTTGAGGATATGCTTAGAATGTATGTAATGGACCAACAATCACATTGGGAAGATTATCTATACTTAGTGGAATTTTCTTACAATAATGGATATCAAAGTTCCATAGCTATGCCCCCATTTTAGGCATTATATGGATGTCCTTGTTAGACACCATTAAGTTGGGATCAACTTGAGGATAGAGTGTTACTTGGACCTGAGATGCTTCGATACATGGAGCAATAGGTTGATGGCATTAGAGAACACCTGATAGCAGCACAAGATAGACAAAAGAAGTATGTTGATACGCATAGAGTGGACCACCAATTTTTAGTTGGTGATAGAGTATTTCTTCAAGTGCAACCGCGAAAGAGTCCAATGCATTATGGAAAAAGCTCTAAGCTTGCACCTGGATTTGTTGGGCCATTTGAGATTCTAGAGAGGATTGGTCCTGTGGTGTATCGACTTGCCTTACCACCCAGTTTGTCAAATATTCATGATGTCTTCCATGTGTCAATTCTTAGACTTTATCATCCTGATATTTCACATGTACTTGATTGGAATACATTACAGGTAGAGGACGGGTAGCTGGCTTTGTAGCCCATGGGCATTCTTTAGCATCGAAGGCTCGTTCTTAGTGGTCGAGACGTTGATCAGGTGAGGATCCAATGGGATCCTAGTCATGAGGCATCTACTACTTGGGAGGATGCGACATGCATGAGGGTGCTTTATCCCTAACTATTCGCAGGCTTTCAGGAGTAAGCCTGATCCTAGGGGGGAGGATGTAGTACCCCTCCATTTTGCTTATGTTTTTCGACAGTATGTTTTTACTTTGATAGACCCTAATACCTTGTTTTGATGTATTTGATCGCTGACTATAGAGCGATGGTGGATTTATTTTATGATGTGACAATACATTGTTTGGTGGTGATTATTTCTGACATGCTTTATGTGAGTATAGATGTTTACTTGAGATGTTATTGCTATATATGCTTATGGTAGATTAAATTGATATCTATTTCATCAGTTTGGTGTGACATTGTATTGGTGAGGAGAACGGAGTTGCATCACTCACTTCCGAGTGCCCTATGATTTCCCCGATTTTCTCTTCATGGTGTGTTTAAATTATGGATTATATACATGTATGTTATATATCTGATTACAGGATTGCAAGTACATGACATCAACTCCACCTAGTTTCACAGGTCTGAGCATGTCCAAGCTCAACAGTAATGTTGATTGGGAGATAGTAATGAGGTTTTCCTAGTCTAGCCTCAAACCTAGTCACAATGTGTCCTTAGTTTAGGTCTAGTATGGTTGGTTGTCACATCTATGTTTGTCTTCTTATTTGCTATGCAAGGTTTATTTTGTGAATTTAATGTTAGATGTATGTTCTTTATAATTTAGTGCTTATTTAATTAATTTTAAATATTGTAGTTAAAAGATTCATATTATATTTAATTAATTAAATTAGTTTATTTGGTAAGATAATTTAATCATTGTGATTAAAGTTATTTTATTAAATACATTAATTAATTTATTAAATTAATTTTATTAAGTGAACAGATTAAATATAGTTTAAATGCTTTTATGTGAATTGGAATTTAAATATGTATAAATAAAAATGAAATTAATTTTTGAATTTTTAAATTCTATAAAATAGAATAATTCTTTGTCATTGATAAAAGAAAATATCTGTGAGTTTGTTAGAAGATATTTTTGATTTTCCATGTGTGTTGGTAAAATTAAATGCAAATTGTTGTTGAGGATTTTCTCAGAGAGAATATTGCTAGAACTAGAAAAGGCAAGAAGGCACTTCACGAGAAAGAAAAAGAAACAGAGAATTGCAGGAAAAATTGTGATTTTTATTTTTTGGGGTTTTGGTTTTTAAAGAAATCTAGAAGAGGTTCTTGGGATTATTTTCTGGTTTAGTAATTTGCATCTTTCTAGAAGTGAAGGTTTAGAAAGGGTTTGGAAGTTGCACTCAGTAGGCAAAGCTTTTCTTCAACTTTCAATTCTTCAAGCTACAGGAAAATAGGTTCTTTGCTATTTAGTTAGTTTTATTGTTGATTTGAAAAGATTGTTTGTTTAAAGATTTAATTTTGTAGAAGTTTTGTTAAATTTGTAAATAGAAAGATTGCCTGCAGAAGAAATTTTGATTAAAGCTTCTCTACTTCTCTGTAAAATTTTGTTGAAAATATTTCTATAGAAAACTTGTTACCTCTCTGTGTAAAATTTTGAAACAAAACTATACAGTAAAATCAGAGAGCCACACAAAAGGGTTTTGTTAAACAATAGGAAATTCTTAGAAGGAAATAGAAGAAATCTTAGTAGATTTATAAATGAAATTCTATGATAAATTCGAGGAAACAAAAACCTCTGGGAAGAACTTTTGTTTTAAAAAAAATATTTCCTATAGAAAATATTTTGAGCATTTGGAATGAAAATGAAACCCTCTATTGTGGAAATTATTAATTTCTGAGAAAATTGTTGAATTGGTAGATTACTCTATTCCCTGTAGAAAACCCTATCTAAGAATATTTGTCTGATTATTATATTTTTATTTATTGATTAAATTTTATATACATACATATATATATATATATATATATATATATATATATATATATATATATATATATATATATATATATATATATATATATATATATATATATATATATATATATATATATATATGTATACAAATGAAAATATAGATATACATACACAAATATATATATATGAGATTTTATTGTGTTATTGTTTTGAAGAATTTTATTTTCTTTAAAATCATAAGTCCGTACGGTGAAATTCAAAACGGAAATTTTGTTTATTTAAAAAAATATATGTTAAATTTGGGGGCCACAGGGGTTACCCCCACAGCCGCCCCATAAAGGGTTATGACTATGGAGGCAACCGGCGCTGCCCTCATAGGCAGTGCATGGCTGCCAACGCGGCCACTATCCCATATGGGGTGGGCTGTGAATACATCCGGCGACTGTATATAATATAAAGTCTTTAAATTTAATATGCCCCATATGATTTTCTATTAATTTTGATTTACTTTATTAAAATGAATTTCAAATTATTGAATTTAAATTTTAAATTATATTATATATATGTGTGTGTGTGTGTGTGTATAAATATCTATTTATTTCTATATTTATATATATATATAGTTTGAGGAAATAATTTAGTAATTAAATAAGATTTTTTTTTAATAAATACTTGTAAGTGCATAAAATTAACCATTTTCAAATAATAAAATTGAAATGACAAAATTGATATTTATTTCTATATGAAATTGAGCAAATCAGAATTAGATTAATTATTCCAATATCTTTATTGTTTGAGAATTTTTTTTTAAACAAGTTGATTAAATTTCATGTATTTTATAACTAGTTTTTTTGGATTTAAGAAATCCGAATGTAGAATATTTATTTGTCTAAAATGTGTTTAAGTTATATTTTCTCATTTGCACGTTGTATGGGAAAAATTGGTTATATGGGATTATAAGTCTTGCAGATACAGTTTCTTTGAAAGGGGGTGTTTTATTTTTATGATGGTTTCATATTTTAAACATACTAGGGTAGTGCACATAATTTTATTTGGTCTTGACACCTAGCTCTTTGAATGGGTTGTGATGTCTATTGTTATATTGTCGGTTATTTTGATGTTAGTTTATGTGCACCTTGTCTACCCTTAGTTAGTGGAATTAGTTTCCTTATGTTGTTATTAGGGGAGTGGCTTTTTATGAGGGCTGGCACACAAAGTGGTGCCAGGGTAACTCATGTAGAGTTAGTTTAATCAATGAAAACTAAATCAACACATTACGTAGTCTAAACAATTTAACTAGATTAATTAAGCCTCACTCATGGACTTAAGGGATAGTTCAGACTTGGGGATGAGTCGAGAAGGCCTATAATGGAAAAATCGATATCTTGTCATTATGAAAGATAATCAATTCCTCAATAGATTGCATGTGGGGCCGGGTTTCGTAAGAGGTTACTAGGGTAACCCAAGATAGGGGATGAAACCTTGGAAGATTCACTTGGGTAACATATGCAACATTGTGATGACAGTCCACCTATAATAACAATATCCTTGTGAACTTAGTCTATTTGATCCTTTAGTTTTGGAAGCAATGTAACCATTAAGTCAAGTTTGTACTTATATAGTTTTTTCTATGGTTTTGTTTGTGTCTAGGGTTTGTAGATTATGTTTAGGGAACCTTTTTACTATCTCCTAGCATGGGGGGTGGGCCTACGGGTACCACTTGGTTGGGTGGAACATGCACCTTACACCGTTGGGTCCCCAGTTCTTCTTCATAGTGAGGAGTACTTCTTAGATGGAGAGCTCATGTGTGAAAATTTACTTTGTCATTTGTAACAATGGAAACCTTATTTATGTATCACTCCTCAATTGTAATCAGGGAGAACTTTTGTAACATGTAATTGTATACTTTTGTATGACCTACCTCATTTGGAAATGAGTATTGTAAATTTTATTATAATTGCAATGTAAAGAAAGAATAATATTTGTTCTTAAATGATGTAATTTATTTGTTAATGAATGTATGCTCTTAAGTTTATGAGAATTAAACACATGCTATGTTTTGTTACCTTTGTCATCTATGGGATTTACATGTAGTGTGTTGTCGTGTATCTTAGGGAATGTTTGCATTAGTGAAGTTCATGTAGACATCTTAAACAAAAAAATAATTATACTATCATAGTCATTGCAATATTCTTTAGGTTACGTCACGAGGCATCATGCAAAGCTTGCAAAGCAAATTGTGCGAGATGTGTTGGAGGGCTAGTTGGTACATAAGCAGTGAATGCATAGTTAATTCATGAAATATGAGGCGAGTACTGGGTTTTATTTGTGCTTATTCTCGTTTGTTTATTTTTTGTTGAAAAGCTTGTGTGTTTTTAGCTTTTGGTTTTACTTGTTTGTTGAAAAGCTTGTGTATCTATGTTGAATGCATTAACTGTGTTTATTGTTTGTTCATTATTCTGTAACAGTGCACTAGTGGTGAGTGGCTTGTTTTTTTGTTTATGATACTTGATAACTAGAAGTATTGCTTGTTGTTACAAGGGATAACGAGGCACCTAGGTACACTAGATGGAATATGCTATGTAATCCAGAAATATGCAATAGTTGAAGTGAAGTAGAATTATTACATAGGGAAAACTAAATTGTTTGAGTAAGTTTTTGTCGACTGTGGAGGCATTGGATGCATTAAATATGTGTTCATTGCTTAAGTGGCCAGTAGTCTATCAAAAGAGATTGCAAAATTTTTATTTAATGTCTGAATGTTTGCAAAAAATTATCATGTTGGTTTATTTTTTTACAAATTTTATCATTGTTTCTTTGGTTCATGTTTATGAATAGCTTATTATATGTCATATACTATTCTCATTCATCTAATTTGTCCCTGTAACAATAACCATTACTTGCAATTGGAGTTGGAGGAAAAAATCTATATGACTCTGAATATACTTGGTTGTTGAACAAGGAACTGGAAGGTCAGATTCTTGTATCCTTCTTCCCCTTTGTTTCCAATGAATTTTAAGTTTTCCAATATGTATAAAAATTATGCTTTGGAAGATTTTTAAACAATAAAGGAGAAGCCTGGTTCAAGAATCTGACTTACTGAATAGATAGATGAGCATAGTTAATGTCATGCCATGTAATTCATAAACATGAAACTTTTTTTTTTGTCCAAAAGTAGGTCACTATTGCAATTGTTAGTTCTTGTAGATAGGTAGGTTTACAATTTCATTCATTGAATTTTCTTTTGAAATAGTTGCTTGGAGTTTGAAAATTATGTTTTATGTATTTTTCTAATGGTTGGAGTAAGTCTATTATTCATTTTCGTTTAAGTAAATTCAGAAAATAAGGGCACATTATATATTCTAGAAAATATCTAATGTTGAAGCAATGAATGCATGTTTAATCCATTGAATGCAAATTGTGTGAGATGTGTTCGAGAGCTAGTGGGTATGCAAGGAATGAATGCATAGTTAATTCATAAAATCTCAGGTGAGTGATGGGTTTTATTTGTGATAATTCTCATTTTTTTATTACTTGTTGAAAATATTATGTGTTTTTAGCTCTCTATGTTCTTAATTATAGCAATAATGCACTACTGGTAAGCGGTTTGTTTGTCTGTTTATGATACTTTTTAGCTAGAAGTATTGCTTGTTGTCACAAGGACTAGGGGGAAAAATGGGTATAGTAGATGGCATATGCTCTGTAACCCATGAACATGGAACAATTGAAGTGAAGGAGTAGGTAACTATTGCAACAAACGAGAATTATCATAGGAAAATGTGATTGCTTTGAGCAAGGTATTGTTGACTATGGAAGAATTCAATGCATGGACTATGTATTTATTGCTTGAGTAGCCATGAGCCTATTTGCAAAGCTTGCAAAATTTACATTTGATGTATGGATGTTTGCAAAAATTTATCGCATTGGTCTTTTTTCTTTTTGCAAATATTAACATGTGCTTCTGTGTTCCATGTCTATGAATAACATATTATCTTGCAAAATTTGCATTTAATAGACTATTGTTTCTAATCCACGAGTCATACCATTTAATGCATTAAACATGCATTGACTACTTCAGCATCTACCATCCTACTATCAAAGCCGATACAATTTTCATTCAGTGATTAAATATTTGAAAAATATATAATGTCCTATTTTTGTAGTTTACTTTAACATATATGAATAATAGGCCTACTTGAAGCAATAGAAAATGAGAATAATTTTTTATTATATCTCAATTGTAAATGAAACCATTGCAATAGCAACCTACTCCTTGGATTCAACTGTTCCATGTCATTTGTCATGTACTATACCTATTTGTACAAATAGGCCTTATAACAATGAATAATATATCTAGTCGCAACAAGAAATAAGTAGTGATATCAGGACAAGGGAAGCCACATAAGCAACTTTGTATAATGAATATAGTTACAACAAGTTACTATTACAATCATTTAATTCACTTTTGAAATAGTTGCTTGTCCAATGAAATTGTATTGTTTAAAATACTTTGTTGGAAGGATAGTGCCTATCTAAGAAATGGATTTAGAGTTAATGCATTGTATGCATCTACAAGGAATAAGACCTTACTCAAAAGTCTAAAATAGCATTACTTTATCTAGCAAAAACAGACTACGAAATATTGGGATTGGTCCCTATCACTAATACCAGCATATCATGCTTCTTAACATCATTGTTGATGTTGTTTGTATGCTAAAAATGTTTAATGCATTTCCTTTGTTATTTGCATTTAATAGACTATTGTTTTTTATCCACCTATCATACCACTCAATGCATTAAGCATGCATTGACTACTTGAGTATCTACTACCCTCCTTTCAAAGGTGGCACAATTTTGATTCAACAATTAAATATTTACAAAATATATAGTGTCCTATTTTTCTAATTTACTTTAACAAAAATGAATAATAGGCCTACTCCAACCAATAGAATAATTGCAACAAATGAAAAATTAAGATAGGAAAAACTTAATACTTTCAGAAAGGTCTTGTTCACTATGGAGGCATTCAATGCATTACCTATGTATTCATTTCTTGGGTAGTTGTGATCCTATTGGCAAAGCTTGTAGAATTTGTATTTAATGTCTAAATGTTTGCAAAAAATTATCTTTTCTAATTTTCATTTAATAGACTATAGTTTTTGATCTGACAGTTATACCATTTAATGCATTTAACATGCATTTACTACTTATGTACCTACTACCTTGTCACCCAAGCTGGCACAATTTGCACCTAGTGATTGAATATTTGCAAAATATATAATGTCCTCCTAATTTACTAATTTACTTTACCAAAAATGAATAATAGGCCTACTCCAACATATAGAAAAAGAGATAAATTGTTTATTATCTCTTAATTGAAAATGAAAATATTGCAATAGTAACCTGCTCCTTGGCTTCAATTTCTCTATGTCATATTCCATCTATTGTGCCCATTTGTACAATCAGACCTTCTAAGAACAAACAATTCTTGTAGTCACAACAAGACAAAAGTATTGATACTAGGACAATGGCTACCACTCAAGCGACTTTTTAGAATTAATACAATTGCGACAAGTTACTATTGCAATTGTAGAGATCGCTTTTGAAATAGTTGCTTTTCAAATCAAAATGTATTGTTTAAAATGTTTTTCAAAAGCGAGAATCTTGTGTTTTTTTTGAAAGCTTGTTAGAAATCATGTGTTTCATGTTTACGAATAACATATTGTATGCCATGGACTCTGATTATTTGTCTAATTTGCTCCTTTGACAGGAACCATTGCTTACAATTGGAGTTGGAGGAAAAGATCTATATGAGTGCAAATATTCTAGCTTGTTGAACAAGAAACTGGAAGGTTAGATTCTCGTATCATTCTTCTCCTTTCTTTCTAGTGAATTTTAAGTCTTCCAATGTGTCTAAAAATTATGCCTTGGAAGAGTTGTGAACAATAAAGGAGAAGCTTGGATCAAGAATTTGACTTACCGAATAGACATATGAGTATAATGGATGGCATGCTATGTAAATCATAAACATGAAACTATTTTATATCCAAAATCAAGTTACTTTTGCAATCAAATTTATGGATAGTTACAAGCATGCGATATGTAGTCCATGTTCAATGTTTCGCTTCATACAATGACCAGATTGTATAATTTAAGTATATTTTCTTGTTTTTGTTTTACTATTCACTGTAGCAACCCTAGTATTCATTTGCTTATAAGCAAACCTGATTAATATGTTATGTGAAACATTGAATATGAATTGCATATCACACGGTTGCAATTATGCACATCATTGACTACAACATTACTACAATCAAATGATTGCAAAGTTTGCTTGCTTATCAACATAAATTGGAAAGATTCAAACAATTGGCATTATTTTTACAAACATTCAAAGAATCAAACTTCATTGGTAAGAAAAGAGATAAATCATATAGAATTCTGACCTCATAGTCTCTTCTTCAAGAATCAAGTATATTTCTACATGAAAAGTTAGGGTATGTGCAAGATCATGATGGGCCAAAAAGTGGCAATATTATGGGTATTTGTAGGGTATGTGGATGATGACATTTTTTTTACCCAAAATTGATGAAACAAAAAGGGTTTTTAGAGGAGATTCTTATATTTCCATCAATATAAATTATGCTTTAATTTGAATTTAATAAATAATTATTATTCATTTTCTATTAGAATTATGACTAAAGTCCTAATTGATAGGCTACTTGAAAAACATTTATAACTTTCATACGGTGTCACATTTTCTGAATCTGAAACATTCGTCACATTTTATGCTTCACATACTATAGGATTAAAAAAATAAAAAAATAAATTTCATGAAGTTTTGACCAAGTTAAGGTGGTCAGACATATTAGTTTTTATATTTTTTAAAATTTGGAATAAAAAATTCATAATTAATTATTTACATGGAAATAAATTACAAAAAAATATGCATCACATCTGGACATGAGTCCTCTACTTATATATAAAATATTATAAAAAATATTATCATTTTATTATGGTTAGGGTGGTCGACAAACACCTACTTCTTATTTTTTCCCTGAAATTTAAGTACTACTACATTGAAATTTCAAATTTTCACCAAATAGATTTTATTTATTTTTAAATAAACCTAGTAGTTTAGAAACTACATTCAATTTTCTACAGATTTTGTTCTTACATATTTTTGAAATAATATAGATTACTTATTCAAAATTTTACGTCAAGTTGCCTAACACTGATTTTTTTCTGAAATTTTTGCCACTTAACGGCCTATTTTTTCCATGATGATCCTGCACATACCCGTTATTATAAATATTATGTTGAATTCATATTTAATGCATTAAATGCAAATTGTGCAAGATGTGTTGGAGACCTAGTGGGTTCACAAGTAGTGAATGCATAGTTAATTCATGAAATCTCAAGCATGTGTTGGGTTTTATTTGTGCTTATTCTCATTTATTTATTGTTTTTTGAAAATCTTGTATGTTTTTAGCTCTAGGATCCTCTCTTGCATGTTTGTTATTTTGTGTAGCACTTGAGCACGGTAGAAGCCATAAGAACAGTGCAATACGAGTTAGTGGCTCCTCTATCTATTTATGATACTTGACAACTAGAAGTATTGGTTATTGTTAAAAGGGATATAGGGATAGGTGGGTATAGTAGATGACATATGCTATATGTAATACATAAACATGGAACAGTTGAAGCGTAGTAGTAGGTGACCAATGCAATAAATGAGAATTATCGTAGAATAAACTAAATGCTTTGAGCAAGGCCTTTTCCACTATGGAGGCATTGAATGCATTAACTATGTGTTGATTGCTTTAGTGGCCACTAGCCTATCAAGAAAGCTCCCATAATTTTAATTTAATGTTTGAATGTTTGCAGAAATTTATCATGTTTGTCTATTTTTTGGAAATTTTATCATGTGCTTCTATGTTTCATGCTTATGAATAACATATTATATGTTATGAATTGTGCTCATTTGTCTAAGTTTTCTATGTAATAGGAACCATTTCTTGTGATTGGAGATGGAGGAAAATATCTATATGGTTGCAAATATTCTTGGTTGTTGAACAAGGAACTAAAAGGTCAGATTCTTGTATCATTCTTCCCTTTTATTCACAATGAATTTTAAGTTTTCCAATGTGCCTAAAAATTATTCCTTGGAAGAGTTGTGAACAATAAGGGAGAAGCTCGGTTCAAGAATCTGGCTTACTGAATAGATAGATGAGAATAATCAATGGCATGCCATGTAATTCATAAGCATGAAACCTATTTTTGTACAAAAACAAGTTACCATTGCAACCGTTGAATACACTTTTGAAATAGTTTCTTGGCGGATCTAATTGTATTGTTTAAAAATTTTATGTTTTTTTTCTATAGTTGGGATTTAAGGAAAGAAATTTCATGTTTGAAAATTATGTTTTATCTCTTTTTCTATTAGTTGGAGTATGCCTATTATTCATTTCCATTTAAACAAATTAGGAGAATAGGGGGACATTATCTATACTAGGAAATATTTAATCCTGAAACATTGAATACATGTTTAATCCATTCAATGCAAAATTTCTAAGATGTGTTTGGAGAGCTAGTGGGTATGCAAGCAGTAAATGTATAGTTAATTCTATTTTGTTTATTGTTTGTTGAAAATCTTGTATGTTTTTAGCTCTCCATCTTGTTTATTCTAGGAACTATGCACTACTGGTGAGTGGTTCATCTGTTTGTTTGTGATACTTTATAACTAGGAGAATTGCTTGTTGTTACAAGGGCTAAGGTGAAAAATGGGTGCAGTCCATGACATATAACATGCTATTCACAAACATGATACACAAAAGCACACAATAATTTTTCTAAATGTTTAAGAACTAAATCGAAACTATATGAGCTTTGTTGCTGAAAATTCTCTCATTGCACTTGATACACAACCCTTGCGAATGAATCAAATTCTATAATCTAAACATTTATACTTTTATTTCTATAAATAGTACTTGAGAACATATTCTTTTTGTTTGAAAATTATCATTTATATCTTTTTCTATGCTTTCAAGTAGGTGTACCATTCATTTTCCTTTAAGCGAATAAGCCAAATAGAACAGCACAATAAATTTTGCAAACATCTAGTCATTAAATCCAAATTTTACAAGATTTGTTGGTAGGCTATTTCCTATAAAAGAAATCAATCAACAGTTAATGCATTGTATGCTTCCAAAGTGAACACGAGCTTGCTCAAAGATCTAAAAAATTATTGCTTTATGTAGCAACAATAGACTACTATTCTAATGCATCAGTCAAGGGAAAATTTTGTTTCAATTCTATATTCTCACACATTCACATGTAACACCCTTTCCATTCTCACTATCCATGGGCTCATTTGATATCTAGAAGGTATGCAACACAACAAAGCATAGAAAAGCATTCCCGTTTGCATTTGTTCACAAGTGAAACACTACGAGGTATTGGGATTTCTCCATACCAGTAGCCTGAGCAATTGTGTTTCTCAAGGCACTTTTCAATATTGTTTTTCTTCCTTAATGTATCCCTTTAATGGTTTGATAACAATTGTTTTTTATGGGACTTTTCAATGATGTAAGTGGATTAATACTTGAAAGGAAATTAATTAATATTTAAACCTCCAGTCTAGCAATACCAATAGCAAAAGAGATAAATCATGGTTTTCAAACATGAAGAATATGTCCATAAATCCCAAGTATATAATGTTCCCATATTTTCCTAATTTACTTAAGCTAAAATCAATAGTATACCTACTACAAGAGAATCAAATTTGATTGGCCAACCAAGTATTACAAATGAAAATGATAAAATTAGGAATTGAATTCAAATTGTGTCAGCTTTACTGCCATCATGCACTTCTTGTGCCTAACATTTTTCTCAGAGGCAAGTTATTGTTGCAATGAGAGCAAGTCACTATTGTAATTGCATTATGTGCATTGGATATGGCATGATTGTCGATCAATCTATAACTATTGCATTAAATGCCAACAGGTCTACTATTCATTTTTGTTTAAGTAAATTAGGAAAATAGAACATTATATATTTTGGAAAATATTTAATCACTGAATGCAAATTGCGCAAGCTTTGATGGAGGGTTGGTTGGAACAAAAGCAATGAATGCATGATTAATGCACAAGGTCTATTATTGATTTATGTTCAAGAAACTTAGAAGACTATGAAGACATTATAAATTTTGCAAAATATTTAACCAATGAATTGCATATCCCATGATTACAATTATGCATATTTGTGATTGCAAAAGTAACATGATTTTGGGAAAAAAATAGTTTCATGTTTATGAATTACGTGGCATGTCATTCACTATGCCCATCTGTCTATTTGGAAAGTTGGATTCTTGAACCAACATTCTCCTTTATTGTTCACAACTCTTCCATTACATAATTCTTAGACACATTGGAAGATCATGTTTCTTAATGCACATTTCGATGTTTTTTCTCTACTATAAATGTTTAGTGCATTTATGATGCTTTGTTACAAAGTGAATGCTAAGGCTTGCTAATTTAATGACAAAAAACTAATCTATTGAGAAAATTTCTAAAAAAAACTCTATAGCATCTCCAGTATTCAAGGGCCTCACATACTTAGGAAACATGGAAGAGGGGAATCCAGAGCTAAAAACACACAAATTTCTCAATAGAAAATAAACAAATGAAAATTGGCACAAATAAAACCAAGCGCTTCCCTGGAATTCCATGCATTAGCTATGCATTCATAGCTTATATACCCACAAGCCCACCTACAATTCTTGCACAATTCACAATTTTTAGACTATTGTTTCTGACCCACCAGACGTACCATTTAATGCATTAAACATGTATTCACTACTTCAATATCTACCACCTTGTCACCAAAGCTAACACAAGTTGCATCCAGTGATTAAGTATTTGTAAACTATATAATGTTCTCCTATTTTCCTAATTTACTTTAACAAAATTGAATAATAGACCTGCTCCAACTAATAGAAAAAGAGATAAATTATTTATTATCTCTGAATTATAAATGAAATGATTTCAATAGTAACCTTCTCCTTAGCTTCATCTTTCTATGATTGCTTGAGTGGCCACTAGCCTATCAACAAAGCTCACAAAATTTTAATTTAATGTATGAATGTTTACAAAATTTTATCACGTTTGTGTATTTTTTTTGCAAATTTTATCATATTCTTCTATGTTTCATGTTTATGAATAACATATTATATGTCATGAGTAGTGCTCATTTTTCTAATTTGTCTCTGTAATAGGAACCATTGCTTGCATTTGGAGATAGAGGCAAACATCTACATCGCTACAAATATACTTGGTTGTTCAACAAGGAACTTAAAGGTCAGACTCTTGTATCATTCTTCCCTTTTTTTTGCAATGAATTTTAAGTCTTCCAATGTGCCTAAAAATTATTGCTTGAAATATTTGTAAGCAATAATGGAGAAGCTTGGTTCGAGAATTTGACTTGCCGAATAGACAGATGAGCATAGTGAATGGCATGTCATGTAATTCATAAACATGAAAATATTTTTTGTACAAAAGAAAGTTACCATTGCAACCATTGAATTTTATTTTAAAATAGTTTCTTGGAAAATAAAATTGTATTTGCAAACAATGATTTTGGTACCTCAATGCTCTCTAACTCTTCTAGGGTTTTTCACTTAAAAGGAGAGAGAGATGGACCAAAATGCTAATTTCTACACTCAAGACTAATGTAATGAGGGATGAAATGTGTCTAAATGTAATTTACTAAGTGCAATAAGCTAAAATAAAGATGATTTAATGATGCAAAATTATGAAAATGTAAAGTGTTGGAAAACACATTATGATATGCAAACATGTGATAAATGACCTAGAAATGCAAACAAAACTAAATAGAAAGTTATGAAACAAAATGTGTGCACATGGAGACTAAAAATGGATGGCATAAAGGTCTGAAATCCTAATAAAACTGATGCAAAATTCAACTAGGACACTTGTGCCAATCTGGGCAACTTAGTCCCAGATTTGGAAAAATTCTCCAAAAACCAATTTCTGCCAAATGAGTATCCAAATCTACAAAAATCATTGAAAATTAGGTCCAATTGGACTAAGTCTCCCAAGCTGGTGACTTATTCCACTTCTGAATCTTTGAAATTTCAGAATTGGAAACAGATGCCCTAGGTCAACACTTTGGTTTCCTACAGGTGTCTGCTTTTGAAACTCTGATATTTGGGCCTGAAAGTGACTTTTAGGTGGTATTTTGGCTTGGTCAACAAGGAGATTTCTTCAATGAGTCTTCAACCTAATCTTGAATGATTTTCAAATCCCCAAAGTACCTAAATCTACAAACACACAAGAAAAAAAGGAATGTTGAATGTTAGGGCATGGGGGTTTGCCTTGGTCAAACCCTTTTTTAGGTAATTAAACCAAACGAAGAAAGAAATGCAATGAAGCATGAAACAATGAATTTATTACATTTCCATTATATTTGATCTTGAATTTTTGCAACAAAACATGAAGAATCTTCCCTTTAATGTCCTTGGAAGCTATCTTAATGACTTACAATCATAAAACCCTAGCTTACTTAACTTAAGAACATGATGAGTAATGAATAATAATTATTTATGACTTAAGATGAATTAGGAGATTGGGAGATGTAAAATGAGGTGAAAAACAAGTTTATTTATATACTCTTATGCCTAAATTCCTAAAGAATACCTCATCACAGGCTGACCTTAGGTCTTAAAGAATAAAAAATTGAAAGAAATTTGAATTAATTTTGATTTTTGTGCCATTTGGGACTAAGTTGCCCAAAGTGGCAACTTATTCCATCTAGGAAATTTTGAGTGGATGTCATAAATTAAGATGTATTAAATGTTGTTTATCGGGTTGTTCAACAAGACACTTAATTAAGGCCTGTAAGTGCATAAAGTGCCCATTTAAAGCATAATAAATGTGTAAATATTGATGAAAAGCCTAGGAAAGTGTGAAATTTTGTTACAAGTCTTTACAACACTTTGAAATAGGTCTTGGTATGGTTATTTAGGTGAATTATAACATTATGGTCCTATAAAAATGTGAAGATGTGTTACAACACCTTTGCAAGACATCAATAAATGTATTTTATTCAATTTGCAAGGGTCCAAGACCTAGTGTGGATGTGCAGACATATCACAACACTAAATCAAGGCCTCATTAAGTCCAATTTGTCAGTAATTATTCTCATATCAAGCAAAGGATACACTTATATGTTAACTTATATGTCATTAATTAAATTATATATTAACTTATATGTTTATCTTATTTTCCTCTTGTAGGAGTAGGTGTTGGAACACTTGAAGGAGTAGGTGTTGAAACACCTCAAGGAGGAGGTGTCAAAACACCTAAAGGGGATAAAAAAAAGAGATGCCTAAAGAGGTATGTGTTTGTTTTATTTTTTGTTTCGTAAATATGTTCCTATTACCAAAAAATTTATGCTAACTTGTATCAATTTGACATTTTTTTCACATATATAGATTGACATTGTAAAATTTGGTATGATTGGTTCTTTGAGAGAGGCATATTCTAGGTCTCATGACTATTTGAAGAGACATATATATGAGGTAATCAAGATTTCAATTTTAGAGTTCAATTATAATTCAATGTATATTGATTTTGATGTTAATTATTCGATTTTAAATTATATAATATAACTAATCTCAATTGTGGTTTGAATTTTTCTTGTGCAATTATCTTCAGAGCCAAAGAGTGCTTCAAAGAGGCTCTATTTTGATGATCCACTAGTAGTTTAGGATGAGATAGACATTTTGGAATGTATATTTTGAATAGATATTGAGATGGCATATGCCATATTTTATAAAAGTTTGTTTGAGTTGGCATTGATGCCATTTTTGTATATGGACATACACTTGATTATTGGATAATTTGATATATAGAAGTTGAGAATCGAGATAATTTGTTTGTCATGTGTATGTTTAAACTGTTTAAAAAATTTAATCTTGAGCAATGGTTAAATATCAATGTATAATAGCATTAAAAATAATGGTTATATTATATAGTTGACCATAAAAAATAATGAATAATGGTTAAATTATATCATATATTGCTTAGTTATATTATGGCTAAATTATATAGTTTAAACAACTTTGAAGACAAGAACAATGGTAAAGTTTAACATTTTAACTTTAAATTTTAAATACACAAATGCCATTGTCCCACACTACATATTTCATATTGCATTATCATTACATATTGAAATTCAAAAAAAATCATAGTTTTATGTTGATAAACATGCCAAAGTGATGCAGAGCAGGGTGGCAAACTCTCAACAAACCAACTACCCTTTAATATTCCTTCCAGACACAAAACACCATTGGACAGTCAAAACCAAGGTACATAAGAACTAAATCAACAATCATCTTCCAATGAAACACTCACCAACACTCCAAAACTCAAAACCCTCACTTTTGACAAGTTTCAAGGAGGGTTTATAGAAAACCTCACCTCTAGACCTCTCCTCACTATTTCAATACCTCCAACACCTTCATATATGTCTACCCTTACTTAATTAACTCTTACAGAGTGCTACCCCAAATGTTTTCCATCACTACCTACTCTTAACCTCCAAATTTCACTTAAAACACACATTCTTGACAACTAGGCATCATGCACAAACCCCCAAATGGCAACCCTTTCTCCTTAAATCATGCACACATGCCCCCTACACCTAATTATTCCATTCCACCAAGTTACAATAGAATACAATGGGTGGAAAAGACATTTGGTGGAAATTTCCACGCTGCCCCTATGGAAAAAGCATGAATTTAGGCCTAGGAGGCATAGCTTTAAGTAGCATATTAAAGAAATAGTTTGGAATACTATTAGAACCTAGTTTTTTCAGTGTAATCATGTGGATTTTGATGTGATAGAAGGTTTGCAAAGGCATTGTAGGTCATTTGGATGTTTGGGCTTGAAGCCCTAGTTGAACAAAGAGTGGAAATGGGTGAAATTGAGAGGTTTTAAGAAGGAAATGTGTGAGAAATTTGGGGGAAATATAATTTGAAGGTGAATTAAGTTTTTGTGGGGTGAGATAAGAGTATTTGAAAATATTTTGAGGTTGAATGAGGTCTAGAGATGGGTATTTCAATAAACACCTGCTTATTTGGTGAAAAATGAGGGTTTCATGAAAGAGGGTCTTAGCAAGTGAGTTTTGACTCAGTGGTTGAATAATTTGTGGTTTTAGAGGTAGTTTGAGGACTGTCCAATGGTATTTTGAGTGGGAAGCAATATTGAAGGATATTTCCTTTGTTAAAGTGGGCTAATTGGAGCTCCTTTTTGAGCGTTCAAGGTTAGTTTGATGGTATTGTTTCAAAGTAAGTATATGTGATTCTGTGATATGTTTGAAAGTGCCCTAATGGGTTCCTGAAATGGTAGTTTATTTGTGTCTTTGAGTGGTCTCTTCAAATTTGTGAGAGGAAAACCTAGGTTGCACACCTATAAGACTGAACAGTGAAGTTGAGAAGAGTCACCCATTGTTAGGGTTTGAAGGCTGGAAGTTTGATTTCTTCAAGTGTATTTGAGTTTGGATATTTTTGGATGCCCCATTCATTGCATCAAAAAGGACCTTATTCATGATGTCCGAAAAACATTAAGACACCCTAAGCACTTACTAGTGCAGCGACACCAAGAGCATTTTATGCAAATGTTGACAATTGAGGTCTTTTCGTTGTTTAGGATATTTGAGTCTTTTCATTCAAAAAATAAGGTCATTTAGACCATTTTATAATGTAAGGAGTCCTTTTATAGGTCTTTAGGTGGATGGAAGCTTTAAGTTGAAAATATTGCAAAAATTGCAAAATTGTGTAAAAGTTTACAAAATTGCAACTTATTGTAAATTGGTGGAGGTTCAAGAGTCATCTTGTTGTAGTTCATGGGGAAAACAGTTGGTAGTAGTTTAATCATGTTTAGGCATGGTCCTCTTTTGCACCCAAATGTGCCGAATCGCTCTGAGCTACGTTCAACTAGCTAAATCCCTTAAGAGTTTGAAATGAAAAATGGCTACAAACTTTAGCATGATGTTACTTGCACACTGTAACACTTAGAAACTTCTCATCTAAGCTAATGGGATTGAATTGAGCCCCTCTACAATAACCTCTCTCGATTTTCACTATCTCAAAGGTGTTTTCCTGTGGTGGCAAGATTTCGCTTGGGGAAAAAATTGTCAAATGCAAGTAGTGCAAATTTACCAAGTGGTGCAACTTTTGTTCTTCAACTCATATGACCAAAATATCTATTCCAATGGATCTAATTGGGTATGTTTACACTAGGAATTGTCCTCTTTCACATTCAAATGTGTTGCATCGCTCTAAGCTACGTTCAACCGACTAAATCCCTTAAGAGTCTAAAATGCAAAATGGTTGCAAAGTTCAATATGACGTTACTCAAACACCGTGATGCTTTGAAAAATTCTCCTTAGCCTATGGAATTGTGTTGAGACCCTCTACAATAACCTCTCTCAATTTTTTTTTATCTTGGAGGCATTTTCTTGTGGTGGTGAGATTTCGCTTAGGGAAAAAGTTATCAAATGCAACCAGTGCAAAGTTGCAAAGTGGTCCAACCTTCATTATATAACTCGTGTGACCAAAATAATTGTTCCAACACATTCGAGTAGGTATTTTTATGTTGGGAATGGTCCTCTTTCACACCCAAACATGTCAAATCACTCCAAGCCACATTCAACCAGTTGAATCCCTTAAGAGTCTGAAGTACAAAATGGCAGAAAACTTCAACATGACATTACTTAGACACTATGATGCTTAAAAAACTCTCCTCTAAGCCCATGAGATTGTGTTGTACCCCTCTACAATAACCTCTTTCATTTTTTACTATCTCTGAGGCGTTTTCCTGTGGTGGCGAGATTTTAGTTGAGGAAAAAGTTGTCAAATACAAGTATTGCAAAGTTGCAAAGTGGTGAAACTTTTGTTATGTAACTTGTGTGTCTAAAAAAATTGTTTCAATGTATATAATTGGTTACATTTATGTTAGGAATGATATTATTTCATACCCAAATGCGTCAAATCACTCTGAGCCACATTCAACTAGCTGAATCCCTTAAGAGTTTGAAGGGAAAAATAGCTACCAACTTTAGCATGACGTTACTCAGACACCATGATGCTTAGAAATTTCTCATTTAAGCTTATGGGATCTCTCTGATCCCCTCTACAATAACCTCTCTCAATTTTCACTATCTCAGAGGCATTTTCCTATGGTGGTGATATTTCTCTTAGGGAAAAAGTTGTCAAATACAAGTAGTGCAAAGTTGCAAAGTGGTACAACTTTCGTTCTGCAACTTGTGTGACCAAAATAACCATTGCAACGTGTCTAAGTGGGTACATTTACACTAGCCATGGTCCTTTTTCACACCCAAATAAGTTGAATTGTTCTAAGCTATGTTCAACCGGCTGAATCCCTTAAGAGTCCAAAGTGCAAAATGGCTGCAAACTTCATCATGACATTATTTGAACACCGTGATGCTTAGAAACTTTTCGTTTGAGCTATGTTATCATGTTCTTCCCCTCTACAATTGTCTCTCAAAATTTTCACTATCTTGGAGGTGTTTTCCTATGGTGCAAAGATTTCGCTTGGAAAAAATGTTGTCAAATGCAAGTAGTGCAAAGTTGAAAAGTGGTGCAACTTTCATTCTGCAACTTGTATGACCAAATTAGCTATTCCAATGCATCTGAGTGGCTATTTTTATACTAGGTATGGTCTCCTTTTGTATGCAAATGTGCTGAATCACTTCGAGCTACGTTCAACTAATTGAATCCCTTAAGAGTCTGAAGTGCAAAATGGATGTAAACTTCAGCATGGTGGTACTCAGACGTCATGACACTTAGAAACTACTCATCTAGGCCTATAGGATTGTGTTATGCCCCTCTACAATAACCTCTCTTATTTTTCACTATCTCAGAGGTATTTTCTTGTAGCGGCAAGATTTCACATGGGGAAAAAGTTGTCAAATGCAAGTACTGCAAAGTTGCAAAGTGGTGCAACTTTCATTCTACAAATCATGTTGCCAAAATAATTATTCCAATGCATCTGAGTGGATAATTTTATGCTGGGCATGGACCTCTTTTTCACCCAAACATGTCGAATCGATCTGAGCTACGTTTAGCCGATTGAATCCTTTAAGAGTTTGAAGTACAAAATAGCTGCAAACTTCAGCATGATGTTACTCGGACACCATGATGCTTAGAAAATTTTTGTCTTAGCCTATGGGATCGTATTGTTCCCTTTTATAATAATTTCTCTCATTTTTTTCTATCTCAGAGGTATTTTCTTATGGTGGCATGATTTTGCTTAGGGAAAAAGTTGTCAAATGCAAGTAGTGCAAAGTTGCAAGGTGGTGCAACTTTCATTCTACAACTTATGTGACCAAACTAACTATTCCAACATGTTTGAGTGGGTAATTTTATGCTAAGAATGGTCCTCTTTCACACCCAAATGTGTCGAATCACTCTAATCTATGTTCAACTGGTTCAATCTCTTAAGAGTATAAAGTGCAAAATGGCTACAAACTTTCGTATGACATTACTCAGACACCATGATTCTTGTAAATTTATTGTATAAGCCTATGGGATGATGTTATGGCCCTCTACAATAACATCTCTAAGTTTTTGCTATCTTGGAGGGATTTTTGTTTGGTGGCAAAATTTCACTTGGGGAAAAAGTTGTCAAATGCAAGTAGTGCAAAGTTGCAAAATGGTCCAACTTTTATTCTACAATTTGTGTGACCAAACTAACGGTTCCAATGCATTCGAGTGGGTAATTTTATACTAGGCATGTCCTCTTTTACACCCAAACATATCAAATTGCTCTGCGCTACGTTCAATTGGTTGAATCCCTTAAGAGTCTAAAAAAGAAAATGGCTGCAAACTTCAGCATGAGGTTACTCGAACACCATGATGCTTAGAAAATTCTCATCTAGGCCTATGGGATCATGTTGTTCCCCTCTACAATAACCTCTCTCAGTTCTTTCTATCTCAAAGGATTTTTCCTATGGTGGTGAGATTTCAGTTAGAGAAAAAATTGTCAAATGCAAGTAGTGCAAAACTGCAAAGTGGTGCAACTTTCATTCTTCAAATCATGTGATCAAACTAACTTTTCTAACCCATTCAAGTGGGTATTTTTATGCTAGGAATGGTCCTCTTTTGTAGCCAAATACATCAAATCACTCTGAGTTACATTCAACCAGCTAAATCCCTTAAGAATCCAAAGTGCAAAATGATTGCAAACTTCAACATGACATTACTTGGAAACTATGATGCTTAGAAATTTCTCATCTAAGCCTATGAGATTTTATTGAGACCCTCTACAATAACCACTCTCAATTTTCACTATCTCAGAGGCTTTTTCCTGTAGTAGTGAGATTTTGCGTGGGGAAAAGTTGTCAAATGAAGTAGTGCAAAGTTGCAAAATGGTGCAACTTTCGTTCTACAAATCATTTGACCAAAATAACTATTCCAATGTGTTTGAGTGGTTACTTTTACATTGGGCATGGTCCTCTTTCACACCCAAACACACCGAATCGCTCCGAGCTACATTCAACCAATTGAATCCCTTAAGAGTCTGAAGTGCAAAATGACTGCAAACTTCAACATAATGTTACTCAAACACCATGATTTTTAAAAACTTCTTGTCCAAGCCGATGGGATCATATTGTGCCCCTATACAATAACCTCTCTCAGTTTTCACTATTTCGGAGGCATTTTTCTATGGTGGCGAGACTTTTCTTAGGGAAAAAGTTGTTAAATGCAAGTAGTGCAAAGTTGCAAAGTTTTGCAACTTGTGTGACCAAACTAACTATTCTAACACATTCAAGTGGGTAAGTTTAGAATAGGCATGGTCCTCTTTTTCACCTAAACAACTTGAATCACTCCTAGCTATGATTAACCCACTGAACCCCTCAAGAGTCTAAAGTGCAAAATGGCTACAAACTTCAGCATGATGTTACTCGAACACCATGATGCTTAGAAAATTCTCATCTAAGCCTATGGGATCATGTTGTGCCTCTCTAAAATAGCCTTTCTCATTTTGTTCTATCTCAGAGGCATTTTTCTATGGTGGCAAGATTTCAATTGGAGAAAAAGTTGTCAAATGCAAGTAGTGCAAAGTTGCAAAGTGGTGCAACTTTTGTTCTGCAACTCATGTGACCAAACTAACTATTCCAACGTGTCTAAGTGGGTATTTTTACACTAGGAATGGTCCTCTTTCACACCCAAATGCATCGAATTTCTCTAAGCTACATTCAACCGGTTGAATTTCTCAAGAGTTTGAAGTGAAAAATGGCTACAAACTTCAACATGTCATTACTCGGACACCGTGAGGCTTAGAAACTTATTTTTTGAGCCTATGGGATAATTTTGTGCCCCTATACAATAACCTCTCTCAATGTTTTCTATCTCAGAGGCATTTTCCTGTGGTGGCGAGATTTCACTTGGGGAAAAAGTTGTCAAATGCAAGTAATGCAAAGTTGCAAATTGGTGCAATTTTTGTTTTGCAACTCGTGTGACCAAACTAAATGTTCCAATGCATTTGAGTTGGTATGTTTATGCTATTAATGGTCCTCTTTTGCACCCAAACATGTTGAATCACTCTGGGCTACATTCAACTGGTTGAATCCCTTAAGAGTTTGAAGTGCAAAATGGCTACAAAATTTAGCATCCTATTACTCGGACATTGTGATGTTTAGAAACTTCTCATCTGAGCATATGGGATTATGTTGTGGCCCTATACAATAACCTCTCTTGGTTTTTGCTTGGAAGAAAAATAAGCATGTCTATGTTAAGAGAATTTCTTCCCAATCTTAGCAAGGCACAAGCAAAGTCTGCCATAACCATGGTCAAGGAAAATGTCCAAGATGATGTAAAGTCCACTTGGGAAAGAAAAGCTATGTCCAAACTTCTATCAAGTCTACCCTTGGCTTGAGTAATACTTGTCCATGACAAAGGTAAAGTCTACCCAATTCAAAGCATACATGGAAAAGACAACGTAAAGTCAGCCTAGCTCAAAGAATACATGGAAAAGACAACTTAAAGTCTACCCCAAGCTGAAAATAGGAGATGAAAAACATATCTTGAAATCCACCTTAGGCCAAGAAATAAAATTTCAAGCACTTGATGAAGTCTGCCTTGCACAATGGCATGCACATGAAGAAGTCTTCTCAAGGTTGAAGTGAGGATGTCAAGAATGAAGCCAAGTCCACCAAGAAGTGGCAAGACACAGGTGAAGTCCGCCCAACCTTGGAAAAGCACAATTAGAGTCTTCCTAGCAAAGAGGAGGAAAGAAAACTCAAAAATTGGCCAAGTATTGATACCTTTGGGAAAAAAACTCAGAAAATTGGCTAAGTGTCGATACCTTGGAGAAAAAATTTGAAAATTTGGTTAAGTGTCAAGGAAATTACCTAAGTGATGAGTAACTCTACCCAACATAGCCAACCAATCATGAAGATTTCCAAGGATAAAATGAAGATGTCTTTCCAAGTCCAAAGTCCACCCAAGAATAGCCTGTTGATCATGAAGTCTACCCAGTTAGCAAGGAAAGTGGCTTGCCAATGAGGAAGTCCACTCAAGCATAATAGAAAAATGGCATGACATGTGCCAAAGTCTGACAAGGTTAGAAACAAACATGGTATAATTTGCTAAGAGGAAACCAAAAAATGGCTAAGTGTGGAATTTTCCTACAACAAAAGAATAATATTTTGACTAGGTGTTGGAAAGAAAATAGGAACAATGAAGAGGAATAAAGAGGAAGAATAAAAAGGAAATGAACAAAATCCTTGTCCAAGGATGGAGTCTACCCTACTTAGCACAAGCCAAAATTAGAATTGAAGGAAAATCCATGGGAAAAGTTCATTTGAGCATAGAGATGGCCAAAACCTTGGCTAAGTGTTGAATGGTCCACATGAAGGTGTTACAAAATGAAATTGAATAGCCAAAATTTGGCTAAGTACAAGAAATAATTCAAAGAGAAAGTTCCAATTTCCTCCATTGTGGTGAAAGCACAGGGGAGTTCTCCAAATTCAAGGAACTTGAAGGAATTTCAAAGCAATTAGGAAACAAAAGTTTAACAACTTTAAGTCTAGAAATATGCTCCAAGGGGAGACTTCCATACCTCAAATGCAAGCACAAAGGACATAGTCATTGGAAAAGAAATATATTATAAGGTTCAGAGAACATGGAAAAGAACAAAGTGATCAAGGGGTAGATCTAACACATTGAGATGGTGCCTCATCATCTTCCAACAAATTAAATTATTCCAAGCCAACATGTCTAGGTTCAATGAACTTGACACTCCATAATGCAACAAATTTTTATTGTTGGTTTATATTTAGCAGAAGGACAAGTGTCCCCAACTGTAATTTTCTAATTGGTCAAGAGGTAGTTAGTTGTGACAAACCCTAATTAGGGTTTTATTTTGTAATCTCAATCATTGATTCAAAATCAATCTTGGCCATTGAATTGTATTTGAGGAGCCTATAAATTGAGCTCACCCCTCATTTGTAAAACATGGGAGCATTCATCGCATACTACTAGTTCACTACCTTTTCTATGCTTTTACTTACTATTATGCTTTGATATATTTTTTCCAAGCATCCATCACTTGTCTAAAAGTACTTATTGTATGCTCTTAGCCATAGTAGCAAGACAATGAACTATTTGATAAAATTCTTTGGTAGACATGTATGAAAAATGTGGTAGTATAGACAAGGTAGTAAACTATTTGAAAAAATGCCTCAAAGAAATGTGGTTTGATGGTGATGGAATGCTATGACAATCTAGGGAATTTGTTTGTCATGGAATTCCATCACCATGAGACCACATTTCTTTGAGGCATTTTCTCAAATAGTTCGCTACCTTGTCTATGCTATTGCTTACTATTAGGCTTTGATGGATTTTTTCCAAGAATCCATATAGCTTGTTCAAAAGAACCTATTTTAGACTTTTATCCATAACAACAAGGCTGCGAATTGATTGATAAAATGCTTTATTAGACATGTAAGAAAAATATGGTAGCATAGACATGAAAGTGAATTGTTTGAAAAAAAATCCTCAAAGAAATGTGTTCTCTTGGTGATGGAATACCATGACAAGCACATTGAGACCATATTTCTTTGAGGCATTTTTTTGAACAGTTCAGTTCCTTGTCTAAGCTATTGCTTCTTATTATACTTTGATAGATTTTTTTTGAGCATCCATAGCTTGTTTGGAAGCACCTATTTTAGGATTTTGGCCATAGCAACAAGACAGTGAACTGTTTGATAAAATGCTTTTGTAAACATGTACAAAAAATGTGGTAGCATAGACAAGGCAATGAATTGTTTGAAGAAATTCCTCAAAGAAACGTGGTCTAATGGTGATGGAATGGCATGAAAATCCATAGCAATTTGCATGTAATGACATTCCATCACCATGACCACATTTCTTTTAGGCATTTTTTTCAAGTAGTTCATTGCCTTGTCTATAGTATTGCTTGCTATTATGTTTTTGATAGATTTTTTCCAAGCATCCATAGCTTTTTCGAAAGAACTTGTTTTATGATTTTAGCAATAGAAACAAGGCAGTGAACTGTTTGACAAAATACTTTGGTAGACATGTATGAAAAATGTGGTAACATAGAAAAGGAAGTGAACTATTTGATAAAATATGTCTAACAAATTTGGCCTCATAGAATGCCATGATAAGAAAATGCAATTGGCAACTGCTCCTACTTATTAGTTATGCAATTTGTGAAGTAATTGCATAATTTCTTAGGTTGAATTTGTAAGAACTATATTGTAATTGAAATTTTGTCATCTATCAGCATGTAGTTATTAGTTATGCAATGTGAAGTAATGCTTTGACTTTGAAAGATGTGCAATAAAATGTAATCAATGATATGAATATAAACTACAAAATATTACCTTTTACAATTCATTAGTTAAAATCTTTATTTTATTTTCTCTCTATATTTATATATGCTATGGAAATACCTTTCAATTTCAAAATAAATAGATTTTATGTTATGTTCTACAATTTTTTGCAATTTTTTTAAATATGATTTTTTCTGACTTTTTAAAAAACTCTTATACTTTTGGTTTGTCAAATTTTTCCCCAAAAGATTTTTGTTGTTGTGCATTGGAAGCATGAAGCATACACGTGAATATATGCAATATACATGAAGTATACATGTTAATAAGTGAAGCATACATGTGAATAAGTGAGGAAAAAGTAATTGAAGCATTCCAAAGGATACAAACCACCAGAAATGGAGCTTATTTACACAATATGTTTTAGATGGAGCTTATTGAGCAATCAAAAATAATTAATTAAGCATTATATGTAAACAAAATCTATTCCTACAACATTCAAACATACAATTTACACAATGCACATGTTAACATCATTCAAGAATGGTAGTAGCAAAATAAGATTTTTTAATCAAAAAGTCGTAAGGCTATACAATGATATATACTGATAAAAGTATATACAATATATCCAAAAAAACCATACAGGGTTAGTACAAAGGATCCATATTATGGACATAAAATTTCAAATATATCGATATTACAAAACATATGTTCCAAAATGCCACATAGGCATACAACAAAGGACCCTAATACTATCATTTCTCTCTAGGGGATGGAAATAGATGTCGTGTTGCCTTCGAAATTTGATTGGATGGTGTGACTATTGGTTCTCTAGTATTTCGAACACACTCACTAGTCCTCCTCTCTTCAGTCTAGACCTTCAACTGATACAATAAAATGTAAAGATGTTAATACACAAAAATTGAATTATGGAATGACATATAACAAAATATAATCACTTACTGCATATAGATAGTCATCATTCACATTTACATCATTCCCATGTCCATGATCTAGAGTGACAACCACCTGTAGCAACCATGAAGATAGAAATTAAGCTATACAAAACTATCCTAAAATTTTTCTATAATAGACCATAAAACAACAAATATAATGTCAAATTGACTAATTTGTTGCATAGCTCTCTCAATGGATCAGAACTGGCTATTGCTACAACAACTTCATGGTTCATCATGCCACCAACATCACTAGGGATGTCTAATGTCAACATTTACAAATGGTAAATGAAAGACTAAATGGAAGGATGAACTATTAAATGTTAATGGGAGGGGATTAGGAAGGAATAAAGGAAAAAAAAGTGAATTAGGAGAAGATAATGTGACATAATCAAGGAATACAAATGCAATGTTTGTGTTTCTCATCAATTTTTTAGATTTGTATATGCAAAATTATGAAAACTAGCTAACATTGTTTTGCAACACCATTATTGAATAAAGGCTACCTGAGTGTAAGTTGTTTGAGGAAATGAATCGCGAGGTGTGGAGGTGAAAGGTCCACTAGGAAACTGTTTGAAATCCAAAGCATGTTATGAGACAAACATTTAAAAATAACATTCAACTATTCAAATGCAATAATAATATCTTTAATACTAGTTGCATACCTATGGACTCAACATCGAGAATGGATAAGGGTCTATAGGAATGGGGAACGTCTTGTGAAAACTTTGACCCTAAAATTTCATCATATCAAAATTCTACTAATTTACTTATTCTTAAATTTCAAAATATAATTTAATAAACAACATTAAATGAACTTGTTGAATTTTACTTGAGTGTCAATGCCAAATGTATATTTCAAAAAATCATCTGTGAAATTCATCTCCTCTAAAATTAATGTAGGCTATGTAGTTGCATCCCAAGCACTTTGATAATCATACGTGAAAATTGCACCACAAGTGCCACAATGGTGGGGTGGAGCTCGGGGCCTACACATCTCCTCCACACCAGGCTCTACTAGAGGCCTCGTACACTATAAAATGGTCTGGGTGAGTGAGTCAATCAACTCTAACGTGTCCACCTCTACACTATCCTTAGCAATGGAGGGAATGGCGACATGGTCCACCATGGGTTTGGCCAAGGGTCTTAGTGCCAACTATTGATTACATTGTGCAACAAGTCTATCATGTGTCAAGCCCCCACCTCTACCCTAAAAGTCTAAGATGTCAAAATAATTTGGCATCTTATTGAGGATAAACTCACAATAGAGTTTCCTCAAAAAGTATTGTGGTACCTCATGGTTATTGCATGGAGGTTGGTCAAATACCATCCACCACCACTCCCAAAATTTATTTTTAATTAACTCATGGTGGCACCAATGGATGGGGAACCTCCTGCATGTATGAGACAAAGGTGTGTTGGTTTTCAAGTCTATAAATAGGGCACACAAGTTAGCTTTGCTAAAAAATTTTTTTTGAACATCTGCATATGACAAACCACTAGCATAATATTGTCTCATCTCATGCCTCTTATTTGACAAAAAAATTATTTTCTCACTCATTTCTCCTACATGAGATACAATTGACATCAATGATTCAACAATCCCTCTCCTATAAGGGTGGGTTTCAACATGCTTGGTTAATCTTCTAATTAATTGTTCAATGTCTCTTTTATTGTTTTCAATTTGATTTAGAATATTTTCTTGTGTTCCTTGAGGATTCCTATTAATTGATGGAAGGGTTTCAGGTTGTTCTTGAATAAGAGGCTCTTCCTAATGGGGTGACTGTGAATTCTCAATGTTTGGAGGTGGAGATTCATTCCCTGAGAATTAGAACAAAATTTTATTAGAAAAACCTATTTCAATCTACATTCTAAATCAATTTTGAAATAAATAGAATAAAAATACATACCTCTTCACAATCTTCAACATCTTTGACGTGTTGGTGGCATCCTCGTGAAAAATAGCAAGCTAAGGATGCAAATAATGGATGATATTTGGCCAGCACAAGTTGCAGACCTCAAATACTCCAAGCCAAACCATGGGTTGAAGTGAAATGATGGTTTCAAATGAAATTTTTTCTTTTATTCAACTTTTCCATTTGGCACATGCCAAATGGCCAATTTTGGCCCCTTTTTGTGAATTTTTCTAATATGGCACCTAAATTGTGTCACATATTGGTGCACTTACCCATGACATTGACATTAAGTGAAGGGTTCCTTGTTTGTGTCATGTTGTGTAAAATATGATGTTTAAGACCACTAGTTTCTATTAGTTCAAGATGCTTTACAGTTAAGGTTGACTTAGAATAATGTTTTGTGAGAGTGTTGATGTTGAGTGACGGCTTGGCGATTTCTATCACAGGACAATAACCAAGACTATGAGTTGTTTGTGGTGTAAAAGGATTGATAGGGCTATAGATATCATGTTCATTAGCATTGCATCCTTTTCCACTATATCCAAGTTGTTTCATAAGCTCATAACCTTTTTCATAAAGCTTTTTCATTGCTTTGGAATCGGGTGGTTGTTTGTTATTGTGTTCATCAAAGGTTGTTGTGTAGTTTGCTTCTTTGTTTAAAGTGGTTGAGGTGGATGATTTCAAAGGGTTGTCTAAGTTTTGTGTTAACATTATTGTTGTGTCTTTGGCCTTATTTGAGTCTTTTTGGATGATTTTGTATTTTCCCATGAAGTCATGTTCTAAATCCAAGGAACCCCAATCCTCTTGTTCGTCTTGTTGTTGTGCAGGTTCCACTTGTGTGGTTGGTTTTAATGTGTCCAAGGGGTTCTCTTTGGTTTTCTCAAGTTTTAAGACACTATAAGGCTCATGATCAGCATCGAGTATGCACATTTCTCCATTGAAGATGTATTTCATTTTTCATTGAAGAGTGGAATGCACACCATTCATAGCATGAATCCACGACTTGCCTAGAAGAAGGTTATATGAAAGATCATGAGGCATAACATGGATTTATGTGTTCAATGTGAATTCTCTAATTGTAATAGGTAAAGTGATCACACCAAGTGGCATCTTTTCAACATTGTCAAAGTCCTTAATAGATAAAGATTTGGGTTGAATTTGTGATTTATCCACACAAAGCCTATCCCAAAGGTTTACGCTACACACATTAAGGGCTGAACCATTTTCAATAAGGGTTTTCTTTATCCCTATCCAATTGTATCAAGAAATGATCATGAAAGGTTCTTTTTTTTTTTTGCACTTCCAAAGGGGGAGTTCACTTTTGTGGAAAACAATTCCAGCATTTATTCCTTGGATCATGGTTGCTATGTGAATTGGTTGCACATTAGAAGGGACATGAACTTGTTGTAAGTCTATTTAGATTATGTTGTGATAATGAGGGGAGGCTTGAATAAGATCCCACAATGATATATTAGCAGGAGTATTCTTTAGTTTTTCAACAAGATTTTACTCCTTTCCAGTAGGAAGACCTTGCAAGAAAGGTCTAGAGGGGATAGGATTAGGCAAAGGTAAGGGTGTTTGGGTTGGTTGCAATGGTTGTAGGTTATTTCAAGTGTTATATGTATGATCAACATTATTATAACTTGGCTATTGTGACACATTAGTTTTAGGTGGGTAGAGGGTTAATTCAAGTTTGTGTTGAGTTTGTTTGTGTGAAGGGGGATAAAAGATGAGGTGAGGTTGAATAATATTAACATCCCTTGGTGAATGAGAGTCTAACATAGGCTCTTCATCTCTTTTCAAGGGCATAATATTATTATCAATGTTATCTTTCTTGTATGATGATAGTCTCCCTAGAAGGAAAGTGTTTAGGAGAACAGAAAACCTCATGTTCTTGACAATTAAGGCTTGGTCAATCCAAACTAACTTCCTCACAACAAAGGGAATTATTAATGGTTGAATGTGTTTGAGGATTTATAGTGGGGAGAGGAGAAGAAGAATCAATTTGATTTTTAGTTGTTTCTAAGGTCTCATTATCTACCTTACTAGGAGAGCTTGTAATAAGTACATCCAAGTTTGAGTTAGCTTCATCACAAGTGGGGGAGAAATCAAGAGAAGGACCACTATGGTTTTAAAACAGACTATCCCAAATGGTAGGAGCATTAGGAAATGGAGGATCAAGGGTTTCATGATTTTTAATAGGGATGTCTTCTAACACCAACCTATCCTCTTTACATCAAGGAGGGATATTAGGAGATGGACAAGTATGATTATCATCATTATTGAGATTAAGTAAGGTGATGTTTAAGAATGTTTCTATGTTCTCATGTTCTTGTTGTCTAACATCTTCTAAATGGGAATGAGGAGATGAACAATCAAGACTGTCAAGACTTGTAACTTCCTTCACCAAGATACCTTCATCACTTAAAGGAGAGGTATCGAGGGAAGAACAAGTAGGATTGTGATTATTGTCTACACTACCATTCTCACCAATGGGAAATGTAAGATTAAGGATTGTGCCAATGGTTTGATCATGTGTCTTAAAGTCCTCATTGTTGTAATCAAAATTGAGCTCATAAGAGGGAATGTTGTGCTTATACAATCCACTATTAATGAAATCAAAGACACATCTTTTGAAAAGAAACATGCTATGATGAAAAAGGAAAGAAAGTACAATGCAATGACTTAGAAGGAAATGTAATTTTTAGATTTTAAGCAAACTGATTTTCTTTTTACACAATGCAACAATCTAAAAATGAAATGTTGTAAATGCAAAAGTGAAATTAAATAATGCATGAAATGAGCTATTTTAATTGAGATTTAGTGAAATACATGTTACATAAACTCAACTAACTGATATAGTTGGGTATGGGCATCAAACAAAAGCATAAAAACAAGGTTTTTAACTCTATAAAATGTTGTTTCAGGGGTGAATAGGGACTAAGTCGCCCAAGGTGGCAACTTAGTCCCAGTAGGGATTTTTTTGAGATTTTTCAATTTTTTCTGATGGATGTTCATGATATTTGTACTATCCAATGCATTCTGATGATGCAAATGCAAAATTTCAAAGATTTTTAATGATTTTAGATGCAAAAATGCAACCTATATGCACTTTTACTAATGAAAGATTTGAAACCCTAGAATGCAACTTAACTAATGCAAAATGCAATGCAAGATCATTCTAAAATAATGAAGGACTCCAAATCAGAAAAGGGAGTATGTGAAAATTAGGTTCACCAAAATGTAAACGATGATTTCAGCACCTTAATGCTCTCTAACTCTTCTAGGGTTTTTCACCTAAAAGGAGAGAGATGGACCAAAATGCTAATGTCTACACTTAAGACTAATGTAATGAGGGATGATATGTGTCTAAATGTAATGTCCTAAGTTAAATAAGATGAAAGAAAGATGATTTAATGATGCAAAACTAAGAAAATGTAAAGTACTGGAAAACATATTGTGATATGCAAACATGTGATAAATGACCTAGAAATGAAAACAGAACTAAATGGAATGTCATGAAATAGAATTTGTGCACCTAGAGACTAAAAATGGATGGCATAAAGGTTTGAAATTTTGATAAAACTAATGTAGAAGTTAGCTAGGACACTTGTGCTAATTTGGGCGACTTAGTCCTAGATTTGGAAAAATTGCCTCAAAACCAGTTTATGCCAAATGGGTATTCAGATGTACAAAAATCACTAAAAATAAGGTCCAGTGGGACTAAATTTCCCAAGGTGGAAACTTAGTCCACTTCTGAATATCTAAAATTTTGGAAATGGAAACAGATGCCCTAGGTTTGCATTTCAGTTTCCTACAGGTGTCTGCTTCTGAAACTCTAATTTTTGTGCCTAAAAATGAATTTTGGGTGATATTTTGGTTTTGTTAAGAAGAAGATGTCTTTAATGAGTCTTCAACCTAATCTTTAATGATTTTCAAACCCCAAAAATACCTAAATTTGCAAACACACAAGAAGAGAAGAAGGAATGCTGAATGTTAGGGCATGGGGTATGCCTTGGTGAAACCCCTTTCTAGGTAATTAAACCAAACGAAGAGTGAAATGCAATGAAGCATGAAACAATGAAACTATTACCTTGCCATGATATTTGATCTTGAATTTTTACAACATGAATAATATTCCCTTTAATGTCCTTGGAAGCTATCTTGATGAATTACAATCATAAAACCCTAGCTTGCTTGACTTGAGAACATGATGAGTAATGAATAATAATGACTTATGGCTTAACACGAGTTAGAGGATTGGGAGATGTAAAATGAGGTGAAAAACGCTGATTTATGCACTCTTATGCCTAAATTCCCAAAGAATACCTCTCACAGGCTGACCTTAGGTCTTAAAGAATAAAAACCCAAAAGAAATTTGAATTAATTTTGATTTTTGTGCCATATGGGACTAAGTCGCCCAAGGTGGAAACTTAGTCCACTTGGGAAATTTTGAGTGCATTTCAGAAATTAAGATGTATTAAATGATGTTTATTGGGTTCTTCTTCAACAAGACACTTAATTAAGGCCTATAAGTACATAAAGGGGCCATTTAAATCATAAGAAAGGTGTAAATATTGATGACAAGCCTAGGAAAGTGTGAAAGTTTGTTACATTTCTTTACAACACTTTGAAACAGGTATTGGTAAGGTTATTTAGGTTAATATTAACATTATGGTCCTAGAAAAGTGTGAAGATGTGTTACAACACCTTACAACACCTTTGGAAGACATCAATAAATGTATTTTATTCAATTTTCAAGGATCCAAGACCTAGTGTGGATGTGTAGACACCTCAAAACACTAAATCATGGCCTCATTAAGTCCAATTTGTCGTTAATTATTCTCATATCAAGCAAAGTATGCACTTTTTGGCAACACAATATTGTTTAAATTTTTTTGTGTTTTTTCTATAGTTGGGATTTAAGGACAAATTTTTCATGTTCGAAAATTATGTTTTATCTCTTTTTTTGTCAGTTGGAGTAGGTCTATTATTAATTTTTGTTTAAGTAAATTAAGGAAATAAGGGGACATTATATATACTAGAAATATATAATCCTAAAGCAATGAATACATGTTTAATCCATTAAATGAAAATTGTATGAGATGTGTTGGAGAGTTGGTGGGTATGGAAGTAGTAAATGCATAGTTAATTCATGCAATCTTAGGGGAATGTTGGGTTTTATTTATGTTAATTCTCATTTCTTTATTGTTTGTTGAAAAGCCTGTGTGTTTTTAGCTCTCCATACTCTTTATTCTAGGAAGAGTGTACTACTAGTTAGTGGCTCATCTATTTTTTTGTGATACTTTATAACTAAAAGTATTGCTTTCTCTTACAAAGGCTAAAGGGACAAATGGGTGCAATAAATGACATATGCTATGTAACTGATAAACGTGAAACAGTTGAGGCCAAGGAGTAGGTAACTATTGTAAAACACAAGAATTACCATAGGAAAAACTAAATGCTTTGAGCGAGGTATTCTCAACTTTGGAGGAATTAAATGTATTGACTAGGTATTCATTGCTTGAGTAGAGATGAGCCTATCAAAAAAGCTCACAAAATTTGTATTTGATGTCTACATGTTGCAAAAAATTATCACGTTAGTCTATTTTTTTGTAAATTTTATCATGTGCTTATGTGTTTCATTTTTATGAATAACATATTATCTTGCAAAATTTGCATTTAGTAGACTACTGTTTCCGATTCGCTAGTCATACCATTTAATGCATTAAACATACATTGATTGTTTCAGTACCTATCAACCTACTATAAAAGTTGTCACAATTTGCATTGAATTCTTAATTTTCTCATTTGCATTTTTAATACTTACTTGAGCAATGAAATTTGGTTGTCTTGTAGTAGGTCTAATATTAATTTTTGCTTAAGTAAATTAGGAAAATAAGACATTATATATTTTTTCAAATGTCTAATCAATGGATGCAAATTGCACAAACTTTTCCAGCGAGCTGCTTGGCACTATAGTAGTGAATGCATGATTAATGCACTAGGTCTATTATTGATTTTCATTTAAGGAAATTAGAAGAATGGAAATAAACTATAAATTATGGAAAATATTTAACCAATGAATTGCATATACCATGATTGCAATTATGCATATTTCTGATTGCAAAAGCAACATGCTTTTGGGAAAAATATAGTTCCACATTTATGAATTACATGGCATATCATTTACTATGCCCATCTGCCTATTTGGAAATTCAGATTCTTGAACTAATTTCCAACTACCTAAAACACATCAAACAATTGCAATAGCAACCTAACCTGACTGCAATAGCATCTTGTCTGTTGGAAAAAATCCAGGGGCATGAAATGCTTGTTGGTAACAAACCATAGAGTAGGCCTTGAATTTCTATAAGCTATAATGTCTGTGTTGTCCATTGTCATATTCCCATTCATGGAATATTTGAATTTTTAAAGATTGGTTTAGTACAAACGTGAACAATTTATTAATCAAGTAAATAATAAAAAATGGGAAAATTGGATGTCATATTGCCAAAAACATATGAGACAAGATTCTCTAAAAAAAATAGAATTTTAAAATTGGGGATTTTCTAGTAACAAAACAAAGATGATGCAGTGAACACTTTTTAGTAGAGATATCAGACTAAAAGCTTCCCTGGGAAACATGATCTATTGGAGCTACCAATAAGGACCAATCCCAATGCCTGATAATCTCTTGTCAGTATGCAATAGCCTTAGCAAGGCATAGAAAGCAATACTATTTTACAGGAAAGTTACAATGGTAGATAGGAATAAACAAAAAGGCTTGTCTATGCTTCCATGCCCTCCACACTTGCTACATGTAGGGTGCACCCATGCATGGTGACAACATAAGGTTGTTACATGTAAACAATTGACAATATTGACTTCAAACAATTTTTACCTTTGCTTGATGCATTCGAGTATGATCTGGAAATGCTCTAGAGAACACTTTTTTTTGTAAATGCATGATTATAGCTCACTCAACTTTGTGAGTGATGAAATAGTTGAAACTGAGAAATAGGTTACATATGCAATTGTTTCCTTTGGAATGCAAGCATACTAAACAAATGAGAATTACAAAAGGGAAAAATGTATACTTTGGACGTCTCACCAACCATGCAGGAATTTAATGCAATAGCTATAGATTGATCGACACGTGTACCATATCCAATGTACAGTATAGAATTTCAATAGTGACCTACCCTGATTGCAATAGTAACTTGCCTCTAAGCAAAATTGTAGGCACATCAAGTGCATAGCAGCAATAAAACTGACATGATGTGCATTCAATTCTTAATTTTCTCATTTGCAATTGTAATACTTGGCCAATCAAATTTTGTTGTCTTGTAGTAGGTCTTACTATTTATTTTTGTTTAGGTAATTTAAAAGAATAGGACATTATATATTTAGGAAAATATTTAATCACTCGATGCAAATTGCACAAGCTTTTGTAGAGGGCTGATTGGCACTACAACAACGAATGTATGATCAACGCACTAGGTTTATTATTGAATTTTGTTTAAGAAAATTAGGAGAGTAGGAAAACACTATAAATTATGGAAAATATTTAACCAATGAATTGCATATCTCATTATTGCAATTATGCATATCTCTAATTGCAAAAGAAACTTTCTTTTGAGCAAAAAATAGTTTCATGTTTATTAATTACATGGCATGTCATTCACTATGTCCATCTGTGTATTTAGAAAGTCATATTCTTGAACCAACATTCTCGTATTCTTCTATCTTACATGCTTATGAATACCATATTATCTTGCACAATTTTTAGTTAATAGACTATTGTTTTTGATCCCCCAGTCATACCACTTAATGCATTAAACATGCATTGATTGCTTCAGTACCTACCAACCTCTCACCAAAGTTGGAAAAAATTGCATCCAGTGATTAAATATTTGCAAAATATATAGTGTCCTATTTTCCTAATTTAATTTAACAAAAATGAATAATAGGCCTACTCTAGCCAATAGAAAAAGAGGTAAATATTTTGTTATCTATCAATTGCAAATGGAAACATTGCAATAGTAACCTACTGCTTACCTTCAAGTGCTCCATGTCATATGTCATTGACTATATCCATTTTTACAATTAGGCCTTATAACAACAAAGAATACTTCTAGTCGTAGCAGGGAAGAAAAACTAATATCAGAAAAAGGGCTCCAACTTAAGTGACTTTGTAGAATGAATATAGTTGCAACAAGTTACTATTGCAATTGTTGAATCCACCTTTAAAATAGTTGCTTGTCCAATCAAATTGTATTGTTTAAAATATTTTTGAAAATATTATGTGGTTTTAGCTTTGGGTTCCCCTCTTCCATGTTCTTTATTGTAAGAACACTCCACTACTAGTGAGCAATTTGTCTATTTGTTTATGATACTTGATAACTAGAAGTATTGTTTATTGTTACAAGGGATAAGGGGACAAATGGGTACAATAAATGGAATAGCTATGTAACGCACAAACATGGAATAGTTAAAGTGAAGGAGTAGGTGACTATTGCAAGAAACAAGAATTGTCACAGGAAAAATTGAATGCTTTGAGCAAGGTCTTGTCAAGTGTGGGGGAATTCAATGCATTAAATACATATTCATTTCTTGGATAGCGAGCAACCTATTAGTAAAACTTGCAAAATTTGTATTTAATGTCTGAATCTTTGCAAAATTTATCATATGCTTTTATGTTTCATTTTTATGAATAACACATTATATGTTATTTTTGTCAACTGTGGAGGATTATAATGCATGAACTATGTATTCATTGCTTGAACAACCATCAATCTATCAAAAAATCTTGGAAAATTTATACTTAACATCTAAATGCTTGCAAAAAAATGTTGCATTGGTCTTTTTTTTTGCAAATTTTATCATGTGCTTGTGTTTCATTTTTATGAATAACATATTATATGTCATAGACTATGCTCATTTATCTAATTTTTCCCTATTACAGGCACCATTGCTTCCGATTGGAGTTAGAGGAAAAGATCTAACTGACTATGAATATTTTTGGTTATTGAACAAGAGACTAGAAGGTCAGAGTCTTGTACCATTCTTCTCCTTTGTTTCCAATGAATTTTAAGCCTTCCAATGTATCTAAAAACTATGCCTTGGAAGAGTTGTGAAAAATAAAGGGAAGGCCTGGTTCAAGAATCTGTCTTACTAAATAGACAAATGAGCATACTGAATGGCATACCATGTAATTCATAAAAATGAAACTATTTTTTGTCCAAAAACAAGTTACTTTTGCAATCACGGTTATGTATAATTGCAAACATGTGATATGCAATCCATATGCAATTTTTTCTTTGAGCACTGATCATATTGTATAATTTAAGTATATTTTCCCATGTTTATTTTGGCTCTAATATTTATTTGGTTGTAAGAAAATTAGCAAAATTGAAGCACATGATAAATTTTGGAAAATATCAGCAATGCATCACAAAGAAGCAAATGCATATTTAATGCATTAAATACTATGCCAATACAAGCATACTTGTATTTTCCTTTGATATGGTCAACTAATATGAAAAATTCAATAATCTAAATATATGTAATTTTACTTGTATAGTGAGTTTTATTTAAGCAATTTTCTCAGTAAACCAATGCTTTTTTACCCCAAAGGTTAGAATGCTAAATAGGTGTAAACATGATGGAATGTGTATGGTTTGATGTTCTGCATACCTAGTACATGCGGACTAGTTGCATGGAGGGTAAGAATGGTAGGGATGTTACGTGCAAAACAATGCATTTGATGTATCCATAGTTAACAATACCTTGCCTAGAGCATTTAGTTTTCCATATGTAGTGTGCTTCATCACTTTTTCTATTTCATGTTTATGACATACATAGCATATGTCATGTACTCTTACCTTGGTATTATTTCTAAGTTAGGTTTTCTAAACAATACAGTAATAGCCAGCTCCATTTTTTTTACCAAATAGTGTAAGTTCTTGTACATTGAATCTTTGATACTCTACAAGGCAATAACAACCCATCTCTATGGAATTTTGCAATGTTTGCTTGTTCTTCTTCTAATGTCATTTTCCTTTGAAAAAATAAAGCCCTTCTCTATGCCCCAATGTTCTTCCTAGAATTTACAGATCATATTCTAATGCATCAATCAAAGGAAAAATTTATTTCAAGTCTATATTTTTACATGTCTACATATAACATCCTTGTCATTTTCACTATCCACGTACTCAGTCAATGTCTGGAAGGTGTGTAGCACAAAAAAGCATTGATAAGCATTCATGTTTACACATGTTCACCATTAACACCCTACAAGGTTTTGGGATTGCTCCATACCAGTAGCCTCACCACATTGTTTTTGGTGGGACTTTCCAATGATGTAAGTCCATTAATATTTGAAAGGAAACTAATTAATATTTAAACTTCCATCCTAACTATAAAGTTGTTATTCTATTGACTTTACTTTTTATGGCCTACTTTTCATGGGCACATATTCTTTTCTAAATTTAGGGCAAATAAAAATAATTATAATTAGTCTATTCAACTGAATGATTCGAATTTAGAAATAGTACTTAAATATACTATTAAAAATATATAGATGGTTAAAATATTAAAAAATTCAAAAATACTTTTAAATTTTTAACTTATTACTAATATTTATATTCTATATGTCTTGTGTATAATATAATCTTCATTTTGTAAAATAATTTTAAATTTTTAACTTATTGCTTATATTTTTATTTTATATGACTTATGGGTATGTGCATGATCATGATGGGCCAAAAAGTGGCAATATGATGGGTATGTGGTTGACAACTATTTTTTTACCCAAAATTCATGAAATGAAAAGGGTTTTTAAAGGAGATTCTCAGCTTTCCACTGATATAAATTATTCTTTACTTTGAATTTAATAAGTAATTATTATTCATTTTCTATTCAAATAATGACTAAAGTCCTAATTGATAGGGTGATTGAAAAACATCTAGAGCTTTCAAATGGTATCACATTTTTTGAATCCAAAACATGTGTCACATTCCATGCTTTCCATGCTATAGGATAAAAAAATAAAAAATGAATTTCATGAAGTTCTGACCAAGTTAAGGTGGTCAGACATATGAGTTTTTATATTTTTTTAAAAGTTATAATAAGAAATTTGTAATCAATTATTTACTCAAAAAAAAATTACAAAAAATATGCATCACATTGGGGCATGAGTCCTCTACTTATATTTAAAATCTTATAAAAATATATTACCATTTTATTGTGGTTAGGGTGGTCAGATAGACACCTACTTCTTATTTTTTCCTTGAAATTTAAGTACCACTGCATTGAAATTTCAAATTTTCACCAAATATGTTTTTTGTTTTTTTAAACAAACCTAGTATTTTAGAAACTAAATTCAATTTTCTACAGATTCTATTCTTACAAATTTTTGAAATAATATAGATAACTTATTCAAATTTACGTCAATTTTCCTAACTCTGATTTTTCTGAATTTTTTGCCACTTAAAGGCTTTTTTTTCCATGGTGACCCTGCACATACCCCTATATGTTAACAAATAACTATGTTTAGTAATATTTTTTTTTAAATATAGCCTTCTTTGTTCTCTCAATATGACATTTAGTTTTCCCATTTCCCTATTACTATCTTTACAAATAAACTCTCCACCTTCATACTAAACCAATTTAAATTCTTGAATTACTATTATATAAAAATTTATTAATATTAATTAACAAGCACACAAAAAATATGAATTTTAATATACACTCGTTTCAAGAAGTTTTAATATACAAAAATAATAGACAAATTTCACAATATCAACAATAAACTCCACCCTGAATATTTTTTTTTTTCACATGATATTGTCCTTTATTTCATTTGTTCTGATTTTCTGCATTGAATACAAAACTCTAAATTTCAACTAAAGTTAATCAACATATACTACAAACTTACATTTAAGTTTTACTATTCATTTTACAAATTTTTATCTACAAATTTTGTGGAAAACATTTTGTAAATCAATTGTTGCAGCTCAGTAAAATTTCACACCTACAAATGCTTTTAATTTGAACAGGGGGTAGAGGACTATATCAGTCAAAATTTATCCATTTTACAAAGTCACTTGAATGACTATTCTTGTCCTGATATCAATACTTTTGTCCTACTGGGACTAAAAATATTGCTTCCTGTTATAAGGCCTAATTGTACAAATGCGTATAGTGGATGACATATGTTATGAAACCAAGATACATGGAACAGTTGAACCCAAGGAGTAGGTTACTATTGAATAGTTTCACTTGCAATTGAGAGATATTAAACAATTTATATCTTTTCATATTAGTTGGATTAGGCCTATTTTCTAATTTTGTTAGAGTAAATTAGGAAAATAGGTGAACATTAAATATTTTGCAACTATTTAATCACTACATTTTGGTGGTGAGGTGGTAGGTACTAAAGAAATGAATGCATGTTTAATGCATCAAATTGTATGAGTAACACATGACAAACAATAGTGTACTAAATGTAAATTGTGTGAGATTTATAGGTGGGCTTCTGCGTATAGAAATTGTGAATGCATAGGTAATGCATGAGATTTCATAGAAGCGGTTGGTTTCATTTGTGCTAATTCTCATTTGTTTATTGTCTGTTGAAAAAATTGTGTGTTTCTAGCTTCACATTCCCCTCTTCCATGTTTGTTAAGTTTGTTCAACCCTTGAAAGCCGAAGAAGCCATGGAGTTTTGTTTGAGCAATTTTTCCAACAACTTACTTTTTGTGGCTAAATCAATAACCATTACCATTCACTTTATAAAAAAATATAGGTAATGCATTAAAAAAATTTAGCATAGAAATGACAACAAAAAGTGCCTTAAGGAACATGATATACTGGTGTTAGTGATAGGGACCAATCCAAATATCTGGTAGACTATTGTTTCAACAAAAACCAATACTCTTTTATATCTTTGAGAAAGGACTTTTTTGTTGTATAGGAATACAAAGCATCAACTCTCTATGTTGGAAAAATGAGCAAGTTACCTATTTATTTTCATTGATCTCACCATCTTGGTAGTTTCGATGTCACCATGCTGGTAGTTTGGTCTAGTACTCTAAACTAGTGTGTATTATTTTCTTACTTTCTCCAGTGGTTGATCTAGTATTCTACTCTGCATTTCTCTATGGTTGACAATTGTTGATTGCGATTTTAGGAAACTACTTATGGATGTTGATGGCATGCATGTTCAGAATATTATGTTCTTTGGTGTTCATATAGCATTTTGGCAACAAACAAAATGTTTATTCCTGGCCGACTTGGTAAGATAATTTTGAAATGATATAAAAATATTAAGCATGATATATTGTGTGGCCTAAGCCAACATATTGAATCATGCTAACAATCAAATTACATTTTAAAAATATTTTGTGGAGTTGACAGTTGATATCTTTTATAATAATTTGCATCTAATTAGGCTGACCTAATTGATGCTTACAATGGTTATCAAATATATATATGCATGTATGTAGAAAAGTTTAAGAGTGTGAATGAAATGGATAAATGAATGTGTGTAAGTTGTGTGAAGAAGCTGTGATAAAAAAGGCAACAATTGGTAAGTGAAGAGTGAAGGGTGTAAAGTCTGAATATTGAGCATCATCGAAACTATATTAGCACATGATAGGTGCATCTTACCAGTTCATTTTTGGGCTATAAAGCCTTACTCTATTTTGTATAATCTTGTGTAGGAAGTGACCCTCCTTGCTGGAAAATTAAATAAATATTTTTGGTGTTTGAAAATTATTTGTTATTTCTCTTCCTATTCATTGGAGTAGGTCTATTATTCATTTTTGTTCAAGTAAATTAGGAAAATAGTATGATATTATATATAGATTATAGAATTTGATTTGCTAGCAAGCCATGCATATCAAGTGCATTGACCACATGTCACCGACAACACTCACACAATTTGAATTTAATTCTTAAATACTTTCCATATTTTATTATGTTCTTTTGTATGTCATGTTCATGAATAGCATGTTATATCTCATAGACTGTGCCCAATTCCCTAAATTGTGCCTGTAATAGGAATCATTGCTTGCAATTGAAGTAAGGGACAAAGATCTATATTGCTACACATAGACTTAGTTATTCAACAAAAAGCTACAAGGTCAGATTCTTGTACCATTCTCCTCCTTTGTTTCTCATGAATTTTAATTCTTCCAATGTGTCTAAGAATTATGTATTGGAAGAATTGTGAACAATAAAGGAGAACACTAGTTCAAGAATCTGACTTTCCAAATAGAAAAATGAGCATAGTGAATGACATACCATGTAATTCATAAAAATGAAACTATTATTTTCCCAAAAGCATGTTACTTTTGCAATAAAATATATGCATAATTTTCTAAAACCAAAATCAATAATGGACATATTACATTAATCATGCATTCATTGTTGTAATTCCAACCAACCCACTGGAAAAGCTTGTACAATTTGCATCTAGTGATTAAATATTTGTCAAAATATATAATGTCATGTTTTCCTAATTTTCTTAAACAAAAATGAATAGTGGACCTGCTCCAACAAAGGTATTGATTTTTCCATTTCATAATTATGATTTGTCTACTATACTTGAAATTGAAAGGAAACAATTACATATGTATGAGAACTTTTGTCCTATTACTACTAGAAGTATTCTTTGTTGTTGTAATGCCTAATTGTACAAATGGCTATAGTAGATGGCATATGCTATGTAACCAAGATACATGGAACAGTTGAAGCCAAGGAGTAGGTTACTATTGCAATGGTTTCATTTGCAATTGAGACATAATAAACATTTTGTCTCTTTTTCTATTGGTTGGAGTAGGCCTTTTATTCATTTTTGTGAAACTAAATTAGGAGAATAGGACACTATTATTGAAGCAATAAATGCATGTTTAATTCATTAAATGATATGACCGATGGACCAAAAACAACCATCCATTAAATGCAAATTGTGCAAGATGATATGTTATTCATAAACATGAAAAATAGACCAATGCAATTTTTTTTCCAAACATATAGGGATTAAATACAAATTTTGTGAGCTTTGCTGATAGGTTGGTAGCTACTCAAGCAATGAATACATAGTTAATGCATTGATTATCTTAATAATTGACAAGACCTTGCTCAAAGCATCTAGTTTTCCCTATGATAATTCTTCTTTGTTACAATACTCATCTACTTCTTTGCTACCATTGTTCCATTTTTATGGTTTGCATACCATATGTCATCTACTATCCCCATTTTTCCCCTTGGCCCTTGTAACAATAAGCAATACTTCTAGTTATCAATTATCATAAACAAGAAGACTAGTTGCTCACCAATAATGCATTGTTCCTAGAATAAAGAACATGGAAGAGGGGAACCCAGAGCTAAAAACACACAATCTTTTCAAAAAATAATAAAAAAATGAGAATAAGCAGAAACAAAACCCAGCGAACACCTGAGATTTCATGAACTAACTATGAATTGATTGTTTGTGTACCCGCTAGCTATGGACAACACATCTTGAAAAGTTTGCATTTAATGCATTAAACATGCATTCATTGCTTTAGTACCCACCATCCCATCACCAAAGCTCACACAATTTACATCCATTGATTAAATATTTTCCACAATATATAATGTCCCCCTATTTTCCTAATTTACTTAAACGAAAATGAAAAATCTAGACCTACTCCAACCAATAGAAAAGGAGATAAACCATAATTTTGCATTTAATGCATTAAACATGCATTCTCTACTTCATTACGCACCAACCTACCACCAAAACTCACATAATTTGCATACAATGATAAAATATTCACCACAATATATAATATCCCCTATTTTCCTAATTTACTTAAACGAAAATGAAAAATAGACCTACTCCAACCAATAGAAAAAGAGATAAGCCATAGTTTTCAAGCACAAAAACTATGTGCTTAAATACCAACTATAGGAAAAAGACAAAAATATTTTAAACAATACAATTTCATTGGCCAAGCAACTATTTGAAAAGAAAATTCAATGGTTGCAATAGTAACTTTCTTTTGCTAAGCAGTACTTCTAGTTGCAGTGGCATAGAGGCATTGATATCAAGACAAGGGAAAAAATAATTTACTGCTTTTACAAGGGATTTTTTACAAAGCTGGGAACAATTTTCTATCATTCCTAAAAAAAAGAAACATAACTTATAACAAAAAGCTCCAGTAGTCAATAAAAATTTTATTCCAAAGGCTAATAGCCTATTTAATTACAAACTACAAAGTTTACTGAGCTATAAGAATTGATTTACAAAATGTTTTTCCTAGGATTTGTAGACCATACTATAATGCATCAATCAATGGAAAAATTTATTTCAAGTCAATATTTCCTTACATTTACATGTAACTTTTTCACCTGTACAACATATGTAGGACATGGAAGCATTGACAAGCCTTCTTAGCATTCTAACCTTATTCTAAAACAATGCTACTTTATAGGCTATTAGGATTGGTCCCTTTCACTAACATAAGCATTTCATGTTCCTGAAGGAATTTTTGAATGTCATTGTACTTGAAGTTGTGTTAGCATTGTATAAAATATATGCACATGTCTATTCAATGAGAAAATGTCCTAAATACCAAACCTAACTTGAAAATCCTATGAAAGAAAATTACTATTACAATCTTCTTATTTACAATTGAAACATAACAAAAAAAGCATTGCTTTGCTAAAAATGTTGACTGCATCAAATAAGTTTTTTTATAAAGTTTATGTTGATTGTTATTAATTTACACAAAAAAACTAAGTTACTAGAAAAATTGCACAAACAAAACTCAATCAAGTATCAACTGAATCTTTGTACATTTTACATTTTTTGCTTAAATATTTGTCAATCTTTATTATATCTTTCTATTGTTCTACTTTTATTTTATCTACCCTCCAATTCAAACTATAGTAATAAAACCATATATTCCCTTTCATTTAAATTATTAAATTTGATTGGCCAACTAGGTCTATGAAATGAAAAGCAAATGGTTGCAATAGTATTGGTATAGCATTTACTACATTCATTAAGCATTAATTGGTCTATGTTTATGAATTCCATATAAGATGCCATCCACTATGCTCATTTGTCTCATATGTTCCTATTATAGGAACCATTGTTTACAATTTCAGTGGGAGAAAAGCATCTACATTGGCACAAATATAGTCAATTGTTGAACAAGAAAATTGTAGGTCAGATTCTTGGATCATTGTTCTTCTTTCTTTGCAATAAAAAAATGTAATGTCTACACAAAATATCAACTCTATTTTACTGCACATATGTGCAAAGTATTAAATATTTCACATGTATACATATTAAATCCAATTAGCATTTTGAACAATCGAATACTTTGTGCATTCAGAATGAAGACAAGATATCAAACTATAGAAATGATAGACATTAATTATTATGAATGTGTAAGCTGCTCACTAGTTTGCAACATATACAATGTACTTTAAAATAATGAGATTTCTAGAGCACACACATTAAAGTAGAATGTTGGAGACTATTTTTTTGATCCGTTACAAGCACTGTTGAGCAATTAGTCTGTTGGTTTTTTTTTTGCAACCTTCAATCCTAAGGAGAAAAACAGTGCCTAGACTAGGGGATTGAATATTTAAGACAATGAATCTACATTGTCAGTAGATTGAAGACAAGAAAAGCCAATGAACAAGGCTATGAAATCCTTCTACACTTTGAGCTCCACAAGACTCAAGAGGGTGTTCCTAATTGTAGGCCTGAATGTATGATAAACTTATGCCAAGCAACAAATTATAGACCTATGAGAGTGGATAGTTCTCAGATATATGAGTGATGGGTATTTAATATCCTACCAGGTTCAAGTATAATCCCATTTGCATTTGAAAATTGTTGAGAACACATAATTTATATATCTTCATCTTAAACACATAGAGTGTTACTAGGTAAAATTCTCTCAAATTTAGCCTCTGTACTCTTTCCAATACCATGAAGAGACGAGGAACTAAAATGACATAAACAACAAAGAAAAAGGACCAAAGTAACAAATATTTAATATGATTTAGATTATTTCTGAAAATGATTTGGGTAATATCATAGATCATTGCCTAATCCTAAGGCATGGAGTCAAATCTAACATTATGAATGCAAATTTAAACAACTTATTTCAAATTAGTGACCCTTTAACAATTAATTCTTCACCTTAATGTAATCTCTCATATTACTCCATAATCATACATAAAGATCCATTTCATTCCCTCAAACCCACAGTAATTTGCATACAAAATTTAATTCTTAACTTGAAGAAACCCATACATAAATCAAACAACTGCAAAGAGATTGCAATGAAAATCCAACATATCCTTGATATATTTAATCCATATGCAATTTTAGAACACAAAATGGAGATAACTTCTACAATATTTTCATTAATTTGCTCAAACTAATGAACACTTGTTGACCCGTAGTTGTCATTGCACCAAAAGGTCGACCTGTTAATGCTCGATATAACTACCAAAGTTAACAGATCCACGAAAGGAGATTAAGCCATGTCACGAATCTTGAGGGAGCACTGACCATTTTTCAACAAACTCCCCTTCAGCGTTATCCAAGGGGATTCAAAACCAACACCTTTGTATCTAATACCAATTGTTGGCCCATAGTTGTCATTGCACCAAAAGATCAACTTGTTAATTCCCAATACAACTGCCAAAGTTAATAGATCCATAGGGGGTGATTAAGCCATGTCACGAATCTTGAGGGGAGCATTGACCATTTTCCAACAACACTGTCATAAAAGTTTGTACATTCATTTACTATAAGTAAAACCCCAATTCCCAACTAAGCATTCTCTATTTCATTCCCCTAAACCAAAATTTCAGAACCCTATACAAATAAGAAGAAGGAAGAAGATATAGAAGAAGGAGAAACCCTTAAACTACATTTGTAGTTGACACCTAGATCCATTCTTCCCCATTGATTTGTAACTGCATTTTCTTCCTAAAGAATCTTCAACCCACACCTAGGTTCATGCATCTTGCATTCACTTGCCCTCTAATAGAAAAATATTCCCTTCATGATGACATTCTTCCTTATGCCCTTGTTGAAAATATCTATTTGTGAAATAAAAAATCACCATGAGAGTCTTGTCTTCTCCTTTTTTATACCCCTACGATGAAAAATTATCAGCTTCATCATGAAAAAAAAATTCACTTGCACTTCACACATTAATTTCCTATGAGAAAACTTCATTCCCCTCTCCATTTTTACATAACAGCCAAAAAAAATCTATTTTGTAAAATCTTTACTCCAAGCAAGGAAAACCCCTATTTAATAAAGAGAATAATTTAATTCCACTTAATCAGGCTTTTAAAATCATTTGCCTATGGCATTTCACTTTATATTAAAACTTTACCTTTATTAAGTGAAAGCACTTATTCACTTTATTGGGAAACATTTTAAAAGTTTGAAAAAAAACTTTAAAATATTTACTTGGGCCCACCATGGCCTTTTCCCAATGCCCACTATCTCATTGCTTCTGATGACAGCACCAAAAGTTTGTGTGGGTTGGCGGGCAATTTTTCACCTTCCCACTTCCCCATGGGCTCATGTTGGTGTCATCCCTTCCTCTTGCAGGCTAGCAGGCTAAGGTGCAAATGCATCCACGTTGCCTCCATTTCTTCTATCCTTCATTGATGGGGTTTTCCCTAACTTATTCTTTGATTTTTGTTCTCATCAACCATGGCAGCACAAGTAGTTGTCTACAGTAGTCAACCTAAAATTGTATCTTCTTTTCATCAAAACCTCACACACGTCAGCTTGCCCTAGCCAACAATTGAAATGAACAAAAAATAGATTTATTAAAACTACCATTTTTTGGAAAACACTAAGAGCAATGTGTTCCTACCCCCTTTGAAGCATTGAAATGAACACCCCTACATCGGTGCACCAAATGTATTACTCCAATAATGTTCTCATATATTCAAGTCGTCACTGCACTATTCATCATGCATGCTCAAGCTAGACAAAATAGGAATCGAGATTTAGTGCCAAAGGAGAACCTTCAAATACCTTTGATACATACTCACTATAAATGAAAGTTTCCCTTTAGGAAAAGTATACATGCACTAAATTTCCCTACACAATATGCATCGCATACAAGGATGTTTCCTGTGGTAGCTCCTTGTAGCTATGTTGAAATTTTATTTATCATGCCAAGTCAGCCTCCATTCTAGTAGGCATGGCCTCATACCTTTGTAGTAGAAAGATATCCAAGACTTGTGCCAAGCATTTACAATGCACTTCACAATTCATTGAGCCTGCTCCTTTTCACACCATGCTTGAGCTTAATTCAATTGAACTTAGGTATGAGGTGAGTATATATGAGGGTAGGGAATACTCCTTTGGTTTTTGCTATCATTCATATACCCTTGATATAGAACACCTCATACATTGGATCCTTTCCCTCATTAAGAAAAGTTTCCAAGTGATTTGAATGCCCAAGTAAAGAGTCAACAAAAGAATTCTCCATATCAAACTTACTTGGTGCTACTTTGATGGCTCCCTTACTTTTTACACTTGAAATAGGAAACATCACACATTTGGTTCGGGCCAATGTTCCTTGATCCATTCAGTCAAACATAGAGGAGTGCAATAAAAAATTGTAGAATTTAGTATTGTAGTTGCCAAACACATTTGCTTGGAAGTTTCTAGAGTTAATTTTGAAACAAATCCATTTGATACATATTTCCATGCACTCATTTGAGATGATATTTCATTGAGGCTTTATGTTAAACATTTTTGTTGCATGTCTATGCTTCTTCATAATCAGGAAACCTATATAATCTTATCTTGTATAAAATATTTTCCTTTTCAATATCATTCAATTGTGCATAAGAATTTCCAATTGCAAGGTCATAAGCTTGTAAATTTTCTAGAGTTGAAGTGAGATTGAAATATTTGAAGAGTGAGCTAGATTTTTGGACAAATTGCTCCTTGTTGTCATGCTTTCAAGCTTATCTAATCATTTTATTTGCCTGAGTCCTCTCATTGAATGGACAGTTCTGGACATGCTCCACATTGGAAAGGTCATCCTTGATTTGGTTTTCCACATTGTCAAAATACATGATTAAAACCACACAATTTTTGCACATCACACAATAGATATTCTCTTTCACTAGCATCCAAATCTATGAAAGTTTTACTTGATTTATCTGTGTCATATGGATTTAAAGGAACTACTGATATATCATTGTCATCAACCTCAATGGGACTAATGTACCCAATCTAATCATAACAAGACTTAGGAATTTCAACCATGCCAATCCGATAAGGAGCTTGAGCAAAACAAGATGGACTTAATCTTTCAGGCACAAGTCTAAAATCCAAAACATACATGACAATAAACCAATCAATGCACTCAGTCTCTAAGGGCTTGAAAATATCAAGAGTTTTCAAAAAGGCATCAAGGAACCTTGCAAACAACACATATCTTAACTCTCCCTCATAATTGGGTAAAGCATGTTGGGTCCCCATGTGGGCCTAGCTAAAACAAAAAAATTTTTTGAAACAAAATTCACTTTGAATTGATTTGAGGTTGCTTGCATATGCATCTAAGGTAAGAAATTTGAAGTGGGTAACCATCAGATTCCATTTTAAGGAACTTTGTACTATAGTCAAAACAAGTCAAGTGGCCTCTGGAATTGCCCTTGAAAACTAGTCAAATGACCTCTTGAGGTTATGAAAATGCACAAGCATGCAAAAATTTGACCCAAGAATGTAGTGCAACAATTGGCTAAAAAAATAGATTTCAAGGTGCAAGATATTAACATCCAAAGTAGCTTAGTGAGACCTTTCTGCAACTATACCTATTCAAAACCAATTAGGGCTCACCAAGTTGCCACTTTGAAAAAACACCAAATCATCTCCTGAGGAACTGTCACTAGACACACTAGGTCATTTAGGTTCACTAAGTATGTGTGCAAGAGGGATTTCCTTCAATCATCATTTATCACAAGATATTGAGGGTCAAACTTGACCACCTTGAAACATTCTCAGAAATGCATATGTAAAAACAAAGCAAACTGCATTCATTTTTAACCTAGTAAAAATATCAAACCAGACCCTGAGACTCTGAAAACTTACCAAGGAGCATATGAATGTAAGGGGAATGTGGGTAACCAATACAATCATCATGATGATCATCCATCTATGAAATACCAACTTGAATAGGAGGCCACTTCGCAAGACTGAGAGTTTGCAAACAACAAAATAGTCCCAAAACCCTCCATCTTTGCTTTTCAAAACCCTATCAAAACTCATCATGGGAAGGTAAAAATGGAAATAAATTTTCACATATGTCACATGAGTAAACTCCCTAAGGGATTTAACCTGAAATAAAATGGGCTCCGAATTATTACCCTCCAAAGTAGGTCACTGGGGTAGATTTTTCAGGTGCACTTCTAAGTGTGCAAATCAACTTTTTTCAACATGAGCACTTCAAATTTGAAAATTTTGAAGGTTCCATTAGTGGTTCTTTCTGGGGACGTATGTTCCTTAATGAATAGAGTGAAAATTCTAAATCCTCTGGAAGAGCAGACAAAGTGCTAGAACCATTGGGCAACATAGTCTTTATTTTTTAACTTTTAACCTCACTTGGTGGCCTCAGGCCACCAAATGGGAAAGGGAAGTCAATTATTACCCCTTTAAAACACTAATATATTAAAAGAGATTATCTATTTTAATCCATACTTTCCTTTGTCAAACCACAACAAGATGAGTGACTTCATTCTTGCAAAGACAAGTGTCGGGCTACCTTTGAACAAGTGAGAACTTTCTCCTTGTTTAGCTCTACTGTTACATGGCAACCAAATGAAATAGGATGCATCACTTCCACTCATTTCATAGTCTGATTATGTGGCAAGTGACAAAATGTGAGGATAGTGATCAAGACTATTTGAGAACACGGTCTTATCACATTTACCAATTCCCTCACAATGATTAGGCTTAGAAAATAAATCTTGCCTTCAAAATAGTGTGCAATCCTTCTGTGTGTCAAGAAAAGAGTGCTCACACATTTGAAACTCCTTCAACTGAATTTCATCACAGTCAAGTGTATCATCATCCCAATAGCATAGCTTAGTCACATTATTACTTGCCTCAATGTTCTAAAAAACAATACTTATCAACACTCGTAATACCTTCATCACATTCAAATAATAGCATTCAAACAATGCATCAACATCCCAAAAAATGTTTCCTACTTCAAACTCATAGACAAGACTGCCATCATTAGTAATGTTATCACACACAAAAGTTTCAAGAGCGAATTCAAATGACTCATAATTTACTTCTGCAACAAATTCCTCATAATGACTATTTAAAACACATTCATTGTTACAAGAAGTATCATATTCAACACCACCTCTTGCTAAATCAATATGACTATCTAAAGCATACTGCTCATGAGGAAAACTATGAGTTTCAGATCTACAAAAAAAATCCTCATATGCATCCATGTGATTGACACAATCACATTCTTCAAGTGCAAACTCATCATAAAAAAATTCATTAGTTGTACCAATATTTGTCACTATATTTTCACTTTCATGTACAACTACATCAATGCTATCCTCATGAAAACATTCAATGGTAACTTCAAAATTAGAAAAAGGAGTGAAAGTAGGTGAAGAGTCAAACAAGAAAGATTTTCCATCTTCGCTAGTTATAGATCACTAACACACACATGCTCTACACAATCAACTACTTGAGTTGATTCAATCAATAAAAATCTTGCATGCATACCCTTTTCCTTTTCCACACTAATGCAACAGCTAGCAAGGTGATATTCCTCACTGTCAAGCTGAAAACCATCATGTGTTTCTTCATTATAGTTGCTTGTGAATGATTGCTCTAACTAAAATTCATTACTCACTTTTTCATTTGCATTTTATATACCACCATTTTCAAGAGTATTCCCTAGATCAACAAACTCCTTTGTCTCATCATGAATGCTTGCATCAATGCTACACTCAACACTTATACAAAAGGCAGGACCAAATGTACCATAGCACTGCTGACCCCACATCTTTTCTTCAAAAAGTTTGTTCAATTCATATCCATCATCATGTAATTGTGAGATCTCAAAAGTATTATCATCATCATTATTGAAATAATCTTCACTCAAATAGATAAATTCTACCTCTTCCTGATGAGAGGAATCACAGTCACTAAGGATGCAAATAGAATTGTAATCATCTTGATCACCCAAAAAAGTGTGCTTTTCAGCTAGTTCCAAACCTCCATCTACAAGATCATTGTTCTCATCATGAAGACATGAAGCTTCATAATCAACATGATTTTCAACTATATATTCAAAGTCCAAACATGATAAAATACTTGAATTATCATTTGCATTATTGCATCCCTCTTTTGACATAGAAAATTGGCTCTCTATTTCTATATTTTCAGAGCAAGTAGAAGAAACCTCACATGTTCCACCTATTTCATCATGACCATTATGGCTAAAATCTTCATGTGGGTATATTTCTTATGTAGGCTATTCAAAAACAACTTCCTCATCACCAAATGATGCATCATTCTTGTCTTTTTCTATACCATCTGCATCTATTGCACTAAGTCTTAAAAAAGTACCATCACATAATTGAGTTAGGAGATTACCTCCATATTTATCTATAATTTCTTCAATAATTGAAATCCATTGATGTATACATTTAAGATTAGGTGGCTTCAAGTGAGCTAGCATGGTGCTCAAACTTGAATCACAATTATCATAAAACAAATTATCAATGCAAAATAACTCATCAGGTCTTTCCGATTCTAGTATAGCAAGAAGAAATTTCATGAATTTATCATGAAAATCATAGATGGATTCATCCTCAAACCTTTCTATATCACAAAATGCATCAATAGGTGACAAATTCAACCTCATTTTCAGATTTCTCTTCATATTATTCTTGGGTATGCAGATTTCTTTCTTCAAACAAGTAGTCATCTTTCATTTCACCAAACTCATCCATGAAAATTTTCTCAAGCTTTTTCCATGAATATATGGAGTGCATTGGTAAACTAGAAAACCAATATTCAACATTATTTTATAAAGTTCTTACAAATAAAAATCATGACAACATCCTCTTCTACTATTTGACAATCTTCAATTACATCAATGAAACCTTGTACATGTCTTAATGTTGTTTCTTCAAAACATCTTCTAAACATAGGAAAACATTCATTAATTCTTCTTCGGATAGAATGTGGGTAACCCTAGATTTTACTAAAATCCAAAGGGTCGTATCTCTCACTAGTGAACACCTTCCTTTGAGGACATGACTATGTTCTAGGCATGATATTACAGCTTGTAGAGGGAGAACTAGGACAACAATGCATATTGCAAATAAAATGTATTCCCTCTACAACTAGTTTCTTCTCAATATCCCTTTCAGAATATCCTACTCTCATTTCCCTTTCTACAAGTATCTTAAAATACTAAATAAGGGACAGTATTAGCTAGAACTTTTTGTTGAAAACCTTCATATAGCAATATTATGTAACAAAACAAATACCTGAGAACTGTTGCAACCAACTCTTCTAAAATGATGTATAAAATTATGTAGAGTCACCACCTCTTTGAAAGAGGAAAAGATCTTCAAGCAGCAGAGAGCTTCTTCCAAGATCTAAGTATTTCTAAGTTCTCTCCACTAGCAGAGCACCATACTTCAAGAATACACCAGAAATTTTGCACTAATCTCCTTCAAGTATGTAGGTCCTTGGATCATCTGACCCAAAACTATAGATCATAAAATTGATTGACTCTTTTCAACTAATTCCCTAGTGGTTTCACCAATTTTTTGGTGACTCGAATGGGAAAATAGGATTCCACAATTGTCAAATCTCTGCTTACAAACTGTTTTGAAACTTTAATGACTCTTAAGGCTAGATGATCTTCTATCAGGGTTTCCTCAAGTAAGTCCCTAGTAGAGTCACCAATATGTTGGTTAAATTTTTCTTTCAACCTCCAATCCTAAGGAGAAACAAAGTTCCTAAACTAGGGGATTGAATATTTAGGACAAGGAATTTGCACTATCAGTGGATTGAAGACAAGAAAAGCTAACAAACAAGGATATGAAAGCTTTCTGCACTTTGAGCTCCACGGGAACTTAGGAGGGTGTTCCTAATTATTGGAATGAATGTATGATAAACTTATGCCAAGAAACACATAACAGACCTATGAGAGTGGATAGTTCTCAAATATATGAGTGATGGGAATTTTATATCCTACGAGGTTCAAGCATAATCCCATTTGCATTTAAACATTGCTAAGAACACATAATTTAGATAACTTCATCTTAAACACATAGAGGGTTACTATGTAAAATTCTCTCAAATTTAGCCTCTATACTCTTTCCAATACCATGAAGATACGAGGAACTAAAATAACTTAAACAACAAAGAAAAAGGACCAAAGTAACAAAGATTCAATATGATTTACATTGTTTCTGAAAACGATATGAGTAATATTGTAGATTAGTGAATAATCCAAAGGTATTTATTCAAATCTAAGATCAAGAATGAAAATTTAAATAACTTATTTCAAATTAGTGGCCCTTTAAGAATTAATGTTTTACATTGATGTAACCTTTCATAATACCACATAATAATACTTAAAGATCCATTTCATTCCCTCAAACCCACAATAATTTGCATACAAAATTTAATTCTTAACTTGAAGAAACCCATACACAAATCACACAACTACAAAGAGATTGAAATGACAAATCAACATATCCTTGGTATATTTAATCCATATGCAATTTGAGAACATAAAATGGAGATAACTTCTGCAATATTTTCATTGATTTTCTCAAACTAATTAAAACTGTCATAAAATTTTGTACATTCATTTACTGTAAGTAAAGCCCCAATTCCCAACTGAGCATTATATGTTTCCTTCCCCTAAACTAAAAGTTCAAAACCCTGTACAAATGAGAAGAAGGAAGAAGATATAGAAGAAGGAGAAAACCTAAAACTACATCTATAGTTGACACCTAGATTCATTCTTCTATGTTGATCTCTGACTACCTTTGCTTCCTGAAGAACCTTCAACCTGAACCTAGGTTCATGCATCTTGCATTCACTTGCCCTCTAACAGAAAAATATTCCCTTCATGATAGCTTTCTTCATTATGCCCTTTCTATTGAAAATATTTGTTTGTGAAATAAAAAATGTTTGTGAGAGTCTTGTCTTCTCCTTTTATTACCCCTACAGTGAAAAAATAGCAGCTTCATCATGAAAAAAACACTTCACTTGTACTACACATATTATTTTCTTGTGAGAAAACATCATTCCCCACTCCATTTTTACCCAGTAGCCAAAAATGCTTTGTTCTGTAAAAAAATTACTCCAAGCGAGAAAAACCCCTATTTAATAAAGTGAATAATTTAATTATGCTTAATCAGGCTTTCAAAATCATTTACCCATGTCATTGCACTTTAAATTAAAATTTTACCTTTATTAAGTGAAAACACTTAATCACTTTATCAGGCAACATTTTAAAAGTTAAAAAAAAACTTTAAAATATTTACTTGTGCCCATCATGGTCTTCCTTCCAATGCCTGCTCTCTCGTCGCTTTTGATGACAACAATAAAAAAAATTGTACACTAGTGGGCAAGTCTTCACCTCCCAACTTCCCTACAGGCTCATGCTGGCATCATCCCTTCCTCTCGTGCGCTAGTGGGCTAAGGTGAAAAATCATCCACGTTGCCTCCATTTCTTCTGTCATTCGTCGATCAAGTTTTCCCTAACTAATTCTCTATTTTTTTGTGCTCATCAACCATGGCAGCACAAGCAGTTGTTTATAGTAGTCAACCTAAAACTATATCTTATTTTCATCAAAACCCTACACATGTAGGCCTGCCCTAGCCAATAGCTGAAATGAACACAAAATGAATTTATTAAAACTGTCATTGGTTGGAAAACCCTAAGAACGATGCATTCCTACCCCCTTTGAAGCATTGAAATGAAAACCCCTGCATCACTACACCAACAGCTTAGCTCAACATGTAATTTGAGGGCACCAAATGTATTACTCCAATGATGTTATCATATATTCAAGTCATCGTTGCACTATTGATCATGCATGCTTAAGCTAGACCAAATAGGAATCAAGATTCAATGCCAGAGGAGAACCTTCAAATACCTTTGATATATAATCACTACAAATGAAATTGTCCTTTAGGAAAAGTGTACATGTGCTAGATCAACGTACACATATAGGAATTGCATTCAAAGATGTTTCCTACAGCAACTTGTAGCCATGTTAAAATTTCATTTATAATTCCAAGTTGGCCTCCATTATAGTAGGCATGGTTGCAGCCCTTTGCAGCAGAAAGATCTCCAAGACTTGCACCAAGAATTCTATAATGCACTTCACAATTCGTTGAACCTACTCCTTTTCACAACATGCTCAAGCTTAATTCAATTGAATTTAGGTATGAGGTGAGTACATCTGAGGGTGGGGAATACTCCTTATATTTTCATTGTCATTCATATACCCTCGATATAGAAAACCTCGTACATTGGATCCCTTCCCTCATTAAGAAAAGCTTCCAAGTGATTCGAATTCCCAAGTAAAGAGTCAACAAAATAATTCTCCATATCAGACTTACTTGGTGCTGCTTCAATGGCTCCCTTACTTGATGGAGTTGAAATAGGAAACACCGCACATTTGATTTAGGCCAATGTTCATGAACCATTCATTCAAACACAGGGGAGTACAATAAAAAAATGTAGAATTCGGCATTACAACTACCAAACAAATTTGCTTGGAAGTTTCTAGAGCTGATTTGTCATGCCCATAATTTTCTTGCCAAAAAAAAAATAACTAATTTTTTTTTTTTTCAAGCATATATAATCATTGACACTGTAATTGTCAAGATGAAATAACATGATTACAAGTGTTCCTTCCAATAATATTATCATTAAGTTTAAATCTTGTCATCGCATTGGAATAATAGGGTATATTAATTTGACTTGGTCAAATTAATTTAAGTAGAGATTAGTTTAACCTAATATAATTAACTTGTCAATTGTGTGAGTTAGCGGTTAAGCATTTAGAATACCACAATACTCAAATATCACCTGTATAAATTGTTTTATGGAGATATCTTCACATAACTTTTAAATTAAACCCCCCTTTTAACCAAACTCACATCTAAAATGTTTTGCTACCCTTGTTTGATCAATCTACTAAATCTCGAATTTAAATATTAAATAATTTCTATATGTCCTTCTACTAATATGACAGCTTTAACTAAGCTCTTGATTTTAGTTAGAAAATAACAAATCATTTAATTACATAGGTAATCCTCGATAATAATCGTATCCTTAATTAGTATGATTTTGAACCATCCGTTCATTGTTTATTTATTATCATTAATATTTTCCTATAGGATGCACTCCAACAATTTTTATAGTAATAACAATCATGTTATTGGTATGGTATTGCTACACCACTTTAGTGTTTCCATTTGTTACTGATATTATTTTTCCCATGTTAATAATAATGCTTACTCAAATAGTAATACCCCCCTGATTTTATATATTTAATTTAATTAGTTCATCTATGTTTCCTTAACAAAATTATGCATAATAAATCATCGATTAACCTTTAATGGCAACACTATTATTACTTTTTTTTTAACCCACTTTCTAAATATTAATAGTAGTACTATTTACTCCATACTTTAGAACAATACTAGTAATTATCAATTAGTAGTGTCATTCTTTATTGGACAATTGGAACCTAATACTAAGTATATTATTTAATCTTTATAACAAACAAACATATTATTCAATTTACTATTTCTATTTAATCAATTAAATTGATCACTATTTTATCCAAGATTAAATATGAGTAACATTAGTAACTTCATCTATCCCCCTCTATCTAATAATATTTTTGCGCAATTAAGAATTGTCTTAATGTAAATATAATTGCTACTTATTCACAATATTATCACTATTAACTTAACCAATTCTTAGAAATAATAATATTGTTACATAACCCATAATTAAATCTCCAAATCTAAATATTAATTGTGTTAAAATCAAATTGTCTAAACATTTGTAATATAATTATCTTTAAACAAACAATTAAACCCCAATTATATTGTTATCATATTGTAATAGCATTATTTATTCATTTTATTTATTTATTTATTTATTTAATAATATGCTTAAGTCTCAACAATAATAATAAAATTAGACTTATTCGCTTTATCATTACACTTAATACAAATACCTTTATTATCTGTTTTAGTTCATAAAATACGGTACCTTTATTATTATTCTTATTTTTTGTTCATACAATAACTCTAAATACTATGACTGTTATAAAATAATAAAACCAATTAACAATTATGTTACTAATATTGGTATTAACATCTACAATACTGCTATCTTTTGTTAATGTTAATAATAATGCTATAGACTATGATATCAAAAGAAGGCGAATACATAAATCCCAAACATTTGAAAACTTGCCACCTATAACAGTCTTGCAATTTCTGGAAGTAAATCTATTATTGGATATCCAATCTGAAAAGAAAACTGTACCATTGAAGCTTTTATGGGTGGAGTGACATTCCCTCTTAAATTGGCATAAGAAATGATAGGAAAATAAAAATAAAATTGGTGGACACACATTTCTCAGATATTGAAGATGGATACAAAACAATGATAGAAGGAAATATCAAGAACCATGGACTGTATTCTGCTCTCTATCTATATATTTATCAACACAGAATTATTGGTCGTTCCACATTAATAACATTAGTTATATTTATCTTTACGGAAGGAGAATCATATTCATTCATATTAGTTATGGAGTCGGCAGCTAGAAAAATACTGTCAATCTATTGGTACCAAGCCCCAGTTTGCCAGGAGAACCACTTTACTATGTTGGTTATCTCATTAGATTGAGAAATAGTTGCAGAAATTTCTAGAAGATACCTGGGATTAAATAGAACTAAAGTAAGGAAGGGGAAAAATATAGAGATTTAACATTGGTGTAATTTATTCGTTTAATTCCTGATCACATTGGTAAATATGAGACTAAATAATGATATTGTTACTTATGCCAGCTATAGAGACAATTCAATTGGTTGTGGTTTTTGGGAGAAGTAGATGGATGGTACTAATAGATCTCGTTGCCCCAACGCCTGAGTGAAAATAATCATATATGCGATTTCTACAGACAAGACCATAAAAATGACAATCCCTCCCTTAGCATTGACGACACTTTCTTGTTTGGCTGGAAACTTGGACTCAGTTCTAAATTGTGCTAAAGACATTTAAGAATTCTCACCTATCCGGATATGGCCTCATCTTGTATGTCATCTCATTTAAAGTTGAGGAAAACTGTCAATAGTTTAATGCTGAAAGGCAAGCTTCTACAAATTATTATCATCGAGCTATGTAAGTATTTTTATTTGATTATTCTTAACCATGCAATCTAAAGTGATGCCTCCCATAGCCAATAAGTAATCTCGAGTACAAGAATTTCAACCTTCATTTAAACATGGGTGCAAAAAAGTGTACAGGAGGGTACACCGTTCAGAGCCACCTCAGATACTATGGTGTCAATTCACATTTAAACCACCACAAATCTATCACAGTGTTCAATACCCAACATTTTTAACTACTAGATCGATGCATTCATCTATACGACCCTTCATCCACTAGACAATTTTCTACAAGTAGAGCATCTTCTATTAAAGGAAAGTGGTCAATAGGAAACTCCTATCCCTACCAGTTGATTTTTATGGAAAAAGACATCCTAGAACTGAGCATTTACAGCTACTTATTCAACTGCTGCATGACTATTTTGCAGTCAAGAGAATAAATTAAACACACTGTCCCTTGAGAAACACTCTACCTACTTGGCATTGGACGGGAATTATAGGACAAATTGGAATGAGTGGTAGACGTACAGTTTACACAGCCGACGACAATGAGGACCCTGTCCAAAACTCAGACCATTCAGTCATGATTTGAAAGGGAAACTCTGCCAGCCATCAATATACCTAAAAGACCAATGCCACTCACACTAAATATAATAATTGGTCGATGTGTCCACACTCTCTAAACTATCAAAGACAGTGAAACCACAATATATTCTAAATTTCTTGCCATTCACTTGCTACTGCGCCTTATCCCTAGCAATCCCAACTGTGACATTCCAGTTGGTAAAAAAAATTAGGCTCAAAGTGGGGCAACAACAGCCCTGAGGAAGACATTGATAGGAATTAGGAGCCATCCTATCATCTTCAATTTGCATTGAAATGAAAGAGAATAAAAGAGTTCGCAAATTATAGTGTGGGTTGACTCTTCCTGATTTTTATATATATATATATATATATATATATATATATATATATATATATTCTTATAACAAAGGGGATCTGCAAATATCTTATTCAAGTAGGGGCGGCCTGCTGTGTTTACCACCGATATAAATATTTTAGGTATATAAGTATTTGTATATATAAAATAAATAAATATATATATCTTTATTCAAGCATACATTGCTTATACTCAAACAATATGCTACCCAAGAATGTCTATTTTATTCCGCAGGTGGATAATATGTATGTCTCTGTATATTCTTCTTTGGAATGCATTCTCATTTACTAACATAATAGGTTTATAATTTCATTCCTGTAGATTTGACTTTTCTTTCCAAAATTTCAAATAAATTTAGCATCTTATCACAACTGGAAATTTTGGTTACTGGGTTTTTATTTTGCTTAAGTTTATGGAATATTACATTATCATATTGTCTCCTTCCTTTAACAAAAGGCATCTTATAAGGAAGGGTTGAGGATAACTTCACATTAACAACATTTTGTTCTTATATACTATGTATGCGACTAAAAATAAGATTCTTACCTTAAATTCCAAGTTTCTCTAACAGTTCAGCCTATACATAAAACATAAGATATTTCAAAGGCCTTTGCAAGGCTCACAGATTATATTTTTCCTTCCATTACATAAAAATACAAAACTTACTTCGGTCTCTTCTTATTACAAATAATGCATAAAATGAGATGACTATTAGATAGGGAACCAGGGCTTGGTCTTTTCATCCTTTTATTTGCAGCAAAATACTAACCTACAATATTGTAACAATTCTTAATATTACAATAAAAAAAACACACACACACAAAACCAATGGGGCTTGCTCTCCACCCTACCGTAATGGCGTCATGGAGCCTCGTGGGGTCTAGCCATACCCCCGAGCAAGGAATAGTTTAGCTCCATGATGATAAATGGATTCTTCTCTTAATTTTACAAAGAAATAAAACTAACATAGCACAAACTTACTGTATCTAAGTTCTCTACTTTCCATTCTCCACCATGATTCATTCCATATTTCACATCCTTACCACCAATAACAAAAGGGAAATAGTAGTAGGAGAGAATACTTCTCTTTATATGAGGAGGCTAACTCCTTGAACCTTCTTTCCTCTACCAAGCCATCTTGATCATTCTCTACTATCTCCATTAGAGTTCTCGAGGAGGAGAAGTGGGCAATGCCCAGATCTTCCATCTTCTTGAGGTATATAGGAATCTTCCAACCCTACACTCTTTCCCACAAGTGCTCACACATGTGTGAGTCTTGTTCCAATTCCAAGAACTTTTGGGGAGTGGGAAGTTGAGAGTTACAAGTCACACTTCCCAATCCCCAACACTTTTTGAATTCGTCACATTCATGAATGTGGACTTTTCAAGGGTCTTTTCACACTCCAAGGACAAGTTCACATGTCAAAAATGTTCCAAACCCATAGGTATAGGTCCTAGGGGTCTATTCTTGTTCAAAAACCAAGGAAATTGACTCAATAATCCCTTTTTAAAACCCACAAAAGGATCCATACGAATTTGATCCTGACCAAGGGTTCCAACCCCAACTTACATCTCACATGACACAATTTAATAACCTTTCAACCCAAAAGGATAAACATAGTAACTATATTTCCTCAACTCTAAAATAAGGAAATCAAATACATAAGCACAAAAGGGTGTCTTTCAATTTGTTCTCATTGGTTCTCTGTTCTCGTATTGGCACCCCTTCTCTTTCCTGCACATTACCAATAAAATCATAAGCAACAATCATATATCACATTAATTTGGTAACTAAAATAAGATTTAATTGTGCAACAATTTAATTAAAATTCATATTCATATTCATCATTTACAAGTGCCTCATACCTTCATGACAATGATATTAAAACATTTCAAAATGAAATACAAGCACATTTTCATGAAATCACACCATGCATTGCCTAAAATATATCTAAGTATCTATAAGTATATAACAAAATTAAAATTGTATTATTCACATGCAAATCGGCGTCTTACATCCCCCTCCCCTTAGCTTAGACTTCCTCCTGGAAGTCGTTAAGGTTTGAAAACATAATCCTCATATAACAATGCACATAAATATATATTAAAAATGTTAATTATTTTTATTTCTTGATGTGACAATCAAAACATTCATCTATAAGTGCACATTAAAGACATCCCTTCCATGAATCAAATATCTAAATACTTAGAGCAAAATTTCTCCCCATAGAATATTTATTTGATATATTCATAGTATAACAAATGTTAGTAGCCATCCATGTAGTTAACCCTTTTTTTTTTTTTAGCAATTGCACCAATACATATCCAAACACTTTAACATCCTTGGACACTCTTCAAGGTTTTATTTTACATCATAAACATCACTCTTGATGTTAGAAAATACTTTCATTCTCATTTCAATTCATGTCTCAAGAATAGTAGTCTCAATTTTATCTGTCACTTTCTTTCTCACATAATAGTCAAGTACTTTCACCTGCCATTTATTTATAAATACACCCATACATCACAAGGCTCAATGGGATTTAGAAGGATGGAGATTCTTGGATACCATAGCCATCAGGAAAGATGGTCTCAAGGCCCTTCTCTAAGGACCCTTCCATACATCTCCTAGGTACCTTCGCTTGTTTGTGTAAGGGGGTTAGCCTCCAAGAGGAAGTTACAAAATGAATAATCATAGAACTAGGGGAAGAATGGATTAATGACTGTCCCATACCAGTCCCATTCACAACCCCTTTCAAGTAATTTATAATTCCCCAATGCATCTACTCCCCCATACGACCTGCCAAGAACATACCTGAGATATGGCAGTTTTTTATAGATATCACATTACACCACACTTGCCAGCATTTAGCAAACAATGAGAAGCCTCAAAACCAAGAAACATAAAATCATAAACCTATGCTTCAATAAATAGAAAATTATAAATTCAAGAGAAACACTAAATAAAGATTAGTTGTAGTTGCATTCAAACATTCCAACTTAATTCAAAAATAGAAATTAAATAAGTCCTTGAGGCAATGGACTATGACAACCATCAAATGGCTAAATAGCCCCAGTAAAAGAAGTATAAAATTTAACATTACTGGCATATAATAAGACGAAACATCACTTAAGAAATTAGCAATAAATTTTTCGCATAACGAGCACCACGTGACTTTAGTAAAGCCACCTAAGGGGAGGATGGGAGTGGTGGTTCTCTAACCACATAAGTATAATAGCATGCAATAACTGGTGGTCCCTGACCACATAAATATGACTAACTGGTGGTCCCTGACCACATAAATCTACATCATTGGTGGTCCCTAACCACATAAATATAAGTAATTGGTGGTCCCTGACCACATAAATATGAATCACTAGTGGTCCCTGACCACAAATATAAATCTCTAGTGGTCCCCAACCACATAATTATAAGTAACTGGTGGTCCATAAAATTCCATCCTTTACCCATGGGTTATAACATCAAGGAATAGGTTTGCACTATGAACCAACAAGTGTGGCTCTCATATTTGGGGGAGAAGGCTCTGGTCAACATCCATGGGAGGATTACAATGACTCAACATAGATCCTTTGTCAGGACTAGGGACAACGCCCTGAGCTTGTAATTTCCCAATGGGAGAACATGTGCCTCTCAACCCCTATTTACACTAGCTAGCATCGCACTCCCATAAAGGGGGAACCAAACGCTAGGGGTACACATTTACCATACAAATAGGACTAACACAAGGGAATACATCACATTTCATTTAATACATACACATCCACACATTTAACACGTTTACATAAACCCACAACTAGCTAGCTTACATAAGGTCCATCACAAAGGGTACTCATAAGGAATCATACTTGACCTCCCTCACCCTTATCCCAAGTCAGATACCACGTATCCTATACTCGAGGCACAATACATTTACTGGTTTCACTTTACATGACCTAACACAACATGCTTTACAGAATTCATCATAGAACAAGAGTAGTGCACTTACACATTCTATTTTGCATAATCAATATTCACTTTTTGTTTCAATTTTGGAAATATCTTAGCTCACTTTGCATAAGTACAAGAAATCACTAGAAGATATGCAACTATAGCTTAAGTATATCACCCCATTTCCTAAAACTTAACAATGCATGGTTCGTCACATTATTAACACAAATGTTGATACACCATACACACTTTATTTTCTTTACACAATGTTCACTTTGTTAACATCTATCCATTGCATACTTGTAAAATAAATTTCCATATAATTCACAATTGTAATTTAGGTAATACTCAATTTTCCTACAATTAGCAATACATGGTGCATCACGCTTCATATCTTACTAACAACACATTTATGATCAATTTTTTATTTTTATTTTTTTTATATATATCGATACCACTCTTCCCCTTTTATTCAACTATATTTGTTATGTTCACTAACATATCAATATGGGTAATTCCATGATATTTTCTCAACATGCTAAAAAAAAAAACCAACTTCCTACTTAATAAGGGGTAGAGTCAACCATTTTCATTTGAAACATTACAGTATGAGAAAAGAAGGCACACTTAGTGCATAAAACACATGATAATTCATAAAATAGTGATTCTTACTAGTCATTAATATCCCTTTCAAGGCTTGCATTTTTTTTTCTATCCGGGGTTGAACCATTTAATCACATGTTATAACCATCATTTTTACAATCACAGTTCTATCTAACCTCATAACGAGTAAAAGTCTTAAAAGTTTTATCTACTTTGAGGTTTTTTTTTTGGCTTACATTTGGGTGCAAATGTTCTTCCATCAAAGAGTAAACATAGTCAATGGTATAGAATTCACAACATTAATTAGAGGTTTTACAAGTCTACTTTAGTGTCTCTTATCTATATATTTTAACTTTCCCATCACATAATACACCGTGAACCACACCTAATTCATTACTTAATTTATAACTTCATACAATTGATTATTCAATCCTGATGACGTGCACACAACCTTCAAGTTCAACATGTAGTTGAGTGTGTTATTACTTCATATGCATGGCATGCATCCTATCTTATTTGGGAAGCAACAAATCTCCTAAGGAGGTAGTAATAACATGAGTTCAAGATAATGTTTTAACTCCAATTTCACATTTGACAAGGTCTCAAGTCACAAATCTTTTTAATGTTTACTTACTACAAGGGGATAGTTTCAACACCATATTTATTGGTCCTCAACAATCTTATCTTAATTGCACCCTTCTATTGTCTTCACGTTTGACTTAAATCATAGAAACCCTATTATTTCATTTACTATTTAATCTCTAAACAATAGAACATAATAGTTTGATAGTTGTTATAGTTATATTAAGTGAACTAGGTCACCATTTACTTGCGAAAGTGCTTAATTAGTTCTAAAGTTTCATTATTTTAATTCAAGGTAGAATTCAATTTTTACCACTCCTCCAAGTTGAACTTACAATACAAAACAAGGCTTGATCATTAGTTGATGTTATCAATTTTTTTTATTTTTATTTTTACCTACCAAGTATAAGGTGAATCGTTGGTTGCTTCACAAGAACACAAATTAAGTCCTTATGTGTAAATTAAGATCTAGAGTAATAGGAAAGGCCAGGCTATTTGTGTCTTAGGCATATCAAGTAGTGTTTCATGGGTTTCTCAAATCCATACCCAAATTATGAGAAATCCCTTAGACTTAGGTCCATCCATTTACACCTTTAAAGTTTAATTATGATCTTTGATAGTATTTTAAATCTAAAATGTATGGAGTGCTCAAATTGTACTCAATACAAGGTTAAGAGATTTTCTATTGTTTTCACTCTTGTTATCATTTTGATTTAATCAATTTAGGGGTTTAGAACTTTAGGATCATTTAATTACAACCCTTAACGTATTACTCCTTTTATGGTCATATAATTATTTTCTCTTGACTAGTTACATGTTTCCATATGTAGTTATGATGTTCCCTCCTCAATTCATACCACAATTTGTATAAGAAAATATGTTGCTTCCTAAACACCCCAAATTTTGAGAAGATATGACATTACTATATTTAAGAATTATGGTCCTAAGAAGTCAACAAAGGTAGTGTTCCCCTAATAATACACATCGTAATTACTTATTCATGTATTTGAAAAAGCTATGCTTGAGAAGCTCCATTTTATCTTTCTAAGGTTCAAGGAAATTTAATGTTAAAGAGACTAATTAATGCTATAACCTTTGCTAAACGGTCCAATATGTAACTCAGGTCATTCACCTTATTTACTTAAAATGACAGATCGAGTTTAGATTGGGGTTTCTTCAATAAATACTTCGTTGACCCATTTATAATGGTCAATTCTTGATCCTTTAGTATTTTACAAACTAGTTGGGTTGGATAATTATCACTAAGTTCTTGTTTATTGCACCATTTAAGTACCTTAGAATTTCCCTTGCAAACATTTTATTCTGACTATCACATGAAGTGGTTTGCCCATTTATCCACACACTCACACTACTTAATTCTAAATTTAATCCCAAAGTTCCCTAGTGTTACAACCTAGGGCTCTGATACCAAGTGTCATGCCCATAATTTTCTTGCCAAAAAAAAAAAACTAATTTTTTTTTTACAAGCATATATAATCATTGACACTGTAATTGTCAAGATGAAATAACATGATTACAAGTGTTCCTTCCAATAATATTATCATTAAGTTTAAATCTTGTCATCGCATTTGACTAATAGGGTATATTAATTTGACTTGGTCGAATTAATTTAAGTAGAGATTAGTTTAACCTAATATAATTAACTTGTCAATTGTGTGAGTTAATGGTTAAGGATTTAGAATACCACAATACTCAAATATCACCTGTATAAATTGTTTTATGGAGATATCTTCATGTAACTTTTATATTAAACCCCCCTTTTAACTAAACTCACATCTAAAATTTTTTGCTACCCTTGTTTGATCAATCTACTAAATCTCAAATTTAAATATTAAATAATTTCTATATGTCCTACTAATATGACAGCTTTAACTAAGCTCTTGATTTTAGTTAGAAAATAACAAATCATTTAATTACATAGGTAATCCTCGATAATAATCGTATCCTTAATTAGTATGATTTTGAAACATCCATTCATTGTTTATTTATTATCATTAATATTTTCCTATAGGATGCACCCCAACAATTTTTATAGTAATAACAATCATGTTATTGGTATGGTATTGCTACACCACTTTAGTGTTTCCATTTGTTACTGATATTATTTTTCCCATGTTAATAATAATGCTTACTCAAATAGTAATACCCCCCTGATTTTATATATTTAATTTAATTAGTTCATCTATGTTTCCTTAACAAAATTATGCATAATAAATCATCGATTAACCTTTAATGGCAACACTATTATTACTTTTTTTTTAACCCACTTTCTAAATATTAATAGTAGTACTATTTACTCCATACTTTAGAAAAATACTAGTAATTATCAATTAGTAGTGTCATTCTTTATTGGACAATTGGAACCTAATACTAAGTATATTATTTAATCTTTATAACAAACAAACATATTATTCAATTTACTATTTCTATTTAATCAATTAAATTGATCACTATTTTATCCAAGATTAAATATGAGTAACATTAGTAACTTCATCTATCCCCCTCTATCTAATAATATTTTTGCGCAATTAAGAATTGTCTTAATGTAAATATAATTGCTACTTATTCACAATATTATCACTATTAACTTAACCAATTCTTAGAAATAATAATATTGTTACATAACCCATAATTAAATCTCCAAATCTAAATATTAATTGTGTTAAAATCAAATTGTCTAAACATTTGCAATATAATTATCTTTAAACAAACAATTAAACCCCAATTATATTGTTATCATATTGTAATGGCATTATTTATTCATTTTATTTTTTTATTTTTTTATTTAATAATATCCTTAAGTCTCAACAATAATAATAACATTAGACTTATTCCCTTTATCATTACACTTAATACAAATACCTTTATTATCTGTTTTAGTTCATAAAATACGGTACTTTTATTATTATTATTATTATTTTTTTGTTCATACAATAACTCTGAATACTATGACTGTTATAAAATAATAAAACCAATTAACAATTATGTTACTAATATTGGTATTAACATCTACAATACTGCTATCTTTTATTAATGTTAATAATAATGCTATAGACTATGATATCAAAAGAAGGCGGATGCATAAATCCCAAACATTTGAAAAATTGCCACCTGTAACAGTATTGCAATTTCTGGAAGTAAATCTATTATTGGATATCCAATCTAAAAAGAAAATTGTACTGTTGAAGCTTTTATGGGTGGAGTGATATTCCCTCTTAAATTGGCATAAGAAATGATAGGAAAATAAAAATAAAATTAGACACACATTTCTCAGATATTGAAGACGGATACAAAACAATGATAGAAGGAAATATCAAGAACCATGGATTGTATTCTGCTCTCTATCTATATATTTATCAACTCAGAATTATTGGTCGTTCCACATTAATAACATTAGTTATATTTATCTTTACGGAAGGAGAATCATATTCATTCATATTAGTTATGGAGTCGGCTGCTAGAAAAATACTGTCAATCTATTGGTACCAAGCCCCAGTTTGCCAGGAGAACCACTTTACTATGTTGGTTATCTCATTAGATTGAGCAATAGTTGCAGAAATTTATAGAAGATACCTGGGATTAAATAGAACTAAAGGAAGGGGAAAAATATAGAGATTTAACATTGGTGTAATTTATTCGTTTAATTGCTGATCACATTGGTAAATATGAGACTAAATAATGATATTGTTACTTATGCCAGCTATAGAGACAATTCAATTGGTTGTGGTTTTTGGGAGAAGTAGATGGATGGTACTGATAGATCTCGTTGCCCCAACGCCTGAGTGAAAATAATCATATATGCGATTTCTACAGACAAGACCATAAAAATGACAATCCCTCCCTTAGCATTGACGACACTTTCTTGTTTGGCTGGAAGCTTGGACTCAGTTCTAAATTGTGCTAAAGATGTTTAAAATTTCTCACCTATCCGGATATGGCCTCATCTTGTATTTCGTCTCATTTAAAGTTGAGGAAAACTGTCAATAGTTTAATGCTGAAAGGCAAGCTTCTACAAAGTATTATCATCGAGCTATGTAAGTATTTTTATTTGATTATTCTTAACCATGCAATCTAAAGTGATGCCTCCCATAGCCAATAAGTAATCTCGAGTACAAGACTTTCAACCTTCATTTAAACATAGGTGCAAAAAAGTGTACAGGAGGGTACACCGTTCAGAGCCACCTCAGATACTATGGTGTCAATTCACATTTAAACCACCACAAATCTATCACAGTGTTCAATACCCAGGATTTTTAACTACTAGATCGATGCATTCATCTATACGACCCTTCATCCACTAGACAATTTTCTACAAGTAGAGCATCTTCTATTAAAGGAAAGTGGTCAATAGGAAACTCCTATCCCTACCAGTTGATTTTTATGCAAAAAGACATCCTAGAACTGAGCATTTACAGCTACTTATTCAACTGCTGCATGACTATTTTGCAGTCAAGAGAATAAATTAAACACACTGTCCCTTGAGAAACACTCTACCTACTTGGCATTGGAGGGGAATTATAGGACAAATTGGAATGAGTGGTAGACGTACAGTTTACACAGCTGACGACAGTGAGGACCCTGTCCAAAACTCAGACCATTCAGTCATGATTTGAAAGGGAAACTCTGCCAGCCATCAATATACCTAAAAGACCAATGCCACTCACACTAAGTATAATAATTGGTTGATGTGTCCACACTCTCTAAACTATCAAAGACATTGAAACCACAATATATTCTAAATTTCTTGCCATTCACTTGCAACTACGCCTTATCCCTAGCAATCCCAACTGTGACATTCCAGTTGGTAAAAAAAATTAGGCTCAAAGTGGGGTAACAACAGCCCTGAGGAAGACATTGATAGGAATTAGGAGACATCCTATCATCTTCAATTTGCATTGAAATGAAAGAGAATAAAAGAGTTCGCAAATTATAGTGTGGGTTGACTCTTCCTGATTTATATATATATATATATATATTTTCTTAAAACAAAGGGGATCTGCAAATATATTATTCAAGCAGGGGCAGCCTGCTGTGTTTACCACCGATATAAATATTTTAGGTATATAAGTATTTGTATATATAAAATAAATAAATATATATCTTTATTCAAGCATACATTCCTTATACTCAAACAATATGCTACCCAAGAATGTCTATTTTATTCCGCAGGTGGATAATATGTATATCTTTGTATATTCTTCTTTGGAATGCATTCTCATTTACTAACATAATAGGTTTATAATTTCATTCTTGTAGATTTTACTTTTCTTTCCAAAATTTGAAATAAATTTAACATCTTATCACAACTGGAAATTTTGGTTACTGGGTTTTTATTTTTCTTAAGTTTATGGAATATTACATTATCATATTGTCTCCTTCCTTTAACAAAAGGAATCTTATAAGGAAGGGTTGAGGATAACTTCACATTAACAACATTTTGTTCTTATATACTATGTATGCGACTAAAAATAAGATTCTTACCTTAAATTCCAAGTTTCTCTAATAGTTCAGCCTATACATAAAACATAAGATATTTCAAAGGCCTTTGCAAGGCTCACAGATTATATGCTTCCTTCCATTACATAAAAATAAAAAACTTACTTTGGTCTCTTCTTATTACAAACAATGCATAAAATGAGATGACTATTAGATAGGGAACCAGGGCTTGGTCTTTTCATCCTTTTATTTGCAGCAAAATACTAACCTACAATATTGTAACAATTCTTAATATTACAATAAAAAAAAAAACACACACACAAAACCAATGGGGCTTGCTCTCCACCCTACCGTAATGGTGTCATGGAGCCTCGTGGGCTCTAGCCATACCCCCGAGCAAGGAATAGTTTAGCTCCATGATGATAAATGGAGTCTTCTCTTAATTTTACAAAGAAATAAAACTAACATAGCACAAACTTAATGTATCTAAGTTCTCTACTTTCCATTCTCCACCATGATTCATTCCATATTTCACATCCTTACCACCAATAACAAAAGGGAAATAGTAGTAGGAGAGAATACTTATCTCTTTATATGAGGAGGCTAACTCCTTGAACCTTCTTTCCTCTGGCCAAGCCATCTTGATCATTCTCTACTATCTCCATTAGAGTTGTCCAGGAGGAGAAGTGGGCAATGCCCAAATCTTCCATCTTCTTGAGGTATATAGGAATCTTCCAACCCTACACTCTTTCCCACAAGTGCTCACACATGTGTGAGTTTTGTTCCAATTCCAAGAACTTTTGGGGAGTGGGAAGTTGAGAGTTACAAGTCACACTTCCCAAGCCCCAACACTTTTTGAATTCGTCACATTCATGAATGTGGACTTTGGAGGGGTCTTTTCACACTCCAAGGACAAGTTCACATGTCAAAAAGGTTCCAAACCCATAGGTATAGGTCCTAGGGGTCTATTCTTGTTCAAAAACCAAGGAAATTGACTCAATAATCCCTTTTTAAAACCCACAAAAGGATCCATACGAATTTGATCTTGACCAAGGGTTCCAACCCCAACTTACATCTCACATGACACAATTGAATAACCTTTCAACCCAAAAGGATAAACATAGTAACTATATTTCCTCAACTCTAAAATAATGAAATCAAATACATAAGCACAAAAGGGTGTCTTTCAATTTGTTCTCATTGGTTCTCTATTCTCGTATTGGCACCCCTTCTCTTTCCTGCACATTACCAATAAAATCTTAAGCAATAATCATATATCACATTAATTTGGTAACTAAAATAAGATTTAATTGTGCAACAATTTCATTAAAATTCCAATTCATATTCATCGTTTACAAGTGCCTGATACCTTCATGACAATGATATTAAAACATTTCAAAATGACATACAAGCACATTTTCATGAAATCACACCATGCATTGCCTAAAATATATCTAAGTATCTATAAGTATATAACAAAAGTAAAATTGTATTATTCACATGCGAATCGGCGTCTTACATGATTCAACAAATCCATTTTATACATATTTCCAAGCACTCATCTGAGATGATATTTCATTGAGGCTTTATGTTAAACATTTTTTTTGTATGTCTATGCTTCTTCATAATTAGGAAACTTGAACAATCTTAGCAAGTATAAAATATTTTCTTTTCCAATATCAATTGATTTTGCATAAGCATTAACAATTGCAAGGTCGTAAGCTTGTAAATTGTCTAGATCTAAAGTGAGATTGAAATCTTTGAAGAGTGAGCTAGATTTTTGTAAAAATTTCTCCCTTTTTACAAGATTTCAAGCTTATCTCATCATTTTATTTTATTGTGAGTCCTCTCGTGGAATGGATAGTTCTGGACATGATCCACATTGGCAAGGTCATCCTTGATCTATTTTCCACATTGTCAAAACCCATGATTAATACCACACAATTTTGGCACATCACACAATAGATATTCTCTTTTACCAACATCCAAATCTATGAGATTTTTACTTGATTTATCTGTTTCAGATGGATGTAAAGGAACTATTAATATATCATTGTCATCAACCTCAATGGGACTAATTTATCCAATCTGGTCATAATGGGCCTTAGCACTTTCAACCATGCCAATCCAATAAGGAGTTTGAGCAAAACAAGATGGCTTTAATCTTTAAGGCACAAGTCTCAAATCAAAATCATATATTTCAATAAACTAGTCAATGCACTCAGTCTCTTGGGGCTTAAAATTATCAAAAATTTTGAAAAAGGCATTAAGTAACCTTGCAAACAACACATATCTTGACTCTCCCTCATAATTGGTTAAAGCATGTCAAGTCCCCATGTGGCCCAGCTAAAAATAATTATTTTGAAACAAAATTCACTTTGAATTGATTTGGGGTTGTTTGATTATGCATATGAGGTAAAAAATTTGAAGTGGGTAACCATCAGAATCCATTTTCAAGCACTTTGTACTGTAGTTAAAATAGGTCAAGTGGCCTTTGGAATTTCCCTCAGAAACTAGTAAAACGACTCCCTGAAGTTATGAAAATATATAAGCATGTAGACATCTAACCCAAGAATGTAATGCAACAAATGGCTAAGAAAAACATATTTTGAGGTGCAAGATATTAACATCAAAAGTAGCTCACTCAGACTTTTTTGCAACTGTACCTATTCAAAACCAATTAGGGCTCACCAAGTTGCCATTTCAAAAAAATGCCAATTCATCTCCTAGGGAACTACCACTAGACACACTAGGTCATTTAGTTTCACTGAGTATGTGTGCAAGAGTGTTTTCCTTGAATCATCATTCATCACAAGATATTAGGGGTAAAACTTGACCACTTTGAATCATTCTTGAAAATGCATATGTAAAAACAGAGCAAACTGCATTTGCTTTTGACTTGGTAAAAATATCAAACCAAACCCTGAGACTCTGAAAATAGATTAGGGAGCATATGAATGTAAGGTGAATGTAGGGAACCAATCCATTCATCATGATGATCATCTAGCTATGAAATATCAACTGAAACAGGAGGCCATTTCGCTAGACCAAGAGTTTGCAAACAACAAAATAGTCCCAAAACCCTCTAGCTTTGCTTTTCCAAACCCTATCAAAACTCATCATGGGAAGCTAAAATCAGACCTACATGTTCACATATGTCACATGAGTACACTCCCCAAGGGATTTGACTTGAAAGAAAATGGGCTCTAAATTATGACCCTCCAAAGTAGGTCATTGGGGTAGATTTTTCAAGTGTACTTTTGAGTGTGCAAATCAACTTTTTTCAACATGGGCACTTCAAATTTGGAAATTTTGAAGGTTCCATCACAATATACATCACTCTAACTATAAAATGGAACAATATATTATTTTGTAGTTTTCCTTGCAAAAGTAGATATAGATGCAATTAAATAATATAACATTGAACTAGACCCTGAAACCCTGTATAGACTCCACAAAGTGCATGATCCTAGTACATATCTGCATAGGATGTGCTTTTCCGTGAACCCAAGAACAAGTAGCAATGAAATCATCTTATGGGAAAACATGTTTTGTATTCAATGGCTATCCAAGTGCTTGAATATACAAATATGTATTTGGACAACGACATTAGGAAGAAAGTAGTTGCACTTTAACAAATTATCCAATTTGTTAGCATATTCTATATTGTTCCATGATGCAAACCTTGGAAAAATGAATTTTGAACCTTTTTTAATGGACTATAGACATAGACAACCATATATTAGTAATACATGCTCCAATGCATTCTCTAATACTATATCATTGCTTTGCAGAAAAATGATAGAACAAACAAAAAGACCAGCATAAAAAATGCAAGACATCAAAGAAGACAAGAGAAAACAGTAAACAACTTATTCTATTTCCCTATCATATGCATTTATGCATTGTCCAGATATAATATTTACATTTTCCTTCGTTCCTCTAGAACAAAAGTCAAAAAGACGATATCAATTGAAGACTTAAATGAAAAAACGTTGGCGACACATTCAAAGGTGACATCCTTTTTGTCTACAAGGCAACATTGGACAATGTCCAAAAAAAAAATGAGGTACTATGTAACTGTGTGTGGATCTCATGGACCTCAAAGCATAAATGACAATTACATTGAATATCAAAGAAAACCTTGTGCAAGAACATCAACAAAAAATAGTTCCAAGAATAGGAGTTTCAATATCAGGCTTCCAAATTGCATGTAGAACTTGTGACTGAGGGGACTATGATTGCATATTGATATTGACATAAACAAGTATAGTTGAAAGCATCTCACTTTTCTAAAGACTACTACTTCATTACATATACAACTATAAGCTAGCTACTAGCAATCACAAATCAATATCCAATTGGAACAATAAGTGATTTGGTTGTTTGTGCAAAGTTAGTAGGTAGCTAATTTGTTATTGATATCAAAGGAGGCATAGCAGAATCAGATAGAGTGTAGGTACAAATGTCTCCATAGCATAAGCCACTAATCCATTTTAACCCTTTTCTATAGCATTGTGGGCTCAACTAAATTTCTTTTGCAAGAATAACTAACATTTTTATCACCACACAGTTGCAACTACATCCATCCCATCAACATGAATACTTGTAAATAAAAGAACAACTATACAGGAACAAAACTCCAACATTTCTTTTCAAGAATATCCTAAAAACCAAAAATCAAAAGAACATGTTCCACATGGGCCAATCAACATTTATTTGCAAATTGAATAACAAAAGAACAATGGACAACCTAACTACTTTTATACATTCAACATTTATGGTGACCTTTTAAATATCTTGTCACTCTCTCAAATAATATTTTTGACACTTCCTCTTTTAACAATTTATGTTCACATGTTTCAAGATCTAGGCACATTAAGGGCAGCAAACACACTTTTAAATCCATTTGAGTCTTTTTACCTGATTTGCAATTATAAATTCAACACTTATGGTATGCTCGAATAGGAAAGTGCTCATTGCAACCAATATGGAAAGGAAGTGAGTTACATATACTCACTTCATCCTCAAACTATCATCATAACAAATGACAAGCAAATAGTCCATTGTTTGGTTCAAAACAATGCCATCCAACAACTCTTGCTCGCTTTTCAAAACATGAAATATGAAGACTACATCAAGGACAAATCAGCAGTTATATTTTCACTATGGGACCTCATCACCAAAGGCCATTTCACCCTCAATCAAAACAATGCGATAACACATGCTATTTCCCTAACTAAATGAACATCATATGCTACAACAAGGTACAAAACAATACTAATACAAATACTTTTTTTGTCTTCAATTTGCAAAGTATATTTAAAATTATATAAAAGTATGGTTTTCTTACTAATCACAATAATTCCATTGTAGGTGACAAAGAAACATAATGAATTGCAAAGCTACCTGCCATTGCATTAACCTACACTTCTCTTTTCTATTATGCTTATATTCCTAGCTCTTTAGCCTATATGACTAGATTTCATATTTTATGGATTAAAACTTCTTGCCACTCTCATTTTATAGTTGACATGTTTTTCCTTTATATGTTATGCAATGCTTTATTTTCTCATTTTTCCCTTAAAATAGCTTAAAATCCAATATTACAGCTTTTAAGTATGCTATATATATGTCAGAAATATGAAACGTGCATGTTTTTAATGGGAAAGTTACTATTTCAATTATTGCATTTCAATTTTAGATACTTGGTTGGCCAATAAAATTCAATAGTTTAAAATATTTTTCTACCTTCCTATAGTTCCAAATTTAAGCATGTGTTTTTCATGTCTCTGATTTATCATTTATCTCTTTCCTTATCATATGGATTTGATCTCCTACTCTTCTTTTTCTAAGTGAATAGGAAAAATAGAAACACATTATAAATTTTGTCAAATATTTAACCATTAAATGTAATTTGTACACATATTTGCTGCATACTTGATTGAGTTTTGATTGAGCTATTTTCCCACTTAGTTCATATGCGTAAATCACTAAGCACTAGCATCCACTTAATAACAAAACATAGGGAATGCACAAAAAAATTTCAGCAAACCAACAACACCCAAAAGTTCCTTCACAAACATGATATGTTGTTGTTACTCAAAGGGACCAATCCTAAATAGGAAGGTTTTTGTATGCTTCCACATCCTCCACATGTTGTACAAGCAGATCAAGTGCATCAATGGTGACAATAGTAAAGCTATTACGTGTAGATGGGAGACAATATTAACTTGAATATGTCTCATCGGGAAATGGATGTAGTACATTTTGTTTGCTATGTAACCAAAAAACATTAAAAAGTTGAAGCCAAGAAGTAGGTTAAATGCAAATTGTGTAGGCTTTCTACTTAGGCTAATGCATTCTACAATAGTAAATGCATTGTCCAGTTTCCAAAGTAAAGCAAAGCTTCTTTAGAATCAGGTCAAAATGCTACATATGTGTAAATATGAAAGCTTCCTACTGACAACATTTGCTTGAAACAAATTTGTTCACTGTTTTATGCAATCAATTGTTATGGCTCACAGAATTTTCTAGTCCATTATTAAATAGGATCCTAGCACTTACAATAAATTTTTTATTAACTACTAAAGCTTGTTTCCAACAACTTTCTTGCTTATTTTTATAAGCATTAAAAAAATCTCCCCACTTTCCTAATCAAGCTTTCAAGCAACACTAAGTGCTTCTAATTCAAGCACAATGAACACGACTTTTTTAGTGAAACTGTATTCATTCTGCAAGCTTAGCTAACTAGAACCCTTCTCAAATCAGTACTTTTATCCTCTTTCTACTACAAGTATTGCTTACTATTATAACACCTTCATATTTGCCAAAAAAACTCATGTATTTCTATTTTGCATATTTTCTTCAAACAAATTCATAATTACAACCACTCTAGGGAATAGCTAATGTACAATCTGAGTAATGTACTATGAAAAAAACCTTGCATATGGATTGTATATCACATGATTGAAATTGTGCACATCTCTGATTACAACATTATTCCAGCTTACTTATGGGCATAAATTAGACATATTCAAATAATTGGTATAATTTTTACAGAAATTCAAAGAATCAAACATCATTGCAAAAAAAAAAAGAGAAAAAACATTTGAAATTCTGACCTCACAGTCTCTTCTTCAAGAATAAAGTATATTTTCACCTGCACAGGTCTTTGTCTCCCCTCCAATTCTAGAAAATGGTTCATATTACAAGGACAATTTGAACAAACAACTATAGTTGATGACAAACAAAATGTTATTCATAAATATCAAACACAAAAGCATATGACAAAATTAACAATAAAATGCAAGTTGGCTCATCCTTCTCACAATATGCACTTCATATGTCTGGATTTTTGCTCAAAGGAAAGTTCATGTTACAATCAATGCATGATAACTGCATTTGATGCATTCACAATTAACAAGACCTTGCCCAAAGTATTCAGTTTCTCACATATAACCTCCTTCTTGGCTTCTATCATTTCATGTTTATGACATACATAGCATATGTCATATACTGTTAGTTTGCTAGGGATTCTAAGTTAGCTTGAAACAATCCATAGTCAATGCATTGAATGCATTCATAGTTAACAAGAACTTGCCCATCCATATCTAGCCCGCTTGTCAGCTTTTACTATTTCATGTTTATGACATACATAGCATATGTCATGTACTATTAATTTTGAAGGATTTCCACGTTAGGTTTTCTAAACAATACAGTAATAGAAATCTCCATTTATTTTACCAAATAATGAAATTTTTTGTACATTCACTCTTTGATACTCTACAAAGCAATAATGACTTGTATGGTATTCTCCAATATTTGATTGTTCTTCTGCACGTGTCCTCTACCTTTGAAACAATAATACACTTCTCTCTACACCAACGCTCTTCACAGGATTTAAACATCATATTCTTATGCATCAATCAAGTGACAAATTTCTCTTAAGTCTATATTCTCACAAGTTTACATATAACACTCTTGACATTCTCACTATCCATGCACTCTCTCAATGTTTGGAAGATATGCAGTACAATGAAGAATAGACAAGCATTCTCATTCACATATGTTCACCATTAACACATTATGAGGTATTGGAATTCCTACATACCCCTAGCCTCAGCATATTGTGTTTGTCAAGGTACTTTTCTATGTTGTTTCACTTCCTTAGTGCATCACTTTAACGGTTTGATACCAATTATTTTTCCTCCCACATCTCAATGATGTAAGATGATTAATATTTGAAAGAAAATTAATTAATATTTAAACCTCCAATGTACCTATAAAGCTCTTATTCCTATTCACTTTACTTTTTATGGCCTATTTTTCATGGGCATATGTTCTTTTCTAAATTCATGGTAAATAAAATTAATTATAATTAGACTATTTATCTGAATGAATTGAATTTTAAAATAGTATTTAAATATAATTTTAAGAATATAAAGCAGGTTAAAATATTTAGCTATATGCTGTAAGAATATATTCTATTCTACCTTGTACTCAATAAATCTATTCTATTGTACCATATCCACCAATTATATAATCAACATCTACATGAACATTTACAAATATTACTATTATTTGAACACAATAATATGGCACTAAAGAACTTAAAATAATTTTAAATTTTTAACTTAGTACTAATATTTATATTTTATATGTCTTATCTATATAATAAAATAAAATATGTCCTACATGTCTAGTCAAACCCATTTGCATGTCAACAAATAACTATGTTTAGTAAATAACTTTTACTCCTACGCATAGACAACATTTGTTGAATTTTGATTTTAATAAGGTGCTTGACCAATCAAATTGAATTGTTTAAAATATTTTTGTCTTTATCCTATAGTTGAAGTAGGTCTATTATTCATTTCTATTTTAAAAATTTTGAAAAATTAAATGATCTTAATAAATTATTGGCTAGAGCATTATATTAATGTAAAAGCATTCATTTCCCAAATCTTCAACCATATTTTTTGTTGCCCCTGCAAGCTAAAATCTCTTCACTTGGTGGTAGGAACTTGGTACATTGTGTCACTTGTTAAACTAAATACACCTCCATGAAACATGATATTTACCTTTATTAATGCCACACCTAATAACCTTCTTTTTGGGTTTATTGGAATGCTATGTAAAAGCTTAAGCATAATATTCAAGCTCAAGCATATATGGAGTGGATATGGAGTGGGGCGCGAGGCCATCAAGTGACCTCAAGATTTTTGTTGATACTTCGATACTTTATGACCACCCTATATAAATCTAGATATGTCACATTATCAATGGATAATAAATTATTTTAAGTTAGAATATTTATGTTTTGTCCTTTATGATATGGTAAATAAGACTTAAATTCTTATATGCCACTTGTATGTTGTATTTGAATAGTACATCAAATTGTTTGTGTTAATGTTTGTATTGTGTCCACATCATATCAATGTCAATTCATTTCATTTTATAATACCCATTTATTATTTTTATAAGGTGTTCTTATAGATTTTTTTTTTTTACTATTAAAATTTCATGTTTTTATAAACATTAGAATGTTGGTTTTGGACTCTTCCATATAATATAATTTTCTTTTGGGGTCTACTCTATGTATTTAAAACATATTATTCGATACTTTTATTTAGACTTGTAATAGACTTGAAATTGCACCGATTATAAAATGTCATCTTCTACCTTTTTAGGAGGTTTTATGCATCATCTATTGTAAACACATAGTAATGATAAAGTTTCAGGCCTTATGTCTATTTGAGAGGGTTATGCATATCATTTTTGAAAATATTGTAATGATAAACTAATTTAAAATTCCAATTTTAGAGGGCTAGTATTGGTTTTATTACTTGTTGAGCTTCTTGATTTGTCGATTATGTGACTAAATTTTAGGAGTTAATCATGGGTATCAAAAAGCATCACTTTGTAATCATATTAGATGGCTTCATCTTTTACCCTATTTCTATTGACTAGTTCTTGACGTCACATTCTTTTAGTGAATCTTTCTATGGGATTAAATATTTAATATATCTTGGGATTCATTATGTGTAGTGTTGATAATGACATCATGATTCCCAACACTCACAATGAGTTCCCATGTGTAACACCCCATCGTACGAACCCCAGAGGATAATTAAAAACAACAATTATTGTACATTTTTTTTAAAAGTAAACATAACTTACATGAAATACACATTAAGTCATGAAACTCAATTAAACAAATTCATTTGCATGTACACCTCTTGGGGTACATGAGGAGTCATTACAAAACTTATACCACACAACAACGACAAGTAATGAAAGCAAAAGATATAATCCATAACAAAGTAATCATTTACAAATTTAACATGTACATGATAAATCATAAATAACCATCTACGTACATATAGACAACATATACATAATTAACTTAAAACTCATAAAGATAAACTCTCTATCATCATCATATAAACTCAAGGAACACATTTCCATAGATACAACGTATTGAACAACAACAACCATGGATCAAAAGCCATACAAGGTATAACATTACTTTCCATTACAATGTTCAACAGTAACAATGATACAATAGTGTTATCCAACATGAACGAGAATCCAAAAAGAATGATAGAGCTAAACAGATGAATACAAAGTATCATAACTGGCTCAAAGATGAATACAACTCTGGAATCGTTGCAACTGGCACCAATCCACACCTCTTGATCATCGACTGTGGACCCAATGGGGTGCTTAGCATGAACATTCCACCCGACCACATGGGTCCGAAGACCCACCCCCTGTGCTAAGGAGCTGACAAGAAAGAATCCTCAACCAAGATCAACCAATAGAAAACCACAAGACTCAACATCATACAAGAGTGACAAAAAAAAACTCAAGGATAATCACAACACCAATAACCCACGACCAGAAATATGACATCCAAACATGACCTCAATAAATCACTTCAAAACAACAATAAACCACTACCAAAACAAAGCAACAATAAATCGTAACATCAATAAATTGCACCCAAAACATAACATTAAACCACTTTCGAACATCCAAAACATAACAACAATAAATCACTTTTCAGAGGCTTGTAAAGACAACAAATCACAAGGGGTACTAGGGGAGAGTGTCATCGCATAGTCCTACATGGGTTATCCCGGCCCTTCCTCCAAGCGTCGGCTCAATCCAGACTGCCCGAGGTGCTGGCCCTCATCTATGGTTATTATGGCCCTTCCTCCTACTTGAGGTGCTGGCCCCATAGGGTAACTCATGCGGAGCCGTTAACCTCTCATGAGGACAAGGTAACGACTTTGCCAACCATGGCATTCTCAGTCTTCCATTAGTCTGTGATAGCCCTAAAGGATAGACGAGGTATCCAATTATTATCTTCCATGTTTTTCTACCCATCCCCCTAAATTCTATTATTAGGTTTTTCACTTGTTACACTACTCTTACGTGGGTTATCTTGTGCTCTTCCTCCTATTTGAGGTGTCGGCCCCCATGAAGAGCCACTCTCCTTAGAGACCCAAACATAAACCAAAACCCAAGGGTTGTGCTACATAAAAATAACATTAGATCACAATAGAGAAACATGCGAGGCATTACCCATCTCACTAAAAACACATAATCAGAGTCTCAACAATTCTTGTACAACCCTTTCAAAATCATGATACCAAAACACTTGCCACATCAAGGGCACATAAAGAGAGAACATCAACTATCAATCATCTCCAGTCTTTAGAAGCCAAAAGTATGACAACCCACAATGAGGGTAAAATGAAGCAACAAGAGTTTTTCCCCAATAATTCCAACACAAGGATAAAATTTCCCCCAAACCTGAGATTAACTCAGAAAAACCACACAAAGAAAGTTTCATCAAACCCCATCCACAAAATCAATCAACCCTAAAACACAAATACAATCCACATATCAACAATGGTGTCACCTCAAAAGGGATTCACAAAATAAAATCAACCTTTAATTTAACAATAATCACTCAATATCCAAAATCCACCAACTAGGCATTCCACAGGAGACCTCAATTTTCTCCTCACGAGAACCCCTTACAGTGGCATGTAAATCACCTTCATAAAATCAGCAACATCGCAATGACAACAATTATCTATTCACATTCTCTATTAAAAGAAACCAACCTACTCAACAAACAAAACAATTACAATCTCAAGGTTCTAAATAACTATCCATATAAGAATCTCATTTATTAGAAACTCGGAATTTCATAAAGTTATCCCCTAACTAACAATCCAAGTGAAATAATTAAGAAAGAAATCTCAATTCAAGAACAATTTATTTCATTTATGCAAATTTATAAAACTACCAAAATGAAGGAAAATAGAGTTTACAACAATACTTAACCATGACCAAAGATGCCGATCAATTCTAATATACACAATTCCACTATTAAAGAGTTCAATACAACCACTCATTACAATATTACTAAATGCAACCATATAACTAAACTCTCCAAGGATCCAAAAATATAAATAAACCATTTCCCTCTAAACATTGATCCCCTAATCAATCAATTTACAAATCAATTTCACTAACCAACTATAAGGTACTATAATCACTAATCTTTTAATCATTCCATCCTATCTATTTTATAAAACTACATGGCTAACTATATTTTGTTTCAACAATTCCTAACTAGATATCTCTAATTTTCTTTATAAGAAGAAAACCAACTATATTTCCAAACATAACCCCACCCAAAGCACAACTTGTGAATAATAACCAATATTCAATCAACAAATAATCAATAAATTGTAACATGATTCCTATTCAAAATACTCATTAATTGAGACCACTATTTTACATTCCTTCCAAATACACATTAATCCCACAAGCAACAGATAATTTTCATCCATTTACCTACAATACAGAAATCATAAACATTAAGAATGCAATCCTTAAGGAATTCAAGTCTTATCCAATTAAGCTAATTTCCATAATTACTAAAAAGGAAGAAAATATAAAATATGAACATATTCCTTTTATTTTTAAAACAAAACAAAGATTCTATATTCATTTCTAACTTTATTCAAGTCATATCCAATTAGGCGAATTTCCATAATTATTAAAAAGGAATAAAATCTAAAATAAGAACATATTCCTTTTATTTTTAAAAACAAAACCAAGATTCTATATTCATTTCTAACTTTATTGTTAAACCACTTTTTAAAGAAAATCAAAGAAAGAGGAGAGGCCTTAAAAGCTATGTATGAGAACTAAAGATATACTCTTTAATGATTTTTCCCTTAGTTTTCACGTTTCCTTTTCGAGATCGCACCACTTTATGCAATAAAGTTTTCTTACAATTTTGACTATATTTCACAATAAGGGAACTAGCAAGGTTGCTAACATAGCATAATGAATGGAAGAGGGTGTGCAAGACAAAGAAACTGGCTTGACGAATGAAGGCGGTCGGGTAATTTCAGATTCAAGACTTTTAGTTAGTTATGTGAGAGAAAAGCAATCTATTACGCCGCCCCTAAATCCTCACCTAGATTGTAGCAAAAGGGAGATTGTTCAGGGAGATATGACCATTCCCGACATTTTAAACAGATACCTTAACCTTGTGGAAGATGAAAGTGATGCAACAGGAACAATATGAAGAATACAGTTGCATTGTAAGATGCGCACCAAAGCCATGCATGTAGAGCACGCGACATTCGTGCGTGAGAGTGGTGTATACATCATGCATTGGGGTTTGCAAGGAACACAAGAGACTAAGTTGCAAGGATCAAAACCTCATATCGTCTTAAACAATTAATACCTCAAATCATATATAAATATTTATCACAAACTTTAGCAACATACAAATTTTAAAAAGCTTTCATCAGGAGTCAACAAGTGTAGAAAAATCAAAAGTACATCCAGGGATGAACACAACACAACAACAACCACCCAATTAAAGTAACTATAAATCGAGGAAAGGAAACTGATTAGAGTCCTTCAACAAATGGAATCATCCATAACTGAAACATAACAGATACCAAGCTTGAGCGATTGGTTGGATATAGTCTACGCCAGATGGTCATAAAGAAACTGGATACACAAGAAAGAATGAAGAGGAGATGCTTTGTGCGTCAAAAGGTAGGATAGAGGAATTACCCATAGTGGCATCGTTCTTGCAAAGGAACCACAGAGGACGCCAAAAGAGACTAACACTATCGAATTTCACACAATAAGCAGCCACCATTTTTCTTTTCTTTTATTTTTATTTTTATCATTAAGCATGAAAATGATATATTCAAAGTATAACAGACATACCTCATTCGTGCTTCAGGTATTTCGAGGACAAGCTATAGTTCCCAAGATTTTCAAATTCGTTTCATGCAAGGCAGATCCCCACTAGGTAGATCCCATGATTTGTAAACACGAAACTCTTTTCCATTTCACCGATGCCATTGGCTTAAATACTGAATATAACATATGGCTATAAACTCCCCATCACAAAAGGGCCAAGAAAATGTCGACCATTATCAAGTGCTAGTTTTGATATCAATCCAGTGAGAAGGTCAAGGCACAGATCAATGGTAGCATGACAGCTATCGGACTCAAACAATATCGTTATTTCCCAGTAGACACAGTGCCCCCCCCTGGGCCCTAACAAGAATCCCCTTTTAAAGAAAATAATACTTTTTGACGAGATAAGATTCGAACTAAAAGGAAAATCAACTAACTTAAGCAAGTTTCCTGTTGGCAGTAGTTTGACGTTGTGCATGTGCCAGCAAGCGACTCTTCCTGTCTTTTCTTGCTTTCACATCTCTTCAATACTTATCTTTCTTATTTGTTAAAAGTCACTTGATTTTTCCCATCTTTTAGGCTTTACCAATAAATCTCCACCTGTTCTATCTTTATTTTATTTAACAACAATTTAAATCTTATCTTCTACTTTCATATTCAAAATTCCCATTTTCTTATGATTAATCAATTATCTCTCAAAATGATAATTTGTCAACTTTAATTTAAAACAGAATTCTATCTACACAATTTAAATTTAGTATTTCTTAATGACTTAACATTATATTATTACTTTAAATTATAATTTTATTTGAATTAGCTCATAAGGAATTCTATTCTAATTTATTAATCACACAAAGTCGAATAAAATATTTAATAACACAATAAACACCTTTGAAAAGCTTGAATGACAAGACCACCCAACAAACATCTTACTTGATTGATCATGACGATCGAAACGAAGGGGTATTACACCATGTGTCCTTTGGAGAAAAATATGGGAGATTTTTGTAAACTTGAATAGATATCCATTCCTAAAGGATCTTGTTGTAGATTAGGGTGAACCCACAATAGTTTCTCCAACTTGTGTGACATTAGAATTTGGCATAGCTTGAGAGAAAAAGATTATCAAACACCTTCATTCAAAGGTACTTCTTTGAATGAGGTAAAAACTTCATATAAAATTTGTCATAAAAAAGAACCCTTGAATTAAGGTGATTTCTAAAAAGGGAATAGAAAAGGAATTTCATTTTAAGGTCAGGGTTTTTTTTTTTTTTTGGTGGAAAGGACCTTTGAATGAAAGTATATGCATTTGATGCTCCTAGAAATGACTTTTCCACCTTGGTCTTTATATTTTTCTCAAAAATAATATTTTGAACCTTTGGTTGGAATAGTGAATGAAATCAATATTATAGGATAATTTGCAAGGTTGTAGCTCTTAGAGAAAGCTTTTCAAAATGTGTAAATTTTTATATATTTAGTTTGAATATTTTATTTATTTTTTATTTTATAATGAACACAAATTTTTAAATAAATATCGAGGTCTATATTCCACACATATGGAAACATTAAAAAATAGAGAAAAAACTCTATTATATATACACTAGGTGTTGATGTCTTTATTTCAATAAACCAAAGTTAATTTGGATGTATACGTAAAAATCTATGTAATGTGGATCAAACTTATGTCTAAATTATAATTAATATCACTTCAAAAATAAATTAAAATAAAATGTAGAAAAAATAACATGAAAAAATATATGAGTGAAGCCACAATAGTCGTTTATAATTCAAGTGAGGAAGGAAAAATCACAAAAATGACCCCAAGGGAAAAAAATGTGATTTTGGGGGTTCATACGAACCAGGGTTTGAGTGAACCTCTTTGAATCTTGACCGCCAAAAGTTAAAAAAAATGCATTGGGATCAAACCCCTTAGTGGTTTGTACGAACCCCCCTTATCCCTCATCCCCCCTGAGACACAAAAAAACCTAAATTTTGGCACTTTAGAGCTCGAGCTAAGGATGAAAATGGAGGAATCTTCACAAACCCAATTGGAATTAAATAGTCCTCAAAACAATCTATCCAACGAATATAATTTTCATATGTTTTGGTTTTATTATGTATTTGTTTTTTTAGTTTTATTAAACATAGGTTTTTCATCGAAAATGAAGGTCTATGTTCTACACATGTGGAAAAATGGTAGATTATCCAAAAAAAAATTGAAAAATATGAGTGCACCAGATATTAAAGTCCTTGATCCAACAAAAAAAATTGAATTTTGATATATACAAAAAATGATATGCATTATATAGTCACGCTATGTATGAATTATAATTGGTTTGAATTTGAAACTTGATTAAAGAAAAAATATTCAATAAAAAACTATCTAGTCAAGTGGAAGCACTATATATTAGAGTTACAAATCTAAATTTGAATGAATTAGAATTTTATTATTCATGGAAAAAAAGTTATGCATTATACGGTGTACGTCACTTATTAAAAATGTTCTTTTCATGGGAGATGGAAAAAGAAGTGCAATCTGATTCCAAAAATTTTGAAAAAAATAATTTTAGAATCTACGAACAAAATGTGACGAGACTCTAGTTTGCATCATCTTCAAATTCCTCATGATTTAGCCGCTATAGGTGTCGAATGTGAAGATTTAGTTAAAAATAATAATTTTAGTGTCCAGTTTGGCCAAAAATTGTAAACCACTATTGTGGTATCACCCATACTTGTACTAGATATTGGTGTTACTAATATATTTTTAAGAATTTATAGATTTATTTGTTTCATAAAAAATTATGCCATATGAAATAAATTTTATTTAAAAATATATTGTTAAGTATAAAAACAAGTTATTAAAACTTAAGAAATTCATAAATTATTTTTGAATTTTGATTTTTAAAATTATATTTGTAATATATACAAGAAATGTATAAAAAATATATATTTTACAACATCTTGAAATTCTTAACAATTTGATTGATATGGAAGATCCAAGTTGAAAATTTAATTAAAAGTGTTAATTTCAATGTCTCAATTTGGCCAAAAAGTGATCTATTCACTATTGTGGTATCACCCATTTATCTTGCATATTGATGATTTTCAACTGTATAACCATAAAATTATTGTGGAGCTTGGAAATGAGAAGATTTTGATCATCAAGATGGCATATATAATTCTTTTGATACTCTTATAGATACTTCAATTGAGAATTTAGCTTATATGGCTCCTATTTTGAATTTAGAGGGCCCATATTCTTATTTATCTCCAAGTTAAAATATTAAGGCTAACAACTTTACTATTCTAGCATTAGTAAATACATTTGATGTTTATACTCAACCATTTAGTGTAGACACTATATTAATGGATGAGTAGTGTATTCAAATGACATGCATTCAGATCCCATACCCATAATCTCCTACCTTCAATGAGTTTCATGTTTTCTCTCATGGAGAATTAATTCAACATGACCATATATCTTTTCTAGAGGTACCTAGTAGACATTGAGAATTTTTTTTGTGATTCCTACCTTGTAGATTTGGTGGAAACTTTTGAGGACTTTAGTTTCCTCTTTGATGCTAGTTCTCTTTTCTAGTTGTTGTCGCGTATTCTTTAGCTCCTATGCCACTTTAGTTTCCATATTTATTTGACATACCACCATCTTCATTTAGGCCTAGGACACCTAATATAAGCTTAAAACCTCTCATCATAATTTTGAGATTGCAACACAATTACTTAGGATCTATCTTACATGGTTTCCCTCTTTTTTTATTGAGAATATCTTTGACCCACACCACTAAATTTACTTATTTTCAATGGATGAAATGTGATTAGGAACTCATGGGTCTTCCTCATCTTCATCTTTCCATCTTTAGTGTGGGATACATCGAATTTCTGGGCTACTAGTTGCTCTCTTCATTCTCTTCTTCTAGTTGATATTTCTTCCTTGCATGGAGTTTTATCCTTCCCAGCTCTTTTTTATAGGAATGAGGGTTTGGGAATCACCTCAACCTTCTCTATTTATCATCTCTTAAAGAGGTGAGGTGATCATCATTGTACATGGAGTACCAAGCATGGTCTAGTTGTTGAGATCTATTTCCTTTTTTTTAAATAAAATTTATCCTAAGTTGTACTTATGGGGAGGTATTAGTGAAATATTTTATTCACCTTAGATATATTATATGCTAAGTTTGAACATGTACCTATTTAATAAGTTTACTTGGGATATTCGATGAATTTTTAATTATTCTCACCAAAATAGCTAATAGTGACATATATATAGCTTGAATTGAGTTGCTTATGTGGCACCAGGGTATGTGCAGGATCATGATGGACCAAAAAGTGGCAATATGATGGGTATGTGTAGGGTATGTGGCTAATGATTTTTCTTTTACCTAAAATTGATGAAACGAAAAGGGTTTTTAAAGGAGATTCTCATCTTTCCACCAATATAAATTATGCTTTACTTTGAATTTAATAAATAATCATTGTTCATTTTCTATTTCAATTATGACTAAAGTCCTGATTAATAGGCTGATTGAAAAACATCTATAGCTTTCAAATGGTATCACATTGTTTGAATCTGAAAAATGCATCACATTCTATGCTTCATATATTGTAGGATTAAAAAAAATAAAATAAAATTCCATGAAGTTTTTACCAAGTTAAGGTGGTTAGACATATAAGTTTTTTATATTTTTTAAAAGTTTTAATAAAAAATTCATAATTAATTATTTACTTGGAAAAAAATTACAAACAAATATGCATCACATTGGTACATGATTTCTCTACTTATATCCAAAATCTTATAAAAAATATTATCATTTTATTGTGGTTACGGTGGTTAGACAGACACCTACTTCTTTTTTTTGCCTGAAATTTAAGTACTACTGCATTGAAACTTCAAATTTTTACCAAATACATTTTTTTTTCTTAAATAAACCTAGTAGTTTAGAAACTACATTCAATTTTCTATAGATTCTATTCTTACATATTTTTGAAATAATATAGATAACTTATTCAATTTTTTACGTCAAGTTGCCTAACTTTGATTTTTTTTATTTTTTTGCCACTTAAGGGCCTATTTTTTCCATTATGATCCTGCACATACCCACCAATACCTTATTAATTTTTTTATTGATTATAATTCAATGTCACCTCCTTTTATTCAAGGCCACCTCAATCTTATTTAGATTAATTTAACTCATGTATTGATTGAAAGTAGAATCTTGCCTCGTGGATATATAATCTCCTTGATTCATGCATTGAAGAGGCCAATATATTTAAATGTTACTCTTTATGAATTATCTTCATAATATTGAATATCCAAATTTGTTACTCATTTACCTAATTTTAAGAATAGATTATAGAAATTAAGATTTTTTAAATGGATTTGTTGTCCATAGTAAATTCTAACAATAATAATTGATTATGAAATACTAGATATTTATAATAATAACCTAGCATTTGAATCTTTATAATGCCTAAATACCATAAAAATAGATCAAATCTATAGTTTCAACAATAGTATCTCAATAATCTATGTATATGTATAATCATAATAGCTTTGGAAAATTAACATCTAAATCACAATGAAATGGAGCAGCGAGAGATAGGTAGGAAGAGACACGGGGGGGAAATTTTGAAAACCACTAAAGATTTAGATGATGGAGATCATGATTCAGATGCTCCAACAACTATTTGTGTATATTTCTCTCTAGTGGTAGATGTAGGTGCTCCTATTTTGGAGTCCTTTTCATTAGTTGGGAGATTTTGGAGGACTATGGGAGATTCTTTGTGTCTGTTCAATCTATTGGGAAAATAAACCCAACTACATTGGGAAAAGAATGAAAAAACACAGCAATAAAGGAGACAAACACAAGGAGACAAATAATTTATATTCGATTTCATTCATCAAAATGATTACATTAAAAAATTATTGACAAAAACTCAAAGCTAAATCTCTATACATTCTTCATACAAAAACAGTTCTTATTCTAGTGCATCTTCCTTCTGTGTGCTGCTCCGTGCTAGAGATATTCTGGAGCACTCAGGAACTGTTAATGTCCTCTACTGCTATAGGTTCTCCTGAACTTTTTCTTTCTATTTTGTTCTACTGAACATTATTCCTTTCTTTTGTTGTTGCTAAAAGTTACTGTCTTTGTCTACGGAAGAATCATTCTATTCTTCTTTTGTCTTTTGTTTCCTTTTCAAAAAATGGTGCCCAATTAAAATTCAACCACCACAATTAATTTGCTACCAACTATTAACTAGCCAGCATGGTTGTCAGACATGGAAAGGGGGGAACAATCCTGTAATACCCCCCCTCCCCGTGTCGGTTGTTCTGGTCTTGTGTGTGAGTATATGTGCATGCTTCATTGTTTACTATGTTATTTGATTGTGTAAAAAATATCAAATGTTAGTAGTCATGTTTAAAATAATTAATTTAAATCATAAGTGAATCTTCGAGGTTATTTAAAATATAATTAGAAATTAAAATAATAATCCATCAAATTAAATAAAATGATTTAGATCAAATGATCAAATTAAACTAATTTGTTAAAAGCACAAGTGATATTATTAGATAAATTGATTTAATAATAATAATGAACAAAATAATCTTGAAAAGAAAATAATAAAAAAAAAAGGGGCAATTGGAAAATGGAAAGTGAATAGTTTATTAATTAAATAAATTGTGATAAGATTTTTGGGAAGTGTAAAAGGCAAGAGAAGCTGGAAAGAAACTTCACCTACCAAGCAATTGGAAGTCGAAAAGAACTGAGCTGTAGAATATGAAAAATAAATTAAAAAAATAAATAAATTTATATCTAGCTTTTGGAAGAGGGAGACGGGGGGATGGAGAAGATCTCGTACAAACAAGAACCCGGTTCGTGAGGATGGCAGAGGAAGACACGGGAAAATTGGGAAAAAACGTGCAAGGTATGCTCAGCTTTATATTCTCCGTAGCAAACAAAGTGTCCATACGAGTTTTTGTATATTCAACACTATTGCAATATTAAATATTTAATTTGATGCTGGCTTATTATTCCATACGCCAACCTCTGCTTGAGAATGTTAGCATATTATAAATCCTTTGTTGATAGCAGAGAATTCTCTGTTAGAAATCAATTGTATACTTTCACCTATTTCCGCAGTTGTGAACTGAATTTCGAATGATGTGTATTTTCATTTTAAGTCATCACCCTTTTTGCTGAGTTCGCTATTCAGATGTCATGGTTGGTATTTGACTTGAATAGGTAATAAATTGATAGATATTCTCCTAGCTCGGTAATCACCAAATATTTCTTAGATGTTCTCAAAAGAACATATAAATCGTATGTCAAATTATCAGCTCTGATAGTTGTACATTTTTCTCCTGCTCTTGAGTCACATATTTGCACCTCACCTTTCTCTTTCCCTTCAGCCTTGCTGATAACATTTGAGATTTGATAATAATGCAAGTAGATGGCGATATTTCCATTTTCCAATATTCACTTTCTGATATACTTGGCAACCTATCACAGCCGCAACACTTGAACATGGTAGGTAGTATAGATTTAAATAAACTCTCTGATTTTTAATATCATATCCCAGATTTTATCCTCAAGACTACAGGAAAATGGCTTCTCACGTTTTTGCAACCATAACCATCTCAAAATTGGAGGAAGCTTGGTTCGTGTGTCTTCTCTGATGCCGTCATTGAGCAGATTGTTCAAGTAAAGAAATTGAGGACCAATGAGCAGATTATTTAATTCTCTTGGTCTGCACAATGTTTCAAGCCTTTTCCAATTACCTCCAATCAGTCGAAGCTGAGAGAAATTGATGTTATTGGATACAGTGTTTAGATGAGCTCCTTCTCATAGTCTGGTAATCTAAATTTATAAAATCTCCCTGTTACCCTTGGCAACCCATTACAGCTGCAACTTTTAGACTTGCATGGGTGTAGAAATTAAATAATCTCTCTGATTTTCATTGTCTACCCGTCTCTGCCACGCTCTGGAACATAATAGGAAGTTTAAAGGTTTAATTAATCTCTCTGATGTTATTGTAAACCTATCTCAGTTACAACATTTAGAATTGAGACATTGTTCAGCATTAAACAGCCTTCCTGAAACCATTGGCAATCCTTCACAACTGTGACTTCTCGTCCTGCTAAGGTATAGTAAATTTAATATCTCTTTGGTTTTATTGTTAACCTGTTAGTGGCGTACTTGGTCTTGGTAGGGTGTATAGATTTAAATGATCCCTCTCTTAATTGTTTGAATTAATAATGCTTATAAGCCCGATTCTCTTGCTTGGTAGAAAATGGTTCACTCTGACCGTTTGTTGTGTTCTAACACTCAAATATTCTTAAATGACTGATCAACGCATCCTTCTCCTGAATCTTTGAATGGTTTACATGATAAGCTCAAAACGTGTTCTTAAATTTAGTGGCTTGACTGCGGTTCTCATGCTATCTGTAATATTTGATTCTCAGTGGAAATTTTAGCAGAACCCAATCATAGTTTCGCAGTCATAACACTTTGTTTAGTATACCATAAGTCTTACAATTCCGGTTCATATTAACAACCTTTAGTAGGTCTGGGACTCGCTATTTGTTAAAGTGGAAATTATTATATGGATTATGATAAATCAATATAGGTGTAGTCACTGACTATTTCCATGTGCTAAAATTTAGTTAACATGCCTAGATCAGCATTCAAATGGATTTATGATTATGTATGGTTATTATTAATTTAGCATTGTAAGAGCTTTTGTTGTTTTTGGGCCATGTTAGCATGATTTTAGAGTCAAAATTTAATGCTAGGGCTTGTAGTAAATGTCTCTTTAATATTGGAGCTACCTTGGGATATCATTTCACAATTGTTAATTTAATCAAATAAGAAAACTATTTCATTTTGTCCCATTTTCAATCTTTCGTGGAGTTCTTGGTCAAAGTATTATTGCTTCCAAGCATATTGTTATTGGTTGACTTTGTGGGTTGATTTTATTATATGAAGTCAAAGAAGAATTTATTTGGTAAATAAAATAGAGTAGAATATATAGATTGTTGAAATCCTTATAATTCTAATTGTTGAGTATCATATTTGTATTGAACTCTTAAATAATACAACTGTGTATCTTTTACCATATGTTCTTTTAGAATATTATTAATCATTGTATCTAAGTTAGAATGGAAAGGTAGGTTAAAGATTTTAACTTGGGATTTATTTAAATGAAAAATTTAAAATATGGAGTATATATTGACACTTTCTTATATGTTCTCTTATTTGGCGATTTAATTTTTATAGTACTAAATTTTGTGATATCTTTTAATTCTTCTATATTCCTTTTAGTTTAAGAATTAAATAAATATTATCTTAATATCTAACTCCTCACATCTTATAGAAATTTATTAGGAACAATGATTCTTTTAATTGTATATTCTAATTATGTAATTGTTGAGTATCATGTCATGGGTGTTTGTACTGAACTTTTATGGAATTGTGTACCCTTGGCCATGGTTAAGTATTATAGTAAACTCTATTTGACTTCATTATGGTAGACTTGAATCAACGAAATAAATTATTCCTTGAATTAAGTATTATTATGAAATTGAGTTTTTAAATTGTCCCTTGAATTGAGTTTTTGATTATTTCTTTTGGACTATTAGTTAGTCTTTATGACAATTTGAGTTTCTATTTAATGAGGTTCTTATATGGATAGTTATTTTGAACCTTGAGATTGTAATTGTTTTGTTGTTGAGTAGGTTGGTTTTTTATTTGGGAATATAAATGGATTATTGTTGTTGTCATTGTCATGTTGCTGATTTTTATGAAGGTGATTTACGTACCACTCTAAGGGATTCTTGTGAGGAGAAAATTTAGGTCTCCCATGGAATGCCTATTTGTTGGCTTTTGGATGTTGAGTAATTTTTTTGTTGAATTAAAGGTTGATTTTATTCTATGGGTGACACCATTGTTGATATATGGATCGTATTTGTGTTTTAGAGTTGATTGATTTGTGGATGGTTTTGATGAACTTTCTTTGTGTGGCTTTTCTGAGTTAATCTCATATTTGAGGAAAATTTTATCCTTGTGTTGGAATTATTGGGGAAAAACTTGTGTTGCTTCATTTTACCCTTGGTTGTGGGTTTTCATTCTTTGGCTTCTAGAGGCTTGAGATGATTGATAATTGATGTTCTCTCTTTATGTGCCCTTGATGTGGCAAGTGCTTTGGTTTCATGATTTTAGAAGGGTGTACAGGAATTGTTGAGACTTGGATATTGTATTTATAGCGAGATGGGTAATGCCTCGCATGCTTCTCAGTTGAGATCTTATATTCTTATTTTGATGGTACAACCCTTGGTTTCTTGGTTTTGGTTTGTTATTGTTGGGTCTCTAGGGAGAGTGGCTCCTCGTGGCCGTGGTTGGAAAGGTCATAACCTCATCCTCATGAGAGGTTATCGGCTCTGCATGAGCTACCCTATGGTGCCGGCGCCTCAAGTAGGAGGAAGGGCCAGGAGAACCCATGCAGGCTATGCGATGACAGTCTCCCCTAGTTGCCCATGTGTTTACTTTATTGTGTTCCTCTGGAAGTAGGTTGTGGGAGTTGGTTTAGATTGTTGATATATGGATTTATATTGATTTGTGATTATTTCCTTAATATATCTTGATGTACTTGGTGGTCTTGTATGATCTCATTGATATTTGACTTATGACCTTGTAATCTTTTGGTATTGTGTTATGTTATTGTATTGTTTAATTGCAATTTGGAATTGTATTATGTTTATTAATTCAGTTTGTTTTGGAAGTGTTTCATGATCATCGTTTGGTTACTTATTTATTGGTCATTGCTTTGATTTATGTGATGAGATTTATGATTTTAAGTTATTTTGATGACTCTCGGACGTTGTTGAATATGTCATTGTAATCCTTGAGTTTTATGATACTTTTGTATGTTGTTGAGTCTTGTGGTTCCCTGTTTGGATGTTCTTGGTTGTGGTCTCTTTCTTGTTAGCTCCTAGCACGGGGGGTGGGTCTTCAGACTCACATGGTCGGGTGGAACGTGCTAAGCATCCCATTGGGTCCCCAATCGAGGACCAAGAGGTGCAGATTGGTGCTGTTGCAGCGACTCCAAAGTTGTATTTATCTTGGAGCCAGTTATGATACTTTGTATTCATCGGTTTAATTGTATCATGTTATCTTGTGTATGGTTTCCATTTAGGTTTGGAAACACTTTTGTAACATTGTATATCTAGAACATTGAATTTTAATGTAATGTTAAACCCAATGTGGTTATTAGCCCTAGCAGTTATTATTGCATTGAGTTAATTATGTATATGTTGTATTTACTCAGATGGTTTCTTATCAATGATTTATCATGTATGTGCTTCATTTGATAATGTTTACTTTATATCTTTGATTTTATTCTTTATTGTTGTTGTTTAGATCTAAGTCGCGTAATGACTCCTCGTGTACCCCAAAGGATGTATGTGTTAGTGAATTTACTTACATGAAATTTTATGTCATGACTTAATGTGTATTACATGTATGTTATGTTAACTTAAAAAAAAAAAAATTGCTGTAATTATTATGTTTTTGTCCTTCGGGGTTCACATGACGGGGCGTTACAAATCCAAATTGGATTTCATCTAATGGTGCATTAAATGCACTTTCCTATTGCTGCTAGGGATTAAATGTAATGCCCCTCCATGTTGGTTGTTCTGAGCTTGTGTGTGAGTTTCTATGTGTGCTTCATTGATTACTATGTTATTTGATTATGTGGAAAATATAATATGTTAGTAATCATGTTTAAATAATTAATTAAATTATAAGTGATTTGCAAAGTTATTTAAAATATGATTAGAAATTAAAATCATAATCAATTAAGTTAAATCAAATGATTTAGAACAAATGATCAAATTAATCTAATTCGTTAAAAGTAAAAGTGATATTATTAGATAAATTGATTTAAATTGTTGAAGTTAATAATCATTATGAACAAAATAGTCTTGAAAAGATAATTATTTTAATAAAAAATTTAAATGGATAAAGAAATAGGAAGCTGAAGTGTTTTAAAGCCAAAAATGAAACTTCACCTTTAGAGCATTTGGAAGTCGAAGAGAGCTGGAGAATATGAAGAATAAATAAATAAAAGTTGTGGTAGTTTGCAAAAATATTAATGGTGTTTTGAAGAAAATTTTGTGAATAGTTGTTTTTAATTATTTTAATATGCATGTGTTTATTTAAATTGATTGTGGAAATGATAAATAAATAAATAAATAAAAAGCTCAATCTTTTGTGGATTCGAATGGATTGGAATTTTATTTTTCAAAAAGAAGTGACTTTTGGCATTCGCTAGAAAAAGAAATGGAAGAGACTTTGGTGTGAGATTTTATTTAGAGGATTTTGTATTGGAAGGGGGGTTACACTCTCTTTGGAACAGATTTTGGAGAATTTGGTAGTCATCTTTCTGATATAGTATTGTGTTCTTTTATTCTTCTGAGAATTCATGTGAGGATTAAGATTTAAGTTTGAGGGAGGATCTTGGAGCTGCTGCTGGAAGGATTGGATCAGCAAGAAGGATAAAGCTTCAACAGTTATCTACAGGCGCAGGACGCCAGGTTCTCCTTCTTCTTTTAAATTATTTTCTTTATAGCATCAAATGAAATAAGAATTCCTTGCTGTGAATGAAATTTTCTCTTGAATTGAAATTTAATGCTTGTAGAAAATTCTCGAATCTTTAGAAATGCTTTGGACTGTTTTTCAATCAGGAAAGCTTTACTGGGGTGGGACTGTTATTGATTTAAAGTGAAATTTTGTTGGGATTCTGGAATTGAACAGTGTTACTGTAGTTTTGTGTTAAAAATAATAGTGAACCAGTAAAAGAATAAGCTCATGACTGTGAATTCGAGGTTGTGTAAATTTCCATTTGTAGATAAATTTTACAAATATATTCTGTGTTTAAATATTTATATTGAAACAGTAAATTGTACAATTGAAATTTATTTCTCTGTATTCAAAATATTTTTGTATGCAATATATATATGTATATATATATATATCAGATATATATATATATATATGTATACACATATATATATATAATGTAAAGATAGCATCAAAAGAAAAATTTAATTAAGATTCAAGTTTCTGTTGTATTATATTTGTTTTGAAATTATAAAAATAAATAAATAAATAAAAATAAATAAATAAATAATTTGTTTTGAAATTATTTGTATATATATATTTATTAAACTTATTTATTCAGATTCCACTGATTATTTAATTTTGTCAAAATAAAACATTCTGTTTCTTTTTAAAATAAAACAGAATCTGTTTAAAATGGAAATAATAATAAAATAGAAAGAAATCTGTTTTTTGTTATTGATTTATTAAATTACCAACTATAAGAAGATAAGTTAGTAGAAAAATCAATTTATGAATATATGGCAGCATTGATTTATTTATTCTTGTTTTGAGTGATATATATTCCTATTAATTTGTTATATTTGATAGGATATATATATATATATATATCAGCATTGATTGTCTAATTCTTATTTTTAAATGTGTATAGGGTGGAAATAGAATTTAATATAAAATTGAATAAGTTATTTTATTTATGAAGTTAAGTCTTGTAGATTTGTTGAATTCTTAGAAAAGATTTATTCTCTTTCTACTTTCCTTCCTTCAAAAGAATTAAAATATATAAAGATATAGTGGTTTTAAAAAAAAGGTATTTATTGTGTGTAAATTTATTTAGATAGATTTAAGATTTAAGGTGGTAAGTTCTAATATGTAGTTTGGGTATTTAGAGTATGGTTATTATTATTATCATTTTAAGTATAACAAATGGTCTTAAGTGGTTGGCACAATTACTTTAAATATTGGAATTGAGTGTTAAGTTAGTGAGATGAAGGGAAGTGGAGATAATGTTTAAATTTATGTTTTGTATATAAGTGGTTATGAAATGGTAACGAGTTAACTACCCAACTATTAAGTAAAGTTGACTTCCTTTATATTCATTTCATGGTTGATTTGTAAGTTCTCTTTATGGATAAATATTTTAGAATACTTGTGATGATTATCATGAATTGTTTTAGTTAATTGAGTAATTCCGTTTGGGGAAGTTGTAAAGTTATTTAGTTCTGGTTGTTAATTGATGGGTTATTAAATATTGCTCTTGTTTGAATCTTTGGCTGTTGTTTATTATGCAAAGTGATGTGTGGTTGAGTATTTAAGGTGTTCTTAAATTTGGTGCCTTGGATGCTTGGTTGAATGCTTTTACCTCTGTTGTTGAAGGATTGTTTTTTTGGTGTGAATGCCTTTGGAGGTTAGTTTTGTTTTAAGGAATCCTTTGTCATTTAAATTTGTGTTGCAATGTAATTGGGAACTTGTATTTTTTTGTTGATGAATTGTGGAAGGTTGATCTTCTTGGATTTCTGATTTATTTTGTATCAAAGTTGTGGTTTGGATGGGGTGGTTGATCTTATTTTAATGTATTCACTCATTATATTTAAATTGAAAATAGTTCTTGTGGTTTTGTAATTATTGTTGTCATTGCTATGTTGTTGATTTTATGAAGGTGATTTGCGTACCACTATAAGGGGGGGTTCTTGTGAGGAGAAAATTGAGGTCTCCCATGGAATACCTAGTTGGTGGCTTTTGGTTTTATTAAGTGATTTTGTTTAAGGTTGATTTTCTTTTGCGTTTCCCTATTTGAGGTGACACCATTGTTGCTTGTGGATGGGTCTTGATGAATCATTCCCTTTTGTGGCTTTTCTGATTTACTCTCTTATTTAATGGAATTTTATCCTTGTGTTGGAATTATTGGAGGAATACTCATGTTGCTTCACTTTACCCTCATTTGTGGGTTTTCATTCTTTTGGCTTCCAGAGGCTTGAGATGATTGACATTTGATGTTCTCTCTTTTTATGTGCCTTTGAAGTGGCAAGTGTTTTGGTATCAGGATTTTGAAAGGGTTGTACGAGAATTGTTAAGACTTTGATTATGTATTTGGAGCGAGATGGGTAATGCCTCGCATGCTTCTCTATTGTGATTCTTGGTTCAAATTATGATGGTACAACCCTTGGTTTTTTTTATGTTGTTGGGTCTCTAGGGAGAGTGGCTCCTCGTGGGGGCCGGCGCCCTGCATAAGGGGAAGAGCACAGGAGAACCCACGAGTGAGTTGGTAATCAAGTGAAAAGCTAATAATTAACTTAGGAGGGTTGGGTAGTAATATCATAATAATATTTTAAAAAAAATGGATGCCTCATCTTCATTAGTGCTTCCGCAGACTAATGGAAGGCTGAGAAGGCCGTGGTTGGCAAGGTTGTAACCTCGTTCTCATGAGAGGTTATCGGCTCCACATGAGCTACCCTATGGTGCTGGCGCCTCAAGTAGGAGGAAGGGCCAGGAGATCCATAGATGGGGGCCGACGCCTCAGTTTGGAGGAAGGGCCAGGAGAACCCATGTAGGCTATGCGATGACACTCTTCCCTAGTTGCCCATTTGTTTTACTTTATTGTGTTCCTCTGGAAGTAGGTTATGGGAGTTGGTTTAGATTGTTGTTTTAAATTAATTTAAATTGAATTATGATTATTGTTTTAATCCATCTTTAGTATGTTTTGCGGTCTTGTATGATCTCATTTATATTTGATTTACAATCTTATATCTTATGATATTGTGATATGATGCTATTATATTGTTTAATTGTAATTTGAATTGTAAGTGTTTCTTGATCATTCTTTGGTTACTTGTTTATTGGTCATTGCTTTGATTTATGTGTTGGGAATTGTGACTTTAAGTTATTATATTGACTCTTGTAATCCTTGAGTTTTATGATACTTTTGTATGTCGTTGAGTCCTGTGGTTCCGTGTTTGGATGTCCTTGGTTGAGGACTCTTTCTTGTTAGCTCCTATCATGGGGGGTGGGTCTTCGGACTCACATGGTTGGGTGGAACGTGCTAAGCACCCCATTGGGTCCCCAATCAAGGATCAAGAGGTGCAGATTGGTGCAGTTGTAGCGACTCCAGAGTTGTACTTGTTTTGGAGCCAGTTATGATGCTTTGTATTCATCTATTTTGTATCATGGTATCTTGTGTAAGGTTTCCATTTATGTTTGGAAACACTGTTGTATCATTGTACCTCTAGAACATTGTACTGTAATGTAATGTTAAACTCGGTGTGATTATTGGCCATGGTGGTTGTTATTCATTATGTTGAGTTAATTATTTATATGTTGTACTTACTCAAATGGTTTCTTATCAATGATTTTCATGTATGTGTTATAATTGTTAATGTTTATTTTGTTATGGTTTATATCTTTGTATTTTATTCTTTATTGTCGTTGTGTGAATCTCAGTCTCGTAATGACTCCTCGTGTACCCCAAGGGATGTATGTGTTAATGAATCTACTTAAATGAAATTCATGTCATGTCTTAATGTGTATTACATGTATGTTATGTTAACTTTAAAAAAAAATTGTGTTGTAATTATTATTTATTTGTCCTTTGGGGTTCGCACGACGGGGTGTTACATTAAATATTCCAACAGTCCCCCTTAATCTTGAGTCATTCTGCTTTTCATCATTAGTTAAAAATTCCAAAGCAAGGAATTTGGAGCATCAGTCTTTGCCTTTTATTACTCTGCAAAACTTTTGGAGCAATGAACCAAAATTTCTGAAGCACCGACACAAAGTTTTTGAAGCAAACCTGTGTGCATCTGTTATGCATTCTGGAACTGTCTTCTGAAGTTCTAGAGCATCTGCACTTTTCTATGTCTTCCTAAACCAAAGTTCTAGAGCATCTATGATTTTCTGTGTTTTCCATAACCAAAGTTATGGAGCATCTACACTTTTCTGTGTTTTCCAAAACCAAAGTTCCAGAGCATTCTTGCATATCAAGCCTATCTCTTAGGTGTTCAAAAGATTCTTTTGACAATGCCTTTGTGAAAATATCAATGAGTTGTTGTTTAGATCTACAATAATGAAGTTGAATCTCTCCATGCTTCACCAACTCCCTTATTAAATGGTAGTGGATTTTGATGTGCTTGCTTCATCCATGAAAGACGAGATTCTTAGTCAATGCAATAGAAGACACATTGTTGCAAAATATGGTTGTACCATTTTCTTGTTGCTCATTCAAATCTACAAGGATTCTTCTAATCCAAATAGCCTAATATGTTACATTTGTTGCTATGTATTCTGCTTTGGCTGTGGAGATTGAAACTATGGGCTTCTTCTTTGATGCCCATGATATTGCTCATGAACCAATGTGGAACAAATATCCCGATGTGCTCTTCCTGTCATCTACATTTCTTTCCTAATCACTATCTCTGTACCCAACCAGCTAAAACTCATTGGAGGCGGTGTACATAATGCCATAGCCTTCCGTTCCATTGACATACCTTAGAATTATTTTTCCTACTTGCTAGTGTGTTTCCTTAGGTTGCTCCATGAACTTGGAAATTAGGCTTACCAGGTACATCAAATCGGGTCTTGTTGTTGTCAAATACATGAGGCTTCCAACCATGCTCTTATAGAGGGTTGGGTTAACATTACTATTGCTATCATCTTTGCTTAATTTCAAACCTGTAGCTGTTGGGGTTAGGGTTGGTTTGCTGTCCAACATTCTAAATCTCTTCAAAATTTGTTTAACATAACTTGTTTGTGAAATAAAGATATCATGATCTATTTGTTGGACCTCTATTCCTAGGAAATATTTTAGCAAACCTAGGTATGTCATTTCAAACTCATTCTTCATTGCCTCTTTGAAATCAACAATGAAAAGATAACTATTTCTTGTGAAAATTAAATCATCTACATACAAAATAGCAATAAGAATCATACCATTGGCTACCTTGATGTAGAGTGTGGGCTCACTACCACTTTTGCTAAAGCCATTGCTTAGAAGGTATGAATCAATTTTGTTGTACCATGCCTATGGTGCTTGTTTCAGCCCGTAAAGAGTTTTTCAGAGCCTATAGACCTTGTCTTCTTTCCCTGGAACTTCGTAGCAAGGTGGTTGCTCCACATACACCTCTTCTTTTAGCACTCCATTCAAGAAGGTTGATTTCTTGTCTATTTGAAATACTTTCCATTTATGCTGGGTTGCAATTGGTAAGACTGCTCGCACTATTTCTAGCCTTGCAACTGGTGCATATGTTTCATCATAATCTCTTCCTGGTTGTTGTTTGTATCCCATAAGAACCAACATTGCTTTATGCCTTTTAACCTTACCATCAGCAGTGCATTTGGTCTTATAGACCCACTCAACTCCAATGATTGATTTCCCTTTGGGTAAATCAATGAGCTCCCATGTTTTGTTTCTCACTATAGTATCCAGCTCTTCATCCATGGCCTTACACCATTTTTCCTCTTTCACAGCTTCTTCAAAATACATTGGATCACTATAAAAAAACATAGCAAAATATGAATTCTCATCAAAATCAGCATACCTTATGTTCTCATAAATTTCCCTCACACTTCTAGTCTTCCATGGCATCAATGATGCAAGTGTATGGTCTAAATTTCTAGAGCTTCCTGATTGTTGGAATAATGAAGAAGACTATTGTTGTAAGGTTCTAGAGCAACTTCCCTACTGAAAGTTTCTAGAGCATCTTCCCTGCTAGGAATTTTTGAAATTGTTGCTGGTATTTTCTGAACTGTTACATTGCTGTAAGGTTCCAGAGCATCTTCCTTCTGCAACTTTTTCATCCTCCAAAGGTATTGAGACTGGAATACCTATGTTTTTATCAACCGTTCCATCCCATGACTTATTTTCAATGAATTCAACATCCCTACTAATCACCACTTTCTTGGTGATGGGATTGTACAATCTGTAGGCTTTGGATTCTTCACTATAGCCTATGAAAATGCATTTTTCAACTTTTTCATCAAATTTCTTCCTTTTCTCTTTTGGCATGAGTGCATATGCTACACACCTAAATATTATCAAATGTTCAACACTCCATTTTCATTTCATCCATGCTTCTTGTGGGATTCTATCACTAACTAGCTTTGTGGGTTACCTATTCAAAATGTAGACCATTGTTGCTACAACATCACCCCAATACTCATTAGACAAACATTTTTCCTTCAGCATGCTTGCTGCCATCTCCGTGATGGTTCTATTTTTTCTTTTAGCCACTCCATTTTCCTATGGAGTATACTAGGTTGTGAGTTATCTCTGAATTCCTTGAGACTTGCAAAAATTCATAAACTCTTGAGAGATATACTCTCCCCCTCTATCTATTCTGAGGACTTTGATATAGTGGCTACTTTGCTTTTTAGCCAAGGCCTTAAACCCTTTGAACTTCTCAAATGTATTTGATTTGTTCTTCAAAAAATACACCCAAATTTTCCTACTATAGTCATCTATGAGTGTTATAAAATAAACAATTCCTCATAGGGTTGGGGTCTTCATGGGACCACAAAAATATGAATGCACCAACTCTAATGGTGCTCTAGCTCTCCTAGAATGTCCTGATTGAAAAGGATAGCTATGATGTTTACCTAGGATACATGCTTCACACTTTCCATCGGGCTCTACAATTGCTAGTATTCCCCTAACCATATATTTTTTAGCTAAAATATTTAAACTAGAATAACTTAGATTCCCCTACCTCAAATGCCAAAGCTTGGATGGGTCTTGGATGACTGTTTTGAAGGCTGACTACTGCAAGCCTGTTGACTGTGTTGGGATTTGCATTTTAATGGGAAACATTTGGTTCTTTGTCATTTGACCTGTTGCCATAGCTCTCTTGCTTCCATCTCTGTCATAGATGATGCATTCCCCTTTCTCCATTATCACTCTATAACCATTTTGGACCATCTTTCCAATGCTCAATAGATTGTGTTTCATTCCTGGGGCATAGAAGACATCATGAAGTTGTCTTTCTTCACCATGCTTGGTTTGTAGACACACTATGCCCTTTCCCAAGACTGGAACTTTCTCATTGTTTCCCATTTTGATTTCAGACTTAATGTTGTGGTCAATGGAGGCAAATAAATTTCTGTTACCACTCATGTGGTTGCTATAGCCACTATCCAAGTACCAAACTTCAGTGCTGCCTTGTTCTACAAGATTGCATGCAATGAACACTTGTGACTATTTTTCATTTTTATCCTTGTTCTCATTTGCCATGTTTTCATTTTGACTCCCTTGGTCACATTGTTTCTTCCTACATTCACTTGCATAGTGACCATATTTGTGACAGTAGTAACACTGCACATTGCTCTTATCAGATCTCTGATTCGAGTTGCTATTTTTCTTTGTGTTTTGGAAGTATGATTGGGAGGTGTTGGCCTCCTCCTAACTATTTGAGCCTCCTCTTCTGGAGTTTCTTCTACCTATGCCTCTTTGACCTCTTCCTCTGCCATTTCTTCCTCTTCCCCTACCTCTCACATTTACTTGTGCTTTGAAGGCTTGTTCCTAGGAAAAGTTTGCAGACCTATTTTTGGCATTGCTCATGGGTTTGAAGTGAACCCATTAACTCATCAACTGATAATGTTGAGAGGTCCTTAGCCTCTTCTATGGAAATAAACACTGGGTTAAATTTTGTGGGTAAACTTCTGAGAATCTTCTCCACAATCTTTTGCTCTTCCATAGTTTCTCCATTTATTCTCAATTGGTTAATCAAAGTGTAAGCCCTTTTATGAAAATCTAAAATGGAATCATTGTCCTTCATCTGTATGGTCTCAAATTCTCTCCTTTGTAATTGTAGTTTCACTGACCTGACTTTCTCAAACCCTTTGCAGCTGGTTTAAAGTATTTCCCATGCTTGTTTTCCATAACTAGTTGTTGCTATTCAAGGAAAGATAGCCTTTTTCAAGGCTTCCTCAATCAGACTGAGGGCTTTGGCATCATTTTTACTTATCTCCTTGAAAAAGTTCTTTTGAGAATTGCTCAAAGCTACAAATGCATTTGGGTCAGTCACATCTATGAACCAATTTGCTACTAATTCCCACAAATCATTTTCTACTAAAATGGTTTTCATCTTCTTTGCCCAGACATCATAATTTTTTCCATCAAATATGGGTGGCTGCTGCCAACTCCTATTGTCTTCTCCAACGATTTTGCTAAACGGGGAAAAAACACAAATACCTAGATAAAATCTAAGGCCTTTCTTCACTTCCTATAAAAACTAGGGCTTTCCCAAATACCTAGAAACTAAAGTTCTATCACTGCATGCTTAGGACAAAGCAAGGGATTTGAAAAACTAAATGCCTAGAAAGCTTAGGGCTCTGATACCAATCTATTAGGAAAATAAACCCAACTATAGTGGGAAAAGAATGAAAACACACAACAATAAAGGAGACAAACACAAGGAGACAAAAATAATATATATTCGATTTCATTCATCAAAATGATTACATTAAAAAATTAATGACAAAACCTCAGAGCTAAAGCTCTATACATTCTTCATACAAATAGTGTGCTCATTCTAGCGCATCTTCTTTTTGTGTGCTGCTCTATGCTAGAGATATTCTAGAGCACTAGGGCACTATCAATAGCCTCTGTAATGCCCACCGTGCAAACCCCAGAGAACACACACAAAGCAAATAATTTTTGTTTTAAAACAAAATAATTAAACATGCAAGAAACATTAACCATAATCACATAACACATTACATTACACTATTACGCTTAGCTCTCTGGGGCATGCGAGGTTACTTCACAAACAACTAAACAACGAAAGTAAAAGATAACAACATAACTATTAATATTATAAACCATGAATAAGAATACATCTAATAACCAAGAGTGAGAATATTAATACATCACATAATACAATCATAATGAATCTGTTTTAACAAATTACAATTGATCCTAACTATTACATCATTTTAATATTACATTACAAGCTCTTGATTAATAATTACATTGAATTTCCCAAATGTGTGGGATAATATAAACACAATGAAATCTGAGTTACAAAGGAGCACTGTTGCAACACCAACTGTAGAAATACTGAAGAGATATACTGCTGATGGGGAACCCAACGGGTGCGGAGCATGTTCTACCCAACCATGTAAATTATAAATAATTCACCCCCCGTGCTCAGAGGTGACAAGGAAGAGAACCCGACCATGAGTGTCAAACCGACTCCAAGAACAACATAGTACAAATACAAACTCAAGGTATACAATAAAATGACCATCAACGTCCATGAATCAAACATGACAAGATAAAGCTATGAAACTCACCACAATTAAGTAAAGCATTATCAATTAAATAGGTAACTAAATAACAACCATAAATCAAATTCACAAGAATCTGAAGCAAAATAAAGTTTACTATTCCAGAGACAACCCAAAAACCAAGTACAAGGGTGTCTAGTGGAGAGTATCATCGCATAGATCTCATGGGATCTACTGGCCCTTCCTCCAACTGAAGCATTGACCCCCACGAAAAACCACTCCCCCTAAGACCCCTAATATAAAGCAAATCCAGACAAGGGTTGAACTAAAACAAATAAGGCATAATACTCAAAATGGGAAAATGTGAGGCATTAACTCTCTCGCAACAACACATAACCAAAGGTCTTAAGAAATCATCCAATCCTTCCAAGAATCAATCAACGAGTTTCAATTCCAAAAGAATAACCAAAACAAGTATGATATTCAATATTAAACATGCCTTTGGAACAAGGGTTGCAAAGCAATAGGGTTCCCACAAGAACAACACTAAACGATAACTATAACGTAAAAGAAACTCAAATTTTATTTTGCAAGATTTAAATTAAATTCCTTTACCAATAAAATAATTAAACTAATTTTTACTAAATTATAAAAATAATATCAGGTTCTAATCACCAAATATACTGAAATTCAATTTTCCTTGGCAAACAAGAACCAAAGCAAAATTTCTATCTAAAATATTTGTTCAACCAAAACAAATAATAAAATAATGCCCTCGAAAAAATATAATTACCTTTATAAAAGCATTATTTAACATTTTAAATAAAATACCAAAAATTACATTTTTTTAAAATGTAATAAAATAATATTAAATCAAATAATTATAATTACATTTTTTAAAATAAAATAATTTTAAATAAAATAATTATAATTATTATTATTATTATTATTATTTAATAAAATAAATTGCAATTATAATATTTAATAAATATATATATATATATATATATATATATATATATATATATATATATATATATCAAATTAAATTAAATTAAATTAAATTAACTTTCGTAGAAAACGAGGTAATAAGGGCCGTCGGCCTTAAGACTGCCCGCAGCAGTCTTATTGACTATTGCGCACAGTAGTGGGGTAAGGGAAGCGGTACGGCTTTGACCATCCCTCCCCACTCCCAAAATAATATATATATGTTTTTTTATAATTTTTTTTTTAAAAAATGCGAACTATGAAATTTGATTTCGCAAATTTTTTTTTTTATATCTAATTTTTAATTCATAACTTTGAATTCTATGCCAAGCATAGGTACGACCATAACTATGGCTTGAACAAAATTTTGACCCAATCAAATAACAAGTATAAAAACAATAAAAATAAATAAAAATACTATGTTTATATATATATATAAACAAATCTGTCTGAATATAACCAATAATTCTAATGAGATAGAGGTATCTTTGTATCGAATTTCTTATTCAACCCATGTTATATTTTTTTGAAAGAACATACAAACAATATTATTCATGATTAAATTATAAAAGAAATTACAGAATGGTTTCACAAAAGACAATAATTTTCTCCTATTGGTTTGCTAACTAGTAATCATTAAATTTCTAATTAAGGTTTTATTTTCTTTCAAACAATCAACTATATTTATACAATTATTTATCTAATCTCTTTTTAAAACAGAAAGAAGAATGAGATGAAACATTTGGAACCTAGAGTCCTGCGCATATTCAAGAATCTGATGACGCCCGTTGATTCCGATGGCCTCTCCGAAGAGCTCCTCATTCCTGGTTTGAAAACTCTTCTCCAGAATACTATACTCGAATTTGCATCTCAGACTTTATTCAGAAGACTCCTTCTAAGATTTTTCAACAAAATAATGAAAATATTTTTCCCCCCCAAAAACTACAGAAGCTTTAATCAATACATAACTATTCACTTGTGCCCCCCTCTCTCAATAATCCTCTGTTTGTGTAAAACTCCAAAAAAATTCAATTAAAAATAAAAGATATTACCCATTTCTTTCAAAAGCTCTTAAAAATCATAAATAAAAGAAATTATATTTTTTTAAAAGAAAGCTTTTCATTCAGATCTGAGTTCTCATTCGTTCTCACAACTTTTTTTCATTCTTTTATTTATTTATTTTTCCATTTTCAATACTTTTTGTTTTAATTTCCGTTTTTACAACTTTTCCTGCAAAGCACATTATCTAATTAATTTAAATAATTTATTCTAACAATTATCCTCAACAAGATAATTAATTAAAATAATAAAACACAATTTAATATTTTAATTATCATTTAATAAACTCACGACTTTTAAAAATAAATAAAACATTTAAAAATTTAAATACAATTTAATCTAACATTAAAATAAACAATCATTTCTATCAATTAAATAAAATAAATCATAGCTTATAAAATACCAACATTAATAAAATATGACATAACACAACCACAAACCACAACAACGACAACTACAAAAACGTACAATACAAACCAACAAGATGGTCTGAGATCATGGGACGGGATGACTTCATTACCACCTCTGTTTCAACATTATATCGTTGGGTTATAGGTGCTCGCCCTGTCCTGCCGAAGCAGGTGGAATCGAGACTATGTACCTGCAATCCTGCATATAAATAATGTTGTGCACAATATATCTATTTAAATACAAGCACCTTGTGAGAAGGAATCACAGCATAACAGGGCACCTGGGAACGAGTGGTGCTACACTGTCCTTCATCACATCTATCCAATCAATATAACATAACTGATAAATTAATCATTTCTAAACTAACAAATCATATCATATAATCATGAACATTTACTAATTCACTGCATCACCACCTAATACTACATCTATATAAAAGCCTCACTAATTAAATGCAATCATAACATAATATCATACTTACAAAAAAATACCATTAGAAGCTCTTGTCCCATCTTCCTCTTCCGATTCCTTAGCCAAACTACCTGCACATCCCAGGTGAGAATGGAGGGGTACTACATCCTCCCCCCCTAAAACTCAACTTACTCCTAGAAGTCACATGGCTCAAAATGGAAACATAACCACATTAGTACCAAAATTTCTCTAATCTATAATTGATGTACACCCTCTTTCTGAATCATTACAATTAGAATCACTATCCGGCTTCACATTTGAAAAATAATATCTTCTTAACTACTTTTATCTATAGATCCCTACATCTCTTACAATAACATACTTGGTTTCAACACTAATAACAAAGCAAGTACTCCTATTAACTCAATTTTCCATTTACACAACAACCATCTTCAAAATATCATAGAAGGAAAACACATCAAATGATTACTTGAAATTAACAAAATATACACCATATCATGTTTCAGTAACACAATTTAAGTCACAATTTACGATTCTCAACAATATCAAATCTATTTTATACCACAGAGTCACAATATACCCACATTTAAGACAACAAGGTTATCCCTCTTTAACACCAATAGGCACAAAATATAAGAAATATTCTTCTAACACATACAAACATAGTCACATCACCAGGAACTACACAACACAAGGCTACACAAGGGTCCATCTAGATGCCGGAAAGCAGCATACTAAATCACAATACATAATCCATGAGCCAAGAGCCAAAATCCATCTCACATAATCCATACCTCACACTCAGTGGCTTGATGGTGCTATGCCACACACACATGGAAAGACCATCCAAACAAGACCACAATGACCCATCTCTTGTTGCACAAGGTGGTTAGCCTCCAAGAGATAGTCATCACACATAGGTGGGTAGTGGATCTTAGCTGTGTAACAGCCTCACATACCCCCATCCTCAAGGTTCCCTGCGTCTACTTCCTCGTATACACTCACCAAGTCCGCCTCATATGCCCTTGGAGAGGAATCACAATACGACACATGGTCGACCTCGAAAACAACAAGAATAAACTAGTTTAGCCACCAAAGTCATAAGATAAACATCAAATAAGATTCAATTTCAACAGTAAAGAAAGAAATGCTGGCAATGTCAACACTAAATCAAATGTAACCACGAGGGCTACAAGAGAATAAATCACAAAGTGTGGCTAAACCATTACAATCAAACATAAACAAAATGTCAGCCTTCAAGGTCAATTGAAAATCATCAACAATCATATAGGAAGTCCTCAATCTTCAAAATTGCAAAATACAACACTGTGTGACTATATACTAGCCACCAAACGAGGAAGGAGGGAACATCATCCAACTATAACAATATCCCTCATGTGGTGCGGAGTAAGCACGCCATCCACATGACCCAGAGTGTGCTCCTTAGCTACACCCTGCCTCGCGTTGACACGCGACATGAACTAACCAAGTGGCCCACGCACTCCTTGGTTGCCCGCATAGGATGTGCACCTCAGCCTCCATCCTACATCGCATTGCAGTGTGGCATGGTCATACACCAGCCAGAGAAGGCACGCACTGGTCGTATGCCGCATGGCAATGTGTCTGTGGCTCTGCGAAAGTAGGCACGCGCTAGACACACCCTGCATAGTGATACCTCGTGGAGAAGGCACACGTAGGTACTTGTCGTCGCCAGAGGTATACATGGCTAGGACCTACCCATATGCTAACTGACACATACACTATCAAAAGCAAAGATGAGTATCCCTCTACAAGTGTGTGAGGCCCCATTACACTCATCACATAAATAGGCTATCATAGCACATCTCATACTGCACCTTCACGTGTCTATGCACATGGCATCGTGTCCTTGAGCCCATCTCGCTACCATCAACAACACGGCATCATCACCAGTACTGTGTTGGAACATCAGTGGGGTGTGGCATCATATCCATTGCATCATGTCGGAACATGTGGAAATATGGTGTATGCAATACATATATGAGCATATCAATATGGGGCTACTTGAGCTTCACCTCTCATACGGACGAGGTTCACCCGCTAATGTCAGCTCAACGTCCCTATGGACGGCCAGACAAATACTAACAACCAATGCTGCTATACTCAAAACTGTGGGGTTTAGGCTAGCACATATGAATCAAGTACCCTAATCCATCATAAGGGGAAGTAGTGAGTATGTTTCTTCAGGATTGGTTGAGTTGAGAATACTTTGCGTCGCAATATGCATACGCTACACACTCTGCCCAAGGAACTTTGTGGCTGCTACTACCCCTTCACGGATTGAGGGACTATCTTTTGGCTACTCATATATAAATTTCAACCACACGTGGGTTGGCCCTCAATCAGGTAACAGACATGCAACACATAATGGTATGGTTAATTCCACACCAACAAATACAATATAGTCTCCATGAATGGGTACACAGTATCACCATCCCATGGGCACACAAAGCAAGCATGGGTTTAACACAACACACAAACATTGCACAGATACTGGTTTCCACAACACAAGGAGTACATTCATACCTACTATCATAGAAAACAAATTTTCCCTATTCTCATATGCACATACATGATTGATGCCACATATCAAAAACAAGTACTCCCAACATCCTCCATACTTTTCTTCTGAAATTATAAACTCTTTAATCACTTTTACAATTCCTTAAATATCAACATTATCCTCTTCCTCAAGTTCAAAGATCAATTTTATCAATTCCCTTAAAGCTAGAATTAATACCATAAGCCTAAACAATTCTCACCCGCTTTCTCCTAGACATACTCTCTTTTTTAATCACATAATAATCTTCTTGATTCACAAAAAAAAAAAATATTCTTATCACCATTTACTATATCATACACTTTACGAGAGATAAACATCAATGTCTTCCAATTATAGAATTCCTATTTGCTTCCCTCATTCATAATAACAAACACATAAAGAAACTTTTATTTTCATGTCATGTAACATTTTACCCAAGTTATATCGTTTACATTTGCAGGGGAGAGTGCACTTAACATAGAAACACATCATATACATGTCAAAATGCATTGTCTTTCAACACAAAACATTACCATTTATTTACATACTAGATTCAATAGCAATTAAGAAGAATCGTCAATCAATTACACACCACAACACATCGATTTTGTATTAATTCAAGATTTCATTAAATGAACATACATCATCACATTTTCTCCTAAGGTAAAACATTTATTTGATCAACACAAGGCCTTTAAACACCATCCAAGTACAACACATTTATAAAATAAAAATATTTAAATTTTTTTCACTTCATGAAAATACCTAGGAGATTGTTTTACCCATACCCCTAATCACACTCATACAATGCAACATTCTTACCACACTTCTAGCACTCAATGAACTTCAATTCTATAATATTTTTCCCTATACACTCGTGCAAATAATATATGATCAACTTCACCTATGAATTTATACTTATGAAGAAAATTTTGAAAACTCAAATTTATTCCTAAACTTGTTATGCACAACTTCCTTTCATAAAACTTAAAATTAACTAGCATATATAAGCATTTAATAACCAATGTACTCCTAGAGCATTCTCTTAAAACTTATACATCCAAAAACACGAGGAGATAGAAGAAGTGTTCTTTGCAAGGCACACACTAAAAATAAGTTTGTTAAATTAATTTCGAAGATTCACCCTAACAATATTTCATACATGTTACATGATCATGTCACTCACTTGCACCAATCGTAAAGGAACCATCATAATTATTTTAATGGATCACTACTTGACAGTATGATTATACTATACTACATTCCTTTTATACTTATATAGTATAATTCAATAAAAATACATGCAATCTCAATCTAAGATAACACTAAAGTCATTCTTTTATCTATTTCTACTTCTAACCTTCATTACTCATAATGAATTTTCAGCATATAGCCTTAAAATTACATAGAATACAATCAACGCCCACATACATCAAAAGAGGTAGAATGAGGAAAAAAATAATTCACATAATATAAGGTCAACAAACATACACGCAAAGAGAAGATGCACGAAGATAAGACAATATGACTAATTTCAAAGTCACCTTGACCTCACTCAAACTCAAAGTTAAGAGAACACACAAGAGAATGTTGAACAACATAACTCTCACCCTCAACAAGTTAAGACTCAACGTGCTCATCTACAACCGAATGACACAAGGGGTAGAACTATATCCGTACTGACACAACGACTCACCACAACAAAACATGGTAGCAACATTACCCAAAGATCACCGTGCTGCAACCTTGGCTCTGATAGCCTCTACTACTATAGGTTCTCCTAAACTTTTTCTTTCTATTATATTATACTAAACATTCTTCCTTTTTGTTGTTGCTAGTAAAAGTTACTGCCTCTGTCTATGGAAGAATCATTATATTCTTCTTTTATCTTTTGTTTCCTTTCCAAAAACTAGAACCAAATTCAAATTCAACCACCATAATTAATTTGTTTCTAAATATGAATTGGCCAGCATGGTTGTGAGACATGACAAGGGGGGAACAATCCAAATTGGATTTCATTTGATAGTGCATCAAATGCACTTTCCCATTGCTACTTGAGATTAAATATTCCAACACAATCTTGGCGGTTTTGGAGGATCGTGGGTGTTGGGTGAGAAGTAGAGTTGCATAAGAGGTTTGAAATACTTTTTTGAGAATGGGGATGCTAAAGAGATGGACCTAGTTGATAGTATTTTGGGCTTTTTGGTGGTTTCACAAATTTCTTGGTTGGTGTTGGGCTATAGCGTAGGGGTTTGCTGACTTGCAGGTGCTTTGAGTTGCTATGGTGGTTCACATTTTTATTGTGACTTCAACACTTTCATCTGTAGGTCCTTGGGCTTCTCCTTTTTGTTGGCCCCATTCATACTCATGGTTGAGCTTTCTCTTCCTTTTTCGGTTTAGTTCTTGTTGCATGTGGATCTCACAATGCTATATGTTTGTGCAGATGAGTGTGTTATTTGGTATGTAGCTCTAAATCTAGTGCTACCCTGTTCTTCTATGATGTAACCAACTAAGTCTTTTATTTTTATACTTCTAATTCTTGTGGAGTTTTGGCTTCCTCTTATGGAGACTCTATTTCCTTGTTTGGCCTCTTCTCATTAGATTTTGCTTCTTGAGTGGCCCTAGTCGGCCTAGGACATCTATGGGTTTCTTGGTGGTTTCATTGCTTAGGAACTAGTCAACTATGTGGGTTTTTTGGGGTGCACATTATGTATTACTGTTGAAAAGGGGTTGTATGGCTTGTCTTTAGGAAAATTCACTGCCAGGGTATGTCTAGGATCATGATGGGCCAAAAAGTGGCAATATGATGAGTATGTAGCTAATAACTATTATTTTACCCAAAATTGATGAAACAAAAAGGGTTTTTAAAGGATATTCTCAAATTTCCACCAATATAAATTATTCTTTACTTTGAATTTAATAAGTAATTATTATTTATTTTCTATTCAAATTAAGACTAGAGTCTTGATTGATAGGCTGAATGAAAAACATTTGTAACTTTCAAACAATATCATATTTTTTGAATCCAAAACTTGTGTCACATTCTATAATTTGCATGATGTAGGATTAAAAAAAGAAAAATTGAATTTCATGAAGTTTTGACCAAGTTAAGGTGGTCAGACATACGGGTTTTTATATTTCTTAAAATGTTGTAACAAAAAAATCATAATTAATTATTTACTTGGAAACAAATTATAAAAAAATATGCATCTTATCGGGGCACGAGTCCTTTACTTATATATAAAATATTATTAAAAAATATTATCATTTTATTGTGGTTAGGGTGGTCAGACAGACACCTACTTATTTTTTCCCTGAAATTTAAGTATCACTACATTGAAATTTTAAATTTTAACCAAATAGATTTTTTTTAATTTAAAAAAAACTTAGTAGTTTAGAAACTACATTCAATTTTCTACAGATTCTATTCTTACATATTTTTGAAATAATATAGATAACTTATTCAAATTTTTACGTGAAGTTGCCTAACTCTGATTTTCCTGAATTTTTTGCCACTTAAGGGCCTATTTTTTCCATGATGATCCTGCACATACTCGCCAAAAATTCATCGAATAAAAATTCACCATCAATAATTGACCACCATAGAAAATTAACCACTGAAAATTCATGCAATTAATTTTTTATGCAATGAATTGTCATGGTAGTGAATTTTCTTGCAGTGAATTGTTCCCGATGAATTTGTGGTATGACGTATGGCTTGGCTCTAAAAATTTTTTGCTTGCTATTGAGAGTACAATAATTTTGGGTATCTCAAGGGATTTCCCTTATGTCTCAAATACACTGAACCAACTTTTTTTCTTGTGTTTTTGGTTTTAGTAGGTGTTGTGTTTTCTAAAGGGGATGTTGTATCCCTCCGACTCCTGATTTTTGAAGGAAGAGTTTTGGACACTCTAGTTGGGAGTGGTGTATTGGCTAATAATGTAAGACATGTGCATATCTAGCCTAGACCTAGCCTCATTAAGGGTAAATTTGTTAGCTGAAACCATATAAATATTCTCTATGTCATCTTTTATATGAAGGTCTTAATGTTTTTTGAGCGTTTATTTGGGTGGGAATGGGAGTGGTAGAATATCACTCATTTTTTATCGTAATGAAGTGTATATCTAAGAAGTTGTGGATGGGTTTTCATGTTTGGTTTTACCTATATGGTCTAGGTGGCTTGTGTTGCTAGAAATGGATGCTTACAAATGTCTTTTTCAGGGATTCACTGATTTCTTGAAAGGCTTGCAAAAATTTTTCTCTATTTTTTGTGTTGCTACTATGTTGTTTGGGGGTGCTCTGTTGGCCATGGTTCATTTTCTGAGTACCTTTTATAAGATTATGTCTCCTCATATTCTTTTTCGTAATAGCATTTGATGTTATGAAGGTATTACTTCATGTGTTATTGCATTGGTTTTAATGGTTATGTTCTTGGGGGTTGGGGCTACCCTTCCCTTGTTACTCTTGGTTGGGTGTTATCCATGCCTTTATTGAAAACCAAGATCCGCATCATGCTTAAGGGTGTTGTTCTTGTCCCTTTTACTAGTTTATTCTTTCCCTTGTAGCTTATTTATTTGATTCTCCTATTGAGGTGGAGTTTTTGTTGGGGATGTGTTGCGAGGCTATCTTTCCTTTTATTGGATTTAAGCTTTGCCACTCCTTTTGAGGTGGAGTGGGTTCTTATGGAGGTGGAACTTGGGTTTTCTAGTAGGGTGGGTTTTTTTTTGGAAAGGATTCATTTTTCCCTTTGGTTTATTTTTTGTTCAGTAAAAGAAGTTCTAGAGTTGTTGCTTGGGGGTTGCAGCCCTTTGTTCAATGTTTAAGCTGAAGGATTTCGCTGGTTTTCCCCTGTTTCTATAGGGTAGTGTTTTTTGTGCTAGTTTCCTTTGTTGTTGTTGCCTCTGTTTCTTGTACTTGGTCTCTGTTTTCTAGTTGCATGCTCTAATAAAAAGCATGGCTTGTTTGTTCTTCTAGGACCACTACTGTCGAGCCCTACTCTTCTTCTTTGGTTGTTATTTTTTGTAAGTCACAGTCTTCTACCTCTATGACTACTTTGTAACAGATCTTGGCCCTTCCAAAATTTAACCTAATCAAAACAATACTATCTTAATATATCTTATAAAAAATGGCAATCACATATAAAGATAATAATTGTCAAATTGTCCACAAGAAGTATATTTAATATAATTACACATTTTTATATATCTAGTATCATAACTTGAAATAAAAATTGTCTTACATCCTTTATTAAGTTTCTTTTAATTAAGAATATTATTTTAAACTACAAATGGTGGTGCTATTAAATGCACATAGTTGATAACGTTGAAGTTTCCTCAATTACAATAAATAAATATGTATAATATGCATATAACCTTTCTATGGGTAATATAATTTGGATACATTCTCTAACTCTCAACATACATTAATACTAATTGATATTTTAGTGGTTTGTTATAGATATTTTAAGAGTATCATTAATTTAAAAGGTTTATGAACTAATTTTCTATGTTAATGTTTTTATTAAATTTGAGCCATAAGAATTACTTTGTAATATTAGAAAAAAACATTTGTAAGAAAATATTATATTTTAGAATAGTGGTTAATTAATTAATATTATTAACCCATATTGGCATGGTGTGATGGTTTATTTGTGGCATTGTTATTCTTGCCACCAAGGTGCAAACCCCGTTGGGGTGTTATTGTTGAATGGTTGCATCCGGTTCATAGCTTCGGTCAAAAGTGTTTACCCCTTGAATAAAATTAATTAATATTATTAAAAGTAGATATCCTATTTTTCATTAAAAATACTTTAAAATATATTTCATAGTCTAATAATTAATTATAATAAGTGTATAAGACTATAAATATTTTCATCTAAAGATATTTTTATATTTTACTTCTCTTAACAATTTTTTTGATTTTTTTCTTTCAAATTTGAAACAAATATAAGAGTCTAATAAATAATTGTAACAAGTTTTTAAGGCTATAAATTATATGTGTCTTCTTTTAGTTTCCTAAATAAATTGCATATGTGTATCTTGGCCTAGAGCTCATAGTTAAACCTTATTTTTATCATATTTTATTTAATTTTATATATTAATACAATATTTAAGAATTAAATGTTTATTATATGATAAACATTTAATAGTAATTCATGTTTCTTCATTCATGTAAAGCCACTTTCAAAATATTTTACCTTTAATTAAATATACTTATATAGATTCTAAAATATTATTCATTGAGACATAATTAATATATATATATATATATATATGAATAAAAATGATATTATTTTATTTTTATCATTAAAATTAAATACATCAAGTGTGTAACATTTTATTTTATTTAGATTTTAAAAACGGTCTAATATTCACAAATATTCATATACTCTTGAAGGTTACATAATCTTGTCTACATGTGTTTATTGTATCAAAAAATGTCACTAATAATATCCTTTATCATTTTGTAATCTAAAAATAAAAAATGTACCTTTCAAGCATCATGGTAGTGTATTATATTAGTTCCAAGATCATCCTTGATAATTAAATTGCTCATGACCCTTAGTCTATCAACACCTTTTACAAAAAAAAAAAAAGATTATGTGAGCCCACAAGGGATTCATTGAGGTATACTCCCCTTTTAACCTTTATTTTTGTAGGGTTTTCATTCATGAAAGTTTTATTTTAGGTTAGTTTTAGGATAATTTATAGATTTTTAGAAAAAAGTTTCAAAACTAAAGTACACCTTAAATTTGGTGATTGAACTCCTGTAGAAGTAAATATTTTTATAACATAAAGAAGGTCATCCTAGATAATCAAGACATCCCTATTGGTTATCAAGGATAGTTAAGGGTACTCTAAAACTTGCCACTTATTGAATACAATGCTGATTTTAGTGATTTTTTAATCCTAGATTGATACCAAAGATCCATATTAAGTCTTGTTATTTTGGCATTGTTTTGTCATTGATGTGAAAGGTGTTGTTGATAAGATCTATCATGCATAATTTGGGTTGATATATTCTTTGTTACAAGGTTTTGATGCTATAACAAGGTTCTTTTTACAAGGTTCTTGATGCACATGGAGTATGTTGGTAGTAATAGCAATATATCATAGAGTTGATTGCTAGTGCCCAGGAATTGATGACAAAGAGTCTTACAAAGAAATAATTTAGTGATATTGATTGATACTTGTCATGAGTAGATTATAGGATTCATTCAAAGCTCATAATCAAAGCATTCAAAGAAAGTTCATTTTATGGTGAGTGATTTGTTAGAACATGGTAAAGTCGGGGTATGCTTCAACAATGCTTCACTTCTCCATAACAAAGGATATTTTTTATCTCAATGATACATTTTCATTCAGAGGTTAAACCACATAATTGCTTAATATATTACCATGGTATTGGTTGCTTGATGTATTCCTTAATACTTCCAAAAGTGTCATTAAAAGGATTAAATATTTCAAAGCTTTTCTTCTTTGATGAATATTGAAGGAACAATATTCTATGTTTGAAACAAATAAACTCATGTTTATTAGGCTACCATGTTCATTGGTGTTAGGGTTTCTTGTTTGAGATCTTGCTTTCAAACCCTATTATGTAGGTCCTTATGTACAAGAGTTAGCAGTTTTGCTTTTTATTTTAAAAGAAAATTGACTTGCTATTTTAAGTTAAATAGAAATATCTAACGAAATTTGTTCAAGGGCCTTTAGAACATTTCTAAACTGTCCCCTCTTTATGTGCAACTATTTGGGTAGGTTAGAACAATGGGTTTATTTCATTTGAATTAAGATCAAAGGTTACAATTTAAAGAGTGGTTGGCGGGTGTTCATAATCAAGGGTTTGAATTTGAAGTTAGTGAACAATTGTTCCTTGAGGTTTTCTTTTGACCGCAATCCAACAGTCAAGGTTTGTGATTTACAATTTCCTAAAGGTGATGGGTGTGTTGTTGGTGCCAAAATTAAGAGTGTAGATTTTTTTGAATATCAAAAGTTAGTACTCGATAGGGGCTTAAAGTTTTGAAGGTAGTAATGTTGGTTTTTGATGTGTGTGATTTTTAAAACATATAATGACAGGTAGAACTTGGATACATTAGGTTCTCCTGATCAGAATCTAAATATGATTGATGAAGAGAATGTGACTTTTGTTAAAGTTTGTATGAAGTTAGGTCTATAAAAGACAATGTTTACAAGATTGGTTTGATTTGAATGAATTCTTAGATGTTTGGAGTTTGATGAAAATAAATACAATATGATTATAGTGCTAGTAGACTATTTGAAAGTTATAGCATTATGAAGATCTATATGACAGTGTAGTGAATCATTGTATCAATAAGGAAGATGCAGTAAATTGCTTATTTAGAAAGTTGTTTTCCATAGACAAGAATTTGTTAACTTTTTATTCATATATATTTGATCATAGTGTGTTGAAGAGAAGTTTTGTAAATAGATATTTGTCTATGTGTATGAGGAAAATTAAATCTTGAGTACATGCATATGAAAGAGGGAGATGACGTTTATGAACTTGATGATTGCATGAGGAGTCATTGAATTACACTTTTTTTTTTCGATTGATTGACATATGATATGAAACGGTTGGAAAGGTGTTTGATATAGGTTTGAATTATATGGAAACATAGTAACCGTCTGATTTGTCCTTTTTCTTCTGATATGGTGTTGATTGGCCAGTAAAGTAGTTTGGGTTTCCGGTGAGGCATGTTAAGCTAGTGAGGCTTGTATTTCGAATGAGGCATGTTCAACTACTGTAGGGTCTTCCATGGCATCAATGATGCAAGTGTTGGGTCTTAATTTCCAGAGCTTCTTGACTACTAGAATAATGAAGAAGACTATTGTTGTAAAGTTCTAGAGCAACTTCCCTGCTGAAAGTTTGTAGAGCATCTTCCCTGCTGGGAATTTTCAAAGTTGCAGCTGGTATTTTCTGAACTGTTACCTTGCTATAAGGTTCTGGAGCATCTTCCTTCTACAGCTTCTTCATCCTCAAAAGGTATTGAGACTAAAATACCTATGTTTTTATCAACCGTTCCATTAAATGACTCATTTTTAATGAATTCAACATCCCTGCTAATCACCACTTTCTTGGTGATGGGATTGTACAATTTGTAGGCTTTGGATTCTTCACTATAGCCTATGAAAATGCATTTTTCACCTTTTTCATCAAGTTTCTTCCTTTTCTCTTTTGGCACGAGTGCATATGCTACACACCCAAATATTATCAAATGTTCAACACTCAATTTTCATTTTGTCCATGCTTCTTGTGGGATATTATCATGAACTGCCTTTGTGGGGTACCTATTCAAAATGTAGACCGTTGTTGCTAAAAACATCACCCCAATACTCATTAGACAAAACTTTTTCCTTTAGCATGCTTGCTGCCATCTTCGTGATGGTTCTATTTTCTCTTTTAGCCACTCCATTTTGCTATGGAGTATACTAGGCTATGAGTTGTCTCTAAATTCCTTGAGACTTGCAAAAATTCATAAACTCTTGAGAGACATACTATCCCCCTCTGTCGATTATGAGGACTTTGATATAGTGGTTGCTTTGCTTTTTAGCCAAAGCCTTAAACTCTTTGAACTTCTCAAATGAATTTGATTTGTTCTTCAAAAAATACACCCAGATTTTCCTACTATAGTCATCTATGAGTGTTATAAAATAAACAATTCCTCATAGGGTTGGGGTCTTCATGGGACCACACAAATCTAAATGCACCAACTCTAATGGTGCTCTAGCTCTCCTAAAATGTCATGATTGAAAAGGCTAGCTATGATGTTTACCTAGGATGCATGCTTCACACTTTCCATCGGGCTCTATAATTGCTAGTATTCCCCTAACCATATCTTTTTTAGCTAAAAGATTTAAACCAGAATAAATTATTTTCCCATTCCTCAAATGCCAAAGCTTGGATGGGTCTTGGATGACTATTTTGAAGGCTGACTACTACAAGCCTATTGACTATGCTGGGATTTGCATTTTAATGGGAAACATCTAGTTCTTTGTCATTTGAACTGTTGCCATAACTCTCTTGCTTCCATCTCTGTCATAGATGATGCATTCCCCTGTCTCCATTAGCACTTTATAACCATTTTGGACCATCTATCTAATGCTCAATAGATTGTGTTTCATTCCCGGGGCATAGAAGACATCATGAAGCTTTCTTTCTTCACCATTCTTGGTTTGTAGACACACTATGCCCTTTCCCAAGACTGGAACTTTCTCATTGTTTCACATTTTGATTTAGGACTTAATGTTGTGGTCAATGGAGGAAAATAAATTTATGTTACCACTCATGTGGTTGCTACAGCCACTATCCAAGTAGCAAACTTCAGTGCTACCTTGATCTGCAAGATTGCATAAAATGAACACTTGTGAATATTTTTCATTTTTATCCTTGTTCTCATTTGCCACGTTTGCATTTTGACTCCCTTGGTCACATTGTTTCTTCCTGCATTCACTTGCATAGTGACCATACTTCTGACAGTAGTCACACTGCACATTGCTCTTATCAAATCTCTTATTCGAGCTGTTATTTTTCTTTATATTTTGGAAATCTGATTGGGAGGTGCTAGCCTCCTCCTGACTATTTGAGCCTCCTTTTCTAGAGTTGCTTCTACTTATGCCTCTTTGACCTCTTCCTCTGCCATTTCTTCCTCTTCCCCTCCCTCTCACATTTACTTGTGCTTTGAAGGCTTGTTCCTGGGAAGAGTTTGCAGACCTATTTAGGCATTGCTCATGGGTTTGAAGTGAACCCATTAACTCATCAATTGATAATGTTGAGAGGTCCTTGGCCTCTTCTATGGCAATAAACACTAGGTCAAATTTTGTGGGTAAACTTATGAGAATCTTCTCCACAATCTTTTGCTCTTCCATAGTTTCTCCATTTATTCTCAATTGGTTAATCAAGGTGGAAGCCCTTGTATGAAAATCTAAAATGGACTCGTTGTCCTTCATCTATATGGTCTCAAATTCTCTCCTTTGCAGTTGTAGTTTCATTGACCTTACTTTCTCAGACCCTTTGTAGGTGGTTTAAAGTATTCCCATGCTTCTTTTCCATAGCTAGTTGTTGCTATTCAACGAAAGATAGCCTTTTTCAAGGCTTCCTCAATCAGACTGTGGGCTTTGGCATCATTTTTCCTTGTCTCCTTGAACTGGTTCTTTTGAGCATTGATCAATGCTACGAATGCATTTGGGCCAGTCACATCTATGAACCAATTTGCTACTAATTCCCACAAATCATTTGCTACTAAAATGGTTTTCATCTTCTTTGCCCAGACATCATAATTTTTTCCATCAAATATGGGTGGCTGTTGCCAACTCCTATTGTCTCCTCCAACCATTTTGCTAAATGGGGAAAAACACAAATACCTAGATAAAATCTAAGGCTTTTCTTCACTTCCTTGAAAAACTAGGGCTTTCCCAAATACCTAGAAACTAAAGTTCTATCACTGCACGCTTAGGACAAAGCTAGGGCTTTGAAAACTAAATGCCTAGAAAGCTTAGGGCTCTGATACCAATCTGTTGGGAAAATAAACCCAACTATAGTGGGAAAAGAATGAAAACACACAACAATAAAGGAGACAAACACAAGGAGACATAAATAATATATATTCGATTTCATTCATCAAAATGATTACATTAAAAAATTACTGACAAAAACTCAGAGCTAAAGCTCTGTACATTCTTCATACAAATATTGTGCTCATTCTGACACATCTTCTTTCTGTGTGGTGGTCTATGCTGGAGATATTCCAGAGCACTGGGGCACTATCAATGTCCTCTATTGCTGCAGGTTCTCCTAAAAAATTTCTTTTTACTCTGTTCTACTAAACATTCTTCCTTTTTGTTGCTGCTACTAAAAGTTACTTTCTCTGTCTATGGAAGAATCATTCTATTCTTCTTTTGTCTTTTGTTTCCTTTCCAAAAATTGGCGCCCAATTCAAATTCAACCACCATAATTAATTTGCTACCAAATATTAATTGGCCAGCATGGTTGTTATACATGACAAGGGGGGAACAATCCAGATTGGATTTCATCTAATGGTGCATTAAATGCACTTTTCCCATTGCTACTTGGGATTAAATATTCCAACACAATCTTGGCAATTTTGGAGGACCGTGGGTGTTGGGAAAGAAGTAGAGCTGCATAAGAGGTTTGAAATACTTTTTTGAGGATGGGGATGCTTAAGAGATGGACCTAGTTGACAGTATTTTGGGCTTTCTAGTGGTTTCACAAATTTCTTGGTTGGTGTTGGGCTATGGTGCAGGGGTTTGTTGACTTGCAGGTGCTTTGAGTTGCTATGGTGGTTCACATTTTGATTGTGACTTCAACACTTTCATCTGTAGGTGCTTGGGCTTCTCCTTTTTGTTGGCCCCTTTCATACTCATGGTTGAGATTTCTCTTCCTTTTTCGGTTTAGTTCTTGTTGCATTCGGATCTCACAATGTTGTATGTTTGTGCGGATGAGGGTGTTATTTGGTATGTAGCTCTAAATATAGTGCTACCCTCTTCTTCTATGATGTAACCAACTAAGTCTTTTATTTTGTTACTTCTACTTCTTGTGGAGTTTCGGCCTCCTCTTATGGAGACTCTGTTTCCTTGTTCAGCCTCTTCTCATTAGATTTTGCTTCTTGAGTGGCCCTAGTCGACCTAGGACATCTATGGGTTTCTTGGTGGTTTTGTTGCTCAGGAACTAGTCGACTATGTGGGTTTTTTGGGGTGCACATTATGTATTATTGTTGAAAAGTGCTTGTATGGCTTGGCTCTAGGAAAATTCACCACCAGGGTATGTGTAGGATCATGATGGGCCAAAAAGTGGCAATATGATGGGTATGTAGCTGATAACTATTTTTTTACCCAAAATTGATGAAATGAAAAGGGTTTTTAAAGAAGAGTCTCAGATTTCCACCAATATAAATTATACTTTACTTTGAATTTAATAAGTAATTATTATTTATTTTCTATTCAAATTACGACTAGAGTCCTGATTGATAGGCTGATTGAAACACATTTATAACTTTCAAACAGTATCATATTTTTTGAATCCAAAACATGTGTCACATTCTATGCTTTGCATACTATAGGATTTAAAAAATAAAAATTGAATTTCATGAAGTTTTGACCAAGTTAAGGTGGTCAGACATACGGGTTTTTATATTTTTTAAAATGTTGTAATAAAAAAATCATAACTAATTATTTACTTGGAAAAAAATTATAAAAAATTATGCATCACATCGGGGCATGAGCCCTCTACTTATATATAAAAACTTATAAAAAAAATATTATCATTTTATTGTGGTTAGGGTGGTCAGAAAGATACCTACTTCTTATTTTTTCCCTGAAATTTAAGTACCGCTACATTGAAATTTTAAATTTTCACCAAATAGATTTTTTTTTTTAAAACAAACTTAGTAGTTTAGAAACTACATTCAATTTGCTACAGATTCTATTCTTACATATTTTTGAAATAATATAGATAACTTATTCAAATTTTTACGTCAAGTTGCCTAACTCTGATTTTCCTAAATTTTTGCCACTTAAGGGCCTATTTTTTCCATGATGATCCTACACATACTCGCCAACAATTCACCAACTGAAAATTCACCATCAATAATTCACCACCACAGAAAATTAACTACGAAAAATTCATGCAATTAATTTTTCGCGCAATGAATTATCATGGCAGTGAATTTTCCTGCAGTGAATTGTTCCCAATGAATTTGCAGTATGACGTATGGCTTGGCTCTAGAATTTTTTCCTTGCTATTGAGAGTACAATAATTTTTGGTATCTCAGGGGATTTCCCTTTGTGTCTCAAATACATTAAACCGACTTTTTTTTCCTGTGTTTATGGTTTTAGTGGGTGTTGTGTTTTCTCAAGGGAACGTTGTATCCCTCCAACTCCTGATTTTTGAAGGAAGAGTTTTGGACACTCTAGTTGGGAGTGGTGTATTGGCTAATAATGTAAGATATGTGCATATCTGGCCTAGCCCTAGCCTCATTAATGGTAAATTTGTTAGCTAAAACCATATAAATATTCTCTATGTCATCTTTTATATGAAGGTCTCAGTGTTTTTTGAGAGTTTCTTTGGGTGGGAATGCAAGTGGTAGAATATCACTCATTTTTTTATCATAATGAAGTGTATATCTCAGAAGTTGTGAATGGGTTTTCATGTTTGGTTTTACCTATATAGGTTAGGTGGCTTGCATTGCTAGAAATGGATGCTTAAAAATTTCTTTTTGGGGGCTTCACTGATTTCTTGAAAGGCTTGCAAAACTTTTTCTCTATTTTTGGTGTTGCTACTATGTTGTCTAGGGGTGCTCTGTTGGCCATGGTTCATTTTTTGAGTACCTTCTCTTAGATTATGTCTCTGGGTGAAGCCACAATAGTGCTTTACAATTGAAGTGAGGAAGGAAAACTCACAAAAAATGAATGCATGGAAAAAAACTTGATTTTAGGGGTTCATACGAACCTATTGGTTCGACCAAACCCATTAGGGGTTCGCTAGAACCTGGGTTCAGGTGAACCTTTTTAATGCTTTCCCACCAAAAACTCCAACAAATCCCCTTATAAAAGGGGGTTCGAATGAATCTTGGTTCGAGTGAACCTCTAGAGGTTCACTCGAACTCCCCTTATTCCTCATCCCCCCCTGAGACACAAAAAAACCCTAAATTTTGAAACTTTGGAGCTCGTGTTGAGGATGAAAATGGATGAATATTCACAAACCCAACTGGAATCAGGTAGTCCTCAAAATGATCTATCCAATGAATATAATTTTAATATGTTTTGGTTTTATTATTTATTTATTTTTTTAGTTTTATTTAACATAGGTTTTTCATTGAAAATGATGGTCTCTATTCTGCACATGTGGAAAAATAGCATATTATCAAAAAAAAAATTGAAAAATATGAGTGCACTAAATAATAAAGTCCTTGGTCCAACAAAAAAAAAGAATTTTGATATACACAAAAAAAATTATGCATTATACAGTCATGCTATGTTTGAATTGTAGTTGGTTTGACTTTGAAACTTGATTAAAGAGAAAATATTCAATAAAACCCTGTCTAACCAAGTGGAAGCACTAGATATCAGAGTTACGAATCTAAATTCAAAAGAATTAGAATTTTATCCTTCATGGAAAAAAAGTTATGCGTTATACGGTGTGCGTCACTTTTTTAAAATGTTGTTTTAAGAAAAAAATAGTTTTCGTGGGAGATGGAAAAAGAAGTGCAATTTGATTCCAAAAATTTTGAAAAAATTATTTTTAAAATATACAAAGAAAATGTGATGAGACTCTAGTTTGCATCATCTTCAAATTCTTCACGGTTTCTAAGCTGCTATAGGTGCCCAAATATGAATATTTAGTTAAAAATAATAATTTCAGTGTCTAGTTTGGCCAAAAATTGTAAACCACTATTGTGGGATCACGCTCCTCATATTCTTTTTGGTAATAGAATTTGATGTTATGATGGTATTACTTCATGTGTTATTGCATTGGTTTTAATGGTTATGTTCTTGGGGGTTGGGGCTACCCTTCCCTTGTTACTCTTGGTTGGGGTGTTATCCATGCCTTTCTTGAAAACCAAGATCCTCATCATGCTTAAGGGTGTTGTTCTTATCCCTTTTACTAGTTTATTCTTTCCCTTGTAGCTTATTTATTTGATTCTCCTATTGAGGTGGATTTTTTTTTGGGGGTGTGTTGGGAGGCTCTCTTTCCTTTTGTTGGCTTTAATCTTTGCCACTCCTTTTGAGGTGGAGTGCGCTCTTATGGAGGTGGAGCTTGGGTTTTCTAGTAAGGTGGGTTTTTTTTCGAAAGGATTCTTTTTTCCCTTTGGTTTATTTTGTGTTCAGTAAGAGAATTTCTAGAGTTGTTGCTTGGGGGTTGCAACCCTTTGTTCAATGTTTAAGATAAAGGATTTCGCTAGTTTTCCCCTGTTTCTGAAGGGTGGTGTTTTTTGTGTTGGTTTCCTTTGTTGTTTTTGCCTCTGTTTCTTGTAGTTGGTCTTTGTTTTCTAGTTTCATGCTCTAATAAAAAGCATGGCTTGTTTGTTGTTCTTCCAGGACCACTACTGTCGAGCCCTACTCTTCTTTTTTGGTTGTCATTTTTTGTAAGTCACAGCCTTCTACCTATATGACTACTTTGTAAAAGATCTTGGCCCTTCCAAAATTTAACCTAATCAAAATAATACTATCTTAATATATCTTATAAAAAATGGCAATCACATATAAAGATAATAATTGTCAAATTTTCCACAAGAAGTATATTTAATATAATTACACATTTTTATATATCTAGTATCATAAATTGAAATAAAAATTGTCTTACAACCTTTATTAAGTTTCTTTTCATTAAGAATATTATTATAAACTACAAATGGTGGTGGTATTAAATGCACATACTTGATAACATTGAAGTTTCCTCAATTACAATAAATAAATATGTAGAATATGCATATAACCTTTCTATGGGTAATATAACTTGGATACATTCTCTAACTCTCAACATACATTAATACTAATTGATATTTTAGTGGTTTGTTATATATATTTTTAAGAGTATCATTAATTTAAAAGGTTTATGAACTAATTCTCTATGTTAATGTTTTTATTAAATTTGAGCCTTAAGAATTACTTTGTAATATTAGAAAAGAACATTTGTAAGAGAATATTATATTATAGAACAGTGGTTAATTAATTAATATTATTAAAAGTAGATATCCTATTTTTCATTAAAAATACTTTAAAATATATTTCATAGTCTAATAATTAATTATAATAAGTGTTTAAGACTATAAATATTTTCATCTAAAGATGTTTTTATATTTTATTTCTCTTAACAAAATTTTTGATTTTTTTCTTTCAAATTTGAAACAAATATAAGAGTCTAATAAATAATTGTAACAAGTTTTTAAGGCTATAAATTATATTGGTCTTCTTTTAGTTTCCTAAATAAATTGCTTATGTCTATCTTGGCCTAGAGCTCATAGTTAAACCTTATTTTTATTATATTTTATTTAATTTTATATATTAATACAATATTTAAGAATTAAATGTTTATTATATGATAAACATTTAATAGTAATTCATGTTTCTTCATTCATGCAAAGCCACTTTCAAAATATTTTACCTTTAGTTAAATGTACTTATATAGATTCTAAAATATTATTCATTGAGACATAATTAATATATATATATATATATATGAATAAAAATGATATTATTTTATTTTTATCATTAAAATTAAATACATACAAGTGTGCAACATTTTATTTTATTTAGATTTTAAAAACGGTCTAATATTCACAAATATTTATATACTCTTGAAGGATACATACTCTTGTCTACATGTGTTTATTGTATCAAAAAATGTCACTAATAATATCCTTTATCATTTTGTAATCTAAAAATAAAAAATGTACCTTTCAAGCATCATGGTAGTGTATTATATTAGTTCCAAGATCATCCTTGATAATTAAATTGCTCATGACCCTTAGTCTATCAACACCTTTTACAACAAAAAAAAAGATTATGTGAGCCCACAAGGGATTCATTGAGGTATACTCCCCTTCTAACCTTTATTTTTGTAGGGTTTTCATTCATGGAAGTTTTATTTTAGGTTAGTTTTAGGATAATTTATAGATTTTTAGAAAAAAGTTTCAAAACTAAAGTACACCTTAAATTTGGTGATTGAACTCCTATAGAAGTAAATATTTTTATAACATAAAGAAGGTCGTCCTAGATAATAAAGACATCCCTATTGGTTATCAAGGATAGTTAAGGGTACTCTAAAACTTTCCACTTATTGAATACAATGCTGATTTTAGTGATTTTTTAATCCTAAATTCATACCAAATATCCATATTAGGGTATGTGTAGGATCATCATGGAAAAAACAGGCCCTTAAGTGGCAAAAAATTTAGAAAAATCAGTGTTAGGCAACTTGACATAAAAATTTGAATAAGATATCTATATTATTTCAAAAATATGTAAGAATGGAATCTGTAGAAAATTGAATGTAGTTTCTAAACTACTATGTCTATTTAAAAATAAATAAAATCTATTTGGTGAAAATTTGAAATTTCAATGGAGTAGTACTTAAATTTCAGGGAAAAATAAAGAAGTAGGTGTCTGTCTGACCACCCTAACCATAATAAAATTATAATATTTTTTATAAGATTTTATATATAAGTAGAGGACTCATGTCCGGATGTGATGCATATTTTTTGTAATTTTTTCCAAATAAATAATTTATTATGATTTTTTTATTAGAAATTTTAAAAAATATAAAAACTCATATGTTTAACCACCTTAACTTGGTCAAAAATTCATAAAATTTAATTTTTCTTTTTTTAATCCTATAGTATGTGAAGCATAGAATGTGACACATGTTTTGGATTCAAAAAATGTGATACCGTTTGAAATTTATAGATGTTTTGCAATCAGCCTATCGATTAGGACTTTAGTCATAATTCTAATAGAAAATAAATAATAATTATTTATTAAATTCAAATTAAAGAATAATTTATATTGGTGGAAAGCTTAGAAACTCCTCTAAAAACCCTTTTCGTTTCATCAATTTTGGATAAAAATAAAGTCGTCAGCCACATACCCTACAAATACCCATAATATTGCCACTTTTTGGCCCCTCATGATCCTGGACATACCCATTAGGTCTTGTTATTTTGGAATTGTTTTGTCATTGATGTGAAAGGTGTTGTTGATAAGATCTGTTATGCATAATTTGGGTTGATGCATTCTTTGTTACAAGGTTTTGATGCTATAATAAGGTTCTTGTTACAAGGTTCTTGATGCGCATGGAGTATGTTGGCAGTAATAGCAATATATCATTTAGTTGATTCCTAGTGCCTAGGAATTGATGACAAAGAGTCTTACAAAGAAATCATTTAGTGATATTGATTGATACTTTTCATGAGTAGATTATAGGATTCATTCAAAGCTCATAATCAAAGCATTCAAAGAAGGTTCATTTTATGGTGAGTGATTTGTTAGAACATGGTAAAGTCGGGGTATGCTTCAACAATGCTTCACTTCTCCATAACAAAGGATATTTTTTTATCTCAATGATACATTTTCATTCAGAGGTTAAACCACATAATTGCTTAATATATTACCATGGTATTGGTTGCTTGGTGTATTGCTTAATACTTCCAAAAGTGTCATTCAAAGGATTAAATATTTCAAAGCTTGTCTTCTTTGATGAATATTGGAGGCACAATATTATATGTTTGAAACAAATAAACTCATGTTTATTATGCTATCATGTTCATTGGTGTTAGGTTTTCTTGTTTGAGATCTTGCTTTCAAACCCTATTATGTAGGTCTTTACGTAAAAGAGTTAGCATTTTTGCTTTTTATTTTAAAAGAAAATTGACTTGCTATTTTAAGTTACAGACAAATGTCTTAAGAAATTTGTTCAAGGGCCTTTAGAACATTTCTAAACTGTCCCCTCTTTATGTGCAACTAGTTGGGTAGGTTAGAACAATGGGTTTATTTCATTTGAATTGAGATCAAAGGTTACAATTTAAAGAGTGGTTGGCGGGTGTTCATAATCAAGGGTTTGAATTTGAAGTTAGTAAACAATTGTTCCTTGAGGTTTTCTTTTTACCGCAATCCAACAGTCAAGGTTTGTGATTTACAATTTCCTAAAGGTGAAGGGTTTGTTGTTGGTGCCAAAATTAAAAGTGTAGATTTTTTTGAATATCAAAAGTTAGTACTTGATAGGGGCTTAAAGTTTTAAAGGTAGTAATGTTGGTTTTTGATGTGTATGATTTTTAAAACATATAATGATAGGTAGAACTTGGATACATTCGGTTCTCCTGATCAGAATCTAAATATGATTGATGAAGAGAATGTGACTTCTATTAAAGTTTGTATGAAGTTAGGTCTATGAAAGATAGTGTTTACAAGATTGGTTTGATTTGAATGAATTCTTGGATGTTTGGAGTTTGATGAAAATAAATACAATATGATTATAGTGCTAGTAGAATATTTGAAAGTTATAGCATTATGAAGATCTATATGACAGTGTAGTGAATCATTGTATCAATAAGGAAGATGTAGTAAATTACTTATTTAGAAAGTTGTTGTTTTCCATAGACAAGAATTTGTTAATTTTTTATTTATATCTATTTGATTATAGTGTGTTGAAGAGAAGTTTTGTAAATAGATATTTTTCTATGTGTATGAGGAAAATTAAATGTTGAGTACATGCATATGAAAGAGGGAGATGAAGTTTGTGAACTTGATGATTTCATGAGGAGTCATTGAATTACACTTTTTTTTTCTGATTGATTGACATATGATATGAAAAGGTTGGAAAGGTGTTTGACATAGGTTTGATTTATATGGAAACATAGTAACCCTCTGATTTGTCCTTTTTCTTCTGATATGGTGTTGATTGGCTAGTAAAGTAGTTTGGGTTTTCGGTGAGGCATGTTAAGCTAGTGAGGCTTGTATTTCCAATGAGGCATGTTCAACTAGTGAGGCTTTTTTTTCCAGTGAGGTAGGTTCAACCTATGAGTTTTATACTGTTAGTGAGGCAAGTTCAACCAGTGAGGCTTGTATTGCCAGGAGACATGTTCAACCTGCGAGGCTTGATTAATAGTCAGTGAGGCTTGTTGTGTTGTCAGCGAGACACACAATTTGTAAACAATTTTTTTTGGCTAGTGTGGCCTGGTAAAGCATTTATTGAGAGTGATTTTTTCACCTTTTTTAGGGTTTTTCCACTCATAAATTTGGTGTTTCCTTTTACCTTGATGATTTGTTGTTTTTTATATGGTTCAATACTGATTCACATGTGATATTGCAAATTGCACATCTTTGTGTGATAAAGAGAGTTTATTTTATGAGATTGATTTTAATTTGACCACTGATTCACCCCCCCCTCTTAGTGGTCATGTACTCCAATAGGTCTAGGGATCCTTTCATGCTTAAAAATAAAAATAATTATTAGGTGATGCATGACATACAATAGTCCATTAAAGAATTGATGTAGGCCACCATGAGCATAATATAAAGAAATAATAAAATACAACTAGGATACAATAATTTAATTGAAGTTAAAAGGGTAAATGTAATGGAAAGTTCTAGTTGGTCAATATTAAGTCATGTTCTGATGAATGCATTTATAAGCAACTAGGAGAGCACAATATAAGATAACATTTAAACTAGTGTGACCAATATTGGATGAAACCCTAACCACACATAAATATGAAACCATTGCATAAGTTATCTTTAATAATTGACCACCATATGGTCCATTACAAAAAAGGGAAATAAACCTTAAAAAATAAAGGGTGTGTCAACAATTTCAACATGGTTGGTGATTTTTAGATCAACATCCTAGCTAAATTCATTATTAGTGTATTGATGGGAAAAATTATTGATGTACGGAAATAATAATCTAGTATTTTTTAACATATTAAGATTATTTGACAGAAAATAGTTAAATTTATATATAATTTAGTTTTAATAAATATTAAATTAATCATAGAAATTGATATATAAATTAAAAATACACATGAGACATGAATTTATATGGGAAGTGAAGATGATGAAATTGGTGAAAGAATAAAAATAAATGCAAATAATGAACAATTACCTTGTATTTTACCTTTCTCATCTCATGGATAGAGTTGAAGTAGATGTACCCATGTCTACTTGATGTGATCTTTTTGATATTTTAGTGGGATAGAATGTGGTTTTTTATACCAACATCATGATGTTGGTATAGGATCATTGAAGAAGTTACAAAATGAGAGAAAATGCCTCAATTTATAGATTTTTGATAGGGGAAATCAATGGCCAAGGTTCATTGACTAAATGGAGGGTCAACATTAAATGAGATGATGGAGGCTTAGCCTTTTTAGGAGTGTCACAAGAGGAAAGGAAATGCAAGAGAAAGGTGTGCTCACATGTGTGAGAACACATTGGGAAGAACATGAAAGATATATGTCTGACATGTGTAAGAGGTAAAGTGAAATATCTATGACCTGTGTAAGGGGAAGAATAGATTCACATGTGCGAGATATATGTTCACACGTGTGAGCAAGGGGTAGGATAGGTAGGCTAGGACACTTTTCATTTGATGACAAGTTTAGGTCTTGATCCATGTAAATAAATTCAAGGGCTATGATTGGATTGACAAGGAATGATGGTGATGTGGAATTAAATAACAAGAAAATGTTAATGAAGGATAATTAGCCAAAATAAATTCATTAATTAGGTATTAATTAATTTATTTAGCGATAAGGTTTGGGGCTAAGATTACATTTAATTAAGTGAATGTAAATTTGTTTAATTAAGGGTGAGATAAGGATGAATTAAATAAATAAATAAATATTATTTAATTAATTAACAAATAGAATGGGATAAATTCAAGTGTGGCTGGGTATGGACATATTTAGATGTCTACAAGAAGTAATTATAAAAACTATACTAGAGAAAAAGAACATTTAGTGTGAACATCAAATTTGAGCTAAAATAGAAGAGTCAGATGCACAAAAAAGAAATGAAACTCAAACTCAAACAAGGCATACACCTTAAATTAGAGAAAAAATAGAAGTTATAATAGTAATTTAAATGCAATAAAAAAGTACATTATACCTCCATTCGACCTTGGTGATGTTACCCAATGTTGAATGATTATGAAGTGGCGTAATATGGATGTTATTTTCTTTGATATTACTTAATTTGACATGTATGTCCTATGGATGATGGAAGAAAATGATCATTGGTAAGATTTCTTAAATATAATTTTAAATTTATATTTTTAGGGCTCATATTGAAGGATAAAATCAAGGGATAAGGCTCATATTTAGCCTTTTGACAAGTGGTAAAAGAAGGTGAAATATGCTTGATCAATAGATGAGATTTGCTCAAACTATAATATGCAAGGAGATGTAAGTAAGTGGAAATGGATGGATGAGATAAGTGGAAGGTGGAGATTCAGTGATGATATGGAAGATTAAAATTAAAGATCGAGAGATGAAATGTAGGATCAAAATGCTTCCATGTGTGCTCACAAATATGTAGTAAGGAGTGGGGAATGTATGAAGTTGAAGGGTCTATGTTTTCTCCTTGGGAATGAAATCGATGGTGAAGATTAGAGGATAGGATCTTATTTTTTTTAATGGTACAAGGTTAAATTTTAAATTAAAATAAAATGTTAAAGGTTAAGTAATTAGCCTAATTAATTAAATAATCATATATTATTTAATTGATTGGTTGGAGGAATTTCATACTAAGATTCTAGTGAATTAAATGGATTTAGTTAATTAAAATTAGGGATGCCAAGGGTTATTAATTATAATTGATTGGTTAAGTTTTGATTAGATAAAAATGGAAGGGCTAGTACCCATTACAAAATAGCCATAGAGGTAGACCAAGGACTCATGAAAAGTGAGAAAACCAAAAAAGTAAATAGAAACTACAACTTAAATAGTTCAACCAGTAATAAACTAAACAAAAAGAAACCCATAGAGCCAGGACCAACACAAAACCAACATACATCTATAAGTCTCCCAGTAAATTGAGACTAGTGATCATATTCCATTCCCGCTCTAGGAATTGGAGCTTCATTTTAGAAGTCACAGGCCCCTATTGAATGGCCTAGGTATCCATCGTGGCGTCATAGGTTGAGGTGTCTAGCTTCTTACCCTTCTTATTCGTGAGGCCATCATCCTCGCCTTCCACCAGTCGCTTCCCCTGATTCTTCCTTAGCTCATCTTGAAAGACCTGAAGGGTGAGGATAGTATTCTTCACTGTAGCTTTGTTGTAGTCTATGATAACCCTCAGGCACTGCAAGGTCTTCTCCTAGTTCTAGTGGATTGCCTCAATATCAAATAGGAGCTTCTTCTTTTCTTCCTTAATACCAACAATGGTATGAAGATCATCCAACTCTTTTTCTCACCTTTCCCACCTCTCAAAGGATCTGGTTAAGGAAGAAATTATGTCCCAATGTGTCTTATTCTCCACCTCTCTAGGCCACAAGACCTGCTAGTCCAAAACCTTATCTTTTAGAATTTGAATTATTTACTTAGTTGTGACAAACCGACCCAAGAGCCATTTCATAATATCCTTTTGAACATTAATTTTCTTTGAAATTTCATTCAATTTTTTGCTTAAGGGGTCGACAAGGAGGTGAATTGACCTAGGTTTAGTACCAAGCTCCTCTAAATTGACACATAATTTGAGGGAATTTTGGAAGTTAGGGTTAGGAATGGGAGGGGTGTTGGGGACCTCTGAGTCATTGACCTGAGCCAAGTAGTGAACAATAGAGTTATCTAGGGTCAGATTCCATGAATCATCACCAGCATTAGAATTATCATAATCATCTATCCTAGAAGAAATGGGCATGGGTGTAGGCTCCAACAAGGGAGTGTATTTGATAGGGATAGGAGGGGTATGATCATTCACAGGGGCTTTTCCCCAAGCCTAGACCATGCTACAATGAATGGTGGGATGAGTTTCATCAATAGTGACAGAGGGGTTGGGGTTCCCATCGAGGTTGGTGGGGTCAATGATAGACAAGGTATTCTTGTGCATAGTAGTAGGAGAAGGAAGCAACATAGAATGGAACTTGCATAAGTACAAAATAAGGCCTTGGTGAATGGGTAACTTCTTGCATTTGTCCTAGAGATTCTTGACAAATTTCTCAAGTGAAGACATGATCCAAAAGGGGAAATTCATCTTAATATTATACCTAAGATGGTTGAGCATGTGGAAAAGGTAGGCGTGGAAGTCTTGAAACCACCCTTCAAGAGTCACGTACCTCATAATAATTTTAGAAATGGTGCTCCAAACACCAGGAAAGTTCGTGCGATTAAAACTATTTTGCAACTTGTTCACAATCTCACCCTCTTTCAAGAACTATTTCATGTCATCCTGGTAATGACTTTTCAACTTTCACAGAATGCAAATCCCTTCCAAAGAAAGTCTTGTGACCTCTGCTATAAGCTCAGGGGTCACCATAAAAGAAACCACACCAACAATAATAGTCCCATCCACCCAAGAGTTGGTGAATTCCAAAGAAATTTTTGGGTTAACACCCTGCATCCCCTCCACATATGAGGCCAAGTTGCCCCATTCAACAATAGCCTAGACCTCCTTATCTTGCTTCTAACAATAAAATTTGGTACGTTCATCCAGGACCAAATCCCCTCCCATTGCGAAATCTACTAGATTCAGAGCAAAGAAACACCAATAATGTAAATGGAAATACAAAAACTAGAGACATCAATAATAATTGAAATGCTTAAAATGAATAGCGGCCTTAAGCTGCCATAAATGACAAGCATGGAAACCATTAAAACGAGATGGTATAAAATCCAACTCGATCACATTTGGATAGTACTTTGACAACATTTTGAATTAAATCAAGCACCTGACTGGGGATATGGAAAATATCATCCCACTTTAATAAATTTGGAGTAAAAGTTCCAATATTTTCTAAGGAATTGACAACTTTATTGTCACACCTATACATGTTATTCACACTACAATTCACAAGGGAAATCATAAGATTGTGAGTCGAGGACACGGGGTCCTAAAGAGACCAGTAGGGAGAGGCATGCCCAGTCAGCATAAGGACCATATTCCATGAGTCCCCTTCAATGATTAGGTTAGAGAGCCTAGCCTGCATGGAAATGTTGATGTCATGGAAGGTCGCCACCACCTCAACAAAATTAGAAGACTGAACCCCCAAGTTAACCACATACACCAACACAAGCTTCTCCTTATGGTCATAGATAATAGTTAGTTTTGGGGTAATTTGTTAAATGAATCAAATAATAATTTATTTAATTAAATTATAGTAAATTAATGTAGATAAGTGGGTATGTGCAGGATCATGATGGGCCAAAAAGTGACGATATAATGGATTTTTGTAGGGCATGTGGCTGACAACATTTTCTTAACCAAAAATTAATGAAATGAAAAGGGTTTTTAAAGGAGGTTCTCAACTTTCCACCAATATAAATTATACTTTACTTTGAATTTAATAAATAATTATTATTTATTCTCTATTTAAATTGCAACTAAAGCCCTGATTGATAGGCCGATTGAAAAAAAATTATAGCTTTCAAACACTATCACATTTTTTGAATCTGAAACATGTGTCACATTCCACTAGTATAAAAACAATAATATATGACTAAATAAACTACTAAAAATTGCATATAAATGACTAATTTTGGTCACTTGACCATTAGTAGTTTATTGCCGGTCGTTTATAATGCGACCAAATTTAGGACTAAACTATTTTAGTCATTTATCTAGTAATTGATTTGGTCATTTATTTAGTCATTGATTTAGTCATTAATTTAGTCATTGATCGTTGGTAATTGGTCATTTGTTTAGTCATGGTAGTGATTTATTTAGTCATATATTTAGTCATTCATTTAGTCATTGATTATTGTTAACTGGTCATTTATTTAGTCATGGTAGTCATTTATTTAGCCATGGTTTAGTCATGTTATTCATTTATTTATTCATTTATGAACTAATGCTTTCATATGTGTATGCAAACTCTTATGTTTGGAGAATGCTATTACAATAACTAGTCTATGAAATTGCAAACCAAGAGAAAACTGTGTTGTGATTGAATAATATAAAACTTTAAAGCTCTTATGCTATTAAAACTTCAACAAATTTGGGATTGAAACAACATTTGAAAATAATTATCTATATATTCAAACTGTATATAAAATATGTTACAAAGAACTCTATATATAGAGTTTTGAATACAAAATCTTTTACACTATGCCAACTGCTGATTTATTATACTTTTAAAATTGAAAAGAAACTAAAACTAAATGGTGTGAATCTATGTCTTCAGTGATGCCACTATTGCACATGAGATGGGCAGTAAATGCATCCAGTAAGGCACTGGTTTTTTATTTTCTCCTTGCTTTGTACCTATCCACAATCAAAAAATAAACATATTACTAGGTAGTATAAACAAGGAATATCTTAAAAGCAGACACCCGTAAGCATTAGAGTAAGTCTAATAAATAAAAATGCATAGAATTAATGATATTACAAAAGAAATGCATTTGCAAAAGAATTAATATCAGATTAATATCTTAAATATTACTAACTTATCATAGCAATATCTCCTTGCTATGTACTGTCCATAAACATATTACTAAATAGCTATAAACAATGAATATCTTAAATGGAGATACCCATAAGTATTAGAATAAGTCTAATAAATAAAAAATGCATAGAATTAGTGATATTGCAAAAGAAATAATCTCTACTTTTTCTATTTTGTATTCAATTATTGTATTATTCTTTAAATCAAATCACCACAATATCCTAAAAACTTAAATTTCATTATAAATTTAAATTAAATTCTAATTTCTAATTTAACAATTACTAATTTAGATATAAAAGCAACCTTTCTTTTTTAGTTTTTCTTTTCTAATGAAAAAGAAAAACTAAGAAAGAAAGATTGCTTCAAAAAAGCTAAGCTAGTAATAAAATTATTTAAAAAAAACTAAAAAAATTATTAGAATGTCTCTTTATAACTAAAATTGTATTGTAATAAAATTATTTAAGAAAAACTAAAAACTTAAATTTCATTCTAAATTTAAATTAAATTCTAATTTCTAATTTAACAATTACTAATTTAGATATAAAAACAACCTTTCTATTTTAGTTTTCCTTTTCTAATGAAAAAGAAAAACTAAAAAAGAAAGATTGCTTAAAAAAACTAAGCTAGTAATAAAATTATTTAAGAAAAACTAAAAAAAATATTAGAATGTTTCTTGATAACTAAAATTTTATTGTAATAAAATTATTTAAGAAAAACTATAAACATAAACTTCATTGTAAATTTAAATTAAATTCTAATTTCTAATTTAACAATTACTAATTTAGATATAAAATAAACCTTTCTTTTTTAATTTTTCTTTTCTAATGAAAAATAAAAACTAAAAAAAAAAGATCACTTAAAAAAAACTAAGCTAGTAATAAAATTATTTAAGAAAAACTAAAACCTTCAAAAAAACTTAAATGTATATTATCAGCAGTGATTGCAACCATGAATGGAAGATACACTATGAAGTTGTGAATGTGCTCGAAATAAATTATTGAAAGCATTGTGAGAGTAAAATGGGTTCAAGAATACAAGCCTAGATTATTTACAAAATCTACTTCAAGAACAAAATCTGAAAATGAATGAAAATAGACCAGAGATTTCAGGAAATGCCAAAAGTTGTGATATTAAGTGGAAAGCAGCTGAAACAAAGCCCTCTATTAAAATCAAGATTTCCAATAAATATAATAATTCTCTCAATTATGAAGGTGCTCTCTAGGAATTTAGATACACTTTGGCTGCTCTTGTCCAATTTGTCATTCAACCCATTCACAATCAGACACTTTACTTGGATGAAAAGCATAAAAGAAAATTAAAGAAAGAATTTTATGGCATGCCATTTATATAATTTTTGGAGTTTCCTTTGTGGAAACATCAAGTATACAAAAGTTTGTTTTATTGAGTATTGGGTCTCTACCACACACCCATGAGGAAGAGAAAATGAATAGAAAGAAAAATACCCACAATGCTATGAAGGTCACGACCATTAGAACACAAAAAGCCCTCAAAATAATGAAAATAGTAAGTTGAGAGTGCAAATTTTTACATTTTCTATAGAAAGAAAGTAACCCATCAAGATTTGTGCAGGGAGATACAGGGGTTTTTATCATATTGCCTCTACTGAGCTCGAATCAAGCCTATTCCCATAGAAATTTAAGAGATAAGAATAATGAAACTTACACAAGATTGTTGTAAAGGAGATGCCCTCCAAAGTCTTTAGAAATGAGCCTCAAAGATACTCCAATGGTGGTCAAACAAAGAGGAGAGATATCAAAAAATGGTAACAAAAGGAAATACAACAGAAAATACTCAGTCATGACCAAGTGAGCTCGATAAAATGCTTCAAAATGGAGAATACTTTTCAGTTTCAAAACCAAAGACTTACCTCTGCAAGATTTTTTTTTTCAAGAAAATGGTATTGAGTTTTCTCCAAAAATACAAGTGAAAAATGGAATGAGTTTCTTCTCCAAAAATACAAGTGAAAAATGAAATGAGATTAGGGCTCGGTTTCTTTTTGATTTAGGGTTTTTTCATTACCCTAGGCCGAATGGTTGATTTTTCACATTGTATTAAAGAAAATAGGTACCTTTTTATGATTTTTATTAGAAAACTCAAATTCCATTGCCACTTTCCTACTTTTTTACCTCATTTCTTTACTTCATTTGATTTTGATTTCAAAATCAAATCTAATGCTTTTAAATATATTATAATATTACATTAATATTATATTATTATATAATATATTATATATATAATAATAATATAATATAATATTATTATATAATACTAGTATTTAATATAATATTATATAATAATATATATTATATAATATCATATTATATTATAATTTATTATTATAATATATTGTATTGTAATATAGTATATTATTATTATTATTATATTATAATACAATACACTCCCTCAATTCATTTTTTTTAAATTAACCACTTTAATGTCATATTGTCTAATTTTTATGTGTGACTAATTATTTAGTCATTTTTATTTGTTGGACTAATTATTTAGTCATCTTTATTTATGTTTTGAAATGAAAGATAGCCCTCAAAATGCAATTCGATTGTGTAAATCATATTTTATTAGTGAAATTGACCACAATTTCTCTTTGATACATTTGATATGCTAACACAACAGGAAAATCAAATTGGCTTCAAATCATAGTTAAAAACATTAACGATTCATTAACATAATGAGTAATAAAAGTTAACGAATGTAAATGTTAATATTTTTTATAAAATATGTGAAGGCCTTAAGACTACACCGAGAGTCAATGCCTTCCACACAATAGGTATTTTTGGTGCATCAAGCAACCTAGGTGGACAAATGGCCTGCTTAGGTAGGGGTCCCATGAGGGGGGCTCTAGCTCTATGGATTATGATCAAAATCGAAAGAAAAAAGAATAGAGTAATAGTCATTTATTTAGTCATTAATTTAGTCAATTATTTAGTCATTTTTATTTGTTTGATATTAGTCATTTATATAGTCATTTAGTTGTTATTTTACCTAATGACCAAATTAGTCACTTATAAATGACCAAATTAGTCATTTATTTTCCAAATTCTACTAGTGTTTTTGAAAAGGAAAAAATAGGTTTTACAGGGACCTGAAACCGCAAAGTTAAAACAACAAAAGATAGAGCAAAACAAGTCCAAACAAATAGACAGTTGTCCCAAAAGTAAACAACAACACAAAGAGACAACAGGGTCCAAAAAAAGGACCGCAAAAAAACCAGAAACAAACACCACTGCACTACTCCAAGGTGTTCATCAACTCCTCGGCCTCCTTTTCAACATCCTTCATATCTTGTAACCCCTGCTCTAGAATTTGAACCGTATGTGAAGAAATAGGGCTCTTCCTCTTCGTATTAGCCTGAGTGCGAGTTGAAATACCTTCACTAGCAGATCTGCTGCAACCTTTTTCCACATCCAAATCCACAACCAACGATCCGTTTTGATTTTTTTTGAGCTTTTCGACCATAGCGTTGATGATAATGGTGTTATGTGTAATGCCCTGTCTTAATAACCTAAGAATGTTGCAAATGTGTATAATGGTGTAATAATTTTTATTTTTTTTAAGGTTTAATTATTTAGTTATTTAGTTGCATACATTCATTAAGCTATACGACATTACACTTCTTTTAGTTTTCCATAAGTGACTTAAGTATTTCGTATTGCACATAATAAATATTAACATAAAGATAAACATTACATTTGAAACTCCATTCAAGATAATCATATTAAAGTACAAATTTGTTTCATACATTGCATTTGATAATATATACAAATCTCATCCATCTGATGAGGTAGTTCAAATAATAATTAATATTACATTTTTCACCTCACAACTTTTGAGGGATGTTTAATAATACAAGATTTACATTATACAATGATGAAAGTACACATAAGATCCAAGTGTGAGCTCTCCATCCATGAAGCTCTCGATACCATGATCACAAACTGGGGACCCAACGGAGTATGGTGCATGTTCCACCCAACCATGTGGTACCCGTAGGTCCACCCCTCGTGCTAGGAGATAGTAATAAGGTTACCTAGACCAAATCTACTAACCCTAGACACCAGTACACAATAGACTATTGGTTACATTGCTTCCAGATTTTGACAATTGAATTTTTTCACAAATACAAGGTTAACTGTTATTCTAGGTGGAGTGTCATCACAACGTTGCAAAGGTTACCCTGGTGTTTCTTCCTAGGTTTCGGTCCCCAATCCTTGGGTTACCCTGGTAACTTCTTACGAAACCCATCCCCTATTGCATAACATTGCAGAATCAAATGCCTCTTAAGAAAACAAGACATCGATTTGCCATTCCAAGCCTTCTCATCTTATACTCAAGACTAAAGTAGCTCAAGAGTCATAAGAGAGGCATTTAAATCTTGTTAAGTGTTTTAATCTAACTACTGTGTTCTTAGTTGTCACTGAATTACTAACTCTTTGTAAGTTACCCTGACACCACTTTGTGTGTCGGCCCTTACAAAAAGCCACTCCCCTAAACATAACAAAGGTTTTCTAATTTTTCTTTCTAGGATAGGCAAAGTGCATAAGAAGATCAACACATAATACCATGAATTCCACAAACAATGTCACAACTTCGTTCACAAATATCTAGTGCACTATCCTAGTTGTTCATACATATGAAACCATAATAAAATTTTATTTCCCAAGATATGACCACATCTAGAAGACTTAATAACACAATAAAACAAAATCCACATTTTCCCAACAAAAGAGAACATGATTTTAAAGTAGCAAATCAAGAATTATAAATATCTAATTTTCGGATTTACTAAATCCATATGCATCAGTTTGAAATCAACATATATCTTTAAATCATCTTAATTAAAAGATCTATTTTAAAATCAATAAGAGTAACTTTTTCAATTAATCTATTTTTTTTTCTCAAATTCACTATATATATATATATATATATGTTGATTTCTATAATTACACATTCTTTACTTCTATAAGCATAAAAATTTAAGGAAATATAATATCTTAAAAATAACTTTCCAAATTTTTTTAAACATAATAAATATATGTTTAAATATATTCCAATTAATCATCATAATAATACATTATTTATATAAATATATATATATATATATATATATATATATATATATATATATATATATATATATATATATATATATATATATAAATATAAATATGATAATATAACTTTAAAATAAAACATTTGATTTAAATATGTGTTTATATATAAAATCCAAATTTTAAAATAACAAAATAAAATTTGCATGTTTAAAATTTATTTATATTAAAACCCTAACTACGTAGGGCCGATGGCCGCCATGGCCGAACTCCCTTTGGGGCTCGGTCGTGCAAGCCACGCCGGCACTGCCTGGTAGGGCAGTGCCGAGCGCTGCCCTCACAGCTGGCTCCCAAAGGGATCGGCCATGGGGGTAGCCCCTGCGGCTTCCCTACCATGTGGTTTACTTTAAAATAAACGCAAATTTCCGTGAATCTTCGGAAATACGCTGGATGGTTTAAATTTTCCTTTTTCCATTAAAAAAAAATTCTCTAAAATTTATCAACAAATATACAATCGCGTACAGCGATTTTCGATTTACTATTTGAACAAATAATTTAATATATGTATTTATATATGTATGTATATATATATTCTTTTCTGATATATATATACACATATATAAATATATATAAATAGAATTCATTAAAACAACAGTTAATTACTGAAACTGGGCAATAACATTCAACTGGAAATTCAAAATGAAATTTACAAACCCTTCAATTATTTTAACAATTTTTCCTCTGTAATATAAATCCCTGTTTTACCCCTCTTTTTTTAATTTATTTATAGTTTCTTGTTTTCACAGTTTTTTCACAGAGATTTGAAATATGGCAACAGAAAATTTCTTTTCAATCACAACTAAAAATTCTTCACAGATCCTTTCTACTGTTTAAATAAAGTTTTACCAAATTCCCAAAAAGAACACAAGAAATACAAAGTAAATCTTTTCTCTAACTTTTAAAGAAAGAACAAACGAAACAAGAAAAATACCTGTAGAATAAAAGCTTCCTGTAGGAGAAATCCTTTTTGCCTATTGTGCACAATAATCCCAAAAGCTTCTCCAACCAACACAAGAGATCCTCCCTCCAAGGGATCTTCCTCAAAGAATTTACAATCCAAAACACAGAGAGATAACAACTTCTAAGAATTAATATATTTTACACAGTAAGGGGAATTTTTGCAAAACGCTCTGATAATTTCCCCATGAGGAAATTGAATAACCTCTGTATTTTTCCCGAGATCCAAAATATCCTCCGTAACAAATTTTTCCTCAACAAGAATCATTTAACACACTGGCACACATGTCGAGAAGTGGTTACCAAAAATATCTTCTCCACTTCTCGGCAATCTTTCCAATTCAAATTTGCATGCTAATTAATTTATTTTTATTTTTTTCTAATTTTCCACAATTTATTTAATTTTCAAATATAACTATTTACACACTTAATATTTTAATTTAATTAATTTATTTATTTAATTAAATAAGTTTGATCTTTTAAAATCAAACCATTTAACCAAATAAGCTAATTAATTAATTAAATAATCAAGCAAGTAATTTCCACATTTTAACATTAATTTAAATACCAATAATTTAAAGCACAAAAACCAACATTAAAATTTAAGCAAATTTACCTTCCAAGCAATTTTATCCAAATATAAAATACAAGACAAACCTATGACTCTGAACTAAAAATAGACAATGTACTAAGACCAGGATTAAAGACTAGGCTAGGGTAAACCAAACTACTATCTCCCGATCAATGTATCTATTGAGTCTTGACACGCTCAGACCTGAGTACCCAGGTGGAGTCGGTGTCATGTACCTACAATTCCTACAACCAAGCAATAACATGCATACAAATATATATATAGCATTAAACAAACACATCGTGTAGAGAAAATTACAGATATCACAAGGCACTCGCAAGCGAGTGATGCGATTCTGTTCTCCACTCCAATACACTTCACAGCAAACTGACGAAATAAATAGCTGTTAGTCCATCATAACATATACATAGCAAAAATCAACTGAAAGTAAAACATCTAAACTATATCCAATCATGTCTGAAATCAATAATCATCAAACAAGTATCATCATATCACAAAATAATCCACTATCCCTCAAAACCAGTGATCAAAATATCCAACAAAGCATCATAGGTCTAACAGTGTGAAAACATAACAGCAGAAAGCATAAGCATAATCAGAGGGGTACTACATTATGCCTAGCAATTTTGTGATTATTTGCCACAGTGGCCCTAATATTTTGGCCTATCTTGGACATATTGCACTCAAGCCTGGTCAATCTTTCCTCTTGCAAATGCTGTCTTTTCCTTGGTAAGGGGGTTTCCTGTTCCTCATTCTCATTACAACTCCAGCTAATCTTCTGCTCCAAATCCATGACTCTGTTCCTGAGATCTCTATTACGGCCTTTCAAATCATAGACTTCCTTTTGGGTCCACTTGAGAACAGTGAAAAGGCCATCCGTAATTTTCTCCACCACACTCACAATGTCCTCAGGCTTGAGCTTATTCAAGGCCGAATTAATTTCATCCCGATTAGGGGAATCATTAGGGGCATTCCCAAATCTTCCAGACGCAGGGGCACTAGGGGCCAACTCTTTACTGACCATAGGTTTATCAGAAAGAATTTCCATAGAATTCCTAGAGTACGAAACTAATTTCATAACTAAGGTACCTTTAAAACCAGAAACCAAACCTAGGGTGGGGCAACCAGGAGATGGCTGGGGATTAAGACAGAGCAGCGAGGCAAAACCTGAGATAGGGAAATCATGCAAAGGTTGTAGATTAGGACAAGAAGGCATAATAGAATCCATAAGGGCATTCTGACAAGACAGGTACTGGGGAGCAATGGTATAAGGACCAACAGGGACGCAAGTAGGAGGGGCCAGGGGGTCGTTCTCCCTGCTACTTTCTGTATCCTCATCATCCAAATCCCCAATATCAACAATTTTAGGCAAAGCGGGTAAATTTTGATAATGCTCATAGATGAGCCTAACAAGACTAGGGTGAATAATAGAAGTCCTCCTAGGGTTTCTTTCAACTTCATCAAGGTAATTATTCAAAGAAGAGAATAAGTAAAAAGGCAAAGAGATACGAACCTTGTGACAGAAATGGTTCAGAATGGCAAGTGATAACCATACGCCCAGGTGAAGCGCCCGTCAACCATGATATACTCCATTATAACTCTTAAAACTTTCCTCCAGATTGATTTAATGGACTCGACATCAAAGTAGCTATTGGAAACCTTAACCAACTTAGCCTTTTCCTTGTCTTTTTTAGGAAATCTTATGACTGCTTCATCAGAGAACTGATGGTCCTGATAAAATTTCACACCTTCAATCAAAAGACTAGTAATCTCACCGATTATTTCTTCATTAAGCTTAAAATTCCTACCAAACAACACAATCTCACCATTTTTCTAATTTTGGGAAAAATAGTCCAGCATCCCCTCGTCAGTACCATGAAGCTTTTCCAAAAATGGGACAAAACCTCCCTTTTCAATTCTTTCCCAAGCTTTAGCATTCTTTCTATGCTCTTGAAAGCTAGTCAGCTCCACACATTTTCTCTCTCCCCCCATCTTCAAAGCTTTATTATACCATACCCTACAGTTGCTCTAGCTCCCATTTAAGCTTGTTTTATCAAACACCCAGAAAGCATGCCGGAGACTCTTCTTGAAAAAGAAAATGACATCGGTCCCATCAAATCTAATGAAATCGATGTACCTAATCTTTATCCTCTTCATCATGACGTAGACAAGCTTCTCTTCCATGCATTGAATCATAATAAATTAGCGCTTTCACCTCAGAATGGAGGTAGTCATTCTTCCTCCATGTGTTTTCCCCACCCTTCTTAACCCCTTCATTGGTGAAGTAATCAGCCACCTTATTGGCTTCTCTGTAGACATGGGACACTTTGACTTTATTGAATTTCCTTAATAAGATTATAGTATCTTCGATCCATTTTTTAATGGTCCACAAGGGAGGGGTAATCCCAAGAATGCAATTTATTATATTCATTGAATCACCCTCCAACCAAATACATTTCATGTTCATCTTGAAAGATAAGTTAACCGCATGATAAGCCCCTACAGCTTCCGCAACATGATTAGTTTGGGTGCCGATGTCCACAGCAAAAGCTACAATAAAAGCCCCCGCGTTGTCCCTTAAAACACACCCACTACCAGCTTTCCCTGGGTTGCCTTTAGTAGCTCCATCAAAATTGGATTTCAACCAACCCAAAGGTGGCAAAGATCAACTAGCATTCTCCCTCCCACAAACATCAGGCTTAGGGACATTTAACACAACTAATTTAGAATTCCACTTTTCTACCATAGCAATATCAAAAGGAGACCAATTAGCTTTATCAACCATTTTTCTTGGGATTAAAGATAAATTTTCCTTTATAGCCCTTATGATTTTTTCATACAAGTCCCCCTCCAACTTCTTTTTTTCCCTAAACACTTTGCTGTTCCTTTCCTTCCAAATATTCCATGACACAAAAGGTAGAACAAAAGACCAGAGCTTTCGTACAAAAAGATTTTTTGAAGGAGCTTTCCATTGCAAGAAAAAGTCTTCGACAGAAGTAGGGGAAACCCAAACCAAATCAAGAAGCTCAAAAATTTTACCCCATATGTGTGAAACAAAAGGGCAATGAAGAAAAAGATGATTAATAGTCTCAGCATCATTCCTACACATGTAGCACCTGTTAGGTAATTGAATTCCCCTTTTTCCAAGATTGTCCAAAGTGAGAATCTTATTCTATAGCATTATCTAATAGAAAATATTGATTTTAGGAATTAGGTGATTAATCCAAGCCTTAGCCTAGAAGGGCGGAGGCTCCATCAGACTAGCCAACATAGAAGTAGTAGAAGAAACTAAAAAAATGTCAGACCGATTGTCTAACCAAACAGGAAGATCATCCACCTGGTGTTGAGCTAGTCTTAGGGCCCTGAAGGCCGATTGAATAGGGCTAAGATCCTGACTAATGGTCTTCAAATCAACCCAACCCCCATTCCTCCAGTAATCTTTAACCAAGACCCCGAATTCCCTTTTACAATCATTCATCCATTTACTAAATTTCTCATTTTTGATTAACGGATCTTTAAAAAGCCATCTGTTTTCCCAAAACCTAACATAATTTCCTTTTCCAACCAGCCAACCAGTTCCCATTTCCAGTAACTTTCTACCTCTACTCATATGATTCCAGCAAACAAACCCACGAGGTAAGAGAGAAGAATTTATAACCTCATTAAGAGACTCACAGTTACTAAAATATTATTCCCCTCTCAAAGTAAGAGTTCTCCAAAGCTATTTAGCAAGAAGGGACAAATTCAGCACTTTAATTTTCCTTAAGCCTAGGCCCCCTCTAGATTTAGGTCTACAGACCAGATCCCATCCAACGAGTGGAATTCTCTTCTTATCCTCCACTCTAGACCAGAGAAACCTTTTCTAATTTTTTTCAATGGCCTTAGCATACTTAGCAGGAATTTTAAATAAACTAAGAGCATACACAGGAAGATTTTGCAAAGAAGCCTTTAGGAGCTAAATTTTTCCAGCTTGACTAAGAAGAGCTCCTTTCCACCTCGACAGCTTCTTATTGAATTTTTCAACCAAGGAGATCCAGAACGAGTCTAGGGGTTTGATGCAAAGAGGCAAACCAAGATAGGTTGATGGAAGAGGCTCAATCCGGCAACCAAGAATCTGAGCAAGTTTAACTTTTCTATGCTTCAAAGTGTTGAGGAAGAAAATTGAACTCTTAACCCTATTAACAACTTTCCCAGAAGCAAATTCATAAAGATTCAGAATTCTTTTGAAAGTCTTAGCTTCAGCCACAGTAGATCTTCCCATGAGAATGGTGTCATCAACAAATTGTTGGTGGGAACAAGTTAGAAGAGAAGAGGAAGGCCTTAAACCAACAAGGGTTCTTTGATCAATAAGCTTTTTAATATTTCTTCCCAAACTCTCAGCCAAAATTGTAAACAGAATAGGAGAGATAGGATCTCCCTATCTGAGGCCTCTGGAAGTCTGAAAAAACCTCGAAGGTGACCCGTTCACAATGATAGAAGAAGTAAGTGTCGAAACAAGCTGGTTCACCAACTAAATGACTTTGTTATTAAAACCAAAGTTGACTAGGATTTTAAATAAAAAATTCCACTCAACCCGATCATAGACTTTGGAAATATCCAATTTAAGAATGAACCCTTCAGTCTTTGATATTATTAAAGAATGTAAATTCTCATGAACAGTGATAACAAATTCTAGAATGTACCTACCCAGCACAAAACCATTCTATTGCGGAGCAATCATTTGAGGAAGCATAGAAAGCAATCTTGTAGTTAAAACCTTTGAAATAATTTTATAGATAGAATTGCACAGGCTGATTGGCCGAAAAGCTTGAAACTCTGAAGCCCTAGGTTTTTTAGGAATAAGGACCACAAAAGTAGCATTAAATTCTTTCAAAAGAAATCTTGATCCAAAGAATTCCTTGACAGCATTCTCAACATCCACCTCAACAATTTCCCAAAACACTTGGAAGAAGAATAAGGGAAAACCATCTAGTCCAAGAGCTTTGTTGCCATAAAAAGAGAAAAAAACTTTTCTAATTTCAGCCTTGGAAGGAATAGCAGTGATCATAGAATTTTCATTGTGACCAATCACCTGGGGTATAGCCTCAATCAAGGATTCTTGAGCTTCAGGAACAATCTCTCCATTACTAGAAAGAAGGTTGCTAAAAAAAAGGATAGCCTATTTCTTGATATCATCTTCCTCCTCAAACCTCGTCCCATTAACATCTATGTAAGCGATTCTATTAGCAGCCCTATGTTTCGAAGCAGACAGATGAAAAAATTTGGTGTTCCTATCTCCCTCAGTCAACCAAGACACCCTAGATCTTTGCTGCCAAAAAACTTCCTCTTTAGCAATCATGTCATGCAATTGAATGAGAAGTTCATTTTCCTTTTCTCTGTAATTATCAATGTACCCCCATTTCTAGATATTAGCCTAGATCTCTTGAATTTTACCCTGAATTTCTTAGTTCCAAAAATATTCCCAAAGGCATCCTTTTTCCATTTCCTCAAATTAATTTTCACTTCCTTTAATTTTTTAGCAATCCTGAACATAGCTGTGCCAGTAATATCAATATTCCACCATCTACTAATTTTCTCAAAGATTCGGGGATGAGATAGCCAGAATTTTTTGAATCTAAAATGGGAGTTCTTTTTCACCTTAGTAGGATCTGCCATTAGACAAATGGGAAAATGATTAGATCCTACCCTTGATAAAGCTCTCAAAGCACAAAAATAGTCTATAAACCATTGATCAGAAATAAGGGCCCTATCGAGTCTCACTTGGATCAAATCAGGTCCTAACCTCCTATTAGTCCAGGTATAAGAAGCACCTTGCAGGTCAAGGTCTATCAAGGCATTACTGTTAATGAAGTCGGAGAGACATGAAATACTATCCCAGTTAATTTGAGAACCCCCAAATTTTTCATCATTCAGGAGAGGAGTATTGAAGTCTCCCATGACCACCCAGTGCTCATTAGCAAAACATTTTAGAAAACTAGACAACTCACACCAAAAGGAATTTCTAGCATTCTTACAATTTGAGGCATAAATATTGGATTGAATCCAGCAAAAATTATCTCTTATGTGGGTAAATCCAGTGGCAACTACATTACCATTCTCCATTAAGGGCTCACCTTTAATAAACAACTTGTTCCAAAAAGTAACAATCCCCCCCGAAGCACCTGCAGAACTATTTCTATGAGCCCCACAGTTTGTAAATTTTTTAAAACATTCTACTTTATCTTTAGGCATTTTTGTTTCTTGAACAAGAAGAATATCAGGTTTGTGGTCCCTAACAAAATTTTGTAAAACATCCTTTTTATGACGGCTATTCAGCCCTCTTATATTCCATGACATGATTTTCTTTTCTTACCTGGGGATTGAAGTATCTCCAAGATGGTCATTTGGATCCCATCCGCTATATCCTGAAGGCTTCCTTGTTCCCTTTGCCATTTTTCTAATTTCCTTCCCTCGCCAGGCTTAGTATTCCCACAGTTCGCCTTGACCCTAGTTCTGGTGATCATTCCACTTGAGGTTTCCATCCTCTTCTTTTTTTCCTTCTTTGACCTTGAATGTGAAATAACCTCCTCCCATTCAGTCTCATCTTGGCTTTCCAGCTCCCTTCTTGATTCCCCGTCCTTCTTAGGAAACAGCCTTTGATCCCAAGGAAGGGTATCCATTAAGCCATTCTTGGCTTCTAAAGTATTGACATTAGGATTTTTCATTTTCATGCTCAGGGTCTCATAAGTATCCCTCACAACTTCCAAAGTGGCGTTCTCTAGTTCTTGAGCCCCTTTAGAGCAAGGGTTATCATCAGGAAATTGAGAAGGGATAGGTATTCCTATCTCTAGGGACAATCCCTTAATGGGTATTTCCTCCAGGCCAGGTACATTCATACTACCAGCCATCACCAAAGGTGAAGGCGCAATAAAACCCATTTCTTCATCTCTTATTTTAGCTTTCTTTTGAGTATCTCGGGCTCCCTCCACATAAAAATTTTCTTCCTTTCTATCCACCTGTGGTGACATCAAGTATTTAGGATCCTTAGGATCTGAAGAGCAAGTATAACCTAAACCAGGGCAAGCATCCTTTCATGAACATCTAAGGTTCTCCTTTAGATCTTGAGAAGAAGTGTGTCTTTCAAGATTCTCCTTCGCACTTGGGACAGAAAATTGCTTCTCCTCCTCTAATTTTTTTCTCCAAACAGTCTTAGGGCTAGCAACTTTCTCCTTTTCACTTTTATTATTAATCAGGCACTTTTTCGCCCAATGCCTAGACTTTCGACATTTAAAGCAAACAAGTGGTGTGGTCTCGAATTCAATAGCTTGCTTCCAAACCCCCAGCTTGAATTGGATGTCAATCGAAGAAGGGAGATCAGCATTTTGAGAAACCACAACATAGATTCTAGCAAAGACCAAACACTTTCTAGTTGCGGTCATTGAGTCAATGGACAAAAGTTCTCCAAAAGAACTAGCAATCCCATTGAAAATATCCGTATTCCAATGCTCCAAAGGAAGACCAGGCAATCTAGCCCAGACTGGCACCATTTCAAAGATGGAGTCAGACAGATCAACCCTAGAAGACCACTTCTTCAGGGCCAAGGAAGACTTTTTGATAACCTAGGGGCCACCACTCCTAACAGCCTTGGACCCCTCTTTGCAAGTGAACTAAAAGGAAAAAAAGCCTCTAGGAAGCACCGCCACCAAAACCAGTCCACTAGTTTTCCATTTATTCTTAACAAACTCCCTTACAACTTCAATATTAGGTCTAGGACCCAAAAATTTTCCAACCAAAACATTCTCCATCTTTACAATATTATGGTCTATGATTTCATCCAGGACAGAAATAGAAAATTTTACAGACCCCAGGTCAGAAAGAATACGCACAGGGGGAAAAGATGATTTGTCATTTGGCTTAACACCAAACAATGAAGTCCACATTTTACCCTTATCATCCCCTTTTTCTGACATTTCCATGATAGCCTTGGGTTCATAACTCCCATCCTTTCCACCTGGGTCCACCTGGACATTTTTGTGGATGTCCTTTTCAACAGACCCTGACTTACCTTTCTCAAAACTCGAAGAAGTCTCCACATTCGCCTGAGATTCCCTCAGACTCCCGCCCGCTACACTGTTCGAAGATTCAAAACCAGACTTTTCCCGCTCGCCCGCTCCTGATTCCGCTACTAGTGTTAGTCATGTGACTAAAATTTTTAGTCACCTGACTAAAACTTTTAGTAATGTAGTCATTTATTTGCCAAATTCTACTAGTTTTCTATGCTTCACATATTATAGGATTAAAACAAAAAGAAACGAATTTCATGAAGTTTTGAACAAGTTAATGTGGTTAGACATATGAGTTTTTTTTTTTTTTAAGTTGTAATAAAAAAATCATAATCAATTATTTACTTGGAAAAATTAGAAAAAAAATATGCATCGCATTATGAGTCCTCTACTTATATCGAAATATTATAATTTTTATCATTTTAATGTGGTTATGGTGGTTAGATAGACACCTGCTTTTTTTCCCAAAATTTTAAGTACTACTACTATTGAAATTTTAAATTTTCACCAAATAGATTTTTTTTTTTTTTTTAAATAAACCTAGTAGTTTAGAAAATACATTCAATTTGCTACAAATTATATTCTTACATATTTTTGAAATAATATAGGTAACTTATTCAAATTTTTACGTTAAGTTGCCTTACTCTGATTTTTCTAAATTTTTTGCCACTTAAGGGCCTATTTTTTCTGTGATGATCCTACACATACCCAAGTGGGAGTATATTTTGGGTTTCTAGTTTTTGCCTCCATGATACAATAACATAACTAAAATAAGTGGTTTCATTTTATAGAAAAATAAAAAGTATAGAAATTAAAATTTTGGTGGCGAGCTAACTCAATCGCTTAGAAGAATGGTGATGAGGAATGAATGGAGTGATACTTTTTCTGCATAAAATTGTTTTGTTGTCCCTTCTTGTCAAACCAACTATTTATTTTACCATTAATTGATTCTACATGAGACATATAATGGATTGCAATGATTAAGCAATGATGGTCCTATGGGAGTTTATTCATGCAAGATCCTTCAACCTTGCAATTAAATCTTCAATAATTTATTTTCTATTGTTTTCAATTTTAATATGTGCTATGTTTTTTTGTGTTCCTAGAGGATGATGTGGAATTGTAGGAGGTGTTTGTTGTGGTTGTTCTTTAGGAGGGTTTTAATAAAGAGGTGAATTGGTACTTTAAACATTTGGGGCTAAAAATTACACAAATTTAATTAAAAAAACTAATTCAATCTTCCTATTTAATCCAAATTTGACACTAAAAAACTAAAAAATAATTACTTATTTGACCTCCCCAATGTCTTCATGGCATTTTGGTGATGATTTCAAAAAGCTTTGGTTGCAAAATTAAGTTTGTAAAATTAAGAATGAAAAATGGTTTTTGGGTCTTATTATTTAAATGAACCATATTGTGAGCACATTAAAACTTGAGCATGTTATAATGTAGTTGTGTTAGTAAACACTCACATTATACACAATACACATTATTTCCACTTTTTGGTCCCCCATCTTTTTGCACACACCCTATACAACTATAAAACATATTACAATATACTTGCAAGTGCAAGGTCTTAATATGGGGATCTATGCCTTTCTTCTCTAGAGGAAATTCAATAGCATAATGCTATAATAATTCTCCTCACAAATCTCAAGCCATGGTTCTATCAAGAAATCCTAATAGTGATCAACACCACCCATTTGTTTGGGACTCTAAAGCATACCCCTCTAAAACAATAGATGACCTCCATAGTTATCATACACAAACATGGAATAAAATATTAGAAACATACAAAATAACTTTAGCAATGCATTTCTCACACATGATGAACTACATGAGTCTAAGAACAACAAGGAAGATGAAGATAATTAAGGATAAGGAGCGCCATCCCCTATATTTATCAAAATGAAGCTAGGACCAATTAGACCTATGAAATCAAATCTATTGAGTGTTATAATGGTCATGCTTGTCCAATGTACTACATCATATTCCAAATTCCATTATTAATTTTAACTCATATGATTAACTTTTTTATACTTGATAAAACATTTTCTAGATATTATGTAATGTGTAACTTAATTTTATTCATTATTCTTAAGAAATACAACCTATTACAAGCATCATGTAACTCATAACTTAATATTATATTTTTTATTATTATACAACACAACTTAGTCCAAGAATTATGTATTGTATATCCAAAAACATCCACTCCAAGCCCTAACCTCATAAACATTTTTATCATACATTCTAAGGCCATTGACATATGGAATTATCCCTTAGAAGGATGAAAAGTAAAATTTAGAATGCATTCCAAGGAAATAACACATTAATTCTATGAATATTTTTATGTTCTCATAAAATAATTTTGTTTCAAAATTTTCAAATTTTAAAAATAATAATTTAAGATTTTATATATTTTTTCCAATCATTTAAGTTATATCATTGTTTAATCCTTCATTTTCTCACATAATTGAAATATGCAAAAATCTTAACATTTCAGCTATACCCTATTGTCCCAAATTCACCCATTAATAAAACCACTCAATTAGATAAAACTTAGAAGAGTTTGCATACAAAATTCCAAATCCAAAGCTTTAAAATAAATTATAATTGAAATCTATCTATTATCAAAGAAATTGGAGTGTAATCTATAACCTAAACAAATGTAATAATGTTATGTACCAAACAAACACTAATTCATGTGTCAAGATTTTAAAATTTAATATTCATTTGTGAATATACTAATAAGAAAATAACCTCAAGAAATGACAAAAAATATAATAGTTGCAAGTTTCATTAGTTCATGAGAAAATTGATAATCTATAGCTCCAATCCAAGCCTTTTGAAATCAATCCTTCTTCTCTAATGGTTGCAAGGATTTTACAAATTATCTCTCTCTCTCTCTCTCTCTCTCTCTCTCTCTCTCTCTCTCTCTCTCTCTCTCTCTCTCTCTCTCTCTCTCTCTCTCTCTCTCTCTCTCTCATTTGTCACACTCATACTCACTCACTCACTCAATCTCACTCTCACAATTTATTTTCAAAGCATAATTGGAAAATAAAGTAATTTTGCAATAAAAGGTAACTTAAAAGAAGAAAACCCTCTTTTCCTATTTTAATCATTTTAAATCCAAACTCAATATTTCAAAATAAATACTTTTACTTTGAAATACAATATTTCCTAAATAACCTTTAATTTTCTAAAATTATTATTTTCCCTTTTTAGACATATCAATCAAAATGCATTAGTGAAGGTGGTAATATTACTCAAGAGAATAAATTTTCATATCTCTCACATAGGGGGAACTAGAATATTAATCAATTTGGATATTAGTATTATGGGTTTCAACATCATATGTAATATTACTCTGCACTAAATATGATAGATTTACAAAATAAAATAAATAATGTATACTATTTTCACTTAACCACCATTAGGATTTTACCTACGATTTAAACTATGCTTCCACACTTTTTCCTAACATTGCACTACCTACCCAATACATAATAATAGTAAAAAAAACAAAAATTTGCCAATTCACATTTATAATCCACATTTCAATCAAAATAATCATTCATGACTTTACCACAATGATGTAATAATACATTTTTTAATCACTTATTAAAGCAATAAAGAAAAATGACATAGTTAACTCAACCAACATATCATTTAAATAAAAATAGTAAAGCTAAAACAACTATGCTAGATTAATATTAAGTGTAGTAACATGTATATATGTCCATATATCCTAGATATACATACAAAAATTAAAGTAGAAACATAAAATAGATCTTTAAACATTACATAAATGTTGACACAAAACTACACCACATGACATTGAAGGAACACAAATATAGAGCTATTACAATTCCTCGCCTCTTGACATACATTTAAACTAATCAATATTTTAATTATTTCATGTGTATTTTATAGCATTATTGATTAAAAAATATATGTTATTTTTTATGTTAACATTATCATTATGTAAGTTATATCTTAATCATTGATTTATCATACTAGGAAGTATTAGAAAAAAAATTATATTTTAGAATTATGATTAATTAAATAAATCAATAAATGTATTTATCTTTCAAATATTTTTTCCTTCATTACCCATAAGAAAAATCGAGGCTTTCTTCTCCCATTTTAAATCAAAGCTAGGAGTCTAATAATTTACTAGAATAAGTATTCAAGATTGTATATTGTATTAGTTTTCTTTCCATTTATTTGAAGAAATTATAAATGTGTATATTGGTCTAATGATTATCATCAAAGTGTTTCCTCATTTTTCCTTTGTTTTATAATTTTATAAATTAAAATAGATATTGAACAAAATTCAAATATTCATTATGTGACAAAATGATTGAAAGAAATGATATCATTCCACTTGATGATCATTAAAATTGAATAATATAAGTTTACAACATTTTATTTTAGCAAGATTTGAAAATGATCTATCATTTGCAAATATTCATCCGCTCTTGAAGGATATGAACTCCCATATACCTGTATATATTACATTATAAATATGTCATTAATAGTATCCTTCATTATTTAAAATCAATATAAAATATATTTGAATAGAAAACATACCTTCCAAGCATCATGGTAGTGGCTTGTGGATTGGTCCCAGGGCTATCCTTGAAAATTGAAGTATCCACAACCCTTAGACTATGAACACCTTTCACACGAAACATTTTGTCAATCACATAGTCAACTTCACACCCTCCATGGTAATGCCAAAATGTTGTTACTGTATCTTTGCAAAAGTTTTCTAAGGCTTTGTCATCTAGTTTATTTTCTGGCAAGTTTGATCCTATGAATCGAAGCATTTTGGAGTTTCCACTACCATTAAATGCAAATTCTTGAATAGAACTTGTAATGGTAAGATTTGACAATACCTTCACAATAAGGATACATTTTTGTACATCGTAAGGATGAGAAAAGTAGTTATATCTTACAAAGGGGTTATCTTGGGGATTTTTACTTCTCAATCGAAGCTCTCCCCTTGATAAGGGAAAAGCCACCTTGCTAACAATAATACCTAGATATTGATAGTTTGTACTATTTTGTTGTTGGTAATAGCTAACAGCCTCAATATAAACTTCAGAATTATCTATTATACCCACTACTTGTGCTTGTTCAAATTCAAGTGGTTCAGGCAATTCTAGAATGATTGTTGTTCGTGGTGTATCTTGAATCCTTTTTCCTACTGAGTTTAGATTTAATAATACAGTAATGTTCAATTCATTAAGTTGTTCTAAGGGGCCAATTCCACTTAATAAGAGAAGTTGGGGGCTACCTATACTTCCTGCTGACAAAATTACTTCACTCCAATGTGACAATTGGTTGATAAATACTTGATAAAATAGGCCATCAACATTACTCATCAACTCAACGCCATTAGCCTTCAACATTCCTACAACATAGTTTCATGCCAATGTTAGAATTATAATGTAAATTAAAATATTACTACAATAATACATATTTTTTTAAATATTAAACAAGGTAAAAATAAAATAAGAAAAAATTATTAGCAAAATGAAAAAAATTATAAACATTATAACAATTTTTCACTATGTTAAAAAATTTAAAAACAAATACTAGGCCTATTCCACTAAGTGACAGTTACAAAAAAAAACGCTAAAATGTAAAATACAAGCTCGAGTTTAAACGTGCAAAATGGGCCCCTGAAAGCTCACTGTAATCCAGAATACGCGTTCGACAATCACCCCTTATCCGAAATGTGTACGATTACGCGCTTTCCGCTTTCAATAAATACCATTTCCTTGGTCTTTCTCTTCCAACCATTCCTCTTCAGATCTGAGAGCCTTCTTTGAGAATTGTTATTTTGATTAATATTAATACTATACATACCTATATTGAAGGAAAACTATCATCACAAACAATTTACTTCTTATACAAAGAATCAAATTGATTTACCCAAGAATTTTATGATATTTTGGACAATCATTCTAATAAGATATAATGTCAATGAGATCAAAATAAAAACAATAAGTGCAAACATATATTTAATTTATTATTGTTAATTACATTGAGATGGATTCTATTATAGAAACACAACACAATTGATCATTATAAAAAATAAAATTATAAACTCTAAAATTAAAAAAGTATCATATAAGTATATAATTATATCAAGAGGTATTTTGCAATGGTGGCAAGGAGTCTCATGTCATGACCATATAAATAAAAAAATTATTAACTTAAATTTGATATTTCTTTACATGTAAAATAATTAATATTTAATAATGAGCATAATAATTAATATTAGTTACACAATTTAATAATACAAATAATATTAGTCATACCTTATTAAATAAAAAATTTAAACAAAAAAGAAGTAAAAAGTGATATTTAGTTAAGAATAAAAATAAAGGGTAAGTGCATGAAAGTGGAGGACAAATTAGTGGTCAGCTTTTTAGCAAAATATATTTGTCTTATGGAAAATAATATGTATGTGTTTTAATGTGTATGCATTTTTAATGCCTGGATTTAAAAAATTTCATGATCCCTATCCATTTAGTCTTTGTTTTGCAAGCCTAAGGGTTGCACATCTCTTCATGATCCTAAATTCATGTTTTTAACATAAAAGAAAAATTCAAATTTGAACCTCAATAGATTTTACATATTTATAGTAATTTTTTACTAAACAACCGCCAAAGCAAAGAGTTAGTTGTTAACGTTTTAGCCTTACATATTTTTTAATATTATGAATAATTTAAGGAATTCATTTTTATTTACTTTGAACAATTGCTCTCCAATACATATGTAATTTTTTTTTTTTATAAATTTTGGTCTGCTTATCCAAATTTGACAAAATAGTAATTTTTTGATGCTTAATTCTATACATATTCAAAGAAAAATAAATATTAGTATTAATATTTTTGTGTAATTTATGTGCAGAAAATTTTCAGTATCTATCTAGTTCAAAAAATTTACAAAAAATAATTCAATAAAAAATATTAAAAATATGTAACTTGTAGTACTCTTGTTATATTTCTATCAACAAATTTTAAAAAAATATCTTATATAAAAAAATAGAAGGCACACATCAAATATTATGTTATATTTTAGTGATAAAAATAAGAACACTTTTGTGTGTGCTCATCATTTCACCCCCTTAATCTTAACTTTTAAAAAAAATATTTAGTAGTTTAGAAAATAGAATTAGACTTGCTCTTATCATATCTTCAAATATTGTGTGTACACATTTTTAAATTATTCATCCAACTTTAACTTAATGGATTTGAATTATTCAACTATGTTATAATTGTTTGCATATGTCATATTATTTTTTATTACATAACAAATCTCTTAAGATAAAAGTTAAAATAAATAGTGTATGCCTTTTTTTTAATCTTTCAACTCATATATTTATATGTTCATGAATATGTTTGGCAGTTCAAATAGATATTAAAAATATTATCTATATAGAAAATTAAATAAATCTACTTGAAATTAAAATACATATAAAATATTTTTTTGAAAAGAAAAAAATAAAAAATTTAATATAGACACATAAGAAGACTATATGTCTTGACAATAGGTGTATTTGAATATTTATCTTAAATACTCTTAGAAGATCTATTTTATTATGTTCAGAGGCATTCTACAATGGCAATACGACACAAAGAATCATTATTATGTCAAGAGACATTCTATAGTAGCAATAAGGTATAAAGCATCATTCCATGACCACATACATAAAAAATTGCCTAGAGACATTCTAAAATTTTCTAAAGAAACATTTTTTATGTCAAGAAGAATTCTAAAAAGAAAACAAGGCACAAAACATCATGTCATGGCCACATACATAAAAATCGAAACACAACCAACATATATTAGAAAAATATATATAAAATTAAAACTATCAAAATATAATTTATAAGTATAAAAGTTTACTACATGACTAAAAAATTACCCAAACAATGAATGTTGTATTTTTCAAGAATAAAATAAATATATTAAATATCTTAAATATATTTTTCTAACAAAATTTTGAGAGATATCAAAATTATGTTATTCATTTAAGAGAGGTATTCTATAATAGCATCAATAGTCATTTATATATTAAATAATTAATATTTAATAATAAATATAATACTAATATTAATAAAATTTCAAAGATATCAAAGTTATGATATTCATTTAAGAAGGTATTCTACAATAGCATCAATGAGTCATTTATATATTAAATATTAATATTTAATAATAAATATAATACTAATATTAATAAACTTCTAAACATTTTATTTGCTTTACATTTATTTTATTTTATTTAAGGAAAGACATAAACATTGTTTATTTTAAAATTTACACAATACATTAATATTAAAAAAAGTAAATAAAGTAAAATAAACTCACTCCTTTAATAAATAAAAAATTAAACAATATAAATAAAAGAAAATAAATTTTAATGATTCTAAAATATATTAAATGATTCTTACATAAATTAAAAAATTGTGAAGAAATGAAATAATTAAAAACAATTTTCAAAATATAATCAATAATTATGAATCAAAACAAATATATTTTTTATTAGCGTAATGAAAATATAATATAAATATTCTATTTTAAAGAATTAATATCTATCAAAATAATAAACAATAAAATCATAAAATATTTAAATTTGAAAATAATATTAACAAATTGATAACATTTTATAAAAGCCAAAGGTTTTTAATTAAAATTAAAAAGAAGTAATACTATCTAAATATGTAATTATTTGGTTTTCATTAAAAATTAATTCGTTGACATCAATCGTATCACGTAGGAAGTGCATAAGCAATGACATGGGACTAGTCAAAATTAATTCCTTTAATATGGAGTTTAGGTGCTTTAAAATAAAATATAGGAGCATTCAAAGTAAGATGTATTATTATAAATGAAGATGGTAATATGATTGAAGAAACTTCAAAAGATTAAAAGAGTGGACCTATAGTGATATTGAGATTCAAGTTCTTATCGTTGGTCTTCAAATGTATAGTATTTACAATTATAAAAAAATAGAAATAAAAGATCATACAAGGAAAATAATCAATATACTTAAAAAGAAAAATTCTCTAAACTAGAAAATCAACAACTTTCTTTAATAAGTTTGGCCTCTTTGAACAAGTTAGAAAGTTTCACTGTAAACCATAAATACAAGGAAATCAACATTGAAGCTTATATTCTTTCTAGTTAAATGCAATAAAAATGAAAGATGATTGCATAGTAGAATTGAATTCAGATCCTTGACCAATTTTGAAAGATAAAATGAACTCATTTAATTCAAAAGAATAAGGTGGAACTCAAATGTTTAGGTGCCTACATCTTTAATCAAGACTTGCCAAACAGTAAAATTATATAAAAAGTAAGTTATCATGATCATTAAAGAGGACAAACCAACTTTCCCCTACTTTTAGATATGATAGATCATTATGATAAGTATTAATGATTGTAAGACTTGTTTTTCTTGAAATTTGAAGGAGCTATAATCATGGAAAAATCAAACCCTCTTTTTTTTTAACATTTTCATGGATATACATGTGAGATTAGTGAGTAGCAAAGGAAAAATGGTTTTTCTTTGTGGAAGACTAGACAAAAGGATGAAACGTGTTTTCAAAATATGCAATGATTTAATACTTTGTGTTATTATTATGGAAGTGGTATTATTATGGAAGTGGATTATCAACATACAGTAATTTATGTTACTTCATTTTTTTTTGTTGTAATGTTCAATCTCAAGGGGGATAAAGAGTGCATTAAAAAAATCACTATTACTTTGATTTGAAGTTAATTATTAGGAGGAATAGAGAATTTCATTGCAGAAGTAGTTTATGGTGTAGGTTTTCCACTTCTAGACTAGACTCTAATAGATAACAATAGAATGGTTTTGGTGTAATGAATACTATTCATTTCAAGAGGGCAGCTAAAGAACAAAACTAAGAGGAAAATATAACAAAAAAAAAGGATTAGATTTTCTGAAATAGGCTTTTAGTGTTTAAGGTGACAAAAAGAATAGTTGGGCTCAATACTTTTATTACTAAAAGCTCTAGGGATGAGTAAGCATTATAAGTTTGTTATTGTAAGGCTATTTTCTACATTTTGTCTAGATGTATAGAATAAAGTAGAAATATTATTGATGGAAGTTAGATTTAAATGTGTTACACATACTCAAAATGATCGACATTTTTCTTGTAATCTCATGCATATATGTATAAGGTTTTTGATTCTATTCAAACAAATGAAATGTATGTTTTCTAATATTATAAAAGAGGCAATCTCTAAGACCATAATTTATTGAGGAAAAAACCCTTTAAGTATATAACAAAACTCAAAATATCTCTCTATATTTTTTAGATAGATATATTTAAAATATTTATATTAATAATAATAAAATAATATGAAGTAAACTTTAAAAGATCCAATGAAAAAACAAAATATGTAGACTATTCTTATTACATGTAATTTTTTAAATTAAATGCCTTGACTAGGTACTCATAGAAAATAAGAAGTTAAAAACCCACCGTCAAAAACTAATTTATTATTAAAATAAATTGATTTTAAATCAAAAAAATCATTAACCCAATCACTATTTTTAACAACAAATAAATCAATAAATAATTCAAAATATATATCTTAAGCCATTAAACTGATTAATATTTAGGGGTAAGGGGGATCAGGCAATACCGAAACAAGGAATACATAAAAGTGAAAGTGCAAGTGTACCTGATGAGGAATCGAAGAGGATTCTGGTGGCTGTAGCATTCAGAAGAACCACAATGTTATCTGGATTTGCATATTGCAGAAGATCTGCAGCTGTGTGTCTCCATCCATCGTTGTCAATGGTTGAAGCACTAATCTTGGTGCCCTCCAAATGATCCAGAGTATACCCATTATAAGGAAGCACTCCAGCTTCCAGAAGCGCATCCTTGAAAGCAGAGTTCCAACGAAAAAGTTTGTCTGGCTTGAAGGCATTTAGCTTCTCCACCCATTCATACGACTCATTTACAAGCTTCTCATCCCACTCCATCTCTCGAATGAATTCTGAGCTTGCCCTGCTGTAGAAACCAACATTAATGGCTGTTCCACCACCCAGAACTCTTCCCCTTACCAACTGCACTCCATCTTCTGAGACAAATCCCTCAGCGACATAAGGGAACTCACTGGGATCCCCAAGAACCTTGAAGAAACCTTTAATGTCTTCGATGTCAGGATTTCCATAGGGGGAATCTCCCCTTTCCAATAACAAAACAGAATAATGCTGTGACAGTGTTGCTGCCAGAGGACACCCTGCTGCGCCTCCTCCAACCACAATGTAATCATATGTTCTTGAAGCTGCCTTTTGAACATCTACTGTCATAAACGGAAATGGGTATTCTGCAAACGTCAAGAACAAAACGTCCCCCATTAATATAATATACCAAATATAAACCATTGAAATTTTTGTATGCATTCCTCTCATAAAACACAGAGATTTGAAACGAAAGACTGAAATAATGCACTCACCCAATTTCTGCGCTGCTACTGCCGAACTGTAGAGCTGCTGATGGTTTGTAAAAAGTAGCAGGCATGAAATCACAAAGAAGAGAATCTCCATACTCGCTAGTCGATCTAACCCCTCGTATAGACTTGATATTTAAATCAATCCGATTCCTCTTAAATGGCTTCACTTCTGCTAATTGTGACTTCAGTGAATTCAAGTTATAGATGATCACCAACTCTAGAGATTCCTGAATTCAAGTTATAGATGATCACCAACTCTAGAGATTTCTGAATTCAAGTTATAGATGATCACCAACTGTAGAGATTCCTGAATTCAAGTTATAGATGATCACCAACTGTAGAGATTCCAATTTAGCTACCATGCCATCAATCTCAGCGCAAGAATTCTTGAGTCAATCACCAACTCTGGATATTCTGATTGGCTAACATGCCATTAATTTGAAACAGAAAGGAACATTACTTATTCTGGCAAGATACAATACGTGTAAGTCTGTTTGCCATATTAGTCTTTAAAACCGAAACTACTCAAGAGGGGAAGTCAATTAAGGTGGCTTCGGAAGTACAAATTCATTCAAATTAGGGCGGCTCCGTTGAAAACATAAAATCAGATACTTAAGACTTGACTACAAAATTCTTTACTATCGTGCATTTATTAATTAATTGAAATTTTTTATTTTCGATTAATTAATAAATATAGTCAAAGGTGTATTTTTGAGGATAGATGTTTTCAATTTTTTTTATATAGTAGTGTGTCAAATATTGTTATGATGTCTATTTTTTGAATTAGAGGATTGCATCTTGATAGGAATATTGTTATGATGTCTAATTTTTGAATTAAAGAATTGAATCTTCATAGGAATATTGTTATGATATCTACGTTACCAAATTCTTCTATATAGTAGCTTGTCAAATTCCTATGATGTCTAGTATTTGAATTAAAGAATCAATAAATTGAATCTTGAAAAGAATATAATAATTCTTTTATGAATATTCTTTTCATAAAATAGTAGATAAAAAAGGCCTTTCCAAATTCTTCTATCTAGTAGTTTGTCAAATATTGTTATGATGCCTAATTTTTGAATTAAATGACCAATAAATTGAATCTTGATAGGAATATGACAATTCTTTTATGAATCTTTTATTTTTAAAATAGTGAATAAGAAAGAATATGCAATAGCATAAACTATTATTTTATTTTATTCTCAAAATCATTAAAGAGAGTTAATTTTTAATTAGTAGTTATTATTTAAATGTTTTAGGAATTTTTTTTAGAGTTAAAAATGTTTTATGATTTTATTTTTTAGAACTAAATAGTTGGTTAGCAAAAAGTAGATATAGATATTTATTTTTATCAATAAGAAATAAATTGGAGATAAAAATTAGAAGGAAATATATATAGTTTAGGAACATTTTTTCTATTATGCAATGGATAATTTCAATTTTTTTTTTTTTGGGCCAATTGCTAACAGAGAAGATAGCACTCTTTCATTATTTTGAAACAAAGATTACATAGCTTTCAATAATACATGGAACTCAGAGTAGGGTTATCAATCCTGCACCTAACTCACACATCCTCCTAGCTTGAAACTCTGCCAAGACCCCCTTATTTTCTATTGCATGGTTTAAGAAAACTTGTAGATCCTTCATTTCTATTGCTTCCCTGAAGTTGTCCACTACTTCGCCAACTTCCTTTTTGTTGTTGACTTGCACTGCATCACAAATGACACCCTCCTTTGGCCATTTTTCGAGTGCTGAGATTGTTTTAGAGCTGCGTCGACATGAATATCTTGCAAACGCCGAGCCACTGACTTTTTCTAAGCTCTTCCTTCTAGTTGATCAGGTCACATTCGAGAGAACCAAATCCATCAGGTCGCCATCATGTATATGTACACCTTTCAGCTTGTGCTCCCCAAGCACTTGTTTCACCGCCTTGATGATTTCATCAGACTCTGTTTTGAAAAGGCAAGTGATTTGAGCATCGTATGTTTCCAACGCTATCTCCACCAACTGCCTATGGCTCGTTGACACCAGATAACACCTGCATAAAGCCAATACTTCCATTGTTGCTCACAACTCCATAGCTTGAGAATTCCTCCACCATAGTTCAAAAAGCACGAAGGGTACTCCAGAGACTTCTCTTATTGAGCTTGCAGCCCAAACTCGTAATATTAACTTGAACACTTTGAGATATCACTTGTACTCATGCCCACCCTTTGTGGCTACAAACCCCTATGTTTGTACTCATGCCAGGCTCTTCCTTAGGGCTTAGGAGCCTTGTGACTTCCCATCTTCATCCGAAGCCATTTAAAAATGATTACTCTGACCTTGGGGAGTGCCTCGCTTCACCAACCAAAGGATTTAACCTTCTCAATCCGACGTAATTATTCTTGCAAGTCCTAGCCAATTATTATGCTCGTTAGAAATTATCTCCATCCCCGTTTGGTCAATACCATGTTTTGAGAGGCAATCTTACTCCATGTTAGATTCTCTATACACATGTCAAATTCTCAAGTCGCCCAATGTTTCTAGGACTATATTAATATTCTCTACCCACATTTTGAGTTTCCATCTTGGGGCATAATTACTCCCCACCACCCTTATAACCACCTCTGAGTCACCTTCTATATCCATGTTATTCCATCCTTTTAAAGAGCGGAATTTAACTCCTTCCAAGAGTGCAGCACATTTTGCCTCATTATTAGTCCCCCATGACAGGTTGATTGATGTAGCACCTCTAGTTTTTCCATTTTCAATTCAAATGATAAGACCCACACTAGAGGGCCCAAGGTTCCCCTTCGAGGCCCTATCAAAATTGAGTTCTAATCTACCTTTTTGGGGAGTGACCATTTAGTTTTTCCTTTCAAAGCTTTGCTTTTGAGGAGGTAGCCTTTTGTGAGATTTAACATGCTCCAATATTTACTCATCTTGGAGTCCTATGCGGAGAAACATATAGTTATGCTTATTGAGTTTATAGTGTATATGCTTGTTTACCCCTGGTTCAATTTTGTAAAGGAATCCTTCAATGTGGGTAGTTTTCTCCTTGAAAATTCTTGTGTTTCACTCTTTCTAGATTTTCCATACTATTATTGCAGGGATTTCCTTCCATTGAACACCATAAGCTACCCCTTTCTGCATTATAGGGCATGATTCAAAATTTTGTTTTTGATTGTTTGGTAGTGGTCCTTGCCATTCTACCTTTGCACAAAAGGTGGACCAACACCTCTATGCGAACTCGCATTGTACCAATAAATGTTGAATATCTTCACTGATCTGTTTGCACATCACACACTAATGCGGACCACATATTCCCAATTAGTTTATCCTTTCACCCATGAGAATATTCCCATGCAAGGTAGTCCATGCGAAAGCTCTCACCTTTGCAAGAACACTTTTCCCTAGCACAAGCTTTTTGGCCATTTCATCTCCATAACTTTGTTCTTTGACAACCTGTACCCTATATTAGTAGAGTATGATCTTGACTTTGTAGCACACCACACATTGGCATCGAGAAGATTTGAGATTAGAAAGTGTCTCCTTAATAATTCACTTAACAAATCCACCCTCGTTTGGTCTTGTAACATTTCAAAGTATTTCCATGTCCATTCCCAATGCCCATTTACCCTTCGTAGATTCGGATAATTCCTCATGCACTCACCATATGCATCCTTTGATGCTTCGATGACTTCTTCTAGTCTTGAGATATCCCGCAAAGTAGGGTACCTATTCCAAGATTTGTCCTTGAATGTTGCCTTCCTCTCATCCCCTATTTGCTAAGATAAGGGGTCTGTGATTAAACTTTTGTTGTTCAAGATGAAGTTTCACATTGTTGACCCTTTTTGCAAATTTTCTAAATTTTTTTTTTTCCTCCATTGAATTGAGATGCTTTGCTCTCAGTACCTTGGTCCACAAAACATCTAGCCTTTTGAACATTTGCCACATTAATTTAGCCCCTAACGCTTGGTTTTGGATTTTCAAATCCCTCACACCCACCCCACCATGCTCTTTCACCATTGCAATAGTCTCCCAGTCAAGTAGTGGAATGCATTTTTTTTCATGTCAGCCATCCCACAACAATTTTCTTTGTATTCATCTTAGCCTTCTTATAACTTTTATTGGTGCAACAATGCTAGATAACATGAAAATTGGTATTACAGCTAATATTGCTTTAACCATTAGGAGTCTCCCTGCTAGAGATAACCAACGACCCTTCCAATTTTTTATTTTGGTGTTGCACTTATTTATTGTGCTTTCCCAAAGATTGAAATTCACGTGCATTGTAAAGAGGAGGACACCCAAGTATCTTGTTGGGGGTAAGAACCCTAGTTCTCCCTGAGCCAATTTTGCGACTATTGGTTTGACGTTTATTGTGTTTTAAAGTTTATTTGAAATATTCACCAGATAGTGCATAAATTTTACATAACAAGGGGATGTTGAAGCAAAAATATAATATTATATCAGTTATTAATGTCATGAAATTACATTGAAAGCATTCATACCCAGAAATAATCTTCTGATCTTGAAAAGATGATGAACCCCTTATTCTGAATCTCTCCTGTAAATCTGATGAAGCACAATGTTGACTCTTGGATGAAGCCAATCCATAAAGTAGCCTTCAGATGGTCTTTCACACCCTCAGGGAGCTAATACAATGAAGAAGCTACACTCTCCAATGCAAAAATATGCAAAAATTGCAAAAACCCTAGGTTTCTTCCTCTCCATAGTGAAAACACTTCAAAAGCAAAATATCAAAATCATGGATCCTTACAATGGCCTTGGTTGATCCCATTTATAATTTCTCAATAAGAAGTCGAGCCTCTAGAAGCTTCTTTCCAATCAATAATATTAAATGTGCATTTAAACTTTAGAAAATAATTCCTCAAAGTAGGCACTCATTTAATTAATCATTTAATGTACTTTAAGTCACTAAATGGCCCCTTTAGACATAAAGTTATAATATAACTTTATAATATGCTTTTAATGATTAATTATTATTATTATTATTTTAAAAAGAGGGGTAAAAACTTTATTGAATCAAAAGAACATTACAAAGTAGGAGCAACAAGCCCACAAAGGGCACCAGCAAAGCTAAGAATTAAGTCACACCCAAGAAGCACCTCATATCTTCCACAACCCAATCTTCCTGAACTAGAGCCAAATAACTAAGAAGATTTCCCCAATTATCAACATTCCAATTCCCCATCTACTCAGAAGCCCACCTAGCCAAGCCATCTGCCACCTTATTCCACTCTCAAGGAATATGACAAAATAATAGACTCCAAAGCAGTGCATAGTGATACAATTTGCATGACCACCACCACCAACTGCCAATTCACACCCTCTAAATGCATCATATTCAACATATCAACAACAACCTTAGAGTTAGATTCACAAACAATCTGCCTCCAGCCAAGGGCACAAGCCCACTCAACTACTAGGAGAGTAGCAATAACCTCCATGAGGTTATTAGTATGTTGACCTTTATAAATAGAAAAGAAAAAAACCACAACTCCCAAACTATCTCTACCAATACCACAAACTCTTGCATGCTCTGGATTGCCATGAGAAGATCCATTAGTATTAATTTTCAACTCGCCCAAAATAGGACACCAGTGACCAACATGACCAACCCTCTCCCGCTCATAGCAATGACACCTAGGTCTCAATTTTCTCTTTCTTTGAACAGAAATTCCCAGAACATTGACCACTCTTAGCTCATCAAGGTTGATAGGAATAGCCAAATCACACTTAGCAATCAAAGTCTCCTGAAGGACCCCCTAAATTCTCATCCAAAGCTAACCAACAAGCAACTTCTTATCCAAAAAAATTATGCAGTTATGCTCCAAGCAAATATGCCATATTATTAAATTAGGACCAATGATCCAAGCTATAAAAAGGAAAGGATTCTTAATAGGAGGAGACCCCTAGCTCCTCCAAAAATCCTCCAGAAAAGAACCATGCCTACATGACTATCCCTAGAGGTTCCACCAAAAGTGCCAAATATCCTTCACAAAAGAACACTGAAAAAAGAGGTGAGGAATATATTCCTCATGCCCACAACACATGATAAAAATAGACGAGCCTTGAAACCCACACTTCCAAAGATTTTCCTAAGTAAGACACTTCCCTTGCACCAATAACCAGGTGAAGAAATTACACTCCTAAACAATTGTTTATCCAAAATGTGATAGCCTGAGGCAACAAAAAATTTACCTTTCGGGTCTGGTCCCCAAGCTAGCACATCCCTCCTAGGAAGAGAATTACAAACATAATTAGTTAATAGTAAAGCAAGCTCCCGATGATCCTCAACTGCACCACTAGGAGGCTACTCATGCGGATCCTTCCACCTGAACACACTAGCCTAACCCAGAATTTGAAGCATTTTGAAATCTGCCACATGTAACCAACCAGCATCCATAAAGTGCTGACACAAGTTCTACAGATGAGGATGAGAAGACAAGATGGGGGGATGACCATCCCAAGAATCTGACAAGAAGAGAACATCCTAACCACCATTACAAATCTAGAACAACCCATGCTTGACCAGATTGGCACCTCTTTTTAGGGTACCCCAAATTAAAGAACCTTTCCCCTCCAAGCTAAAGTGAGCAACCTCAACACTCTCAACCACCCCTAGATATTTTGAGGTAAAGATTCTAGCCCACAACTGATGTTTTTGCGAACACCATCACCAATACAATTTAGCTACTAAAGCATGTCCATTCAAATCCATCTGACGTAATCCTAGCCCACCTTCCTACTTCAGCCTACAAATTACATCCCACTTAACATAGCTCCACTTCCTACGAAGAAGGTTGCCAAACAAGAGGAATGGATGAGACAACCTCTCAAAGTCCTTAATAAAGTTGGCAGGAGTAGAGAGAACAAACCATCTATACAGAGGGAGAGCTTGCACCACATATTTTAAGAAAGTCACTCTTCCTACAAAAGAGAGCCACTTGCAAGTCCAATGACTAACCAAATTATAAAACTTATCAATAATCCCCTTCCAGAACAACTTAGGAAGCAAACTAATAGCAAGTGGAATGCCAAGATAAACAAAGGGCAGGTAGCCAATCTGAAAATGAAGGATGCCAACAATCCTCCTTTGAATACTCTTAGGAGTGTTGAAGAAGTAGATAAAAGACTCCCCTCATTGATACATTGCCCTGAAGTAGCCAAATAGGTTTCCAAAAGACTATGCCATTTGAAAGCCTCCTCAACTCTGGCCCTACCCATCAGAGCAGTATCATCAACAAACTAAAGGTGGGATTGATGGGGAATATCATTTCCCAAACTCCAGCCCTGAATCAAACCACACTCCACTCGAGATCTAATAAACCTTCCCAATCCCTCAGCAAGTAAGATGAACAAGTAGGGAGATAGAGGATCTCCTTGTATGAGCCCCCTAGATGCACCAAACAACTCTGTTGGCTCTCCATTAACCAACACTGAAAAGGAAGAAGAGGTGAAACAAATCCTTACCCAATCAATCCAGTCTTTAGCAACACCAAAGGCTCCCAAAATATTGAATAAGAAAACCCATTTAACACGGTCATACGCTTTAGCCATGTCCAACTTGATAAACATAGCTTTTTACTTAGAGCATGCCATAGAGTGAATTGTCTTAGGGACAATGATAACACCATCCATAATCTTCCTACTTGCAACAAAACCCCCTTGCTCCTTAGAGATTATCCGGCTCAACCAAGGTTTTAGCCTCTCAACGATCAGCTTTGTAATAATCTTATACACAACTTTACATAAAGCAATTGGCCTAAAAATATCCAAAGTATTACCCCCCTCCTTTGGTATAAGAGCAAGAAAGGTATTATTCATAGATTTTAGCATTTTTATACTCTTGAAGGATTCCCAAACCACCTCCAAAAGGTCCATCTTAATTACTTCCCAAAACTCCTGGGTATGTGCAGGATCATGATGGGCCAAAAAGTGGCAATATGATGGGTATTTGTAGGGTATGTGGCTGCCGAATTTTTCTTCACCCATAAGTGATGAAATGAAAAGGGTTTTTAAAGGAGATTCTCAAATTTCCACCAATGTAAATTATTCTTTACTTTGAATTTAATAAATAATTATTATTTATTTTCTATTTGAATTATGACTAAAGTCCTGATTGAGAAGCTGATTGAAAAACTTCTATAGCTTTCAAATGGTATCACATATTTGGAATCCAAAACATGCATCACATTCTATGCTTCAGATACTATAGGATTCAAAAATAAAAAATGAATTTCATGAAGTTTTTACCAAGTTAATGTGGTCAGACATATGATTTTTTATATTTTTAAAAAGTTTTAATAAAAATTCATAATTAATTATTTACTTGGAAAAAAATTATTAAAAAATATGCATCACATTCAAACATCAGTCCTCTACTTATGTCTAAAATATTATTATAAAAAATATTATCATTTTATTGTGGTTAGGGTGGTCAAACAGACACCTACTTCTTAGTTTTTCCCTGAAATTTAAGCACAACTGCATTGAAATTTCAAATTTTCAGCAAATAGATTTTTTTTAAAAAACCTAGTAGTTTAGAAACTACATTCAATTTGCTACAGATTCTATTCTTACATATTTTTGAAATAATATAGATAACTTATTCAAATTTTTACATCAAGTTGCCTAACTCTAATTTTTCTAAATTTTTTGCCACTTAAGGGCCTGTTTTTTCCATGATGATCCTGCACATACCCTCCTGAAAGAACTCAACTGGAAACCCATCAAACCCAAAAGATTTTCCCTTTTCATCTAAAACACAACATTCTCAAGCTTTGACAAGGAAATCGGATTAAGTAGAGATTCATTCATTTCATTAGTAACCAAAGGCAGGATACAATTCAAAATCATAGCTTTGTCCACCTCTGCAAGAAGGGAATCCTCTGATAATAGAGCATAAAAGAAATGAACTAACTCAGTAGAAATAGAAGCAGAAGAAGACATAATCTCCCCAGTTGGCAACAAGAGAGAAGAAATAACATTACCATTTTTCTATCCTGAACAAAATTATGAAAGAAATAGGTATTCTGGTCACCAGCCTGAAGCCACTCAATGCAGGATTTTTTTTTCCAAAATATTTCCTCCATGAGTTCCCATTCCTCAACATCCTTCACTATAGTAGCTTCCTATAATCCAAGCTCCTCTATGAGGCCCTGATCACGAATCTTCCTATTAATCAAGTCCAAGTGAGCTTGAGCATTCTTCTTAGCATAAAACACATTAGCAAAGTGTTTCTTATTCCAACGCTTCAGCCTATACTTCACATATTGAAGCCTCTTAGAAAAGGAGTACATAGCAGTACCAAAAGTTGACTTCCCAAGACTCTACCAGCCAGGAAGCAAATCATGAAGAGAATCATCCCTGAGCCACATAAGCTAGAACTTAAAAGACTTCTTTATACAACACCTAGGTAGCTCAGTAGTAAGCTTAATTGGCCAATGATAAGAGCCTCATCCATCCAAAATCTCAGAACTAGTCTACCACTTGTCTCCCATCTAGAAACTGGACACCAAAAATCTATCTAGCCTTTCTGAAATAGCTGCATCTCCACTTCTCATATTATTCCAAGTAAAAATCCCATTTCTAGGCTTGATATCAATTAACTTCAATAGAGCAATGTTATCCTGTAGGAGAAGCAAAGAAGGCTCCAAACGAGCACTACCACCTCTCTTTTGCTCCATTGAGGAAACTGCATTAAAATATCCAACCACAATCCAAGGAAGATAAGGATCCAAAAAAATCACATATCTTACCTAGCACCATATCAAAACTTTACCCTGATAGTTAGTCGGAGCATACATGTTCATGAAGAGAACTCTCTCCCTTGACTCAAGATGAGAAGCAACACAATAAATGAAACCCTTGCTTGAGAACCACCATAAAGGACTAACTCTCTGTGGGTCCCATAAACATGCCACCCCACCAGAACTACCAAGGGCCCCAACACATTGACACTACCGACCACATCAGGAGAATGCATATAAATCAAATCTCAAACAACCTTTTATCTAGGGATGTTATTCATACCCCTCACATTCTAAGAAAGCACTATCATTGTTGGGGTTGGTAGAAGTTTGTATCAATAGTCTTCACTAAACCCAACTCCACCAAAGTCTCACCAATTAACTTGACCTTTTCCTAATCCTTCTTTCTACCCACCTTGGAGGGTTTCTCAATAGTCCCACTTTTAAGGGGTTTTTGAAGCAAACCCAAGGTTGGGGAGGAAGAATTAGCTTTACCTAAAACAAAAGTACTCTACACCTTAGAAAGAATAGTACCCTCACTACGGGAACCATTAGTTGACTCCATCACAAAACTAGACAGCCCCTTATCATTCCCCTTAGTTTCCTCCATCACCAAACCAGACACCCCCTTGTCAAGAGCCAAAGGAGAGAAATCTGATTCATCTGAGTATCCTACACACCCGGTTGAGCAAAGCTAGAAAACACCAAGGGATGCTCCTCAGGCACATCCACAGCCAAAGATCCAACTATTTCCTACAATTCCACTTGAAACCCTTCCTCTTGAACCAAATCCTCTAGCATCTCAAATCTATTAAAAGTTTCCTCTTCCTACCTATCCTTGTGGGATCTATTTTGGCACCACCCATGATTACAAGGCTTAACCTGAATAAATCCTTCTTTATCCACCACCTCCCCTTGCATAGGAGTCTTTCCCTTGTCCATCTTTAAATTAGACTGTGAGGGAGCATTACTTGTACTAGGAGCACTAGAAGCATGGGTGAATATTTGCTAAAGATGACCATACTCATGGCACAATCAACACCTGAAAGGTACCATCTCATAATCTAATGGTTGAGTCCAGGAGCAAGACCCAACTGTCATACCAATTGAATCAGGTAACGGGTGACTCAAATCAATCTTAACACATACCCATGCATAAGAAAAAACCTTCTTACTCAAATTTTGTTGAGAAGGACTAACAAGTTTTCCTAGCAATGAAGCAATCAATTGCAGTATGTCACTTCTCTAGCATTCAAGTGGTAGTCGAGGAAGTTGAACCCAAACTAGGATCATAGATGGTAACTCCTTTGTTGAGTTAAATCCAGCATGCCATGGATTTATGAAAAGACCCACCTGATTATAGAAGTAAGGAACACCCTCAAAAGGCCTATTCTGATCAGAGATGCATGAGAAATCCATGATAAAAAAGTTATTGGCAGCCATCAAAATTTCAAAATCTCCTTCTGGATTCCATGTCTTTCAAATCTAGGTGTCAAGAAAAAGCAGAAAAACCCTCATCCTCAAGAACTTACAAATCAATACATGAATATTGTAGTAATCCACATCTTCATCAATCGACTCCGATCGGATCACTAGAACTAGTCACTCTTCGGCCCTCTCCAAGCACCCATTCACCTTCTACAATTTAAATGCTCCATTTCATGTCAATCCTAACCCAGATGAAGAATGATTAGGTACCCCCTTCTTCACTAGCTAAAGAAGAATCTTGAACTACCCTATCCAAGGGCTCAAGCAATGCCATTGCAACTAGGGCAAAGCAGCCACAATATTCTTGGTACCATAGCCCCAAAACGAGCGCACTCAACACAAACAAACATAGGCAAAAGAAAGTAAAAATGCCTCCCTAAATATAGAAACATCACAACATCCTTCACTGAAAAGAAAGTCACCCACTGTAAATACTAGGGCCCACACACAGTCCCCTCCAAAGATCCACATGCCACATACAGCAACCAAAAAAGACAAGAGTAGGTCAAATCAGCTAAATAACCAAGAAAAAGGTGAACAAAAGAAGAAATCAGGCCCTCCCCAGGCCCCCCACACACATGCAAGACCCCCTCATGTAGAAAAAAATAAGAAATGCAAGCTAGGGCATGGGTTCCCTAGCTCACCCTCCATCAACACCAGATGCCATATTTCCAATAATCTCCCCCTTTCAAACCTTTCATTCTTTGATCATTGAGCAAAATACCAATGATTAATTATTATTAAAGTCACCTTTAATAATAATCAAATAATATAACTTGCACATTACTCCTTATTTCGCCTGGCCAACTAAAAACTAGGACCAACACTGAACTCACCACATGTCCAGGTGCCTTACTATAAATAGAAACATTGGACCCTCATGACCTATTGACTTACTATAAATAGTAAGTACGTGAAACTGAGTCCTGAATCACCATACGAAGGCCAACTTGAACCAAAATCTAGTTTGGAGGAAAAAGAAACCAGATAACTGTCAAACCAAACCCTCTAAACAACTCCATTAGCCTACGAGGGTCAAATGATAAGCCAATCCTCCAAACTCTAATGCTTGTGAAAATTATGACATTACAGTCCTCCCTCCCTGAAATTGCTTGTCCCCAAGCAATCTCTACTTCAAGAAACACTACTCCACCGGAGGTCCAAAAGAAGTCTATGGAATGTCCCACATATGAACACAACTGTTGTAGCACCAACATAATCTCAACTGTGCAAAGAGAGACAACAAACTAGTTGTTTGATCCATGCACACTAAAATTGTGCATCAAACTCAACTCATGTACATGTGAACCAAAAGTGAATCTGCGAGCAATCCACACCATGCACATGCTGCAATACTCACCAATGAAATTTTCCTGGAACCCTGATGTACATGAAGGATCCCACCACACAGTGGAGAGTGTCCAACAAAATATACCTAGATCCCAAATCCAAAATATAATTTTTCCAAGAATAACACTCTCAGACTTTCGCTGCTCAACTCTCATCCCAACTTCACCATATTGGAAATGGTGAAACAACCCAATGGAACCCATCCAAACTATAGTGCTAACTCTATCACCACCTAGATCCCAATATAAATGACACTCACATCCATCCATCATAAGTAAGAATATCTAGGAGCATCTGCTATGCAACATCTCTCCACAATCTTCGCTAAACTCTCATGGATGTGATATCCAACCATGCTATCATGACTACTACCACTATGACTACCTAGAAGCCCTATCTCCCATTGAAACCCAAAAGTGGAAAACTCTATCAGGTACTCACCAGCATGATGGTAATCCAACCTTTGATCCTGCAAGTAATCCCCTGCAAACAAATGAGTCGAGTACTTGTAGCCTCTAGTCTCACCCTCTATAGATGGTAACACTAAGCACAAAAATGATTTTCTTCCCTCAACTAGGCAAAGAGAATTATTATGTGCACAAGAATTGTGCATTGAATACAAGTCATGTACAAGTGGATCAAAGGAAAAATTGTCAGCACTCCTCACCTTGTACACACTGTAAAACTCCTACGTGAGCCTTGTTTGGAATCCTGATGCACTGGAAAGACCCCAAACATTGCGATTATTTCCCAAGTCTAAAATAGTTTCAGGAGGGAGATCAACATCTAACTCGAAGAGTGGATTATGATAAACCATTTTTTCCTCAAACTCAAATAATGGATTATTCACAAACTGCACACCCACTCCATGCTAATGTGAATCATCCATCTCTGAATCCCAAGAGTAATGAGTAGAATCAAAATCCTGTATTGGCTCATGCTCCTCCTCTTGAAAAACCTCCTTCTCTATCCCTGTTCCCTTCTCTCTACTGAGAGAGATAGAACAAAAACTTCCACCATCATGATTTTGTGGAGGTAATGGACTGTTCATAAAATCATAATTATTAGAGCTTATATTCTTTGCACATTCCTCATCTTTGACACTTCCAACTTGTGTGCCAACATCTATAGATCCTTCCACAACATTTTCATCATGTACCATCACATAAACATCATGATTATGCTCAACAGTTTGGCTACTATTACAAAAATCAATATTGTTTTCATTTTTATCTACAACATCATCATTGAACTTGACCAAAACTTCATTAATTTTTTCCTTATACGTCCTCTTGAAATACTTTACCAATCCAATATTTTCAGGACACAAAGTGACAATAGAGGTCAAATAATCATTAAGTGAGTATTGTGCTTTGAAATCATCAGGCATACCCTGATATACCTCAGAGAGTTGAGGGGCTTCCCATTTATAACTTTTCTTGAGCTTGATGGCATCCCATTAAATTTCTTCCACCTTGGATTTACCTACAATAATATACCAACCCATAATTGAAATTGGCTGGAAATTGACGAATGTTGGTCACTCAAATGTTATCAATGTGAACTCCCTGAATATTTAATTCAAACCCCAATAGGATTGAAGGAGATCACTTTGATACTACTCTAAGAACCCTAGTTCTCCCTGAGCTAATTTTGTGAATGTTGGTTTGATGCTTTTTCATGTTTGAAAGTTTATTTGAAATATTCACCAGATAATGCATAAAATTTATAGAATAAGGGAATGTTGAAGCACAAATATAATATTATATCAGAGTTATTAATTTCTTGAAACTACGTTAAAAGCATTCATACCCAGAAACAATCTTATGATCTTGAAAAGATGATGAAACCCTTATTCTGAATCTCTCCTATAAATCTGATGAAGCACAATGTTCACTCCCAGATGAAGCCAATCCACAAAGCAGCCTTTAGATGGTCTTTCACACCCTCAGGTAGTTGATATAATGAAGAAGCTATGCTCTCCAATGCCAAAATATACATAAATTACATAAACCCTAGGTTTCTTCCTCCTCCATAGCGAAAAAAACTTCAAAAGCCAAATATCAAAACCCTGGATCCTTACAATGGCCTTGGTTGATCCCTTTTATAATTTCTCAATAAGAAGAAGTCAACCCTCTAGAAGCTTATTTCTAATCAATAACATTACATTTGCATTTAAACTTTATAAAATAATTCCTCAAAGTAGGTGCCCATTTAATTAATCATTTAACGTACTTTAAGTCATTAAATGGCCCCTTTAGACATAAAGTTATAATATAACTTTATAATATTCTTTTAATGATTAATTATTATTAAAGTCACTTTTAATAATAATTAAATAATATAATTTGGACATTACTCCTTATTTGACCTGGCCAATTGAAAATTGGGATTAACGTTGAACTCACCACATGTCCAGGTGCCTTACTATAAATAGAAACACTAGACCCTCATGACCCGCTGACATACTATAAATAGTATGTGAAACTGAGTCCTTAATCACCACATGAAGGCCAACCTAAACCAAACTCTAATATGGAGGAAAAAGAAACCAAATAACTACCAAACTGGACCCTCTGAACAACTCCATTAGCCTACAAGGGACAAATGATAGGCTAATCCTCCAAACTCTAATGCTTGTGAAAATGGGGACATTAAATTGGGAGTTGGTCGACACTAAACCCAAATACATTTAGGATTGTTCATTAAAGGCCCTTAGGTGTGTTAATAAATAATATGCTTGAATTCTCAACATTAATTTGTTGTCTTGCTTGTGAACTATACTTCTACAATATCAATTTCATTTCCATTGCCTCTTCCATAGTTGCACAACCATATAGAATTGTCACCACCAAAAAGCTAATGAGATATAGATGAAATTTGATTAGAGACTTCAATATTGTACCATATACCTAATATATTTTCCTTTGAGATATGTTTGCTTAGTGCCTCTGCCATAATTACATAAAGGAAGGGTGATATGGGCCACCCTAGTGTAGTCCCTTTTCATTCTCGAAGAAGCCACATGGTGAGTTAATTATTACCACTAAATATATTGGGGATGATATGTAGTTGAAGACCCATTTTAGCCAATTGTCCTTGAAATTGAATTTCTTCATGAACTTCATTAAGAAGCTCCATCTCACCCTATAGTATACCTTTCTTATTTCCAACTTCACCACCATTCCACACCTATTTATCTTTTTGAGAGTGTGCAAAATTTCATGGGCCACTATTATTCTGTCTATAATGGATTAATCTCCCAATCACAAACCCACTCTATTCTTGGGAAATTAAACAAGGTAGAATTATTTTCAACCAATTTTCCATCACCTTTGAGATTATTTTATAGATAGAATTTCATAGTAAAATTGGTCTATAATCTGTGAAAGATTCATAGTTCTCCTTCATGGAGATCAACACTATGATTGTATTGTTGAATTTTGTTATCAAGATGGTTATCTTCCTTGATTACTCCACCACCTCAACTATATCCTACCCCATGAATTCCCAACATGACTGGTAGAAAAATGCATAGAACCCATCTGAGATAGGTTCCTTATCGGGCTACATTTGAAACAGTGCAACTTTTACTTCTTTTGTAATCTTCTGATATAAAAATTCATTATCATCTGGCATTATCATTGGGAGTATGCATTTTATTATATTCATATCTATTGGTTGTTCTTCCTCATCACCCACCAATAGTGATTAGAAGAAAGATATTCCTACCTTATCTATCTCGGGCTCACTGGTGATGTAACCACCATCTTTCCCCACTATATATGTAATCCTATTCCAACTATGTTTAACCTTGGTGGAGCTGTGGAAATTTTTTATGTTTTGATCCCCTTCCTCTAGCCATGTATCTCTAGATTTTTTTCTCCAATAACATTCTGTTGAATGAACAAGATAACTTAGAGGGGGGCTGAATCAGTTATATCTATTTATAACAACAAAAACCCTCAACCATAATCAGATCCACAAGCATTCATCAAACTCTTATTCTATTATACTGATTAAACATGAAATGTAGATGACAAAAAATGAAACAAAAACACCATACACAAGAGAAAACTATATTTACATGGAAAACCAAATGAGGGGAAAACCACAATGAGGATTTTCTCATAATATAAGTAATTTACAAAATAGGTACAAGGGCTCACTTCCAGAATAAGACACACTGTCCAATAGGGCTCACAAACATAGAAAGAAAATAAGATAGAAGAGAAATGTTGCACATAGAACAACTTTACAATGTACCAAAGGATCCACCACACTTTCTCCAACACTTTCACATCCTTGTTTGAATGATTGCAAACACCTTCAACTCACTGCATTCAAAAGTCCAACACTTTGAAGTTTGCACTGCTCTACACAAATTCACACTATATTTATTACTCTTATCTCTCACACATCTATGTTAATATCTTCTAAGAATACCACCATTATTCATATCATCCTAAACCTTTAAAACCTTCTCCAAGGTTGGAAACACATTCTTCACCTTTATAATTTCAAATTAGGTCGGCAACCAAAAATTCTGTGGTGGATAGAAATGAGGGAAACCCTCATAAATCCTTAGTTAGGACCCAAATTTTCCTTAATACACCTTAACATGCATCCAAAAACTTTGAAGCAACTTTGCATGTACTGTTAACACCAAGTCAGCCATTACCCAAGCTAAACATCATATAATTTTTAAGTACATAGTTCCAACTTGATCATGACAACACGTGGACCACACAAATATCTTTTACATAAGCTAGAACAATCCACAAACCACCTAAGAACCAACAAAGACTTTATCCAAACTTGCATCATAGAAGTACTTCAACCTAAAACATCTAGTTAACCTTATACATATACTAACGCATGAAAAGTTCATTGTATTGCACCAAATAATGAGAAATATTGAATTATGAAAGACAAAATCAACATAAAAAACTTCCCAAATCTACATAACAAGAAATTGATCTGTAGTGAAATGTGGAGCAAATACATTTCCCCTAGACCACTACAAACAACACTAAAACATAGTTCACACACTAGTGAACATATCTCACTCTACACAATGATCTAGAAACCTAAACTCTAGATATAGTAACTACTGAAAACTATAAAAAAACATATCAGATCCATATAGGAATAAAATCAACACAAAAGAAATGCAGAGCACATCTCAGAGCATGTTCTGAACATTTGCACAACATTGTTTTCCTTATTTATCAAATTTTCTCAAAAGCACTTGGAAACGAAGCACCAAAGTCACCATCTTAGCACATTACATCATTCCAACACAACTCTAAACATTGCAACATAAAGATAGCTCTATGTAATCACAACACTTCCTCAATACCTCAACTATACATGCAAAAACAAGGAAACAAACTATTTCCCTCTTTTTAAAAAATTTCTCAATATATCCTCAACACACAGTTGAGATCAATGACAATGGTAGCTTGTTGACATAAATTAAAACACATTCATACTTGCAAAAATTTTCCCCTTTGTCATTGATGGTAGTTCGCATGATGTGAAAAACCATCAAAGACAAAATAGCTCTTGTCATACCCATTCTCATTTCATTTTCTCTCCCTCTAAGTGGATAGAACTTTTTGACAGGATTATTTTTCTCCCTTTGACATCAATGGAAAAGGATAAAGTTTTTTGCATTGTTCTCCCATATGACACTAAACCACAATATTTTCCTTTTTACTGCTCTAAATACTCCCCCTTAGGAATACACCCAACCAAATCAACAACTCTACACAATGACAACATATATTCCTTACTATAACAATGACACTACCTACTCCCCCTAAGAGGTAGCCACCAACATCATTTGAAACAAGAAATGAATCAATAGATCCATTGGACTGATGCGTCTCCATATGGATCTAGTTCAAAGAAGGAGGGGCAATAACCCACAGTTTCTTTTGGAGATACTCAAAAGTATCCTTAGCAAGATCCTTAGTGAATATGTTAGCATTTTGATCCTTTGTAGGTGCATATGCAAGCTTCACCTTATTCTCTAGAACATTTTCTCTCAAAAGTGATACTTGATTGATATTTGATTTGTCCTTGAATGCATCATTTGATTCTTTGAAATTTTAATTTCACTTTTATTATCATGGAAGATAGAAATAGGCTCATCATGCATTACTTTGATATTATTCAATGTCCATTTCATCCACAATATTTGTGTGTAGCAAGATGTTGCTGCAATATACTCAGCGTCTGCAGTGGATAAAGAAATTGAATCTTGTTTCTTCCTTAGCCATGCCACAAATTTTCCTCCAAGAAATAATACACCACCACTTGTAATTTTACTATCACCAACACATCCAACCTAATTTTCATTTGTGTATGCACTTAATGTGAAATCATTATCCTTTGGATACTGTAAACCATAATATGGAGTACCTTTTAAATATATGAATGTCCTCTTTATTGTGGCAACATGTGACTCTTTATGATCTTCTTGAAATTTAGCCACAAGACAAACTGCATGCATGATATCTAGTCTAGTAGCAGTTATATATAATATTCCACTAACCATAGATCTGTAATTGCTCTGATCAACCTTAGGTGATTCATTGAATCCTTGCTCAATTTTCAACCAGTAACCATAGAAGTACATACTATTTTGGATTTATCCATTCCAAAAAAAATCAACATCTCCTTAACATACTTTTATTGTGAAATGACAATTCCTTTATTGAATTGATTGATTTGTAGCCCAAGGAAGAAATTCATCTCCCCAAACATTGACATCTCAAATTCTTTCTACATCTCTACTACAAATTTCTTACACAACTTCATTTCCTCTAAAGATAATTACATCCACATACACAACCACTATCAAGATCTTATCTTCCTCAATTTTGAAGTAAAGATTACTATCTAAGGTGCCTTCACTAAATCCTTGTTGTATCAAATATCTGTCCAATCTTACATACTAAGCTTTGGCAGATTGCTTTAATCCATATAATACCTTTTTTAATCTCTAAACCATATCTAGTTGATCTAATAATTGAAATCCTTATGGTTTTTCCGTTTCGACTTATTTTTCCAACTCACCATTCAAGAAAGCAGATTTCACATCCATATAATAGACTTTAAAGTCCTTGTATACTGAAAAATGCCAAAAAAAATCTAATTATTTCCATCCTTGCCATTGAAGAAAAAAATTTCTCAAATTTTATTCCTTCCACTAGTGAGTAACCCTTACACACAATCCTTGCTTTATATCTTACCACTTCTCCATTCTCATTCAGTTTGTTTTTTAATACCAGCTTAGTTCTAATTATATTCTTATTTTTAGGTCTAGGAACTAGTTCCCAAGTTTTTTTTCTCATTTTTTTGTAACTCTTCTTCCATTGCTTTCATCCAACATTCATCTCTACATTCCTCACTTACTATTTTTGGTTCAACTTTTGAAAGTAAACACAAGTTTACCTCAGCTTCAACAACTTTTCTTTTGTCTCCAATGATCTATTCTTTAGAATGATTTATTTGCACATAATTAGGGGTTTTGGAGCTTCTTACTCTTTATTCTTCATTTATTTTTCCTTATATTTTTCTTCTTCTTCACTGCAAGAAGTTTCATTTGACACATATCCATCTATAGTAATTGAATTCTGCAAATCTTCATCAACCTTAACATTTTTAATTTCAACAATATTTCTTATCCTATTTGTTATAACATTTGTAAGATTTTATTTTAGTACAATATCCAAGGAAGATACCTTCATCAGACCTTTCATCAAACTTTCTTAAGTTTTCTTCATCTCTTTTGATATAACATTTACTTCCAAACACTATAAAGTACCTGACAATAGGAATTATTCCATACCACAACTCATAGGGAGTCTTTGTGCTATTAGCTTTGTCTTGAATTATGTTAAGTGTGTAAACAATAGTATGAATTTCTTCTCTCCAAAAGACTTTTGGTAGTTTAGCTTCTTTCATCATTGACCTTGTAGCTTCTTGAATAGTCATGTTTTTCCTTTCAACAACTCCATTCTGCTAAGGAGTCCTAGGGGTAGACAAGTGCCTCTTGATCCCATGATTGTCACAAAACATGTTAAACTCATTGGAGGTTAATTATCCAACTTTGTCAAACCTTTAACATTTTTTTTTCAAATCCATTTCATTCTCAACCATAGCTTTACATTATTTGAATTTATCTAGAGCTTCAAATTTTTCTCTAAGAAAAGTAACCCACATCATTCTAGATTAATCATCAACTAAAAGCATGAAACACCTATCACCTTGAAGAATTCTCACCCTTGTAAGACCACAAACATCTGTATGTATCAATTCTAGTAGTCCAATAGTAGATTGCTCTTTTCCTTTGAAACTACTCCTTATTTGTTTTTCAAGTTGAAAATCTCTACAAAAAACATTCATAGGTTTTGTGATTCTTGGTAGGCCTCTTATTGCATTAAATGAACTAATTCTAACCATATTGTCAAAGCTCATGTGACACATCCTCCAATTCCATAACCAACTATCATTAATCTGAGTCATAAAGCAATGAGCATCAATGCCCTTAAGCTAATAGATATTTCCATTTGTCCTCTTACTAGTAGCAATCATAGTTTTGGCCCCTTTATTTATTCCACATGTATAATCTCGAAACACAAGATTATACCCTCTGCTACACATTTTTTCAACACTCATAATATTATGCCTTAATCCTTTAACATAGTAGATATTTCTCAATATTATGCTTTCCATCAAGACTGACTGAACCTATTCCACAAATCTTAGCTCATAAATAATCTCCAAATTTAACTAATCCTCCATCATAATTTTCTAGCTTAACAAACTTACCTTATTCTCTAGTCATGTGATTATAGTAGCTACTATCAAAAACCTAAAAGTTTTTATCCTGTCTAATGTAAATTGTAGATACCAAAGTACCTTCAGTCTTATCCTTCTTTTTCAAAACACTTTCCTTCACACAACATTCAAAGTTAGCAAAAGTAGATTCATCTATTAAAGCTAAGAAAAATAATTCATCATCATCTCCATAATCAGATTCATCATTAGATATACTAGAATCTTCTCTAACATAGTAACTTTTCTTAATCATCTAAGTTCCTTTCTTCTCCTTAATATTTTTGTTCACGGCTCTATTTGGACATCTTGAAACATAGTGACCTATATTTCCATAGCTAAAAAATTTGAAAGGTAGTTTACCTTTATACTTACTGGTGCCCTTTTTCATCCTTGTTACAAAGTTAGCTTCCACATCATCAAGATCTTCCCCATTTGAATCTTCAACCTTTTCTAATTTTTGATCATTGAAAGTATTCTCCTCTTGTACAATATTTCCAACCATTTTTTCTCATTTCAAATGAATTTAGTGTACCCAAAAACTAATCTCTAGAGTAAGTATTAAAATTTGTGACTTCCTCAATAGAAGATACCTTTTCACTATAAGAATCAAGAAGAGATATGAAAAATTTCTTTACCACTCTAGATTCTTTGACTTGTGCACGAAGACCTCTTATCATAGTTACCAACTCATCAACTCTCTGCATGTAACTTATAATTGTTTCATCTTAAGACATTCTCAAGGTCTCAAATTGTGCCTTTAGATTTTGCAAATTTTCTTGTTTAAACTTATCATCTCATTCAAAATGATTTCTAGCTTATCCCAAACTTCTTTAGTAGTCCTAATATTCATAAATTTTACTAATTCAAAACTTGAAAGACTATTCACCAGAATAAATCTTGCCTTACCATTTATTTCATGTTCCTTGATCTCATCACTTGTGCTCAAACCATTTGCAGGTGCAACATATTGAGTCTTCATTGCCTTTTCAATCTCATATCTAAAGGATGCAAAATGTCCTTCCATCTTTTTGTTCTAGAATGCATAGTTTGTGCCATCAAACTTAGGGAAATCTATCTTGTTTTCCATCATGGATCTACCTCAAGCGGTTAATCTCTTCTCCAAGGAACCTTACTATGATGCATATTGTCGAATGAATAAAACAACTAAGAGGGGGGGTGAATCAATTGTATCTATTTATAACATCAAAAACTCTCAACACTAATCAGATTCAAAAGCATTCATAAAAAACTTTTTTTTTATAATGAATAAACATGAAATGCAGATAACAAAAAATGAAACAACACCATACACAAGAGAACACAAGATTTACGTGGAAAACCCAATGAGGGAAAAACCATGGTGAGGATTATCTCACAATATAAGTAATTGCAAAATTGATACAAGGGCTCACTACCAAAATAGGACACACTGCCAATAGGGCTCATAGCTAGGGCCCACTACCACAGAAAGAAAAGAAGATATAAGAGAAATGTTACATAGAGAACAACTTCTCGATGCAACAAAGAATCCACCACACTTGCTCCAATACTTTCATAGCCTTATTTAAATGATTGTGGACACCTTCAACTCACTGCATTCAGAAGTCCAACACTTTGAATTTTTCACTGCATTTATTACTCTTATCTCTCACACATCTATCTTAAGATCTTCCAACAATACCGTGCTCTTATTTATATCATCCTCAACCTTGAAATTCTTGTCCAAGGTTGGCAACACATTCTTTACCTTTATAATTTCAAATTAAGGTTGGGAACCAAACATTACCGCAATGGATAAGAATAAAGGAAACCCTTATAAATCCTTGTTTAGGACCCAAAATTTTCCTAACATGCCTCAACATGCTTTCAAAAACTTTGAAGCAACTTCACATTTAGTGTGAACTCCAGGTCTACCATTACCAAGGGTAAACACCATCAAAATATTAAGTGCATGCTTCCCACTTGATCAAGACGAAGCACAAACAACACAAATATATTTTATACAATCTAGAACAAACCACTAACCACCTAGAATCCAACAAAGACTTCATCCAAACTTGCATCATAAAAATACTTCAACCCAGAAAATTTGGTTAATCTTATACGCATACTAATGCATGAAACATACACTCTATTGCACCAAATCATGAAAAAATATTGAATTATGAAAGATACAATCAACATAAATAACTTCCTAGATCTGCATAACTAGAAACTAATCTATGATGAAATGTAGAGCAAATACATCTCTCCCAGACCACAACAAACAACACTAAAAACCAAATTCACACACTAGTGAACATATCTTTGTTTGTATAATGATCCAGAAACCCAATCTTTGGATATAGAAACTACTGAAAACCCTGAACAACATATCATATATGTACATGTATAGAATCAATATAGAAGAAACATGGAGCAAATATTGGAGCACATTCTAAACATTTCCATAGCACTATTTTCTCTATTTATTAAATTTTCTCAAAATCACTTGAAAACCAAGCACCAGGGACACCATCTTAGCACATTGCATCATTCCAACACAACTCTAGACATTGTAACATAAATATAGCTCCATGCACTCACAACACTTCCTCAATATCTCAACTATACATGCACAAACAAAGCAACAGACTATTTCCCTCTTTTTCACAATTTTCTCAATATCCTAGACATTTTCATTATGCAACAACCAACCTCAACACACAGTTGACATCTATGACAACACTAGCTTTTTGACATCAATGCAAAAACCTTCATACTTGCAACACATTATTTCCTTTCTAGAATCCCATTATACTCCACCGCCAAAGATTTTTCTTTTTCAAATTCTATATTTGTCATACCTTGTTTTATAATGATGTCCCCAAGATCTACCAACTCTTCCTCAATATGTTCTTTCTCCTCTAATATGTTTTTGAAAGAGGTTTTACTCAAGGATCATAGTATTTCCTTTAGATTTTGTAGTTTCTTTTCAAACATGAAAATTCTTGAACCATTTATCTTTATATGGGTTCCGAACACCATTATTTCATCATCTCAAGGAGTTATACTGATCTCATCCACATCTTCTTCAAGAAAAAATATCCCTTTGAAGGCCTTGATTCTTCATTAATCATTAAGGATACCAAAATGTGATCTGATATTGTAATTTAGAAAATTGTTTATTTTGGCAAAAGATTACTCTGCAACCAATCTTCAAACACTAAAAATTTGTCTAGCCTTTCAGCTATGTTATTAAAATCCTTTCTCCAATAACTCCAAGTATAGATACCATTTGTGGCCTTAATATCTATCAACTTATTCCTTTCTATGAAATTTACAAAATCATTTTGTTCTTGCATAATTTTTTGAGAACCCCATTTCTTTTCCTTTAGATCCTTTATTATATTGAAATCCCCCAAATAAGTGGTTTTACATTCCCTATTGCATTTGAAACTATGTCCCATAATACATTTTTCTCCTTTGTTTTCATCAAACCATAAACATTGTGAATTTCATAAGTCAAATTAGTTCATAAGTTTGTTACCTCTAGTTTCATCCAAAACTCATTTTAGTTTATGATTGCAATTTTAATTCTCCTTGGGTTCCAAAGCACCCATAGACATCTAGCCAAGCCTCGTGCATCAAAAAAAAATTCTTCCTAGCCTTTATGATATGATGAATGGAAAAATTTCTTCCCCTTCATTCTTCATTTCTTGTAGTAGAATTAGATCTGAATTTTAATATTCCAATTATCATTTAACTTGTCAATTTTTGTAGGGGTATTAATGCCCCTAACATTCCATGTTAAGACATTTATCTTCCCCCAAGGGAGGCATTTTCTCCCTTGGACTGTGTCATGTATGATATGATTGGAGGTTGATCACTTTTCATACCATCTTCTTCCCTTTTTTGTTTATTTAGTTTTCTCCCAACCTTTGAAGTTGAGGCGATCTTCAATATTTTTCAAATCCTTCTCAGCTCCATTATCTCCATTTCTTTAAAAACCTCCTTTTCAAACATTTTTTCCAAACTTTCAGGTTCCTCGTTCACATACCACTCAATCATTATTTTCGGTGATCTCTCCCGTATAGCCATTATATCTCCCTCCTCCATTTGTATTTCTGCTACCATGTTCAATGGTTTTTCCATTACAATTTTCCAATTCCTCACATGAGATGAGGCTTGTAACCCATTCAAGCCTATTTTTCCATCGTTCCTATCTTTATCTTCCCTTTATGTCTGTTCATCGCTTCCTTTTTCTTTTTCTCCATCCATATTTTCTTGGTTGTTGGGGGAAGCATTTGCAATTTTCTTCATTGTGATTTCTTCTTTTGCACTTTAGGCAGAATAAATTTATTTTTTCTATTTTGATGCTTTTAGTTTGTTCTGACATTCATGAGTGCAATTTAATTGTAGATGGGATTTCCTTTATTGAAATGAGAAGGATTCTTGAAAATATTAGAGAATCCCCTCTCTTAAATCTACTTCAATCATTTGTCTAATTGCATCTCCTATTTTTGTAATGCATCTTTCAGACCAATATTCAAAGGGGAGATTGTATAACTTGCAAACCCACATCACACGATTTTGAGGATTAAACACCAGCGGATTAAAGTTCCTCTACCACCTTTGTAAAAAAAGGTATGAAGAACTAAATTTTCAAAGTCTCCCAATTATTTCCTCCCTTTTTTCTTCAGTTCAGAATACTACTACGAAAAATCCTTTTGGGAGGAAGATTAACACTGGATCCATTTTCACAAAAACCTATCGCTAACTGCTTTCCTTGAGCTAGATATTTTTCATCATTCTCTCTTAAGATGCTCAATATTATTTCTTACAATTTATTTTTAATATCTAAATTATAAAAACTCTAACATTATAAATAAATTCTATCTCATATTTTATGCAATATAAAATTACATAAAGCATAAGACAATAGCCATAAATCCTTAATTGTAATTCTCCATTGCATAAGACTTGCTAGACAAGTTGCACATGGAAATTGTCACAAGTAGTTTAATTAGCCATTATGAAATTAAATTTAATTAGATATGACAATTTGAAGATATCACTATTAAATTCTTTTCATTTTCTATTTTATTGATCAAAGAAAAAATTACTTACATAGAAGAAAATGCAAAAAAAAAGACTACAAGATGAATGAAGAACAAATAAATAAATAAAAGAGGTAAGATAAAACTTACTTAGTTGATCAAATGAAAGGATTTTATTTTAAATTTTATTATTATTTGTAAATTTATTAGTAGGTATGATTTTATTTAATAAATAGAAAAAAATATTATCTTTATCTAGTATTTTTAGTTTTTCATGAGTAATTATATTTTAATTTACTTAATAGGTAAAATTATTGCTTTATCAAGTCATATTAAAGAAACAACTAATCATGTGGAGATAAGTAAAAACATATTTAATATATGATTTTATTTATTTTTTCAATAATTTTTTTTTAAAAAATTATAGTTAAATAAAACTTAATTGATATGACTCATGAATAAATATATAGATATATGATTTGAAAATATTTTTTAAGATTTTTTTTTTAGACAAATAAATGAAATCTAATGATGTAACTCTAATTTTTTTTCTAAAATTTGATCCATTAGTTAATATATAGATAAAATTATTATTTTTGCAATTAACTATGTAAATTTTTTTTATTTATCTCAATAAGAATTAGTAGTCATGTTTTATTTAATAAATACATGAACAATATTTATTTTATAAGTCATATTAAAAAAAATTGTGTAATAATAAGAAAGAAAGGGAAGGTTAGTGCACATAATCACAGGTTCCAGAGCTCTTCTAATAAAAAAGATCTATCCTTAATTATTTGCAAATGTTGTATAACTGACTTGTTGTATAACTGATGTTTTGAAAACTAGATTCATTTTTTTTATTAAATAATAATACTACAAGATAAAAGAAGAGCAACCTGTTGACTGCCTGTAACACCCTGTCATGCAAACCCCAAAGGACAACTAAGAACACAACAATTTTTTTATAAAAAAACCCAAAGTACAAATACTATGTTTACTAATACAACTATCATAATTATATTTACAAGTTAAACACCTAAATCCCTTGGGGTACACGAACTGACATTATGTAATCTACCCAATAGCAAAACTTGATAAAAGTAACTTTCATAGCTTCTAACATAACTTCTCCATTTAACATTTATAAAAAGATACGCATTAAAACAAGAGCAATCCATAGAGAAAACTTTACAAGATTTCATAATGAATTTAACTTGGAAATATTAAGAACTTATTTACTCAAACGTAATACATCATCAAGAATATTTTACATTTATGTATAAAGCTTGAATTACAAAATGTGATTATGCAATACATCATTCTCCAAATAAATCCCAATAAATAATTATCCAAGTTTACAACATACGTCTACCCAATACATGGGAGAGTTACATTTCAATTTACAAGATATGACAAAAGTTCAAATATACATCTGGAAGTACATAACTCTAGATTAATCTATCTCAACAATCTTTGCATTGAAGGTACATCTGCAAATGGGGAACCCAATGGGGTGCAAAGCACGTTCCACCCAACCACCCCCGTGCTAGGAGTAGTTAAGAAAGGATTCTTGACCAAGGACGTCTAAGGTAACACATAAGAATCAACTCCGAACATGGAAAGAGAAATCACATATATAAGAAACCATAACAACAAAAGTCCACTATCTAAACATGACAACAACAAACACCAAGTCAAAACAATAAGACACTTCCAGAAGATTCCAATAAAAACATCTAAAGGGGAAAGCTAGCGGAGAGTGTCATCGCATGGCCTTACATGGATTATCTAGACATCCTATCACAAGGTGTCGCCTCCATCAATGGTTATCCTAACTGCCTATCTCAAGGTGCCACTCCATAGGGTGACTCATGCGGAATCATGAATTTGTCGTAAAGAGGATATCACGATTATGCCAACCACAGCCTTCTCGGCCACCTATAGACTATGGAAGCCCTAATAGGTGAACAAGGAATCTATAATTATCTTTTTATTATTTAACTACCCATCCCCTAATTAATTAGTTAGGTTTTCACTTTTTACTCTAACTCTAACGTGGGTTATCCTGACAGCCCCTTTGTGCGTCGACGCCCACGTAGAGCCACTCTCTCTAGAATCCCCACAAGTACTCTAAACATAGAATAAAACAATCACAATGCAAAACCCTCTCGCTATAATCATATGACTCAATTACCTAAACAAAAAAATTGCAAACTCAAAGTAGACTCAAGATCACAACCATAAACAATTTGGAATCATATATCAAATATAAAAGCCTCATAACTTTATACACCAATTTCCCAATCCTCTGGAAGTTTTAACAATAACCCTATCTCCTATAATAGGTTGACTAACTTAAGGAACACACATGTTGATAACCCAACTCAAGAGACCATATAAAGAACTCAAGAAAATAAATTAACTAATTATTCAATATTAAGAAATTGATTAATAACACAAATTCACTATGCTTTACAATTCAGATGGAGACATTGCACTACAAAAAATCCATCTCAGAAGTCAAACTACCAATTTCCTCAATTTATTTCATTAATTGGTAACACTCAAATAAATTTGATAATATATTTTCTACAATTTTGACCAATAGGAACCTAAAGTCATAGAAAATAACTTGCATAATATAATCCCGTAATTAACCAAGTGTATGTGTATATATAGATAATTTTTTTGACAATTTAAATTAACATTATAAAATAACCTGTAAAATTACATATATATATATATACACATGCACATAAATTATTTATGAATAATAAATATATATTTATATATATATTTTGTATATATACATATATATATACATATATATATAATATATATATATATATATATATATTTTGACTTAAATCAAAATTGAATTTTAATGAAATCCAATTATAAATTTAAATTACAACAAATTTATTTGTTTTGTTCTTATTTTATATAATATTGGGTTGTGTGCGGCCTGGGAGGTTGTGTCCTCCCTATGGGGAGGTTGTAGCCCCACAAGGGCTGCGCCTAGTAGCCTATGGCTATTGTGCACAGCCATGGTGGTTGCACCCAGCTCCATGGGCGTGGGGAGGTGCCGCTCTGTGAACCCTCCCCTCCCATATTAAAATATATATATTTATAAAAAAAAAATTAATATTCTGTATGGACGGAAAAACAAATGGATTACATAGGCATTAAAAATATTTTCTCAACAGAGTTTTGTGATAATCAATATATATTAAATTCACAGAAAAAATAAGTTCTGAGGAACAGTAAATTTACGAGCATAAGTTCTTCTGAAAATTTTATTTTCTTTTCAAAAAAATGGAATAAATTGGGAAACAAAACACCATATTTAACTACAAGAAGTATTTAGGAAAAATTGCACAAAAGTTTTCTAATTACCTGAGTTTTACCAGAGAGTTTTTTTGTTTTTATTTAAAAATCTATAGAGGTTTATTTTCAAATTCCTCAAATTTGACAGAGATTTTCTACAGCTTACAAAGCTATTGGTTTCACAACTTCATTTAACGAGGTTCTCTAATTTTTACTGTACAACTTTTCTATAGGGGTAACAAAATCATAACAGAAAACTTCTGCAATCGGGAACACAATATTTCTATAGAGAAACTTCTAAACTCTACAGAGGGTACAGACAATTCCTATTATGCAAATAAACAATCTTTTCAAAATATGAAAGCATTCAAACCAAAAGACAGTAAGGAACCTATTTCCTAAAGGCTGTAGAAGCAAAAATTGTCCAAAGCTTCACCTCTGAAACTTCCAACTTTTGAGCTCTTCCCATAAGCTTCACCTTCAGCCAAAATACTAGTCCAGAAAACTCCTGCAGCCTTTTCACAGACTATTTCTAAAAAGTTAAACCAGAAAAACCCACACAAAAACCACACACTGTTCTTCAGCCAAAAATTCCCGTGAACAAATTTATGTTACCCCCATGCCCATATTCTCTCCGAGAATATTTTCCCCACAAGAAATTCATTAATTCCTCCACTAATTTCCGTAAACCTCCAATAAAAGAATTTAATAATTTTTAAATCAATTTTATTGTTTTATTATATTTTTTTAATAATAATAACATAGCTTTATAAGCTATTTAATTAACTTAAGCATTCAACAGCAAATTTAACACTCTAAATATCACCAAAAATTTTTTTATTTAAACTATCATTTTAATCGAAAATATTACTCAATTAGTTTAACTATAATTAACTATAATAACTCTATCAATTAAATATATTAATTGATCACACATAACTAAAATTAATTAAATCACAAACTAAAATATTAATCAACACTACACAATTACACACAAGGACAAGTTGAAACAAAGACAACATTGGACTCACAGATGACGAACTTGGGATGGGAACTCTTTCTTAACCACTCTTTTTTTTCAACATCAATCTCGTTGAGTTTATGGGACATGCTCAAACCTGACAAGTAGGTGGAGTCGATGTCCAGTACCCACATCCTACATAGAAACAAATATCATGAAGCATGTAAATCACCATTGCAAACACACCGTGAAAGGTAATCGTAGGGTAGCAAGGCACTTGCAAGCAAGTGATGCCACTCTGTCCTTTCACTAAGATTCCCTAGCAAACACACCAAACATCATAACAGCATAAAACTCACAACATCACCATATATATATTATTAAGGAACACCACAAAATAGTCATGTAACATAATCACCATGAAATGTGCCATCTAACAACATATGTAAAATCCAGTGCAACTAATCAACCAAACAATAAATCCATGCACAACCAAAATGGTGAACTGATCACCCACACAACCAATTACGAAATCAACACATAAGAGTAACAACAACATGAGGGGTATTACACTGCCAAATGTACACTTTTTTTTTATCAGCTTGGTACCCACATACCATAGGCCTGACTTATCTTAGTTCCTGCTCTATGACCATTAATCTTAGCTGCTATACATCCTCATTTGATATGAAATGTGTGCATTAAATGGTGGAGTTTTGTTACCTAATTGGAGTTGTATAATATATCTTTTTCTATGAAATTTGAACCACTTTATTCATCTCTTTATTAAACTAAAGGAACTTCTATGATGTTGGAAATAGTAAATGTTTTGACTGAACCTACTCACACATCAAACTCCCCAGTAGTTTACCTACCTATTAGGAGCTTTCAACGACAATTTCTTTTTGGGGTTTTTCATCCTTGTCCTACTCCTAACTGCACATAATTTATTGTGGTAGACATTTTTGAATTTCCAGAATTAACTATGGTAGGTAAGTTCAAATTTTAAGAGGGAATTTTTGTGAAGAAAAATAGAAGGAATGTAATAGTTAGAATAGAGAACAGTTAGTTAATGACAAAATATTTTGCAAGTGATTTGCAAAAGGTGAAGTTGCACCAACAACAAAGAATGTTTTGTGGAAGGAGCAGCAGATAGCTTCAAACTGTCCAGTGTTTCCAGGGAGTAGCAGATAGCTCTAGATAGCTACAGATTAGCTACGATGGTTGTAGGGAGTAGCAGATAGCTCTAGATCATTCAATGTAGGAGGAAGTTAAGAGAGCTTTAAGAAGGTCCTAATTTTTTTTTGTTTTGTGGGTGCAACTTCAGAATGTTGCAAGTCAAGTTTTTAATTATTAGATTATAGTTTCTAGTTTGAAACTAGTTTGTAATTGTTATTCTCTAAGTTAATAGAAGAAGCAATTTTGCATGCCCAACTGTGCTTGTCTCCACATCTATTTCATTTTTTCTATTTCTTATTTGTTTTAGTATTCTTAGTGATTGAGAAATAGAGCAACAACTTTGTGTGCAATTGTATCTTGTGTTTCTATCATGGTAACAAAGCATTAAGGTACCTTTTACATTTTTTGACATGGTATCATAGCCAGTTTGTCCCTAAGTCTTGAGTGAGCTAAGCATTTTTTTTTTCTAACTGTTTAAATTTTTTTCATTGGAGACATGGCTAGAGATGAGTAAGAGTTGGAAACAACCACCACCATTCAATCGATAGAACTATTATGTTTGGGCAAAGAAATGAAGACCATAATGGTTGAAAATGATTTGTGGGAGTTTGTGATCAGTGGGTTTAATGATGTGACTAATCATGCAGGATATGCAGTCCTCAGAAACAATCAAAAGACCTAGTTGAAGGAGGCAAGGAGGAAAGGTGCAAAAGCATTGAGTCTTATTGAAGTAGCCTTGACAGAGGCCATTTTTCCTAGAATAGCAGTAGCTAACTATGAAAAGAAGCTTGGGAAATCCTCCAAACTAGTTACAAAGGGACTGATAAAGTCAGATTGGTGAAGCTCTAGATGCTTTGAAGAGATTTTGAGACTCTCCAAATGAAGGACAATGAGTCTATCTCAGACCTTCACACAAGAACCTTATGTTTGATAAACCAATTGAGGGTGAATGGAGAAGTCATGGAAGATCCTTAGAAGTTTACCCATAAAGTTTGATCGAGTTGTGATTGCCATTGAAGAGAAAAAGGACCTCTCATCATTGTTTGTTGATGAGTTGTTGGGTTCTCTGCAAACCGATGAGAAATTCCTAAATAGGTCTACAATGTATTCCCATGATCAAGCATTCAAAGCTCAAGACAATGAAAGAGGGAGGGGGAGAGGTAGAAACAACTCCAGATGTGGAAAAGGCAAATCTAGACATGGAAATTTTGGAGAAGATAGTTCAGGATGAGCACATAGCCAAGAGGGAGCAAGCAACTCTCAGTCCAGCTTTGGAAAGACCAAGAAGAGCACCAACTTGAGTTGGAAGAGTGACAAGAGAAATGTTGAATGCTATTATTGCCATAATTTTGGCTATTATGCAAGTGAGTGTTGGAAAAATCAACGAGATTAGTCCAAACAAAGTGTAAATGTAGCTGATGAAAAAGTGGTTGAAGGTAATCAACAAAATGCCTTCATCATGTGCAACATTGTTGAGCAAGGCAGTGATGAGGTATGGTTTTTAATTAGTGGTTGTAGCAACCACATGAGTGGTAATGAAATTTTATTTTCTTTCATTGATAAGAATGTTAAGTATGAAATAAAAATGTGGAACAATGAAATAGTTTTGGTTGTGGGAAAAGGGTCTATTTTGTTTTGCACCAAGCAAGGTGAGAAGGAGATTAATGATGTTTATTTTTTCCTTGGTATAAAGCATAATCTTATGAGTATTGCATAGCTGATCCAAAAAGGATACAAAGTGTTGATGGAGAAGGGTGAATGGATCATTTATGAGAAGGATGGAAGCAAGAAACTAATTACAACAATGGCAATGACAAAGAATAGGATGTTTCCATTGAGGCTAGAAAGGTGTTTCCCAACTTAGTCTATAGTTGTAGGAAACTGTATAGCATTACAACAACAAGCAGCCTTCAAAATAGTCATTCAAGACCCTTCCAAGCTTTTGCATCCTAGGTATGGACACTTAGGCTATGCTGGTTTGAATATTTTTTCAAAGAAGGGTATGGTTGGAGGTCTACCAACCATTTTAGAGCCTAGTGGTAGATGTGAAGCCTACATTTTAGGCAAGCAACATAGGCAACCCTTTCAATCAGGAAATTCTTGAAGGGAAAGAGCACCATTGGAGTTGTTGCACACTGATTTGTGTGGCCTTATGCAATTAATTTCTATTGGTAAGAGCCAATATTCTATGACCTTCATAGATGACTATAGCCGTAAGGCATGGGATTATTTTTTGCAACATAAATCTGAAGCATTTGACAAGTTTGTAGTGTTTAAAGCCTAGGCTAAAAAGGAGTGGACATTTCATGAAGGTCCTAAGGTCAGATAGAGGGGGAGAGGATACCTCCAATAAATTTGTGAATTTTTGCAAGTAGCAAGGCATTAAGAAGGAGCTAACAATAGCCTATACTCCGCAGCAAAATGGAGAGGTTGAGAGGAAAAATAGAACCATTGTGGGGATGGAAAGAAGTGTGCTCAAAGTCAAGAGACTCCCAGATGAATATTGGGGTGAACTTGTAGCAACAACAATTTATTTGATAAATAGAAGTAATACAAAGGTAGTTTTAACAAGATTCCACAAGAGGCATGGAAAAAATGCAAGTGGACGGTTGAGCACCTGAGAGTGTTCGGGTGTGTGGCATATGCACTTGTGCCAAAAGAGAAGAGGAAAAACTTTGATGACAAGAGTGGGAAGTGCATCTTCAAAGGCTACAATGAAGAGTCCAAAGTATACAGGCTATATAACCCAGTCACCAAGAAAATCATCATTAGTAGAGACATGGAATTCCTAGAGGATGAGTCATGGCAAGGCCTAATAGGTTCTAACAGCTCCCGACCACTCTCGACAATTCCAGGTGAAGAAGAAAAATAGTATGAAGTGCAACAAGATGAGCTTGTAGTCACTCCCGATAGCTCTAGACCAACTTTGGACCGCTCTGGACCGCTCCCAACTAGCTTTGGATCACTCCAAACCACTACACAAACACAGATAGCTCTTGACTGGGTCTACTCAGCAAAGCAGTAGTAGTAGTGAAATTTCAAACCCTACTCTCACCTCCCTAATGCCAAGGAAGACCAAGAGTCTAAGGGAGATCTACCAAAATGAAAGGTATGATGAAGAATTTGATGAGAGTATTAATTTTGCATTATTTTCTCATAGTGAGCCAATTTATTTTGAGGATTTTGTGAAAGAAAAGAAATGGTGTGAAGCCATGGATGAGGAAATAGATGCAATAGAAAGGAATAGAACATGGGAGCTAACTGATTTTCCTCCTAACAAGAAATTAATTGAAGTGAAATGTTCTATAAGACCAAAAACAATGTCGATGGAAGAATAGAAAGGCATAAGGAAAGATTAGTTGTCAAGGGATAAAAAATAGTAGCTTGGGAGAGATTATGATGAAACATTTGCTCTAGTTGCAAGGATGGAAACTGTGCAAGAAGTCATAGAAATTGCAACCCAACACAAGTGGAAGGTGTTTCAAATGGATGTGAAGTTCGCCTTCTTGAATGGAGTATTGAAAGAAGAGGGGTATGTTGAGTAGCCACTCGACTATGAAGTTTTAGGCTAATAAAACAACATATATATGTTGAAGAATTCTCTCTATAGGCTAAAACAAGCTTCACAGGTATGGTGCAGTAGGATTGAATCATATTTGTTGAGCAATGGCTTTAGGAAAAGCGATGGTGAGCCCACTCTTTACATCAAGGAAACTGATGGTAAGATTTTAATTGTTGTCTTGTATGTTGATGATTTAGTTTTCATTGGGGATGGTGATTTCCTCATTGTTGATTTTAAAGAGGCCATGAAAAGAGAGTTTGAAATGACAAACTTAGGTCTCTTGAGGTATTTTCTAGGCATAGAAGTAAAACAAATGCATGATCTGGTATTTTTATCTCTCAAGTGAAGTATGCAATAGATATTTTGAAGAGGTTTAGGATGCAAGATAGCATGCTTGTCCCCACACCAACAGCCATAGATTTGAAGTTGAGCAAGGAAGATTGCAATAGCAATGCAAATCCGACCATGTATAAGATTTTGGTTGGAATTTTGATGTATTTAACAACAACTAGGCCTAATATAATGTATAGTGTAAGTCTAATTTCTATATATATAGAGACTCCAAAGAGTCACATTTGAAAGCAAGTAAGAGAATCCTGAGATATGTGAATGGAACCAAAAGACATGAAATTTTGAATAGTGTAAAAAATGATTTTAGGCTAGTTAGTTACATAGATAGTGATTGGGTAGGGAGTGTGGATGATAGAAAGAGCACATCTAGATATGTGTTTCATTTTGGATTGGGAGTCATTTCATGGGATTCCAAGAAACAATCCATAGTTTCCCTATCTATAGCTGAGGCTAAGTCTATAGCAGCAAATGCAACAGCATGCCAAGCTATTTGGCTAAGGAGGACCTTAGCAAATTTGAAGGAAGAATAAAAGGATAGAACAACTATATTTTGTGACAATGTTTCATCGATTGGTTTGACAAAGAATCTAGTTTTTCATGGAAGAAGAAAGAATATTGAAATAAGGTATCAATTCATAAGAGAATTGGTTGAAAAGGGTGAAATCAAGATGAAATTTTGTAGGTCTGAGTAGCATCTTGTAGAAATTTTACCAAACCTTTGAGTAGAGATTGTTTTGAACACCTAAGAAGAAATTTGGGTGTTGTTGATTTGAATGAACAATGAAGTTTGTCTAATGGCTCAGTCAAAGGGGTAGTGTTGGAAATATTAAATGTTTTAACTGAGCCTACTCACACGTCAAACTCCCCAGTTGTTTACCTACATTTCAGGAGCTTTCAACGATAGTTTCTTTTTGGGGATTTTCATTCTTGTCTTGCTCCTGACTACACAAAATTTATTGTGGCAGGCATTTTTGAATTTCCAGAATTAACGATGGTAGGTAAGTTCAAATTTTGAGAGGAAATTTTTGTGAAGACAAATAGAAGGAATGTAACAGTTAGAATAGAGAAGAGTTAGTTAGTGACAAAATATTTTGCAAGTGATTTGCAAAAGGTGACTTGTTGTAGCAGCAACAAAGAATGTTTTGTAGAATGAGTAGCAGATAGCTACGAACTGTTCAATGTTTGCAGGGAGTAGTAGATAGCTCCAAATAGCTACATATTAGCTACAGTGGTTGTAGGGAGCAATAGATAGATCTCGATTATTCAGTGTAGGAGGAAGTTCATAGAGCTCTAAGAAGCTCCTAATTATTTCTCAGTTTTGTGGGTGCAGCTCCAGAATGTTGCAAGTCAAGTTTGTAATTATTAGATTGTAGTTTATAGTTTGAAACCAGTTTGTAATTGTGATTCTCTGAGTTAATAGAAGAATCAAGTTTGCATGCTCAGTTGTGTTTCTCTCCAAATCTATTTGTTTTTTTATTCCACATTTTTTTTCATATTCTCAGTGATTGAGAAACAAAGTAGTAGCTCTGTGTGCATGTATCTTGTGTTTTTGTCATGATAATAGAGCATTAAGGTACCTTTTACATTTTTTCACATATGAAACATGATATTTACCTTTATTAATGCCATAATTCCTCTCTTTTTTGGGGGTTTATTGGAATGATACATACTTAAAATATTTAAGTATAATATTTAAGCTGAGGAATTAGGGAGTGGGGCACTAGACCACTTGTGTTCTCACAATTTTTTTATAATATTTTTTTATTGATGAAGAAATAGAACATATTACCAAGTTTGAAGAATATCATAGAATAGTCATATTAGTATTCAAGTAGGCTACCACCAGAGGAACAACAAAAGTAAAAACAAACGAGTAGAAAATATGGTAAAGAAGCATTTCAATGCCATGTTCAAACTAGTAGGCCAATCATTGCTTAAGTCTCGTTAGTAAGAATAACCTAGAGACTGAAATTTCTAATATAAGCAACAGGAGATTCCAGTGGATCAAACTATCTAATGCTCATAATTTTCTGCATGCTCGAAGAGGTTACAAAACTAGGTAAAGAATCAAATAGTTCCAAACTATACCAAGGAAGAAACTCTATTAGTAGCTCCCTTGAAAACACCAACAACTACTATGCAAGAACAACAATGTTGAATCTATAGTAGTACTAATCAACATCGTATTAGTGTTGAATTATCCCACATGCCAACATCATTCTTTTATAATATTGTTGCAAGTCTCTCTTTTGGGGAATAGTATTTTTCCTAAAATCTACAAAATTGATTGATAACTCATTCTCCATGTTTGTGAAAGAATCATTTGGTACTCCAAAAATTTGTGAATTTATTTCCTATGTACAATAATGGCAACACCAAGCTTCCAACTCCACCAACGTAGCCTTGTGAAAGGATCAAACCAGCTATAAGGAATGATGGGAAAAGATCCCAACTAAAGTGGACAAAGATGAAAACACAAAGACCAAAGGAGACAACAAGGAGGCATAATAATTTTTTATTTCATTCAAATACACAAAAAATATTACATTCAAAAAATTTTTACATACAAAAATCAGAGCTATGGCTTTGTATTTCCTTCATACAACAAACTGCCAAGATTTTGGCCTAACAAAACTTTTTGTGTGCTGCTTTGTGTTGTTGCTACAAATATTCAAAAGCACTGGAGGTCTGCACTCTGTGCAATATCTTCAGTTGCTGCAAATTCTTCTTCTCCTCCCTCTATTCTATTCTCCTGAACATTCCCTCCTTGTTCTTCTACACTAAAAACATTTAATTCTTCCTTTTTTTCTTTCGTACCTTTTCCAAAAAATTGTCACTCAATTTCAAATTCAACCACTAGAAATTAGTTCACTACCAGAAACAATAATTGGGACAACATATGTCTAACACAGGAAATGGGTGGAATGATGCAAAAAGGATCTCTTCTGACACTACATTAAATGCATTTGGTTGGAGCTCAAGATTATTAATTCCAACACTCCCCCTCAATCTTGAGCCTTTCTATTTTTTATCACCATTTTGAATTTTTGATGCTAAATTTCTGCAGCAATGTTTTTCTGGAGCAAAATTTCCAAGGAAATCATGTTTGCACCTTTTTTGTGTTTTGGAGTTGTCTATCCTAAATTTTTTCATATTTTTGGCACTTTTCTAAGTTTCCAGAACTAAAGTTCCATAGCTATATATCATTCCAAGCCTATCCCTTAGGCATTCAAAGCAATATTTGCTCAATTGTTTGGTAAAAATGTCTGCAACTACTACTTAGACCTACAAAATTTCATTTTAATTTCACCATTCTCAACTAATTATCTTATGAAATGATATATGATTTCAATGTGCTTTCTTCTTCCATGAAAAATGGGATTCTTTTTCAAATCAATTGATGAAACATTGTCACAAAATATAGTTGTTCCATCCTTTTGTTCTTCCTTCAAATTTGCTAAGGTCCTCCTTAGCCAAATAGCTTGACATGCTGCCACATTTGTTACTATATATTCAACCTCAACTGTAGATAGAGAAACTATGGGTTGTTTCTTGGAATCCCATGAAATGACTCCCAATCCCAAGTGAAACAAATATCCAAACATTCTCTTTCTATTATCTACACTCCTTTCCCAATAACTATCTGTGTAACCAACCAACCAAAAATATTTGTTGCACTATACAAAATGCCATATCCTTTGGTTCCATTCACATACCTCAGGATTCCTTTACCTGCTTTCCAATGTGACTCTTTTGGAGTCTCCATGAATTTGGAAATCAGACTTACACTATGCATTATATCAGGCCTAGTTGTAGTTAAATACATCAAGCTTCCAACCAAACTCTTATGCGTGGTCAGATTCAAATTGTTGTTGCAATATTCCTTGCTCAACTTCAAACCTATGGCTATTGGTGTAAGGGTGGGCTTTCTATCTTGCATCCTAAACCTCTTCAAAATCTATGTTGCATACTTTTCTTGAGAGATAAATATACCATCATGCATTTTTTTTACTTCTATGCCTAGAAAATATCTCAAGAGACCTAATTCCATCATTTCAAATTCTCTTTTCATGGCCTCTTTAAAATCAGCAATGAAGAAATAATCATCCCTAGTAAAAACTAATTTATCAACATACAAGACAACAATTAAAATCTTACCATCAACTACCTTGATGTAAAGAGTGGGCTCACCATCACTTTTTCTAAAACCATTGCTCAACAAATATGAGTCAATTCTATTGTACCATGCATGTGGTGCTTGCTTCATCCCATAAAGGGCTTTCTTTAGCCTGTATACCTTGTTTTCTTGACCCAAAACTTCATAACTAGTTGGATGCTCCACATATACTTCGGGTATGTGTAGGATCATCATGGAAAAAATAGGCCCTTAAGTGTTAAAAAATTTAGAAAAATAAAAGTTACACAACTTGACGTAGAAATTTGAATAAGTTATCTATATTATTTCAATAATATATGAGAATAGAATCTGTAGCAAATTGAATTTAGTTTCTAAACTATGAGGTTTTTTTTTTTTTAAATCTATTTGGTGAAAATTTGAAATTTCAATGTAGTACTTAAATTTCAGGGAAAAAATAAGAAGTAGGTGTCTTTCTGACCACCCTAATCACAATAAAATGATAATATTTTTTTATAAGATTTTAGACATAAGTAGAGGACTCATGTCCATGTGATGCATATTTTTGGTATTTTTTTTAAGTAAATAATTTATTATGAATTTTTTATTACAACTTTTTAAAAATATAAAAACTCGTATGTCTGACCACATTAACTTGGTCAAAACTTCATGAAATTCATTTTTTCTTTTTTTAATCCTATAGTATGCGAAGCATAGAATGTGATGCATGTTTTGGATTCCAAAAATGTGATACCGTTTGAAAGCTATAGATTTTTTTCAATCATCCTATCAATCAAGACTTTAGTCGTAATTCAAATTGAAAATGAATAATAATTATTTATTAAATTCAAAGTAAAGCATAATTTATATTGGTGGAAAGCTGAGAATCTCCTTTAAAAACTCTTTCCATTTCATCAGTTTTGGGTAAAAACAAAGTTGTCAGCCACATACCCTACAAATACCCATTATATTGCCACTTTTTGGCCCATCATGATCCTACGCATACCCCTTCCTCTTTCAATACTCCATTCAAGAAGGCAGACTTCACGTCCATTTGATACACCTTCCACTTGTGTTTGGCTATAATTGCTATGACTACCTACATGGTTTCCATCCTTGCAATTGGAGCATATGACTCACTATAATCTCTCCCAAACTACTGTTTGTACCCCTTGATAGCTAATCTTGCCTTATGCCTCTCTATTCTTCCATTCGCATTGCTCTTGGTCTTAAAGACCCATTTTACTCCAATGAATGATTTCCCTTTGGGTAAATTAGTGAGCTCCCATGTCTTGTTTCTCTTTATTGCATCTATTTCCTCATCCATAGCTTCACACTATTTCTTTTATTTCACAACATCCTCAAAATAAATTGGATCACTATGAGAAAATAATGCAAAATTCATACTTTCATCAAACTCTTCATCATACTTTGTACTATCATAAATTTCCTTCACACTTCTTGTATTTCGTGTAATAAATGATGCAATCCTAGGGTCAAAATTTTTAGAGCTTCTTGACTGTTGGACTAATGAAAAAGATTGAGCACCGCAATTGCTCTGCTGAATTTTTTTGGAGTTGTTTTTTAAACTATTACCTTGTTGTAGAGTTCTGACACTCCTAACTTCCTAGAGCTTCTTCATCCTCAAAAGGTATTGTGACAGGAATACCCATGTTGATGTCCATTGTTCCATCCCATGACTCATTCTCTAAGAACTCTACATCTTTGCTGATAAATATTTTCTTAGTGACTGGGTTATACAACCTATAGGCTTTGGAATCTTCACTATAGCCCATGAAGATACATTTCTCACCCTTTTCATCCAAATTTTTCCTCTTCTCTTTTGGCACAAATGCATATGCCACACACCCAAACAATATCAAGTGCTCAATCATCCACTTGAATTTTTTCCATGACTCTTGTGGAATCTTGTCACAAAATACCTTTGTAGGACTTCTATTTATCAAATATATTGCTATTGCTACAACTTCACCCCAAAATTCATTTGGGAGTCTCTTGGCTTTAAGCATACTTCTTGCTATCTCCATAATGGCTCTATTTTTCCTCTTAGCCACTCTATTTTGTTGTGGAGTATAGGTTGTTGTTAGCTCCTTCTTAATACCTTGTTCCTTGCAAAAATTCACAAACTGATTTGAGGTATACTCTCCCCCTCTATCCAAACTTAGGATCTTGATGAAATTTCCACTCTCATTTTTAGCCTAGGCCTTAAACACTTTAAACTTTTCAAACGCTTCAGATTTTTGTTGTAAGAAATAAACCCATGTCTTATGGTTGTAGTCATCTGTTAAGGCCATAAAATATTGGTTCTTACCAATAGAAATTGTTTGCATAGGGCCACACAAATTAGTGTACACCAGCTCTAGTGGTGGTCACGCCCTTCTAGAATTGCTCGATTGAAAAGGCTACCTATGTTGCTTGCCTAAAATATAGGCTTCACATCTACCACTAGACTCTACAATGATTGGAAAACCTTTAACCATACCCCTTTAACCATACACTTATTTGACAAAATATTCAAACCAGCATAGCCTAAGTGTCCATACCTGAGATGCCAATGCTTAGAAGGGTCTTGAATGACTATCTTGAAGGCTGCTTGCTACTATACTATTGTACATTTTCCATGCCTAGGGGTTGCAACTGCGGATTGAGCTAAGAAACACATCTCGAACCTGAAGGGAAACATTCTATTCTTTGGAATTGGCACTACTGCAACTATTTTCTTTCTCTCATCCTTCTCATAAATGATGCATTCACCCATTTCCATCAACACTTTGTAGCCTTTTTAGATCAGCTATCCAATATTCATGAGATTGTACTTTATACTAGGGGAAAAATATACATTGTCAATCTCCTTCTTCTCACCTTGCTTGGTTTGAAACATAATAGACCCCTTTCCCACAACTGGAACTATTTCATTGTTCCCCATTTTTATCTCAGACTTGACATTTTTATTAATGAAATAAAATAAACTCTCATTACCACTCATGTGGTTACTATATCCATAATCTAAAAACCATATCTCATCACCACCTTGCTCAGAAATGTTGCATAAGATGAAGGCCTTTGATTGATTGCCTTTAGCCACATTTTCATGAGCCACATTTGCACATTTCTTGGGCTGATTAGGTTGCTTTTTCCAACACTCACTTGCATAATGACCAAACTTATCGCAATAATAACATTCAACGTTTCTCTTGTCAAACCTCTAACTTGAATTGTTGTTCTTCTTAGCTTGTTTGGAGATCAATTGAGAATTGCTTGCTTCATCTTGGATGTGTGCTCTTTTTGAGCTATCTTCTCCAACACCTCCATGTCCAGATCTTCCTCTACCTCTACCTCTTGAGCTTCATCCAAAGTTGTTTCTACTTCTCCCCCTGCCTCTTGCATTGGCTTGAGCTTTGAAATATTGCTCATAGGAAGAATTTGCAAACCAATTTAGGAATTGCTCATGGGTTTACATGGAACCCATCAACTCATCAACAGTCAACATTGAGAGGTCCTTTACCTCTTCAGTGACAATCACTACTACATCAAATTTTGAGGGTAAACTTCTAAGGATTTTCTCCACAATCCTTTACTCTTCCATGGCTTCTCCATTCATCCTCAACTTGTTTATCAAACTAGAAATTCTTGTGTGAAATTCTGAGATAGACTCACTATACTTCATTTGGAGACTCTCAAAATCTCTGCGAAGCATATGGAGCTTCACCAATATGACTTTATTAGTCCCTTTGTAACTGGTTTGAAGGATTTCCCATGCTTCTTTTGCATAACTAGTTGGTGCTATTCGGGGAAAATAAGCCTCTATCAAGGTTGCCTCAATCAACCTGGGGGCTTTAGCATATTTTTTTCTTGTCTCCTTCAACTAATTCTTTTGAGCATTGCTCAATGTTGTAAATGCATTTGGGTTAGTCACATCTATGAACCCACTAACACCCACAAATCATTTGCAACTAAAATAGTTTTCATTTTCTTTGCACAGACATCATAGTTTTTACCATCAAACATAGGTGGCTACTACCAACTCCTATTATCTCCTCCAACCATTTTTATAAATGGGGTAAAAATACTAATACCCAGAAAACTAGGGATTTCCTTAATATCTAGAAGCTAGGGTTCTACCACTACACGCCTAGAAAATGCTAGGACTCTGATTGATGGGAAAAGATCCCAACTAAAGTGGACAAAGATGAAAAAACATAGACCAAGGGATAAAATAAGGAGGTAGAATAAATTTTCTATTTCATTCAAATACACAAAAAGTTTACATACAAAAATTAGAGCTATGACTCTGTATTCCTTCATACAATAAATTGCCCAGATTATGGTGCAATAGAGCTTTTTGTGTCTTGCTTTGTGTTGCTGCTGAAAATATATTAGAGCATTGGAGGTCTACACTCTATGCAATATTTTTTGTTGCTGGAAATTCTTCTTCTCCTTCCTTTGTTTTGTTCTCCTGAACATTCCCTCATTGTTCAACTGGTGCTCAAGATTATTAATTCCAACAAGGAAAAATGTCTTCACCATGCCAATCATTGAGCATCTTCTCCAAAACTATCACAACAACATAGTAGCCACCAGATTATTTTCCAAATCAAGAGGAACCTCTAAAATTTTATTTTGTATCATGCAAACCATGCATGTTGGTTGAGTCAATGTCCTACAAATTGGCTTCAAAGGATTGAATTTTTGTCGATAGATTGGCCAACGTATCTTTAAGATCTATTTTAGCTTGGAGAGTATGTTCAAGAATGGTGAAATGGAGTGATAAATTCATACTTAGCATCAAGGCCTCTATATGAAGAGGGAAAAAGGTGCAAGAGAATGAATCCAAGCTCTGAAATATCCAAATGAATTTATGGACAATTTTCCTAAAGGTGTGAGAGATGCGATTGTGATGTTGGGAAAATCTGAGAAGTGCAGATCGCCAAGTCCAATTTTGAGGAAAAATAGTAGGGAAAGTAGAGGAGAGACAACACCAAAGGTTATGAGCATGAGAGAAAATCCAAAATGTGTGTTTAATAGTCTTCTTTTTAGAGTAGAATGGGCATGAAAGGGAAGGAGTGATGAAGTGAATTCAATCTCCAATAAAAAATTTAACATGAAGAACTTTCCATGCCATTAACTAGGATTAAGCATCAACTTTGGAATGCCAAATTCGAGAGATTAGCTTGTTCCACTTAGAGTGGTTAACCTCTCATTCCATTTAACATTAAGTTGAGGATCAAGGGAAAGGGGGGAGGAGCTTCCAATAAACAATCTTAAGAGGAAAGCATCATAAACTATAGTTTTTAGGTCATTTCCAATCTTTGAGAAAGTTATCATGGCAAGGTAAGGATAGTAGACATGATGACTCAGGGGTAATAAGTTCTTCTATTTTTATAAAATAATCTTTGTTAGCTGGAAAAGCTTGAATTGGGCTTTGAGAAGTTTCTGAGAATTCCAATTTAAAAAATTAGAATCCCACAAATCATGAAAAACTTGGATGTTTCTTTAAACAAGTGTCTTCCTTTAATAATTTTTGATCTTAATAGGAAGAGAATTTCCTTGTTGAACCAACTGATTCTATCAAATAGAAGATGATGTGAAACTTAGGTCATGACTTAAGGATTGATCATACCAAGATTGTCCTTTTTAAGTTATCTACCAAGTAGCCCAAATGGTTTTGAATAGGGAATAACCATGAGTCTTGAAGAAATGAGCCATAAGAAGCTTGTCCTTCCAATTGACCAAGTCCTGGGAATAATTAACTATGGCAGTTTTTCTTTGATGTTGAACAAAAATTTTCCAAGGAGCATCCCCATCCAAGGCCTTTATAATCCATTTAGTAGTAATAAAAATTCCTTGAGTAAAAGGATCAATGACTCCCAACCCCCCTTGTCTTTTGGCTCAATGCAATGAATCGATGAGGTAGTAGGAAACCTTTTATTATTTCCCCAATTAGCCCGAAGTAAACCCTTGATTAATTTTGTAAGCTAATTATAACATTTTTTTGAAGGGAGCCAACAAGAAGAGATGTAGACATGGCTGGCCAAAAGGATTTTTTTGGCAACTTGTATTCTTCTAGCTAGAGATAAAAAGAAGTTGGTCCAATATAAAAGATTGCATTTCATTTTGGACAAGAACCAATTCCACATATCTTTGAGAGAGATCCCTATATGAAAGGCAATACAAAGGTATCTTGTTATAACACCATGCTTAACTTTACACCATTAGTTTTATGCATGGCTTAGAGCCAAAAATAAAACAAAATAGGTGCAATATATCAAGAGTGTTAGTCACTTAATTAGTTGAATTATGAATGAATAACATGTCATCAAAAAAGTGAGAATTGAGATATTTGGAATTTCCAAGAAGAGAGATACTCTAGATAAGTTCGATGGATAGTGCAAGATGAAAAATATCTAAGAGCATAAAAAAATATTACATAAAGGAATGACACATGGGGGAAGCCTTGGTGAATGGATTTTGTAAGGGGAATTGAGGTGAAATGACTCTATTAACAACAATTTTGAAATTAACATCCATAAACAAAATTTTGATTTGGTCATGGATTTTGAGACCAAATCCCAGCCACTTTAGCATATTAAAATTGAAGGACCAATGAATATGATAGTAAGCTTTATCAAAATCAATTTTGTAGTATAGGAAAAAGTATCCCTTTTTCACACTTAATTTGGGAATAAAAGTAATAAATGAGCTTAATTATGCCTTAATTTAGTGTTGTAATATTTTTTACATATTCACATTAAGTTTAAGGCCCTATTTATTAAAATGGACTTAATTGTGCCTTATTTTTGGTGTTGTAATGTGTACCTTTATACTTTCACACTATCCTAGGGCTTCATTAATTAATTGATGTTAATTTTCCTTTATTGGACCATTTAATTCAAATCCAAGACTAACTAATTGCAATTTTTGAGGGATAAAACCTGACATTGATAAATGCCATAACATAAGGTTTAACATTGAGCAATGTGTGTCCTAGGCAAGTGACCTATGACCCATTTTCCATAGGGAAAATGGGTCCACACTTAGGTCTAGTACCTAAATTCAAATTTTTTTTTGGTGGTTTTTCAATGATTTCAAATGTATATTCAGATGTCGGTCTGTGATATTTGAATTTTGGGAATTAATGTTAAGATATGCATAAATATGAGGTCACTTCACTAAGTTTCATCCTATATTTTCAAGAGAGCATCCTAGAATATTTCAAGTAAGTTAAGAGCATTCAAGCAAGTGTGATCAAGAGCATTTTCAAGGCATTCAAGAGCAAAATTATTGAAGATTATTGTAGAAATCAAGATTCCATTGTCATGTCAAAGATTTATTACATCATGCATGTTGTTTGAGATAATATAGTGATTTATATTTCAAGATCTATTCAAGTATTTAAGGAATTATATCTAAGCAAGTTTCATGATCAAGATCCACATCCATTGAAGCCAATTCATGCAAGTTACAAATCTACAATCCAAGGTTCAAACAAAGGTTTGTTGAGTGGTAACATAGTGTTGTTCATTCATCATTCCTTCTTTAATGTTGCATTTAATTACAAGGTTTAATTACCAAAATGAGGTTTGACCAAGGAAAACCCCCATTCACCTAACAAACAACATTTTTCTCTCTTTGATGTGTGATTGTAGATTTTAGGTGGAAGATCCAAGTTTGAAGAAGAAAAATTGAAGAAAATTACAAGGAACATTATCACATCATAGAAACTCTTCTACAAAATTTATTTCCGACTATCCAATAGTGGAAATAAGGAATCTGGGAGTGCAGGCACAGGAGAAGAGAACCCAAAAAGCATTTTTCAAGAGTCCTATCCAGGACCAATTCACCATAGGGCGAATGAGTCCTCAATGAGCTTCAAGAAGTGACTTTTGGTGAAAGGTACACATCAATTTCCCCTTTCCAAATATTCCTTTTGATTATTTTTTATATTAGTTATGATTACAATCTATCATTTTCATTTTATAGATTGCATTTTTTAGTTTTTTTGATGGTTTTAATCTCTCTCCCCAAAGTGCTATTTAGCCCATACCCCCATCCTTGCATAGAGAGGAAATTTGTTGATTCATACCTTGATTTCAATCACTTTTTTGTTGTTAGTCATCTCATTTTTTGGCTCCCATTTCCTTGAATGAACTTAGAGAAATAGGTCCTTTGTTATCAATTCATTGTGGTGAATCCCCTTTAAAAACTGCAAAAAACCCTATTTTTCCACATTTCAAAGTTTTATAATTATAACACCTTGAGTAGATTGTTGAGCCCATTTAGGTGTCTCCCAAGCTAGAATCAAGATTTCTAGAATGAATCTTCCTCCCAAGAATCCAGTCTTCTCTAGATGCACAATCTCTTGAGTGATGGAGTTTTTTCTTCTTGTTAGTGCTTTAGTAATGATTTTTCAAGAGGTGTTGAGGAGGGTAATAGGTCTCTAGCCACTAATAGTGTGTTTATTTTTTCTTTAGGATAAGTTTAATTAGTCATTGATTAATAATAGCACCCGATGGACCAATTTAAATTCCCTTAAGGTAGACATTATATAATTCATCTATAATATGGGTCCAAAGAGCTCTATAAAATTCAACTAGTAAACCATCAATTCTTATGTTTTCTTCCAAGGCCATACTTTGTGAAGATTCATCAATATCTTCAATAGAAATAAAGTGATAGAGGAATTTGTTATATTAAGGATCTATTATTTTAGGAATACAACTAGCAACAATTTCATTAAGGATAGGAAGAAGGGGGTTCTTTGTTGATTCATCTATATAAAAAAAAAATTAAAGCAGACATAGAAGGTTTGAATAACATCAACATGGCTTGCTTGTAAAGTTCCATTTGCTGATTTAATAGTAGAAATGTTTTCCATTTTGTGCTCATGTTGGAGATATTGAAAGAATAATTGTGACCCATGATCTCCATCCTTAATCTATTGTAGTTGAGATCGTACTAGAGCATCTTTTATTTTATAAGCAACTACTTGGTGAAGGGCATTCTTAGCATTGGAAAAAAATTGTTGCAATGTAATATTGTGAGAATTAGAAGCCATCAAAGTACATTATGCTCTAATTGACCTTTGAGGGTTTATTCAAATTTTTGACACTTAGCCACAACCCTTTGACCATAATCACAAAGAAATGTAACACATCTAGCTATGCTTCACTCCCACCAACTAATCCATATGTCTTCTTGAGGTTTTGGCATGGCATTCTAAGTAGCTAAGAGGCTATTAATAAAATCTTGGATTCTAAGATGGGAAGTATTCAAATTGTAAGGAAGATCATTGTAAAGGGGAGGTGGAGGTTGAAAGGGTGGTGAGGATGGGAAGGTGGTCAAAAAAGGTGGTGAGAAGGTCTAGTGAGACAAGGTGGACAACATGTGAAGGTGAAATTAGGTAGTTAGGATAGATATAAAAGTGATTTATCCTACTTAATTTTTGTGGGAATCCTTCATGAAAGTTTAGTAAGTGAACTGGAGGGCATTTGGAGACTAGAATTACCTTGAATGGGGTCATGCAATCCTAGTGAGTTTTTGGTCAAGAACAAAGCATCATTTCACAATGAGATAGGTAAGCATAATTGTCCCAATTATGGTCTAAATGATGTTAAACCACGTTGAAATCATGCACCAAAACCCTTTCATCATTGGGAATGTGAAAAGGAAGCCACTCCCAAAGGGATTTTTGTCAAAATGAGAGTTGAGAGTGTAAATAGAATAGAATCCCACCAAAAAACCATTGATGTGGATAATAGATGAAACATAATGATGATTAGGATCTGAGCCAAAAGCCAAGGGAATAGGCCAAAACCTACACCCCCACCACTATGAATATGGTTGGTATGGAGGATGTGGGTGTTAGAACAAATAGAAGAAAGATATAACATCAATCTGATTATTCAAGATAGAATGTTTGACATAAAATTTATATGTTGAGATTTTCAAACCCCATATGTTCTAGGATTGAATGTTGTAGTTCATTAGGAAGAATTAGGGAGAATATATTCATCTTTTTGCAACATAGTAAATTGGTTTTGTAGAGAGTAGGACTAAATCTCCATAGAGTGATCTAGATAAAGTTGATCTACAAATTCTAGTTGTGAAAGTTCTCTTATAGGGCTACTAGGTTGAGACGTAGGGAAAAAGTTATATGGAGGGATTTTTTTGAGGAGGGGAGGATCTTTTTTCCTTTTAGGAGATCTAGACAAAGAACCAAATGTTGCATACTTGAAAGACTTGGATCCAAATGAAATCTTTCATTGGTGAGGGGAGGAGGGAGTGGAGGGTGAGGGGAGGGGCTTGGAGGATAATGGGGAGTTGTCTAATATTGGAGAAGGGGTGTGAGATAAAGGGGAATATTTTTGTAGATCTTCATCAAGATTTGAAGTAGTAGAGTGATGAAAATTTGTATGAGAGTCTAGGTTTATGGAAAGGGTAGCAATGGATGAGGTGTCCTTCCTTTAGATAATAGAAAAAATCATTGGGTTGGTTGAAGTAGTTAATATTTTGTTCAAAATCAAACCCAGGTCCAACCAACTTAATAGCTAGTTAGGAAGTGGATGTGTTAAATCCATTTGAATACAAGCTTTGGGATGAAAGTGAAGGCTAGCCCATTTATCGATCTATTGTTTGCACCTTGAAACCCTACCTGATTAGGCTATGATTTCTTCCAAGAATGGGAAAAAGGAAAGATTGGGGAAGGAAAATTCCACCCACATATGGTATTTAGATTTGGTTACTCCTTTGAGGTGGAAATTAATATCCTAGTCTTGAACATAACATTTTTTAACACAAATAATCTAAGATCCATATTGTAGCATAGTACAAGCATGGTCTAGGTCGCAAAATGTTCAAGCGGAATAACTTCTACCAAAACCCCTAAATGATTCTATAGTACAACCTTTTAGCTCCCAATTATTTTGGACTCGCTTAAAAAAACTAATTCTAATAAGGAATTTTTATTTTTATTTTTGTTTCCAATCAAATATAACATCATTAATATCATCTAGTAAGTTGAAGGAAATAACTTTACCTTCCATTTAGCTGTCATGGTTTTCAAAGCTTTGCATAGGTTTTGTTGGTGGTGTTGAGGTGGGAATACTTTTTTGTGAGGGCCTTTTAGTTGGTGATTCAAGTAGTTGTTGAGTTGGACCACCCTGCAATTGACGAGTAGGAAGAGAATTCTACAAATCCACATCCTTCACAGAGGGGTCCATTGACATTGAGAATGCATTTGTTTTGGAGAAATCGTGTTCTCTAACTTCCTTTTCCATATTCTTCAGTTTGATTTTTGAGGTAGAGTTGGATCCAAAAGCCACTAATATGACCTCTCACCTAGAGGTGGGCACTCCATCTCAGACGAGTCTGCCACATTGTAGAAAAGAGAGGAAACCAAAAAGAAAAGGGGTTATGATTCATTTGCACTCTAAAACCTCAATTTTCATATTTTTAGGCCTGCATCCACCGTGTGCTCCGATTCATTCCATATTTCCTCAATATTATTTCGATACCTTTACATTTTAACATAAGTCAAGTTGAATAAAATGATAATTTTATTAATACTTCATGGCCACCCAATATAAATCCACTTTCCCCATTCTAAAAGGATACATCAATTTTTTTAATTTAAGTTAGAATCATGTTTTTTATCCTCTATGATATGATAAATAATACTTAAATTATTATATGCAACTTGTATGTTGCATTTGAAAGTGCGTCAAGTTATTTATGTTAATGTATCTATTGTGTCCACATCATCTCAATGTCAATTAATTTTTATGTTATCATAACATCCATTTATTATTTAGATATAAGAGGTTTTTATAGTTTCTTATTTGATTATCAAAATTTTCGTATTTTTATAAGCAATAAAAAGTTGGTTTTGGGTTCTTCTATAAGATATAATTTTTTTTTGTTTTGGTTTTCTATTCATATATATTTGACATATATTTCTCAATACTTCTATGTTTACTTTTAAATAGAACTAAAATTGAAATGATTATAAAGTGCCATTTTCTACTTTTTAGGGTTTTTTATGCAATCATATATTGTAAACATGTAGTGATGATAAAGTGCCAGGCCTTATAAATTTTGAGGGGGTTTTCATATCATTTTAGGAAATTTTTGAGCTGATAAACTAATATAAAATTCCAATTTTAGAAGGCTAGTATTGTTTTTCTTACTTGTTGAGTTTCTTGATTTGTCTATTATATGACTAAATTTGAGGAGTTAATAATGGGAATCAAAAATCATAATTTTTTAGTAAAATTAGATAGAAAAATTATAATTTTTGGAGAAATTAAATATCAACACATCTTAGGTGGCTTCAACTTTTACCCTATCTCTATTGAATCATTCTTGAATCCACATCATTTTAGGGAAGCTTTGTATGGGAATGTAAGAACAAAAATATCTTAGGATTCATTATGTTCAATGTTAATATTGGCACCATGATGGCCAATAATCACATTAAGTTCCCTTGTCTCCTTTGGATGAGAATATAGGAGATGGTTGGAAACTTGAATAAGTCTATTCCTAGAGGATCTTATTGCAAATTAGGGTGAACCCTAAATAGTGTTGTAGATGCCTAAAAATGTCTCAATGGATCACATTGGCTAACTAGCATCATTTCATCCTCAAATCCATCTTCTTTTCACTTGTTTAGTTAAATAATCCTAATTATTTAATTAAATGCCTCATTTTCACCTATTAACCTAATTGACCTAATTAGGTTAGTTCACCCCTCCTCACACTGAAATTTCATCCGATTTAATTAAATAATGCAAATTATTTAATTTTAACTGTAATTCCTCTTATTTAATTAAATAACCTAAACTATTTAGTTAAATATCATATTTGTATCTCCTTTTCATTAAAAAAATCAATACTTTAATGAATATACTCACATTCCTCATCTTGCACATTAAAATTTAGTTTTAATTAACTTCTAATTTCCCTCTCATCCAGTTGCCTAGGGAATATTCGAAAGGAATATTATCCTATTTTACTCCAAAAAAAGGTAATGATTACTCCAAACAAACTTTGAAGTTACAACTTTTTAAAGTTGTTGCAAAGTGTTTTTGTTTGCATGATTGTGAGCCCTTGATCTTTTCTTGTTCCATATGATCTTTGATTCTCATCCATTCATGAGAATCCTTGATCCATGTTTCATCCTCCTTTCATTTGTTACCATTGATACATAAAACAAATCTCATCCATTGCTTTTTCATTTGATCTCCATTAAATCAATTATTTAATGAATGCCATATAATTCCCCTAATTTGCATAATTGAATCTTTTTTTTAATTATCAAATTACTAATTCTTCCACTTGTAAGGGGAATATTCCCATGAAATATTCCTTCCCCTTTTGCACAATTAAACTTTGTTTTAATTTAAAAAATATATATTTCCTCACCCATGAGAATATTTTAAAGAATATTATTTCTCCTCACTCATTTGAAAAAGGGAATATTCTTACAAAACTTCATATGCAAGTTAACTCAAAACTTCATATGTAAGTTAAGTCAAAACTTCTTGTGCAAGTTAACTTGTGACCTCTTCTACAGGTTAAAAGTGTGTTTGTTTGAAGGAATGAGAAAACTTGATTAAATCTCATCATTATTTCTCATCCCTTGATGAGTGTAGTGTACTAAAATGCATACCCTTGCACTTTCACACTTGTTTGGGCCTTCCTTGCTTTATTTATGCTTCTTAATGGCTTAATTAGTCCTATTTTGTGTCCACAAGCCCTATGAATGACATATTTTTCTGGTTTATCCCAACATTCTCCAATGCATAAATGATAATTTAATGATTCCATTAGTGTGTCCCTGATTTTTGGGTGGGGACTAAAATGCCACCTAGGATGTCTTAGTCCCCCAAGGCTCTCGAGATCCTAATTTTGGAATCTTTAGATTGGGCCCCTTTTTGGTGTCTGTGCCCCAAGTTTTTAGGACTTGGGACTAACATGCAACCTAGGGTGTCTTAGTCCTCCTTGAGTCATTTTTGAGATTTAATTTTAAATTCTAGTAGGATTTAGCCTCCTTTATTTAATGAATTCATATGTCGGCTTGGTGTGATATAATTTCAGGATATAAGCATAGATAAGTATAAATACAAGGTTCCTTGATTCATTCTAACCCAATTCTTTTGTGATATTTTTTATCATAGCATATAATTGAGTTCACAAGAGCATTCAAGAATAGATTCATCAAGAATTTGAAGCCATTTTCAAATTCAAGCATCATATCAAAGAGTTTTCTTGCATCATGTGTGTTGTTGTGCTAACATTTGTGATGTAGGGTTTTGATTCAAGAAAAGCAATTCAAGTCCTATGTTTCAAGCATTCAAGATTCATATCCATTACAACCATTACACACAAGTTTGAAAAATTTACAAGGGTTTGGTGAGTTGTAGAATTGCATGTTATTCATTCACCATTTCCTTTAGTGTTTCCATTTCATTTGAAGGTTTAATTACCAACAAGGGGTTTGACCAAGGCAAACACCCATTCACTAACAAACAAGAAGTTTTTTTCCACGTTGCATATTTTTTATTATAGATTTAGGTTGAAGACTTGAAGATCACTTGGAGTACAAAGTTGAAAAAGTTGCAAAGTTGCATTACAAAGTTGTCATCTTCACGAAAACTCACCTACAAGCCATATTTGGAAGTTTCAAAGCCTCGGGTTAGAAGGGAAGCTAGTGCAAACCTTGGAGCTCAGGCTTCTATTTAGAGTTTCTAGAAATTCATAATAGGAATAATATGCCATCTTGGGTGTCTTAGTCCTCCCAGGATCATTTTTTAGAGATTTTCATAGATCTGGTTCTAAGATCTAAAGACTCTGTGTTTTCCCCAAAAAATAGTAGTGAGACTAATACACCATTCCGGGCATCTGAGTCCTCCAGAACATATTTTGGCAGCTTCTTTGCATTTCTAGAATCCTCACAACATCTCTAGATTTCCCAGGTGCACACATACTATTTCCCTATTGTATAATTTCATCATTTTCATCTTTCATTTAGCTTACATTTCTAGTTATAGGTCATTTTGCATATCACAACATGTTTTCAAACTTTTTCTTTTCCAAACATTTGCTTGGTGGTGAACCCCTTAGAACTTAAAGAATACCCTTCCTCGGACCCTGCTAATTGATAATTGGCTCACCTTGTAAGGTTTGTCGTCAATCCAATTAGGACTCCTCAGACATTAGTCACTAACTCATTTGACTACAAAATTTGATGAAAATGTCTAACGAAATATGTATAATTTGATGTATCGTTAGGTGCTTGGAAAATTTGTCGTGTAATTTTCAATTTTTTGAAAGTTTATCCCCGATGTTCATCAAAATTTCAACGAACCTGGGTTTTTTCGAAATGTTGACTATCAGTTTCGTCGAAATTTCGGCAAACATGAAAAATAGAGAAAAATCAAATTATGGCTAACATAAAGAAAAGTGAGTTCATTGATTTATTGTGACAGTGTTTTGCACTACTTGAGACAATTTGTGGAGAACTAAGGACAATTTTCTTGGGAAAAAAATAAAATTCAACAAGATATCACCAAGTTGAGGGTAGACATTGTCTTTTTTCAGAATTCAGGTGTGAAGTCAAATTTGTAGCTCTAGGTTTGAAAATCATATTTTAAAGCAACATCTCATCAGATTTCATTTTTAGAGGTTTAGGGTTTTGAGAATTTCATGTTCAGATTTTGTTGTGTGGAATCACCATAAGATCACAACCAATGAACAAATTCTTGAGACTATAATTATGTGATCCATAACTCTATTGGTCATGTGGCACAATTATGCTATAGCAAATACATGATGCATTCATGTGTGACCCAAGTTTAATGTGGCTATGTTGTGATAGAAATGGAAGCACTCATATAATGTAGTGAATTCAGGTTGTATAATGTAGGTTCCAATCATCATTGGGTGCATTCAGGCTGTCTCAAGTTTAATGCAATCTTGGGTTACCGCAAACTATAATAATGTGATTTGCTAATAACCAATATGGAAAGTATTAAAGAAAGACCCATGATATATAGGATACATTTCCCTGATCAAGTTTACATACCTTAATGATCAAACACAAGCTTCCCACACACTCTAGGATACAATCCAAGATCATACGACAACTTTGTCAACACAACTAATTTTCTGACCCAAGATTTAAGGTTGTTTTTTAATACCAATAGAAGCATTTGTAAGAGCATGATTAGGGTACAAATCCTAGGCCTTCATAGAAACATAAACAATAACTATAGCGGATTAGTGAGGTTGCAATACTAGTAATATTGAGACATTGTAGGTAATAATAAAATCTTGCAATCTAAAGATTGTAGCCAGTAACAAGCACACTATGTAGCTTAGTGAAATTTGTAAATGCAATCTACGGTAAGAAGAATGACAGTCACTTGAGATGTGACAATCAAAAAGAGGTTGAACAGTGACAAGATAATAAAGCTCAAACCTTGCATAGTAAAGTGGAGATTTTAATAGTGAGTTTCCTTACCCCTTGCTAACCTTAAGGGTTTTTCAAATGCTTTTGGTAGCGTTAGACAAGGAAAATGCAATCAGGGAATGATTTTCCAAATGAAGTAACAGTGGTAATCATAGGTTCAATGTTTGTTCTTAGCCATTAATGTATAATGGAGGTAGTGGATTGCATGTTTGAGTAGTGTTTTGAGACTCATCAAAGATGGGAGAATAGTGAATAATACCTTGTGGATTGTGAAGTAGTGTTAATAAGGTTGAATAAACTTAAGAACTACAATAGGTCATGAAACAATGAGTCCCCTGTAGTAAGTAGCCAGTCTATAGGGCATAGTTCATGAAAGGAATCTTCAAGTGATAGTGAGTGAGTTGTTTGAGATTGCAGTTGAGGGTGAAATACCCAATCTTAAAGGAAATTAGCAAAGTAGTAAATGTGCAATAAAATAAAATCGTACACAACAGACAATTCACAATGTTATCTTGCATAATGCCTTGAGTTTTAAGACAAAAATCTCATTGTATCTTCATGATGAAACTAGTGACCTTAATGGTCAATCACTGGAAACCATGATTTTAAAACATGCTATTGTGCTTATGGAGGAAACATTTTAAGCAAGGCAGTGAGTGGTAGTTTGGAACAATGGTAGGTATGAAGGACTTGCTTTATATGCATACTATGTAGTCTAGCTTAAGACACCATTCTTAGAAGAGATTGAAGGTGGATTATGGAACTCAAGGGTTACCATGAAAAGGATTAAAGAAAAGAATGAGATCTATTTAAAAGCCAAGGTCATGAAGATATTAAAGATGTCACATGAAAAACCCTAGTAGCTGGAGTAATGAATACAATGCCAAAGAGGATAGTGTGTTGGGGCAGATTTAGGAGATCTCCACATTATCTAATTATAGGGAAATACATCATTTATTTATTTTTTTAATTAAAAGAAATCATTCTAAACCCTAAATAGGATACATTGATACTTCAAAATCCTCTGAAGGAATTTGAGATTATGCAAATATATGTAAGCAAATAACTAGATTACAAATAGTAGTGGGAACAATGTAAGATTTGTCGAGCAGAGTAGGAATGAGATAAGCAACAATGAATCCTATGCCTCCTTTCATGCACATCTCCTCACCATTCTTTTTCATTCTTTACAGAAACACTTCTCCATTTTGGCGGTCTATGCTTGAAAATAATGTTTTGATGAAGTTTTTAGAGTATGTTTATTAAAATGAAAACTCCATTCTGTGGGCTACGCCTAAAAATAAGATTTTAACAAAAGTTTTAGGGTATGTTTATTAAAGTTTTAGAGTATTTTGGCAGGCTATATTCTTGATTCCTTAAATGATTTATTCAAATAGATTGTGACTAAATAAATGACTAACTATTTAGTCATTTTTATTTGTGTGACTAAATAATTTTTAATCAATGACCAAACTAGTAATTTATTTACTCATTTATAGCTGAGTTGCAAAAAATGAGCATAATTTAGTCATTTTTAGTTGTGACTAAAATTTTTAGTCACCTAGTCATTTATTTGCCAAATTCTACTAGTGTGCGCTTCCTTGTGCGATTAGGGCTCTCTCAATGTTGAGGGCCCTAGGGATAAGTTTGTCATAAGAAGTGACACATTGCATCTTTAAATAAAAGGATAAATCCGTATTGACATTAGCAATGATGATTCTAACTTGTTGCTCCATAGGAATGGGTCACTTGCTCTTACTAGCTCACTACCGCCATCGTTGTAGGAAGTTTGCGATCAAGTTTAATATTCTTATTTTAGGAGTCTTACTGGTTGGAAATCATAGTAAAATCAGAATTTAATAAGTTTTGGAATTAGCATTTTAAAGTGTTTTTTGAGGTCATTAACTTTAGACTATCTTCTCTTTTGTAGGGGTGGTTGCATGCCAAATTTTTTTGGTGTAAAATATCAAAATTATTAGATTTTGTTATATGTCTATGAATAAAAATTATTGGAGTGTGAGTTTGATATTTTTTGAAGATCTAAATAGTCAATCTTGGTAAAGAAAAATCATATCAGATAATATTAGTCTAGAACAAAATGAAGAGACACTTGATAGATTGTGGGCTAGATTGAAAAGAAAGGGTGATGGGAAATGTTATCATCCTTGCAATAATTGCAAGGGCTTAAAGACGAGATGACTTTTAATCACAACAATTGAGAAACATTGTAGGCAGCATGGTCATGTTGAAGGGGGGCATGATTATCATCCATTGGTAAGTTGTTTATTTTACGTGTTTATATTGATTGAATTTGTAAATGTTTATATCATTTTAACATTATATATATATATAAATATATATATATAATCACTTGATTGTGATCATGGTTTATTTGTGTCTATCATTATTATAAAGGTGGGGCACCCTAGGGCAAATGATATGGATTATCACGGTCTGGAGAATGTGGTTTTGCAAGTGGACGAACATGGAGGTGTGAATATTGAAGATGAAGTTAATGATCCTATGGAAGAAGATGATCATGCATCAGAAAAAATAGTTGAAGATGATGGTACAAGTACATTGATCCATGACACATTTAGTGGTAGAGTTGATCATGATGATCAAGATGGCTTTGATGATGTTCATGATTTACCTGTACTTGAGAAGGCATACGAGCCCCTTTATGAAGGCTCCCAAACAACTCTTCTCTCTATTGTATTGTTGTTGTTGAACTTGAAGATTATGAATGGTTTATCAAACATAGCAATCTCACAGATGTTAAGGTATGTCATATATGTCATATTTTTTCATCTATTTTAATTGTTGCTAGTTCATCACTAGTAAATAAAGGATGAAATATCTACCATTAATATTCTTTATATTAACAAATTATTTTTTGTTGTAGATTTATTGGTGAATTTTTGTTACCACCATCAAATATTTTACCTCACTCATACCAAGATTTATCTTCCATTATGAAAGATATCTTAATGGAGTATCAAACAATAGATGCATGTCCCAATGATCATATTATATATCATAAACAACAAGAATTTGTAATAGAATGCTCACAATGTCATATCAGTAGATATCAAATAGATCAACTAACAAAAAAGGTGCCTTGCAAGGTTCTTCGTTATATTCCCATTATTCCACATATGCAACGATTATTTAGGTGCGAAAGCTTAGCGCAATTTATGTATTACCATGCACAAAATAGAAGTGGAGATGAAATTCTTCGAATTCCTGTGGATGGTTCTACATTTAGGGACATGGAGGAAAAATGACCACACTTTAAAGAACTTCGTAATCTCAGGCTTTCATTGGGAGTGGATGGTGTCAATCCATTTGGAGAGCTGAGATCTATTTACTCGGTATGGCCTATTTTTGTTATCAATAATAGCATTCCTCCATGGATGTCAATAAAGAGGGAGCACATAATATTCTCAATGATTGTTCTAGGTATTTTTTTACATCAATTTTCTTTAACGTAGTAGCATCTCATTTGTCTTATTTTTTGTATAATGACATATTTTTTTCATTCAATAGTCATGTACATTAATTTATATATATTGCCTGGTAAAATGGTTATAATAATTATGTAATGTTTATGTTCATTCAACTAGGTAAGTACCAATTTAAAGATATGAATGTCTATATTGAGCCTCTTATTGACGAGTTACTAAAGTTATGCAATGGCATCACTATGCATGACGTCTCTAGACCAATAGGACAAAGACAATTTCAATTTCATGCAATGCTTGTATGGACAATTCATGATGCCCCAGGGCTAACACATTTTTGTGGTATGTTATAACGTTTGACTGCACTTTAACAATATTTAAATTGATGAAGTAGATATCATGCATGTTTTTAAAATAATCTATTCATTATATATAATTATAAAAATTGACATATTTAATCCAATTATATATGATCTTGTAGGTCTTCAAACAAAGAGAAAATTTTCATGTCCAATTTGTGGTCCAAAGATGAAATCTCGTCATTCAACAAGTTTAGGAAAGTAGGTGTTTGATGAGTATAGGTACTTCCTCCATAGAAATCATCAGTATCGAACTACTAAAAAACATTTTTTCAATGGGAAAGAGGAGACTACATCAAAACCACGAAGAATGACACCTCGCCTATGGAAGTTGGAATATAATAGAATTAATCATCAAGGTTATACATCAGATCAAATTGTTTATCTATCATATATGATATGTTTTGAATTTATAATTTTATATTGTGTTGTATTTACTCAAGTTGTAATTGACAATGATTGTCATTATTAATTTGTTTAAACTTATATGCTTCATGAAGGTCATCAAGGAATTAATGGCCGACTTCCACAAGGACTGAAAAGTTATCCCAGAAAATTTAGTAGGTTGCCTTACTATGAGCAGCTACAAATTGTGCATGTGTTTGATACAATGCATATTGGAAAGAATATAATAGAAACATTATGGAAAATATTGGATGGAAGGCATGAGAAAGAAAAAATTGTCAAAATTTGTAGTGACATTCAGGAAGCCAATCATGCAATGAAAAATTTTATTCAATTAAATAGTGATGGAGACCAAATTAATATAAGTTCCCTTCCTTGGTTATTAACAGAGCAGCAAAGCAATGCTATAAAAGAAGTCATACAAAAAATTTGATTTCTCACAGGATTTGTTGCGAACATAAACAATATAATAACAAAGAAAGGTGAATTTGGGTCAGGGATGAAAACGCATGATTGACATACCTTCATTAAGGTAATTATTCTAGTATATTATATACACTTGTATAATACATGTACTTTTTAGTGCATTGTGTTTACTACTTTTGGAAAAATAATGAAAAGATCATTTCATAATTGTTGCAGTACGTTCTACCTCTATCTCTCCCAGACAACTTTGACAACAATGTCAAGGAAGTTATATATGATCTTGGAAGATACATGAGGTAAGTAGCAATATTTGTTCAATTTGTTGTATACATCTTATAATTTCTATTTGTTTTACTTTTTATGTAATATACTGTATATTTTTGTTAAATCTCATTAATATATTTGCGCTTTGAATCACTTGTAGATGGTTGTCATATAAAGAAATCCATAAAGAAGATATAAATTATTGTAAGAGAAAAATTCTTTGTCTAATGTGTGAAATGCAAAAGTGTCTACCTTCGACATTTTTCAATACACAAGAACACTACCTCATACACCAAGTTGAGGAGATTGAATTATGTGGACCTGTACACACAAGGTCAATGTGGATGGTTGAGAGGCACTTGAAATTTTTGAAGGCTTTGGTTAGACAAAGAGCACATCCTGAGGGTTCTATGGTGGAGGGATATATGGTATACTAGACCATGGTATACATTAGTGAATATCTTCCTAAGTTTGTAGCAAAGATCCATGTAGATCGCATTTGGCATCCCAACTCCATTAACAAATTCATAGGGGAGTAACTGATAGGGAAAGGTAGATTGAGGAAAGTGAGAGGTAATTATAAGATGGTCATGGAAATTAATTGGAATACATTTTACATATGGTTTTTATGTATATTTTACTTATTTAACTTATAATCTTCAATATACATCAATTATAAATTAAGGTTGTATATTGTGGTATTTAACTAATTATACGTCATTTGTGAATTTCAATTTTTTTTTATATAGTTGGTCGAGATTGTGATGCACTACATTTTTACGTTGCCAAAAATCTTGATTGGATGAGGGTATGGATTGAACGATGTCAACAATCTGGCCGTGCATTAACATAGGAAGGTGTGGCTTCATTGGTTAAAGAAGCTCATAGTAATGGAGATTCCAATGTTACACAAAGGGAAATTGATTTAGCATATGGTTTAACAGATAAAAAGGTACGTATAAATATATTAATCACCCATATTATTTAATTATTTTCAATTATATTGATGTATATATATGTTGAGATTTTTTTCTTTTCATACATTCATCCAAGAATAAATATGTTTATCAACTGACGATATTGCAATAATTTTTACATGTTTGACATATTGCAGGTGAAACACCACAAGGCTATGTCATGCAATGGTCATAAATTTTGAATCAAAATATTGGATGAAATGAAGAAAACTTGTGATTCTGGTATAACTGCAGTCTTTCAGGTGACAAATGTCTCATCTAGAAGCAACATACATTGAGAAGTCTCAGAAAATTGATACTATGGGATATTGGATGATATACTTGAGTGTGACTTTAAGTCCTTCAAATTAATTTTGTTCATTGCCCTATGGTATAGGCTACAATTGAATGAAAATGATCTTGAGAGAACTGTTATTGAACATGATAATGGATTTACCATGGTTAATACAAGGTTGATTGAGCGAGCTGGAAATGAGCCCTATGTTCTTCCAAGCCAATGTGAGCAGGTATTTTACTCAGAGGTTCTAGGTAAACTGGGTTGGTCATTTGTTAGACATGATCCAAGAGGAAGGTCAGTAAAGTATAATATGGTGGAAGAAGAAGATACCAAGAACTAGAAGGTGATGTAGATGATGATCAGGATCAACAAGTTAGTTGATTATGTCAATAACTAAGATGTCCAAGAGGAGGAACTAGATCATGATGATGTAGGAGTTAATGTTCATGAAGATGATATCCGTGTGGATGATGAAATTATCAAAATTGATATCGATGACGATGATGATGATATGACTAATCCTTACAATGTCAATCTAGATTGGATGATACAGACAAAGAGTTGGATGAAGAAGAAGATCAATGACATTGAAATGTATACATGCGACATATTATCTATTTGATATTAATTTGATAGAATTATATTTGACTCTATGTATTACACAATTAATTCATCATGCTTTTAATTTTATGCCATTACATAATTAATTTTAATGATGTACTTTTTAATGTTTGAAAGGTAAAAAAATTAAAACATTTCAATAGTGATGTTAACAACCTTGAAATTAGTGTGTTTTATGTTTCATGTGATCATAAAAGATTAAAAAGTTAGGTGTAGAGGTGGTTTTTCAGTGGTTGACATGTAAAGGCCTTTAAAAGGCATAAAGTGATCATTATAATGGTTGTTGATGGTTGAGGATTTAAAATACATGCTCCTGACATTCAAAAATTTGTGTTTTTCTTTAAAATTTCTATATTTTTCTTGTTATGTAGCACTATACAATCACATGCAGCCATATTTTGATGTGAAATCAATTCCAGGTCATGAATATATGTGTTAGATTTGATTTAAATCTGATTTGAGGGCTTATGTCGTTGATTTGAGTTAGAAACCTTCATTTCTTTGCATGCAGCCCGGTTACCCTATTTTTGAGGGTTTTGTAGTCCAAACATGATATAAAGGGGCTCTTACACTTTTTTTTATTACTGTAGCTTGTGTAAGAGGCCCCATGGATACTGTTGTAATTATAGGATGCATGAATAGGGCATAGGATGAGAAACAAAGAAGGTATAGCTGCTATCCTCAAGATTTTTGTGAAGGAAAGCATGTGAAATGAGAGGTTCAAGCCTAGGTTTCAACAAAACATGTATGGGAGATCTGATTTTATGAATTTTTATCCATTTAAAGACCTAATGGGTTTTTTCTGAACACTGAATATAAATGATATACATACACACACACACGCATATGTGTGTGTGTGTGTGTATGTATTTTAAAATGTAAATGTAAATGCAATTACTGGATTCTCTCCTAGAACAATAAATGCAACATATCATTAAAGAAATCTATATCTATATATATATATATAAATGTGTATTTCTAAATGCAAGTGAAAATGCAAAGAGCATATGGTTTTGTAATGTTATAGATACAACATATCCATAAATTAATGTAATTGAAATTCTAAAGTCTTCAACACATATAAGATGAAATCAATCAAACTATTAAACTACATGAGAAATAAATAAAAATAGTAAATGCATATGTATGTGTATTTGTAAATGTATGTGTAAAATAAATAAGAATAATGAAAATTATAAAAGAATATAAGGAAAGGTTTAGAGTTTAGAGTGGGAGAGAGATAGAGGGTAGAGGGTTTAAGGGTTTAGAGTTTAAGGGTTAATGGTTTAGGGTTTAGAGTTAAAGGTAGAGGGTGTTGGTTTATTTTTTACACTATAACTAGGTTGGTCTTCTAATCTACCTATGGGATTGCCAATTCCAATCAAGGGCAGCTCGAAGGACCTGGATCAACTAACAAGGACTTTAAAAAGCCTCCTACACTTTGAGCTCTGGAAGACCCGGGAGCATGACCCCTTAATTTGTTTACAACCTCTGCACCAAAATCATAAACAACATTAACACATAACAGATAACAGATAATCCCATTGAATAGCTCAACACAATAGGATAATATCGAATAAAATTGGTTGTTCACTGATAATATCAACTATGTGGAGCATGATATGAATACAACACAATCCATAGTAAAATATATCACACTAATTTGTAGCAAGCTCTAGGAAAAGACAAAAAATTATTGAACTACACAAATAAGTACAACTTAGATCGATGTCATATATCCATTGCAGGAGTCAAATTCATAAGCATCTAAAGGTTTATGACATATTTAATACATAACATATAACTTATAAGATCCCCGACAATATTGCATTACAATTTC
>VDFB02252616.1:140071894-140095660 GCA_007258455.2 Sequoia sempervirens
CGTTATAGAATTAAGGTTAGGGTTAGATATATATTTAGTTAAGTTAGGAGTTAAAATAGTGTTAGTGTTAGTTTTATGATTAAGTTTAGGGTTAGAGTTAGAGTGAGAATTATTGTTGAGATTGAATCATAACCCTAATCTAACCTTAACCTTAAACCTAATTGAACCCTAACCCTATTTGTAATTGAACTTTAACTCTAACCCCAACCCTAACCCTATCATTGAACCCAAGCTTTATCCTAGAACCCCAAATCTAATTAAATGGTAAACCTAACCTAACCTTAACCCTAATGCTAATCTCAACCCTAAGTATATCTATAATTATAATCATAACCCTTCTCATTCTAACCCTAATTATAATCTTAATTATAATTTTAACCCTAACCATAATTCTAATGCTATTCATAATCCTTAGTTTAACACTAACCATAGTTCTCATGACAACCTTAACTCTAATTATAACCCTAATCAAACCCCGACCTTAACCTTAACCCTAACCTTGAGCTTAATTAAACCCTAACCTTAACCTTAAGCCTGAGTTTAATTAATTCAAGATCCTAGCTCTAACCCCAAACTCATATGTGTGAGATAATTATAATTTACCAAAACCCTAACCATGGTGATTCACAGCCTAATTGAAATATAATCCTACCTTTTAATTGAACCCTAAGCCTAATTGAATCATAATTTTAACCCTAAGCCTAATTGAACCCTATTTTTAACTCTAAGACTAATTAAACACTATTTCTAACCCTAACCCTAAGCCCATCTAAATTGTAGCCCTAATTGAACCCTAACCCCAATTGAATCATATTTAAACCCTAACCCTTAATGAGCACTAACCCTAATTAAACCCTAACACAATTAAACCATAATTCTAACCCTAATTTAATACTAACACTAGCCCTAATCCTAATAACATATTATTAGGGTTATATTTATTAATGTCTTAATATTAGTTTATAAATTCAACATTAATTATAAATATTTTAAAATAAATTAAGTATTTCAATCTAAAATTTTAATATTTGACAGTACAAATAAAATTAAATTAAATTCTAATTTTTAAAATCCATAAAATATTATTATCTATTTAGGGTTTAAGGGTTTAGAGTTTAATGGTTAAGGGTTTAAGGTTTAGGGTTAAGGGTAGAGGGGAGAGAGATAGAGTGAAAATTCCTCAAAAATTTAGACTTGAGATAGAGTGAGTGAGTGAGTGAGAGAGAGAGAGTGACCTGAGAGAGGAAGTGGTGCTAGGAGGGAGAGACTTGATAGAGAGAGAGGGATGGAGTGGGAGAGAGATAGAGGGAGACATGGTTAAGGGTAGAGGGTAGAGGGTTTAAGGGTTTAGGGTTATGGGTAGAGGGGAGAGAGAGAGGGATATAGTGAGAGAGAGAGAGGGAGGGTGTAGGAGAGAGAAAAAAAGTAGAGGGTTAAGGGTAGAGTGGAGGGAGATAAGAGTGAGTGAGAGATAGAGAGGTAGAAGGGGTAGGAGGGTGATACTTGAGAGAGAGAGGGAAAGAGGGAGGGAGTGGGAGAGAGATATGGGGTAGAGGGTTAAACATATATGGTAGAGGATTTAAGGGTTTAGAGTTTAAGGGTTAAGGGTTTACGGTTTACGGTTAAGGGTTTAGGGCTTAGGGTTTAAGGATAGAGGGGAGACACATAGAAGGAGTGAGTGAGAGATAGATAAAGACCTAAGAGAGGGAGAGGGGGTAGGAGGGAGAGACTTGAGAGAGAGAGAGAGAGAGGGTAGAGGGTAGAGGGTTTAAGGGTTAAGGGTGTAGGGTTTAGGGTTATGGGTAGAGGGGAGAGAGATAGAGGGATTCAATCAAAGACAAAACCCTAGCCTTAGGATTTTCCCAATACCATAAAAGACTAGTAACATAAGACAAGACAAGAAAGGAAAGATTAAAAAGATGCAACATACTATGTTGATATTTCCTTCAATATTCTTAAGATCCATGATCTATTTATAAAGGAAGTGACTTCATCGATGCATCAAGTTCAATTATGCATATTTTAAACAATGAGGAAGCATTTCAAGTTGTTGTCAAGCCTCTCTCACCATAACCCTATTGGATAGTCACACATCACATAGTAAGGTGAGTTGTTAGGTCACCCATATATGTGACAGGCGGCTATCCAATAAAGATAAAATGATGAGACTATGTGTATTTATTAGACATAACAAAAGAAGAGCAATGGTTGAATCAAGGTCATGATACAAGTACAAGGACAACACCTTTGCAAGAGCTACAAGAGGCAAAGGGGATTGATATTATTCATTCATGGGTATACTGGTGAAAGTTAATGCAATAGGTAAAGATCATTGTCATTGATAAGGACAAGCAACAATGAATGCTACAATGGTCTCATGAAGGAAAAAAACAAAAAAAAATCTAAAGTTGCACAAGGCTCTATTCAAGGACTTCACAATCAAACATTAGGCGAACAAGTTTCCAGATAACATTCAATGCATGATGTTTTAAGGAAAGGCATAAAAGGAAAAGACATTCAAGAAAAATCAACTCTAGTTGATATAGATAATATGCCTATTGAAAAATTGTCATTACAAGAGGTTTATGACAGCAATGGAACCCTCATATCATGTGATCAAGATACAATTGCTATACTCATAACCTTTCATGTAGGGGTTTTAGTCATCATGATTGATTCTGGATTCTCACTTCATTCCAGTGGAATGAATGTCCCCAACTGGAGCCATTGATGGAACTTCAATATTTTGCTCCTTGTTTTTCACTCATGCCTTGCCTTATGTCTCTGGTCTTTCATGGTGTTTGAGTTTTCTAAGGGTTGGGATTTTAGCTTTGTCTTCATGTAAAACCCTAATGTTTATTTCACGCTTTGGATGGGTTCTATTTTGCTGTTACTTTTGATGGGGTTTTAAAACAACTTATGTCATATGAGTTCATCTAGGCCAAGCCCCTTTGATTTTAATACTTTATTTCCTCTGTAGGGTTTTATTTCCTAAGTCTCGGTTGGCCCTATGTTTCATCTTTTAAAAAACAACTTATGTCATTGTTTACTGTTGGCTTAGTGATGTCCCCTTGTCCTTTTTAATGAATGTTTTATTTTGCAGAATGGATCGAATTTGCGCTGCCGTTTATCAAATTGCCTTTGGATATCAATGGTTGCATGCCATTGCGTGATCGGAAGCTGGACGATTTTTACCGATTGTGATATCACGGGCGGGCACCATGTGTCCTTCTAGGGGATGAAATTGTGTGACTGCTGATCAACTACCATTTGATCTCATCAGTTCCCCGCCATCCCGTAATGGCCCCACCACAGTGCTTTGGTTGATTGCGATATCATAGGCGGTCACCACGTGTCTCATTTGATGAAACCAAAAGAATAAAGGAAATACTGTGGAACATTAATCCAGCCTTAAATACATTAAAAGGTAGGTTACGAAAGTGCTCTTAAGTTGCATGCGATTCAAATCGATGGATGTGTTATAATCTTGATGGAAAAGCAGCTCAAGGGTTAATGATAGGGCCGATGACTATGTTGAAGGATCGATGGCTCAAATTTAAATCTGCATCAAATATGGTTGGAGTCATTCATGCAGCACGCGAGTGAGCTTTAATGGTGGATGAGACATTTACTGGAACAATTTGATCAAAATAAAATCAATTTTGGGTGTTGTCATAATAGTGGCTTACAATTCCCCGAGAGGAAAAATTTTAGCTGAAATCACATATTTTAGAAAATATAGTGATTTAAGCCTTAAAAAGTTTCATTTTAAGGATTCCAATTGAAGAGGGTTTGATCAAATCACCTTAGATCAAACCCCCTTGATAGAACCTCGCTAGTTTTAAACCATACCTATAAATGCTGCCTCCTTTACACCTATCAAAATGTTGATAAAAAATCACTTTGATTTATATTTTAAAATGAATTCATTTAAAATTTATTTCAAAATGATTATGGTATTCCCTAACAAGCTATCCAAATGAATATAATTTTAATATGTTTTGGTTTTGTTATGTATTTGTTTTTAAGTTTTATTAAACATAGGTTTTTCTTATCAAAAATGAATTTCTTTTGTTCTTCACATGTGGAAAATAGAAGATTATCAATTTTTTTGAAAAAATATGAGTGCACCAAATATTGAAGTCCTTTGATCCAACAAAATAATTAAATTAAATTTTGACATATAGAAAAAAGTTACGATTATACAGCCACACAGGTCTCGAATTGTAATTCGCTTTGACTTTGAAACTTGATTAAGGACAAATATTCAATAAAAAAACTATCTAACCAAGTGGAAGCACTAGATATCAGAGTTACAAATCTAAATTTGAAAGAATTTTATAATTTTATCCTTCATGGAAAAAGTTATGCGTTATACGGTGTGCCACTTTTAAAAAATGTTGTTTCTAAAAAAATCTATTTTCAAGTAGGAGATGGAAAAAGAGGAAATTTGATTCCAAAAATTTGAAAAAAATATTTTAGAATCCACAGGAAAATTTGATGAGACTCTAGTTTGCAATCTATCTTCACATTCCTCATAGTTTAGCTGCTATAGGTGCCCAAATGTGAAGATTTAGTTAAAATAATAATTGCAAAGGTTCAATTTGGCCAAAAATTGTAAACTACTCATTATGGATCACTCCTTTCTCCTACTTTATGTGTGTCACAAAGCATTCAGGTATTTTGTGAAGTAGTTTCAGAGCTAAGAGCAAGGTTGTGAACCCCTATTTAATTTGGGTTTCTACCTAAAAGAGTCATGGAGTTAATTCCCTTGTTTCCTAGTCAACGTGGTGCTTGAATTAAGGAAAAATATTTTCTCAGACTTATCATAGGGATTTTTGATAAACATTTTAGGGCTATAGTTTATTTAAATTGTGAGAAATTGCAATATTTTGTTCTATAATATCATATCTCTGGTTAGTCCTAGCTATTTGAACTGTGAAGTTATAAGAAGCCCTAGTTTGTCCGAGATGGCACCACCCAAGCAACATTCTGGCCAGATTGACTATTTAAAAAGAAACCTCTATTATGATTTCCTAGATCAATTTCCCTTGTCAACGAATGATAGAAAGAAGGGATTGGTTTTGATGCGAGGGAAAATCCTAGGGGAGGGGTTAGTATACAATTGTTCCAACATAGTTGATGCTAGGGTTCCTCTCACAGGTTTGGAAATGTTCAGATTGTGGTATGGATAGAGGAATTTGCCCCTATCCTTTTCAAATGGATAGATGTATGATATGGGGAAGCTTAGTGGTACTAAATGTTTTCCTGATGTAGACCTCGCTTTACGTATGAAGCATAAGATATGACCAAGCATAATCGTAATTAGGATAATGATGGAAAGGTTTTGTTAAGCATTAACAAAGATGATATTCAATAGATTTTTGACTTGAGTGAACCGAGTGAGGACTTGGTGCCTATCAACCTTGAGGAAATGAAGCAGGAATATGCAAAGTTGAAGTCTCTTTTTAGAGCTAAATTTCTTCCACCTCATCTGGCTAGAGCAGGAGGTTCAAGATTTCATATCAACCCTCGTGAATAGAAACCTTTTAGATTAAATTGTTTTGCAAATCATTTCCTGGCTAGTTTTTATTCATTGTGTCAGATTTTGGGTTTCAGTCCTGGTGCGGTGATGCCCATTGCATACATGTTCATGGGGGTGCAAATACAACACCCTAACTTCTCTGTCACATATGACTTTGCTTCTTTCTTGGTTGAGAGGATACATTCAAGGGGTTGTCAAAGCTATAGAAAAATGATACCAACACTCAATTCTTTTGGTATTTTATGCTGATGGATATGTTTTTATTCAAGAATGCTGACTTCTTCTCTGAGAAGATGAAATTAAGGCAATTGGTTAATGGAGAAAGATTGCCAATACATATATGGGCTGGAGATTTATCTTGTAATAAGGAAAGCACTAGTTATGTACAATTTGATAATTTTTTTGCCTCCATATTGAGGGCTAGATTGATGGTGAATGTACCTAGGATTCCTGAGGAATTACATGATTTCCTTAGGCCAAAGGGGAGGAAGCCAAAATTAAAAGTCAGCCATAACTGGGGTGGCATTATCCCATACCCAGTCAACACTGTTTTGAGGGTATATGGTTTTCAAGGAGCCCTTCATATATTTCCACATAATGTGCCACCAAGAGTGGGGTTTGCAGAAGTTATGTGGCAGATAGGTTGCATCTATGAGGACAACCTCACAGGAAGGGGTAAGGGAACATTTTTCCCTGATTATATAGTGGTATCAGAATTTTCTTTTTCAAAAGGAGGCTGGGTGCACTTTGAGAAATTATTTGAGGATTATCATTTGAGATGTGGTCCAAAGTGGCAACATGATCCTAAGGGTTTCTTTACAATTTTTAGACAAAGAATAAAGGCTGGAAAGTTTGTGCATGAGTTCAACTTTCCTAAGGACCTAATCAGAAATGAGTTCAACCTAAATAAGCAAGAGTTGAACAAGGAGAAATGGATAGCTTATGATAAGCTATTAGATATTTTTCACAACATGGATCCAAAATATGATCCACTGTTGGAGTTCAGTCCCCACCATAAGAAAATTGATTTTCTGATGGAGAACTTAAAGAGATTATGGGCACTTTGAGAACCAAAAATGTAAACTGAGAGCTGAGTTTGGGTGTACAAGAATAAGGTGCTAGACCATTTGAAACAAGGCTAGCATACCAACCTATAGAAAAGTGGCCCATTTATAGGAGAAAAAAGGATAACAACAGTGATGAGGAAGAAGTGGATAGAAAGGGGAAGCAAATTATTAAGTTTCCTTCACAACCAGGTCCAAAATTCAATGTGCCTAGGGCAATTAAGATCATTGATTTAAAGTCATCACCAAAATATAGTCCCCCATCACCACCATCTAAGCCAAGCCCTAAAAGGCAAAGAACTGATCAACCATAGGAGAGTTTGATGGATGAAATTATTGTTACTGATCAGGACATATAGGTTGGTATGCCTTCCCCTCCTAGGCTAGCTGAATTGGTTTTATCTGATTTAGATATGAAAGGAAAAAGTGTACAAGATGTAAGAATGGAAGCATGTAAGGAGTTTCTAGATGACAATGCATTTGTAAAGACTTCTGTATTCTTGCAATTGGTATGGAGGATGAAGTTTGAATAATATCAAAATAAATGTAAGGAGAGAAGAGAACTAATACTTGACAGGTCAGACCAGGAGAATGATGAGGAAGTGAAAGTTGAATTAATGGAAGAATTTAAGAACATCACTCCTGAGGAAGGAAGAAAATTGGTGACTTAGGCTGGTGTATTGATTCTGCCTAAATGGGACATTGTAGATGTAGTGGCCTTTAATGCTATTATAAAGTCCAAGCATCCCTTGCAAGAATTTGAATAAGAAGTCAAGGAAGCACTTCAAGATTCTTCTTTTAGTGAAGAGTATGAAACCTTGGCAATTTGGGCATTGGACCCACAAAGGAGAAAGCCAAATATTACAGACATTAATCCAAATTTTAGAGGGGGATTAATAATAAATAGAACTTTAGAGACCTCAACCACCAAGGCCAATAGTTTAACTATGAATGTGGCCAAATTGGCCCAAAAGATTGCTGAAAGGGAGGAGGCTAAAAGGAAAAGCCTAATGGAGAAGTATAACCTTTTGATTGAAGAATACGACAAGATGCAATAGAGGAATGTTGAGTTACAAACTGAGGTGGAAAGGTTTAGGTATAGACAGATTGGGGAGACATCAAGTGCTCCAGGGACCAATACATTACCTTCCATAGTAGGGTCAATGCCTCTTGCTTCTCCAATTATTTCCACACCAGGGTCTCCCAGTCAAAATCCTACATTCACCCATTCTTTAGAGCAAATTGATGAAGAAATAGAGTGCTCTGTTGATCCTACAAAGAATCAACTCTCGGGAAGAATTGATGAGTTATAGGCATCTTTGAGGGTAAGTGAAGAGGGATCTCTTTCAAAGAAAAAATAGATTGTTACTACTGTTTTAATGTATTTGAATGAAAAGGTTGATAATAAATTGCTATCTATACATTCTTTCTATTTTTTTCTATTAGATGAAATAAAGAATATTGATAGGGATCAGGAGGTAGTGATACCATTGATTGAAAATTGGATCCCTAGGGCCAGTGATCTGGATGTCATGTATAAGGCCTCAAGGTTTGATACAAACAATAGGCCCCAATCATTAATGCCTAATCATGTGTTAGTAAAATCATTGCAAGGTTTTTAGACCTTACTAGATGACTTGAGTAGGAAGATTAGGGAGTTGGTGAAGAACTTCAATGATTGGGGTAACACATTATTACCTGATATAATTGATGAATAGGGGGAAATCAAGTCATTCCAGTAGTGGCAGGCTCAGGCAGGTGAGGTCATTAATGATCAAATTATATTAAGTTGTGATGACTCAGATTATGACTTGTTGGTGAGCTATATGGATAAAATCATTAGTACCAGCTCATTTTTGGAATCTTTTGAAAGAGATACAAATTAGGTAGCAGTAAAATACACACCTTATAATGCCAAGGTGAATGAGGTAATTAATTTTGACTGGCTGACTGATGAAGAATATCAGAGGTGGGTAAATACATATTTGACTAAGGAGGAATAAAAGAATGAATTACTAATGGGTGGTAAATTAGATGCTATGGTTACAATGACCTTCGGTTTTGCTCTGATGGCGATCTCAGTGTGGGTTTCTTATGGTTTTTTGTTGTTGCCTCAATTTTACTTAGCTAACATGATGAACGAAAATATTCTCCAGGGTGATGGCTGTTGTAACAATTTTTGGAATATCACCAGATGCTTCATTTGGTTGGTGACATCTGTACTTTCTGGCCCAATGCTTGTTTGCTCCTTCATTTTCTATAAGAAGGATTTCAAGGCCAGAAGTATGGGTTAGCAAGTTAGATAATTTTTGGTCGAGTCTAGGTGAAGTTGCAAAGCAAATTGTAAAGTTTGATGGTTTTAGAGAGAAATATAATCTAGGTTCTGAGTTATTCTGTAATTAGTTTTGAATTCATGGGGATTTAATGTTGTATAATAGTACTAGCATTTGAGTTGAAATGATAAATTCAAACTCATGTATCTCCACTGTACATGCATATCCGAATTTTGAATAAAATGACTAAGGGTTGTTTCATTCATCTCACTGTTGTGGTGTGTATAATCCTTATTTTAGCTTTAATTCAAGGAATTAATTAAAATTCTTGAATGAGATTATAGCCAGATATGTTTTGTATAAGGATTTGTTAAGTAGTATTGGGTGAGAATGCATACTGATGAAATTGTAATGCAATATTGTCAGGGATCATATATGTTATATGTTATGTATTAAATATGTCATAAACCTTTAGATGCTTATGAATTTGACTCCTGCAATGGATATATGGCACTGATCTAAGTTGTACTTATTTGTGTAGTTCAATAATTGTTTGTCTTTGCCTAGAGCTTGCTACAAATTGAAAATTAATGACTATATTTTACTATGGATTGTGTTGTATTCATATCATGCTCCACATAGTTGATATTATCAGTGAACAACCAATTTTATTCGATATTATCCTATTGTGTTGAGCTATTCAATGGGATTATATGTTATGTGTTAATGTTGTTTATGATTTTGGTGCAGAGGTTGTAAACACATTAAGGGATCACGCTCCCAGGTCTTCCAGAGCTCAAAGTGTAGGAGGATTTTTAAAGTCCTCGTCAGTTGATCCAGGTCCTTTGAGTTGCCCTTGATTAGAATTGGCAATCCCATAGGTAGATTAGAAGACCAACCTGGTTATAGTGTTAAAAAAAAACCAACACCCTCTACCTTTAACCCTAAACCCTAAACCATTAACCCTTAAACTCTAAACCTTTAAACCCTCTACCCTCTCTCTCTCTCCCACTCTAAACTCTAAACCTTTTGTTATATTCTTTTATAATTTTCATTATTCTTATTTATTTTACACTTACATTTACAAATACACATACATATGCATTTACTGTTTTCATTTATTTTTCATGTAGTTTAATAGTTTGATTGATTTCATCTTATATGTGTTGAAGACTTTAGAATTTCAATTACATTAATTTATGGATATGTTGTATCTATAACACTACAAAACCATATGCTCTTTGCATTTACACTTGCATTTAGAAATACACATTTATATACACAGATATAGATTTCTTTAATGATATGTTGCATTTATTGTTCTAGAAGAGCATCCAGTAATTGCATTTATATTTACATTTTAAAATACATACATACATACATACATACATACATACATACATACATGTGTGTGTGTGTGTGCACGCGCGCGCGCGCGCGCGTGTGTATGTATATAATTTATATTCAGTGTTAAAAAAACACCCATTAGGTCTGCAAATGGATAAAAATTCATAAAATCAGATCTCCCATACATGTTTTGTTGAAACCTAGGCTTGAACCTCTCATTTCACATGCTTTTCTTCACAAAACTCTTGAGGACAGCAGCTATACCTTCTTTGTTTCTCATCCTACGCCCTATTCATGCATCCTACAATTACAAAAGTATCCATGGGGCCTCTTACACAAGCTACAGTAATCAAAAAAAAAAAGTGTAAGAGCCCCTTTATACCATGTTTGGACTACAAAACCCTCAAACATAGGGTAACCGGGTTGCATGCAAAGAAATGAAGCTTTCTAACTCAAATCAATGACATAAGCCCTCAAATTAGATTTAAATTAAATCTAACACATATCTTCATGACTTGTAATTGATTTCACATCAAAATATGGCTCCATGTGAGCATACAGTGCTGCATAATAGGAAAAATACAGAAATTTTAAAGAAAAACACAAATTTTTGAATGTCAGGAGCTTGTATTTTAAATCCTCAACCATCAACAACTATTATAATGATTACTTTATGCTTTTTAAATGCCTTTACATGTCAACCACTGAAAAACAACCTCTACACCTGACTTTTTAATCTTTTATGATCACATGAAACATAAAGCACACTAATTTCAAGGTTGTTAACATCACTATTGAAATGTTTTAATTTTTTTACCTTTCAAACATTAAAAAGTACATCATTAAATTAATTATGTAATGGCATAAAAATTAAAAACATCATGAATTAATTATGTAACCACATAAGTTAAATATAATTCTATCAAGAAATTAATATCAAATAGATAATATAATCGCATAACTTATACATTTCAATGTCATTGATCTTCTTCTTCACATCAACAAACTTGTATCATCAGTCTAGATTCGACATTTAGCAAGAGTTAGTCCTTATCCACATCATCATTGTCATCAATATCAGTTTTGATAATGTCATCATCCACACGGATATCATCTTCATGAACATTAACTCCTACATCATCATGATCTAGTTCCTCCTCTTTGACATCTTCGTTAGTGACATCATCAACTAACTGTTGATCCTGATCATCATCTACATCACCTTCTAGTTCTTCGATATCTTCTTCTTCCACCATATTATACTGTACAAACCTTCCTCTTGGATCATGTCTAACAACAAATGACCAACCTAGTTTACCTAGAACCTCTGAGTAAAATACCTGCTCACATTGGCTTGGAAGAACATAGGGCTCATTTCCAGCTCGCTCGATCAACCTTGTATTAACTATGGTAAATCCATTATCATGTTCAATAACAGTTCTCTTAGGATCATTTTCATTCAATTGTAGCCTATACCATAGGACAATGAACAAAATTAATCTGAAGGACTTAAAGTCATACTCAAGTATATCATCCAATATCCCATAGTATTGATTTTCTGAGACTTCTCGATGTATGTCACTTCTAGATGAAACATTTGTCACCTGAAAGACTGCAGTTATACCAGAATCTCAAGTTTTCTTCATGTCATCCAACATTTTGATTCAAAATTTATGACCATTGCATGACATATCCTTGTGGTGTTTCACCTACAATATGTCAAACATGTAAAAATGATTGCAATATCGTCAGTTGATAAACATATTTATTCTTGGCCGAATGTATGAAAAGAAAAAAACTCAACATATATATACATCAATATAATTGAAAATAATTAAATAATATGGGTGATTAATATATTTATACGTACCTTTTTATCTCTTAAACCATATGCTAAATCAATTTCCCTTTGTGTAACATTGGAATCTCTATTACGATGAGCTTCTTTAACCAATGCAGCCACACCTTCTTATGTTAATGCGCGACCAGATTGTTGACATCGTTCAATCCATACCCTCATCCAATAAAGATTTTTGGCAACGTACAAATGTAGTGCATCACACTCTTGACCAACTATATAAAAAAAATTAAAATTCACAAATGATGTATAATTAGTTAAATACCACAGTAGACGACCTTAATTTATAATTGATGTATATTGAAGATTATAAATTAAATAAGTACAATATACATAAAAACTATATATAAAAAGTATTCCAATTAATCTCCATAACCATCTTATAATTACCTCTCACTTTCCTCAATCTACCTTTCCCTATCAATTACTCCCCTATGAATTTGTTAATGGAGTTGGGATGCCAAATGCGATCTACATGGATCTTTGCTACAAACTTAGGAAGATATTCACTAATGTACACCATGGTCTGGTATACCATATATCCCTCCACCATAGAACCCTCAGGATGTGCTATTTGTCTAACCAAAGCCTTCAAAAATTTCAAGTTCCTCTCAACCATCCACATTGACCTTGTGTGTACAGGTTCATACAATTCAATCTCCTCAACTTGGTGTATGAGGTAGTGTTCTTGTGTATTGAAAAATGTCGAGGGTAGACACTTTTTCATTTCACACATTAGACAAGAAATTTTTCTCTTCCAATAATTTATATCTTCTTTATGGATTTATTTAGATGACAACCATCTATAAGTGATTCAAAGCACAAATATATTAAAGAGATTTAACAAAAATATATAGTATATTACATAAAAAGTAAAACAAATAGAAATTATAATATGTATACAACAAATTGAACAAATATTGCTACTTACCTCATGTATTTTCCAAGATCATATATAACTTGCTTGACATTGTTGTCAAACTTGTCTGGGAGAGATAGAGGTAGAATGTACTGCAACAATTATGAAATGATCTTTTCATTATTTTTCCAAAAGTAGTAAACACAATACATTGAAAAGTACATGCATTATACAAGTGTATATAATATACTAGAATAATTACCTTAATGAAGGTATGCCAATCATGCGTTTTCATCCCTGACCCAAATTCACCTTTCTTTGTTATTATATTGTTTATGTTCGCAACAAATCCTGTGAGAAATCAAATTTTTTGTATGACTTATTTTATAGCATTGCTTTGCTGCTCTGTTAATAACCAAGGAAGGGAACTTATATTAATTTGGCCTCCATCACTATTTAATTGAATAAAAAATTTCATTGCATGATTGGCTTCCTGAATGTCACTACAAATTTTGACAATTTTTTCTTTCTCATGCCTTCCATCCAATATTTTCCATAATGTTTCTGTTATATTCTTTCCAATATGCATTGTATCAAACACATGCACAATTTGTAGCTGCTCATAGTAGGGCAACCTACTAAATTTTTTGGGATAACTTTTCAGTCCCTATGGAAATCAGCCATTAATTCCTTGATGACCTCCATGAAGCATATAAGTTTAAACAAATTAATAATGACAATCATTGTCAATTACAACATGAGTAAATACAACACAATATAAAATTATAAATTCAAAACATATCATATATGATAGATAAACAATTTGATCTGATGTATAACGTTGATGATTAATTCTATTATATTCCAACTTCCATAGGCAAGGTGTCATTCTTCGTGGTTTTGATGTAGTCTCCTCTTTCCCATTGAAAATATGTTTTTTAGTAGTTCGATACTGATGATTTATATGGAGGAAGTACCTATACTCATCAAACACCTGCTTTCCTAAACTTGTTGAATGACGAGATTTCATCTTTGGACCACAAATTGGAGATGCAAATTTTCCCTTTGTTTGAAGACCTACAAGATCGTATATAATTGGATTAAATATGTCAATTTTTATAATTATATATAATGAATAGATTATTTTAAAAACATGCATGATATCTACTTCATCAATTTAAATATTGTTAAAGTGCAGTCAAATTTTATAACATACCACAAAAATGTGTTAGCCCTGGGGCATCATGAATTGTCCATACAAGCATTGCATGGAATTGAAAATTTCTTTGTCCTATTGGTCTAGAGACGTCATACATAGTGACGTCATTCCATAACTTTAGTAACTCATCGATAAGAGGCTCGATATAGACATTCATATCTTTAACTTGGTACTTACCTAGTTGAATGAACATAAACATTACATAATTATTATAACCATTTTACTGCAATATATATAAATTAATGTACATGACTATTGAATGAAAAAAATATAAGTCATTATACAAAAAATAAGACAAATGAGATGCTACTATGTTAAAGAAAATTGATGTAAACAAATACCTGGAACAATCATTGAGAATATTATGTGCTCCCTCTTTATTGACATCCATGGAGGAATTTTTTTATTGATAACAAAAATAGGCCATACTGAGTAAATAGATCTCAGCTTTGCAAATGGATTGACACCATCCGCTCCCAATGAAAGCCTGAGATTACGAGGTTCTTTACATAATGGCCATTTTTCCTCCATGTCCCTAAATGAAGAACCATCCATAGGAATTCGAAGAATGTCATCTCCACTTCTATTCTGTGCATGGTAATACATAAATTGCGCTAAGCTTTCACACCTAAATAATTGTTGCATACGTGGAATAATGAGAATATAACGGAGAACCTTGCGAGACACCCTTTTTGTTAGTTGATCTGTTTGATATCTACTGATATGACATTGTGAGCATTCTCTTACAAATTCTTGTTGTTTATGATATATAATATGATCATTGTGACATGCATCTATTGCTTGATACTCCATTCCGATATCTTTCATAATGGAAGATAAATCTTGGTATGAGTGAGGTAAAATATTTGATGGTGGTAACAAAAATTCACTAATAAATCTACAACAAAAATAATTTGTTAATATAAAGAATATTAATGGTACATATTTCATCCTTTATTTACTAGTGATGAACTGGCAACAATTAAAATAGATGAAAAAATATGACATATATGACATACCTTAACATCTGTGAGATTGCTATGTTTGATAAACCATTCATAACCTTCAAGTTCAACAACAACAATACAACATAGAGAAGAGTTGTTTGGGAGCCTTCATAAAGGGGCTCGTATGCCTTCTCAAGTATAGGTAAATCATGAACATCATCAAAGCCATCTTGATCATCATGATCAACTCTACCACTAAATGTGTCATGGATCAATATACTCATACCATCATCTTCAACTGTGCTTTCCGATGCATGATCATCTTCTTCCATAGGATCATTAACTTCATCTTCAATATTCACACCTCCATGTTCTTCCACTTGCAAAACCACATTCTCCAGACCGTGATAATCCATATCATCTTCCCTAGGGTGCCCCACCTTTATAATAATGATAGACACAAATAAACCATGATCACAATCAAGTGATTATATATATATATATATAATGTTAAAATGATATAAACATTTACAAATTCAATCAATATAAACACATAAAATAAACAACTTACCAATGGACAATAATCATGCCCCCCTTCAATGTGACCATGCTGCCTACAATGTTTCTCAACTGTTGTGATTAAAAGTCATCTCGTCTTTAAGCCCTTGCAATTATTGCAAGGATGATAACATTTTCCATCACCCTTTCTTTTCAATCTAGCCGATAATCTATCAAGTGTCTCTTCATTTTGTTCTGGACTAATATTATCTGATATGATTTTTCTTTACCAAGCTTGACTATTTAGATCTTCAAAAAATATCAAACTCACACTCCAATAATTTTTATTCATAGACATGTAACAAAATCTAATAATTTTGATATTTTACACCAAAAAAATTTGGCATGCAACCACCCCTGCAAAAGAGAAGATAGTCTAAAGTTAATGACCCCAAAAAACACTTTAAAATGCTAATTCCAAAACTTATTAAATTCTAATTTTACTATGATTTCCAACCAGTAAGACTCCTAAAATAAGAATATTGAACTTGATCGCAAACTTCCTACAACGATGGAGGTAGCGAGCTAGTAAGAGCAAGTGACCCATTCCTATGGAGCAACAAGTCAGAATCATCATTGCTAATTTCAATACGGATTTATCCTTTTATTTAAAGATGCAATGTGTCACTTCTTATGACGAACTTATCCCTAGGGCCCTCAACATTGAGAGAGTCCTAATCGCACAAGGAAGCGCACACTAGTAGAATTTGGCAAATAAATGACTAGGTGACTAAAAATTTTAGTCACAACAACTGAAAATGACTAAATTATGCTCATTTTTTGCAACTCAGCTATAAATGAGTAAATAAATTACTAGTTTTGTCATTGATTTAAAATTATTTAGTCACACAAATAAAAATGACGAAATAGTTAGTCATTTATTTAGTCACAATCCATTTGAATAAATCATTTAAGGAATCAAGAATATAGCCTGCCAAAATACTCTAAAACTTTAATAAACATACACCTAAATTTTTTGTCAAAATCTTATTTTTAGGCATAGCCCACCAGAATGGAGTTTTCATTTTAATAAACATACTCTAAAGCCTTCATCAAAACATTATTTTCAAGCATAGACCGCCAAAATGGAGAAGTGTTTCCATAAAGAATGACAGAGAATGGTGAGGAGATGTGCATGAAAGGAGGCATAGGATTCATTGTTGCTTATGTCATTCCTACTCTGCTCAACAAATCTTACATTGTTCCCGCTACTATTTGTAATCTAGGTATTTAATTGACATATATTTGCATAATCTCAAATTCCTTCAGAGGATTTTGAAGTATCAATATATCCTATATAGGGTTTAGAATGATTTATTTTAATTAAATAAAATAAATAAATGATGTATTTCCCTATAATTAGATAATGTGGAGATCTCCTAAATCTGCCCCAACACACTATCCTATTTGGCATTGTATTCATTACTCCAGCTACTAGGGTTTTGCTTGTGACATCTTTAATATCTTCATGACTTGGCTTTTAAATAGATCTCATTCTTTTCTTTAATCCTTTTCATGGTAACCCTTGAGTTCCATAATCCACCTTCAATCTCTTCTAAGAATGGTGTCTTAAGCTAGACTACATAGTATGCATATAAAGCAAGTCCTTCATACCTACCATTGTTCCAAACTACCCCTCACTGCCTTGCTTAAAATGTTTCCTCTATAAGCACAATAGCTTGTTTTAAAATCATGGTTTTTAGTGATTGACCATTAAGGTCACTAGTTTCATCATGAAGATACAATGAGATTTTTGTCTTAAAACTCAAGGCATTATGCAAGATAACATTGTGAATTGTTTGTTGTGTATGATTTTATTTTATTGCACATTTACTGCTTTGCTAATTTCCTTTAAGATTGGGTATTTCACCCTCAGCTGCAATCTCAAAAAACTCACTCACTATCACTTGAAGATTCCTTTCATGAACTATGCCCTATAGACTGGCTACTTACTACAGGGGACTCATTATTTCATAACCTATTGTAGTTCTTAATTTTATTCAACCTTATTGACACTACTTCACAATCCACAAGGTATTATTCACTATTCTCCCATCTTTGATGAGTCTCAAAACACTACTCAAACATGCAATCCACTACCTCCATTATACATTAATGGCTAAGAACAAACATTGAACCTATGATTACCATTGTTACTTCATTTGGAAAATCATTCCCTGATTGCATTTTCCTTATCTAACACTACCAAAAGCATTTGAAAAACCCTTAAGGTTAGCAAGGGGTAAGGAAACTCACTATTAAAATCTCCACTTCACTATGCAAGGTTTGAGCTTTATTATCTTGTCACTGCTCAGCCTCTTTTTGATTGTCACATCTCAAGTGACTGTCATTCTTCTTACCGTAGATTGCATTTACAAATTTCACTAAGCTACATAGTGTGCTTGTTACTGGCTACAATCTTTAGATTGCAAGATTTTATTATTACCTACAATGTCTCAATATTACCGGTATTGCAACCTCACTAATCCACTATAGTTATTGTTTATGTTTCCACGAAGGCCTAGGATTTGTACCCTAATCATGCTCTTACAAATGCTTCTATTGGTATTAAAAAACAACCTTAAATCGTGGGTCAGAAAATTAGTTGTCCTGACAAAGTTGTCGTATGATCTTGGATTGTATCCTAGAGTGTGTGGGAAGCTTGTGTTTGATCATTAAGGTATGTAAACCTGATCAAGAAAATGTATCGTATATATCATAGGTCTTTCTTTAATACTTTCCATATTGGTTATTAGCATATCACATTATTATAGTTTGTGGTAACCCAAGATTGCAATAAACTTGAGACAGCCTGAATGCATCCAATGATGATTGGAACCTACATTATACAACCTGAATTCACTACATTATATGAGTGCTTCCATTTCTATCACAACATAGCCACATTAAACTTTGGTCACACATGAATGCATCATGTATTTGTTATAGCATAATTGTGCCACATGACCAATAAAGTTATGGATCACATAATTATAGTCACAAGAATTTGTTCCTTGGTTGTGATCTTATGGTGATTCCACACAACAAAATCTAGACATGAAATTCTCAAAATCCTAAACCTCTAAAAATGAAATCTAATGAGATGTTGCTTTAAAATATGATTTTCAAACCTGGAACTACAAATCTGACTTCACAACTGAATTCTGAAAAAAGACAATGTCTACCCTCAACCTGGTGATATCTTCTTGAATTTTTTTTTTCCCAAGAAAATTGTCCTTAGTTCTCCACAAATTGTCTCAAGTAGAGCAAAACATTGTCACAATAAATCAATGAACTCACTTTTCTTTATGTTAGCTATAATTTGATTTTTTTCTATTTTTCATGTTTGCCGAAATTTTGATGAAACTGATAGTCAACATTTCGACAAAACCCAGGTTTGTTGAAATTTCAACAAACATCGGGGATAAAATTTCAAAAAATTGAAAATTACACAACAAATTTTCCAAGCACCCAACGATACATCAAATTATACATATTTCGTTAGATATTTTCGTCAAATTTTGCAGTCAAATGAGTTAGTGACTAATGTCTGAGGAGCCCTAATTGGATTGATGACAAACCTTACAAGGTGAGCCAATTATTAATTAGCAGGGTCCTAGGAAGGGTATTCTTTAAGTTCTAAGGGGTTCACCACCAAGCAAATGTTTGGAAAAGAAAAAGTTTGAAAACATGTTGTGATATGCAAAATGACCTATAACTAGAGATGTAAGCTAAATGAAAGATGAAAATGATGAAATTATACAATAGGGAAATAGTATGTGTGCACCTGGGAAATCTAGAGATGTTGTGAGGATTCTACAAATGAAAAGAAGTGGCCAAAATATGTTGTGGAGGACTCAGATGCCCAGAATGGTGTATTAGTCTCGCTACTATTTTTTGGGGAAAACACAAAGTCTTCAGATCTTAGAACCGGATCTATGAAAATCTCTAAAAAATGATCCTGGGAGGACTAAGACACCCAAGATGGCGTATTATTCCTATTCTGAATTTCTAGAAACTCTGAATAGAAGTCTAAGCTCCAAGGTTTGCACTAGCTTCCCTTCTAACCTGAGCCTCTGAAACTTCCAAATATGGCCTGTAGGTGAGTTTCCGTGAAGATGACAACTTTGTAATGCAACTTTGCAACTTTTTCAACTTTGTACTCCAAGTGATCTTCAAGTCTTCAACCTAAATCTATAATAAAAAATATGCAACGTGGAAAAAAACTTGTTTGTTAGTGAATGGGTGTTTGCCTTGGTCAAACCCCTTGTTGGTAATTAAACCTTCAAATGAAATGGAAACACTAAAGGAAATGGTGAATGAATAACATGCAATTCTACAACTCACCAAACCCTTGTAAAGTTTTCAAACTTGTGTGTAATGGTTGCAATGGATATGGATCTTGAATGCTTGAAAGATAGGACTTGAATTGCTTTTCTTGAATCAAAACCCTACATCACAAATGTTAGCACAACAACACACATGATGCAAGAAAACTCTTTGATATGATGCTTGAATTTAAAAATGGATTCAAATTCTTGATGAATCTACTCTTGAATGCTCTTGTGAACTCAATTATATGCTATGATAAAAAATCTCACAAAAGAATTGGGTTAGAATGAATCAAGGAGCCTTGTATTTATACTTATCTATGCTTATATCCTGAAATTATATCACACCAAGCCGACATATGAATTCATTAAATAAAAGAGGATAAATCGTACTAGAATTTGAAATTAAATCTCGAAAATGACTCAAGGAGGACTAAGACACCCTAGGTTGCATGTTAGTCCCAAGTCCTAAAAACTTGGGGCACAGACACCAAAAAGGGGCCCAATCTAAAGATTCCAAAATTAGGATCTCGAGAGCCTTGGGGGACTAAGATATCCTAGGTGGAATTTTAGTCCCCACCCAAAAATCAGGGACACACTAATGGAATCATTAAATTATCATTTATGCATTGGAGAATGTTGGGATAAACCAGAAAAATATGTCATTCATAGGGCTTGTGGACACAAAATAGGACTAATTAAGCCATTAAGAAGCATAAATAAAGCAAGGAAGGCCCAAACAAGTGTGAAAGTGCAAGGGTATGCATTTTAGTACACTACACTCATCAAGGGATGAGAAATAATGATGAGATTTAATCAAGGTTTCTCATTCCTTCAAACAAACACACCTTTAACCTGTAGAAGAGGTCACAAGTTCACTTGCACAAGAAGTTTTGACTTAACTTACATATGAAGTTTTGAGTTAACTTGCATATGAAGTTTTGTAAGAATATTCCCTTTTTCAAATGAGTGAGGAGAAATAATATTCTTTGAAATATTCTCATGGGTGAGGAAATAGATATTTTGTAAACTAAAACAAAGTTTAATTGTGCAAAAGGGGAAGGAATATTTCATGGAAATATTCCCCTTACAAGTGGAAGAATTAGTAATTTGATAATTAAAAAAAAGTTTCAATTATGCAAATTAGGGGAATTATATGGCATTCATTAAATAATTGAAATAATGGAGATCAAATGAAAAAGCAATGGATGAGATTTGTTTTATGTATCAATGTTAACAAATGAAAGGAGGATGAAACATGGATCAAGGATTCTCATGAATGGATGAGAATCAAAGATCACATGGAATAAGAAAAGATCAAGGGCTGACAATCATGCAAACAAACACACTTTGCAACAAATTTAAAAAGTTGTAACTTCAAAGTTTGTTTGGAGTGATCATTACCTTTTTTTGGAGGAAAATAGGATAATATTCCTTTTGAATATTCCCTAGGCAACTGGATGAGAGGGAAATTAGAAGTTAATTAAAACTAAATTTTAATGTGCAAGATGAGGAATGTGAGTATATTCATTAAATTATTGATTTATTTAATGAAAAGGAGATACAAATATGATATTTAACTAAATATTTTAGGTTATTTAATTAAATAAGAGGAATTACAGTTAAAATTAAATAATTTGCATTATTTAATTAAATTGGATGAAATTTCAGTGTGAGAAGGGGTGAACTAACCTAATTAGGTCAATTAGGTTAATGGGTGAAAATGAGGCATTTAATTAAATAATTAGAATTATTTAATTAAACAAGTGAAAAAAAGATGGATTTGAGGATGAAATGATGCTAGTTAGCCAATGTGATCCATTGAGACATTTTTAGGCATCTACAACACTATTTAGGGTTCACCCTGATTTGCAATAAGATCCTCTAGGAATAGACTTATTCAAGTTTCCAACCATCTCCTATATTCTCATCCAAAGGAGACAAGGGCACTTAATGTGATTGTTGGCCATCATGGTGCCAATATTAACATTGAACATAATGAATCCTAAAATATTTTTGTTCTTACTTTCCCATACAAAGCTTCACTAAAAGGATGTGGATTCAAGAATGATTCAATAGAGATAGGGTAAAAGTTGAAGCCACCTAAGATGTGTCAATATTTAATTTCTCCAAGAATTATAATTTTTCTATCTAATTTTACTAAAAAATTATGATTTTTTATTCCCATTATTAACTCCTCAAATTTAGTCATATAATAGACAAATCAAGAAACTCAACAAGTAAGAAAAACAATACTAGCCTTCTAAAATTGGAAATTTATATTAGTTTATCATTTCAAAAATTTCCTAAAATGATATGAAAACCCCCTCAAAATTTATAAGGCCTGGCACTTTATCATCACTACATGTTTACAATATATGATTGCATAAAAAACCCTATAAAGTAGAAAATGGCACTTTATAATCATTGCAATTTTAGTTCTATTTAAAAGTAAACATAGAAGTATTGAGAAATATATGTCAAATATATATGAATAGAAAACCAAAAACAAAAAAAAATTATATCTTATAGAGGAACCCAAAACCAACTTTTTATTGCTTATAAAAATACGAAAATTTTGATAATCAAATAAGAAACTATAAAAACCTCTTATATCTAAATAATAAATGGATGTTATGATAACATAAAAATTAATTGACATTGAGATGATGTGGACACAATAGATACATTAACATAAATAACCTGATGCACTTTCAAATGCAACATACAAGTTTCATGTAATAATTTAAGTATTATTTATCATATCATAGAGGATAAAAAACATGATTCTAACTTAAATTAAAAAAATTGATGTATCCTTTGAGAATGGGGAAAGCGGATTTATATTGGGTGGCCATGAAGTATTAATAAAATTATCATTTTATTCAACTTGACTTATGTTAAAATGTAAAGGCATCGAAATAATATTGAGGAAATATGGAATGAATCGGAGCACACGGTGGATGTAGGCCTAAAAATATGAAAATTGAGGTTTTAGAGTGCAAATGAATCATAACCCCTTTTCTTTTTGGTTTCCTCTCTTTTCTACAATGTGGAAAACTCGTCTGAGATGGAGTGCCCACCTCTAGGTGAGAGGTCATATTAGTGGCTTTTGGATCCAACTCTACCTCAAAAATCAAACTGAAGAATATGGAAAAGGAAGTTAGAGAACACGATTTCTCCAAAACAAATGCATTTTCAATGTCAATCGACCCCTCTATGAAGGATGTGGATTTCTAGAATTCTCTTCCTACTCGTCAATTGCAGGGTGGTCCAACTCAACAACTACTTGAATCACCAACTAAAAGGCCCTCACAAAAAAGTATTCTCACCTCAACACCACCAACAAAACCTATGAAAAGCATTGAAAACCATGACAGCCAAATGGAAGGTAAAGTTATTTCCTTCAACTTACTAGATGATATTACTGATGTTATATTTGATTGGAAACAAAAAAAATAAAATTTCCTTATTAGAATTAGTTTTTTTAAGGGAACCCAAAATAATTGGGAGCTCAAAGGTTGTACTATAGAATCATTCAGGGGTTTTGGTAGAAGTTATTCTGCTTGAACATTTTGCGACCTAGACCATGCTTGTACTATGCTACAATATGGATCTTAGATTATTTGTGTTAAAAATGGTTATGTTCAAGACTAGGATATTAATTTCCACCTCAAAGGAGTAACCAAATCTAAATACCATTTGTGGGTGGAATTTTCCTTCCCCAATCTTTCCTTTTGCCCATTCTTGGAAGAAATCATAGCC
>VDFB02252616.1:140095760-140260133 GCA_007258455.2 Sequoia sempervirens
AATAAAGGAAAATTAACATCAATTAATTAATGAAGCCCTAGGATAGTGTGAAAGTATAAAGGTACACATTACAACACCAAAAATAAGGCACAATTAAGTCCATTTTAATAAATAGGGCCTTAAACTTAATGTGAATATGTAAAAAATATTACAACACTAAATTAAGGCATAATTAAGCTCATTTATTACTTTTATTCCCAAATTAAGTGTGAAAAAGGGATACTTTTTCCTATACTACAAAATTGATTTTGATAAAGCTTACTATCATATTCATTGGTCCTTCAATTTTAATATGCTAAAGTGGCTGGGATTTGGTCTCAAAATCCATGACCAAATCAAAATTTTGTTTATGGATGTTAATTTCAAAATTGTTGTTAATAGAGTCATTTCACCTCAATTCCCCTTACAAAATCCATTCACCAAGGCTTCCCCCATGTGTCATTCCTTTATGTAATATTTTTTTATGCTCTTAGATATTTTTCATCTTGCACTATCCATCGAACTTATCTAGAGTATCTCTCTTCTTGGAAATTCCAAATATCTCAATTCTCACTTTTTTGATGACATGTTATTCATTCATAATTCAACTAATTAAGTGACTAACACTCTTGATATATTGCACCTATTTTGTTTTATTTTTGGCTCTAAGCCATGCATAAAACTAATGGTGTAAAGTTAAGCATGGTGTTATAACAAGATACCTTTGTATTGCCTTTCATATAGGGATCTCTCTCAAAGATATGTGGAATTGGTTCTTGTCCAAAATGAAATGCAATCTTTTATATTGGACCAACTTCTTTTTATCTCTAGCTAGAAGAATACAAGTTGCCAAAAAAATCCTTTTGGCCAGCCATGTCTACATCTCTTCTTGTTGGCTCCCTTCAAAAAAATGTTATAATTAGCTTACAAAATTAATCAAGGGTTTACTTCGGGCTAATTGGGGAAATAATAAAAGGTTTCCTACTACCTCATCGATTCATTGCATTGAGCCAAAAGACAAGGGGGGTTGGGAGTCATTGATCCTTTTACTCAAGGAATTTTTATTACTACTAAATGGATTATAAAGGCCTTGGATGGGGATGCTCCTTGGAAAATTTTTGTTCAACATCAAAGAAAAACTGCCATAGTTAATTATTCCCAGGACTTGGTCAATTGGAAGGACAAGCTTCTTATGGCTCATTTCTTCAAGACTCATGGTTATTCCCTATTCAAAACCATTTGGGCTACTTGGTAGATAACTTAAAAAGGACAATCTTGGTATGATCAATCCTTAAGTCATGACCTAAGTTTCACATCATCTTCTATTTGATAGAATCAGTTGGTTCAACAAGGAAATTCTCTTCCTATTAAGATCAAAAATTATTAAAGGAAGACACTTGTTTAAAGAAACATCCAAGTTTTTCATGATTTGTGGGATTCTAATTTTTTAAATTGGAATTCTCAGAAACTTCTCAAAGCCCAATTCAAGCTTTTCCAGCTAACAAAGATTATTTTATAAAAATAGAAGAACTTATTACCCCTGAGTCATCATGTCTACTATCCTTACCTTGCCATGATAACTTTCTCAAAGATTGGAAATGACCTAAAAACTATAGTTTATGATGCTTTCCTCTTAAGATTGTTTATTGGAAGCTCCTCCCCCCTTTCCCTTGATCCTCAACTTAATGTTAAATGGAATGAGAGGTTAACCACTCTAAGTGGAACAAGCTAATCTCTCGAATTTGGCATTCCAAAGTTGATGCTTAATCCTAGTTAATGGCATGGAAAGTTCTTCATGTTAAATTTTTTATTGGAGATTGAATTCACTTCATCACTCCTTCCCTTTCATGCCCATTCTACTCTAAAAAGAAGACTATTAAACACACATTTTGGATTTTCTCTCATGCTCATAACCTTTGGTGTTGTCTCTCCTCTACTTTCCCTACTATTTTTCCTCAAAATTGGACTTGGCGATCTGCACTTCTCAGATTTTCCCAACATCACAATCGCATCTCTCACACCTTTAGGAAAATTGTCCATAAATTCATTTGGATATTTCAGAGCTTGGATTCATTCTCTTGCACCTTTTTCCCTCTTCATATAGAGGCCTTGATGCTAAGTATGAATTTATCACTCCATTTCACCATTCTTGAACATACTCTCCAAGCTAAAATAGATCTTAAAGATACGTTGGCCAATCTATCGACAAAAATTCAATCCTTTGAAGCCAATTTGTAGGACATTGACTCAACCAACATGCATGGTTTGCATGATACAAAATAAAATTTTAGAGGTTCCTCTTGATTTGGAAAATAATCTGGTGGCTACTATGTTGTTGTGATAGTTTTGGAGAAGATGCTCAATGATTGGCATGGTGAAGACATTTTTCCTTGTTGGAATTAATAATCTTGAGCACCAGTTGAACAATGAGGGAATGTTCAGGAGAACAAAACAAAGGAAGGAGAAGAAGAATTTCCAGCAACAAAAAATATTGCATAGAGTGTAGACCTCCAATGCTCTAATATATTTTCAGCAGCAACACAAAGCAAGACACAAAAAGCTCTATTGCACCATAATCTGGGCAATTTATTGTATGAAGGAATACAGAGTCATAGCTCTAATTTTTGTATGTAAACTTTTTGTGTATTTGAATGAAATAGAAAATTTATTCTACCTCCTTATTTTATCCCTTGGTCTATGTTTTTTCATCTTTGTCCACTTTAGTTGGGATCTTTTCCCATCAATCAGAGTCCTAGCATTTTCTAGGCGTGTAGTGGTAGAACCCTAGCTTCTAGATATTAAGGAAATCCCTAGTTTTCTGGGTATTAGTATTTTTACCCCATTTATAAAAATGGTTGGAGGAGATAATAGGAGTTGGTAGTAGCCACCTATGTTTGATGGTAAAAACTATGATGTCTGTGCAAAGAAAATGAAAACTATTTTAGTTGCAAATGATTTGTGGGTGTTAGTGGGTTCATAGATGTGACTAACCCAAATGCATTTACAACATTGAGCAATGCTCAAAAGAATTAGTTGAAGGAGACAAGAAAAAAATATGCTAAAGCCCCCAGGTTGATTGAGGCAACCTTGACAGAGGCTTATTTTCCCCGAATAGCACCAGCTAGTTATGCAAAAGAAGCATGGGAAATCCTTCAAACTAGTTACAAAGGGACTAATAAAGTCATATTGGTGAAGCTCCATATGCTTCGCAGAGATTTTGAGAGTCTCCAAATGAAGTATAGTGAGTCTATCTCAAAATTTCACACAATAATTTCTAGTTTGATAAACAAGTTGAGGATGAATGGAGAAGCCATGGAAGAGTAAAAGATTGTGGAGAAAATCCTTAGAAGTTTACCCTCAAAATTTGATGCAGTAGTGATTGTCACTGAAGAGGTAAAGGACCTCTCAATGTTGACTGTTGATGAGTTGATGGGTTCCTTGTAAACCCATGAGCAATTCCTAAATTGGTTTGCAATTTTTTCCTATGAGCAATATTTCAAAGCTCAAGCCAATGCAAGAGGTAGGGGGAGAAGTAAAAACAACTTTGGATGAAGCTCAAGAGGTAGAGGTAGAGCAAGATCTGGACATGGAGGTGTTGGAGAAGATAGCTCAAAAAGAGCACACATCCAAGACGAAGCAAGCAATTCTCAATTGATCTCCAAACAAGCTAAGAAGAACAACAATTCAAGTCAGAGGTTTGACAAGAGAAACGTTGAATGTTATTATTGCCATAAGTCTGGTCATTATACAAGTGAGTGTTGGAAAAAGAAACCTAATCAGCCCAAGAAAACTACAAATGTGGCTAAAGGCAATCAATCAAAGGCCTTCATCATGTGCAACATTTCTGAGCAAGGCGGTGATGAGGTATGGTTTTTAGATTGTGAATATAGTAACCACATGAGTGGTAATGAGAGTTTATTTTTTTTCATTGATAAAAATGTCAAGTCTAAGATAAAAATGGGGAACAATGAAATAGTTCTAGCTGTGGGAAAGGGGTCTATTATGTTTCAAACCAAGCAAGGTGAGAAGAAGGAGATTGACAATGTATATTTTTCCCCTAGTATAAAGTACAATCTCATGAATATTGGATAGCTGATCTAAAAAGGCTACAAAGTGTTGATGGAAATGGGTGAATGCATCATTTATGAGAAGGATGAGAGAAAGAAAATAGTTGCAGTAGTGCCAATGCCAAAGAATAGAATGTTTCCCTTCAGGTTAGAGATATGTTTCTTAGCTCAATCCGCAGTTGCAACCCCTAGGCATGGAAAATGTACAATAGTATAGTAGCAAGCAGCCTTCAAGATAGTCATTCAAGACCCTTCTAAGCTTTGGCATCTCAGGTATGGACACTTAGGCTATGCTGGTTTGAATATTTTGTCAAATAAGGGTATGGTTAAAGGTTTTCCAACCATTGTAGAGTCTAGTGGTAGATGTGAAGCCTATATTTTAGGCAAGCAACATAGGTAGCCTTTTCAATCGAGTAATTCTAGAAGGGCATGACCACCACTAGAGCTGGTGTACAATAATTTGTGTGGCCCTATGCAAACAATTTCTATTGGTAAGAACCAATATTTTATGACCTTAATAGATGACTACAACCATAAGACATGGGTTTATTTCTTACAAAAAAAATCTGAAGCATTTGAAAAGTTTAAAGTGTTTAAGGCCGAGGCTAAAAATGAGAGTGGACATTTTATCAAGATCCTAAGTTTGGATAGAGGGGGAGAGTATACCTCATATCAGTTTGTGAATTTTTGCAAGGAACAAGGTATTAAGAAGGAGCTAACAACAACCTATACTCCACAACAAAATAGAGTGGCTAAGAGGAAAAATAGAGCCATTATGGAGATAGCAAGAAGTATGCTTAAAGCCAAGAGACTCCCAAATGAATTTTGTCTTGAAGTTGTAGAAATAGCAATATATTTGATAAATAGAAGTACTACAAAGGTATTTTGTGACAAGATTCCACAAGAGTCATGGAAAAAATTCAAGTGGACGATTGAGCACTTGATATTGTTCAGGTGTGTGGCATATGCATTTGTGCCAAAAGAGAAGAGGAAAAATTTGGATGAAAAGGGTGAGAAATGTATCTTCATGGGATATAGTGAAGATTCCAAAGCCTATAGGTTGTATAACCCAGTCACTAAGAAAATAGTTATCAACAAAGATGTAGAGTTCTTAGAGAATGAGTCATGGGATGGAACAGTGAACATCAACATGGGTATTCCTGTCACAATACCTTTTGAGGATGAAGAAGCTCTAGGAATTTAGGAGTGTCAGAACTCTACAACAAGGTAATAGTTTAAAAAACAACAACTCCAAAAAAATTCAATAGAGCAATTGCGGTGCTCAATCTTTTTCATTAGTCCAATAGTCAAGAAGCTCTAAAAATTTTGACCCTAGGCTTGCATCATTTATTACATGAAATACAAGAAGTGTGAAGGAAATTTATGATAGTACAAAGTATGATGAAGAGTTTGATGAAAGTATGAATTTTGCATTATTTTCTCATAGTGATCCAATTTATTTTGAGGATGTTGTGAAATAAAAGAAATAGTGTGAAGCTATGGATGAGGAAATAGATGCAATAAAGAGAAACAAGACATGGGAGCTCACTAATTTACCCAAAGGGAAATCATTCATTGGAGTAAAATTGGTCTTTAAGGCCAAGAGAAATGCCAATGGAAGAATAGAGAGGCATAAGGCAAGATTATCTGTCAAGGGGTACAAACAGTAGTTTGGGAGAGATTATAGTGAGTCATATGCTCCAATTGCAAGGATGGAAACCATGTAGGTAGTCATAGCAATTATAGCCAAACACAAGTGGAAGGTGTATCAAATGGACGTGAAGTCTTCCTTCTTGAATGGAGTATTGAAAGAGGAAGGGGTATGTGTAGGATCATGATGGGCCAAAAAGTGGCAATATAATGGGTATTTGTAGGGTATGTGGCTGACAACTTTGTTTCTACCAAAAAATGATGAAATGGAAAGAGTTTTTAAAGGAGATTCTCAGCTTTCCACCAATATAAATTATGCTTTACTTTGAATTTAATAAATAATTATTATTCATTTTCAATTTGAATTACGACTAAAGTCCTAATTGATAGGATGATTGAAAAAAATCTATAGCTTTCAAACGGTATCACATTTTTGGAATCCAAAACATGCATCACATTCTATGCTTCGCATACTATAGGATTAAAAAAAGAAAAAATGAATTTCATGAAGTTTTGACCAAGTTAATGTGGTCAGACATACGAGTTTTTATATTTTTAAAAAGTTGTAATAAAAAATTCATAATAAATTATTTACTTAAAAAATACCAAAATATGCATCACATCTAGACATGAGTCCTCTACTTATGTCTAAAATCTTATAAAAAAATATTATCATTTTATTGTGATTAGGGTGGTCAGAAAGACACCTACTTCTTATTTTTTCCACTGAAATTTAAGTACTACATTGAAATTTCAAATTTTCACCAAATAGATTTAAAAAAAACCTCATAGTTTAGAAACTAAATTCAATTTGCTACAGATTCTATTCTCATATATTATTGAAATAATATAGATAACTTATTCAAATTTCTACGTCAAGTTGTGTAACTTTTATTTTTCTAAATTTTTTAACACTTAAGGGCCTATTTTTTCCATGATGATCCTACACATACCCGAAGTATATGTGGAGCATCCAACTAGTTATGAAGTTTTGGGTCAAGAAAACAAGGTATACAGGCTAAAGAAAGCCCTTTATGGGATGAAGCAAGCACCACATGCATGGTACAATAGAATTGACTCATATTTGTTGAGCAATGGTTTTAGAAAAAGTGATGGTGAGCCCACTCTTTACATCAAGGTAGTTGATGGTAAGATTTTAATTGTTGTCTTGTATGTTGATAAATTAGTTTTTACTAGGGATGATTATTTCTTCATTGCTGATTTTAAAGAGGCCATGAAAAGAGAATTTGAAATGATGGAATTAGGTCTCTTGAGATATTTTCTAGGCATAGAAGTAAAAAAAATGCATGATGGTATATTTATCTCTCAAGAAAAGTATGCAACATAGATTTTGAAGAGGTTTAGGATGCAAGATAGAAAGCCCACCCTTACACCAATAGCCATAGGTTTGAAGTTGAGCAAGGAATATTGCAACAACAATTTGAATCTGACCACGCATAAGAGTTTGGTTGGAAGCTTGATGTATTTAACTACAACTAGGCCTGATATAATGCATAGTGTAAGTCTGATTTCCAAATTCATGGAGACTCCAAAAGAGTCACATTGGAAAGCAGGTAAAGGAATCCTGAGGTATGTGAATGGAACCAAAGGATATGGCATTTTGTATAGTGCAACAAATATTTTTGGTTGGTTGGTTACACAGATAGTTATTGGGAAAGGAGTGTAGATAATAGAAAGAGAATGTTTGGATATTTGTTTCACTTGGGATTGGGAGTCATTTCATGGGATTCCAAGAAACAACCCATAGTTTCTCTATCTACAGTTGAGGTTGAATATATAGTAACAAATGTGGCAGCATGTCAAGCTATTTGGCTAAGGAGGACCTTAGCAAATTTGAAGGAAGAACAAAAGGATGGAACAACTATATTTTGTGACAATGTTTCATCAATTGATTTGAAAAAGAATCCCATTTTTCATGGAAGAAGAAAGCACATTGAAATCATATATCATTTCATAAGATAATTAGTTGAGAATGGTGAAATTAAAATGAAATTTTGTAGGTCTAAGTAGTAGTTGCAGACATTTTTACCAAACAATTGAGCAAATATTGCTTTGAATGCCTAAGGGATAGGCTTGGAATGATATATAGCTATGGAACTTTAGTTCTGGAAACTTAGAAAAGTGCCAAAAATATGAAAAAATTTAGGATAGACAACTCCAAAACACAAAAAAGGTGCAAACATGATTTCCTTGGAAATTTTGCTCCAGAAAAACATTGCTGCAGAAATTTAGCATCAAAAATTCAAAATGGTGATAAAAAATAGAAAGGCTCAAGATTGAGGGGGAGTGTTGGAATTAATAATCTTGAGCTCCAACCAAATGCATTTAATGTAGTGTCAGAAGAGATCCTTTTTGCATCATTCCACCCATTTCCTGTGTTAGACATATGTTGTCCCAATTATTGTTTCTGGTAGTGAACTAATTTCTAGTGGTTGAATTTGAAATTGAGTGACAATTTTTTGGAAAAGGTACGAAAGAAAAAAAGGAAGAATTAAATGTTTTTAGTGTAGAAGAACAAGGAGGGAATGTTCAGGAGAATAGAATAGAGGGAGGAGAAGAAGAATTTGCAGCAACTGAAGATATTGCACAGAGTGCAGACCTCCAGTGCTTTTGAATATTTGTAGCAACAACACAAAGCAGCACACAAAAAGTTTTGTTAGGCCAAAATCTTGGCAGTTTGTTGTATGAAGGAAATACAAAGCCATAGCTCTGATTTTTGTATGTAAAAATTTTTTGAATGTAATATTTTTTGTGTATTTGAATGAAATAAAAAATTATTATGCCTCCTTGTTGTCTCCTTTGGTCTTTGTGTTTTCATCTTTGTCCACTTTAGTTGGGATCTTTTCCCATCATTCCTTATAGCTGGTTTGATCCTTTCACAAGGCTACGTTGGTGGAGTTGGAAGCTTGGTGTTGCCATTATTGTACATAGGAAATAAATTCACAAATTTTTGGAGTACCAAATGATTCTTTCACAAACATGGAGAATGAGTTATCAATCAATTTTGTAGATTTTAGGAAAAATACTATTCCCCAAAAGAGAGACTTGCAACAATATTATAAAAGAATGATGTTGGCATGTGGGATAATTCAACACTAATACGATGTTGATTAGTACTACTATAGATTCAACATTGTTGTTCTTGCATAGTAGTTGTTGGTGTTTTCAAGGGAGCTACTAATAGAGTTTCTTCCTTGGTATAGTTTGGAACTATTTGATTCTTTACCTAGTTTTGTAACCTCTTCGAGCATGCAGAAAATTATGAGCATTAGATAGTTTGATCCACTGGAATCTCCTGTTGCTTATATTAGAAATTTCAGTCTCTAGGTTATTCTTACTAACGAGACTTAAGCAATGATTGGCCTACTAGTTTGAACATGGCATTGAAATGCTTCTTTACCATATTTTCTACTCGTTTGTTTTTACTTTTGTTGTTCCTCTGGTGGTAGCCTACTTGAATACTAATATGACTATTCTATGATATTCTTCAAACTTGGTAATATGTTCTATTTCTTCATCAATAAAAAAATATTATAAAAAAATTGTGAGAACACAAGTGGTCTAGTGCCCCACTCCCTAATTCCTCAGCTTAAATATTATACTTAAATATTTTAAGTATGTATCATTCCAATAAACCCCCAAAAAAGAGAGGAATTATGGCATTAATAAAGGTAAATATCATGTTTCATATGTGAAAAAATGTAAAAGGTACCTTAATGCTCTATTATCATGACAAAAACACAAGATACATGCACACAGAGCTACTACTTTGTTTCTCAATCACTGAGAATATGAAAAAAAATGTGGAATAAAAAAACAAATAGATTTGGAGAGAAACACAACTGAGCATGCAAACTTGATTCTTCTATTAACTCAGAGAATCACAATTACAAACTGGTTTCAAACTATAAACTACAATCTAATAATTACAAACTTGACTTGCAACATTCTGGAGCTGCACCCACAAAACTGAGAAATAATTAGGAGCTTCTTAGAGCTCTATGAACTTCCTCCTACACTGAATAATCGAGATCTATCTATTGCTCCCTACAACCACTGTAGCTAATATGTAGCTATTTGGAGCTATCTACTACTCCCTGCAAACATTGAACAGTTCGTAGCTATCTGCTACTCATTCTACAAAACATTCTTTGTTGCTGCTACAACAAGTCACCTTTTGCAAATCACTTGCAAAATATTTTGTCACTAACTAACTCTTCTCTATTCTAACTGTTACATTCCTTCTATTTGTCTTCACAAAAATTTCCTCTCAAAATTTGAACTTACCTACCATCGTTAATTCTGGAAATTCAAAAATGCCTGCCACAATAAATTTTGTGTAGTCAGGAGCAAGACAAGAATGAAAATCCCCAAAAAGAAACTATCGTTGAAAGCTCCTGAAATGTAGGTAAACAACTGGGGAGTTTGACGTGTGAGTAGGCTCAGTTAAAACATTTAATATTTCCAACACTACCCCTTTGACTGAGCCATTAGACAAACTTCATTGTTCATTCAAATCAACAACACCCAAATTTCTTCTTAGGTGTTCAAAACAATCTCTACTCAAAGGTTTGGTAAAATTTCTACAAGATGCTACTCAGACCTACAAAATTTCATCTTGATTTCACCCTTTTCAACCAATTCTCTTATGAATTGATACCTTATTTCAATATTCTTTCTTCTTCCATGAAAAACTAGATTCTTTGTCAAACCAATCGATGAAACATTGTCACAAAATATAGTTGTTCTATCCTTTTATTCTTCCTTCAAATTTGCTAAGGTCCTCCTTAGCCAAATAGCTTGGCATGCTGTTGCATTTGCTGCTATAGACTTAGCCTCAGCTATAGATAGGGAAACTATGGATTGTTTCTTGGAATCCCATGAAATGACTCCCAATCCAAAATGAAACACATATCTAGATGTGCTCTTTCTATCATCCACACTCCCTACCCAATCACTATCTATGTAACTAACTAGCCTAAAATCATTTTTTACACTATTCAAAATTTCATGTCTTTTGGTTCCATTCACATATCTCAGGATTCTCTTACTTGCTTTCAAATGTGACTCTTTGGAGTCTCTATATATATAGAAATTAGACTTACACTATACATTATATTAGGCCTAGTTGTTGTTAAATACATCAAAATTCCAACCAAAATCTTATACATGGTCGGATTTGCATTGCTATTGCAATCTTCCTTGCTCAACTTCAAATCTATGGCTGTTGGTGTGGGGACAAGCATGCTATCTTGCATCCTAAACCTCTTCAAAATATCTATTGCATACTTCACTTGAGAGATAAAAATACCAGATCATGCATTTGTTTTACTTCTATGCCTAGAAAATACCTCAAGAGACCTAAGTTTGTCATTTCAAACTCTCTTTTCATGGCCTCTTTAAAATCAACAATGAGGAAATCACCATCCCCAATGAAAACTAAATCATCAACATACAAGACAACAATTAAAATCTTACCATCAGTTTCCTTGATGTAAAGAGTGGGCTCACCATCGCTTTTCCTAAAGCCATTGCTCAACAAATATGATTCAATCCTACTGCACCATACCTGTGAAGCTTGTTTTAGCCTATAGAGAGAATTCTTCAACATATATATGTTGTTTTATTAGCCTAAAACTTCATAGTCGAGTGGCTACTCAACATACCCCTCTTCTTTCAATACTCCATTCAAGAAGGCGAACTTCACATCCATTTGAAACACCTTCCACTTGTGTTGGGTTGCAATTTCTATGACTTCTTGCACAGTTTCCATCCTTGCAACTAGAGCAAATGTTTCATCATAATCTCTCCCAAGCTACTATTTTTTATCCCTTGACAACTAATCTTTCCTTATGCCTTTCTATTCTTCCATCGACATTGTTTTTGGTCTTATAGAACATTTCACTTCAATTAATTTCTTGTTAGGAGGAAAATCAGTTAGCTCCCATGTTCTATTCCTTTCTATTGCATCTATTTCCTCATCCATGGCTTCACACCATTTCTTTTCTTTCACAAAATCCTCAAAATAAATTGGCTCACTATGAGAAAATAATGCAAAATTAATACTCTCATCAAATTCTTCATCATACCTTTCATTTTGGTAGATCTCCCTTAGACTCTTGGTCTTCCTTGGCATTAGGGAGCTATTTGTGTTTGTGCAGTGGTTTGGAGTGATCCAAAGCTAGTTGGGAGTAGTCTAGAGTTGGTCTAGAGCTATCGGGAGTGACTATAGGCTCATCTTGTTGCACTTCATACTCTTTTTCTTCTTCACCCGGAACTGTTAAGAGTGGTCGGGAGCTGTCAAAACCTGTTAGGCCTTGCCATGACTCATCCTTTAGGAATTCCATGTCTCTGCTAATGATGATTTTCTTGGTGACTGGGTTATATAGCCTATATACTTTGGACTCTTCATTGTAGCCTTTGAAGATGCACTTCCCACTCTTGTCATCCAAGTTTTTCCTCTTCTCTTTTGGCACAAGTGCATATGCCACACACCTGAACACTCTTAGGTGCTCAACCGTCCACTTGCATTTTGTCCATGCCTCTTGTGGAATCTTGTTAAAAACTACCTTTGTATTACTTCTATTTATCAAATAAATTGTTGTTGCTACAAGTTCACCCCAATATTCATCTGGGAGTCTCTTAACTTTGAGCACACTTCTTTACATCTCCACAATGGTTCTATTTTTCCTCTCAACCTCTCCATTTTGCTGCGGAGTATAGGCTATTGTTAGGTCCTTCTTAATGCCTTGCTACTTGCAAAAATTCACAAAGTTATTGGAGGTATCCTCTCCCCCTCTATCTGACCTTAGGACCTTCATGAAATGTCCACTCCTTTTTAGCCTAGGCTTTAAACACTACAAACTTGTCAAATGCTTCAGATTTATGTTGCAAAAAATAATCCCATGCCTTACGGCTATAGTCATCTATGAAGGTCATTAAATATTGGCTCTTACCAATAGAAATTACTTGCATATGGCCACACAAATCAGTGTGCAACAACTCCAATGGTGCTCTTTCCCTTCTAGAATTTCTTGATTGAAAGGGTTGCCTATGTTGCTTGCCTAAAATGTAGGCTTCACATCTACCACTAGGCTCTAAAATGGTTGGTAGACCTCCAACCATACCCTTCTTTGAAAAAATATTCAAACCAGCATAGCCTAAGTGTCCATACCTGGGATGTAAAAGCTTGGAGGGGTCTTGAATGACTATTTTGAAGGCTGCTTGTTGTTGTAATGCTATACAGTTTCCTACAACTATAGACTGAGTTGGGAAACATCCTATTCTTTGTCATTGCCATTGTTGTAATTAGTTTCTTGCTTCCATCCTTCTCATAAATGATCCATTCACCCTTCTCCATCAACACTTTGTATCCTTTTTGGATCAGCTATGCAATACTCATAAGAATATGCTTTATACCAAGGAAAAAATAAACATCGTCAATCTCCTTCTCACCTTGCTTGGTGCAAAACAAAATAGACCCTTTTCCCACAACCGAAACTATTTCATTGTTCCCCATTTTTATTTAATACTTAACATTCTTATCAATGAAAGAAAATAAAATTTCATTACCACTCATGTGGTTGCTACAACCACTAATTAAAAACCATACCTCATCACTACCCTGCTCAACAATGTTGCACATGATGAAGGCATTTCGTTGATTACCTCCAACCACTTTTTCATCAGCTACATTTACACTTTGTTTGGACTAATCTCGTTGATTTTTCCAGCACTCACTTGCATAATGGCCAAAATTATGGCAATAATAGCATTCAACATTTCTCTTGTCACTCTTCCAACTCAAGTTGGTGTTCTTCTTGGTCTTTCCAAAGCTAGACTGAGAGTTGCTTGCTCCCTCTTGGCTATGTGCTCATCCTGAACTATCTTCTCCAACATTTCCATGTCTAGATCTGCCTTTACCACATCTGGAGTTGTTTCTACCTCTCCCCCTCCCTCTTGCATTGTCTTGAGCTTTAAATGCTTGATCATGGGAAGAAATTGTAGACCTATTTATTAATTTCTCATCGGTTTGTAGAGTACCCAACAACTCATCAACAAACAATGATGATAGGTCCTTTTTCTCTTCAATGGCAATCACAACTGGATCAAACTTTATGGGTAAACTTTTAAGGATCTTCCATGACTTCTCCATTCACCCTGAATTGGTTAATCAAACATAAGGTTCTTGTGTGAAGGTCTGAGATAGACTCATTGTCCTTCATTTGGAGAGTCTCAAAATCTCTTCAAAGCATCTAGAGCTTCACCAATCTGACTTTATCAGTCCCTTTGTAACTGGTTTGGAGGATTTCCCAAGCTTCCTTTTCATAGTTAGCTACTGCTATTCTAGGAAAAATGGCCTCTGTCAAGGCTGCTTCAATAAGACTCAATGCTTTTGCACCTTTCCTCCTTGCCTCCTTCAACTAGGTCTTTTGGTTGTTTGTGAGGACATCATATCCTACAGGATTAGTCACATCATTAAACCCATTGATCACAAACTCCCACAAATCATTTTCAACCATTATGGTCTTCATTTCTTTGCCCAAACATAATAGTTCTATCGATTGAATGGTGGTGGTTGTTGCCAAATCTTACTCATCTCCAGCCATGTCTCCAACAAAAAAAATTTAAACAGTTAGAAAAAAAAAATGCCTAGCTCACTCAAGACTTAGGGACAAAATGGTTATGATACAATGTCAAAAAATGTAAAAGGTACCTTAATACTTTGTTACCATGATAGAAACACAAGATACAAATGCACACAAAGTTGTTGCTCTATTTCTCAATCACTAAGAATACTAAAAAAACTGTGAAATAGAAAAACAAAATAGATGGGGAGACAAACGCAGTTGGGCATGCAAAATTGCTTCTTCTATTAACTCAGAGAATAACAATTACAAACTAGTTTCAAACTAGAAACTATAATCTAATAATTAAAAACTTGACTTGCAACATTCTGAAGTTGCACCCACAAAACAAAAAAAAATTAGGAGCTTCTCAAAGCTCTCTTAACTTCCTCCTACACTGAATGATCTAGAGCTATTTGCTGCTCCCTACAACCATCGTAGCTAATTTGTAGCTATTTGGAGCTATCTGCTACTCCCTGGAAACACTGGACAGATTGAAGCTATCTGCTGCTCCTTCCACAAAACATTCTTTGTTGTTGGTGCAACTTCACCTTTTGGAAATCACTTGCAAAATCTTTTGTCATTAACTAACTGTTCTCTATTCTAACTATTACATTCCTTCTATTTTTCTTCACAAAAATTCCCTCTCAAAATTTGAACTTACCTACCATAGTTAATTCTGGAAATTCAAAAATGTCTACCACAATAAATTATGTGCAGTTAGGAGTAGGACAAGGATGAAAAACCCCAAAAAGAAATTGTCATTGAAAGCTCCTGATAGGTAGGTAAACTACTGGGCAGTTTGATGTGTGAGTAGGCTCAGTCAAAACATTTACTATTTCCAACATCATAGAAGTTCCTTTAGTTTAATAAAGAGATGAATAAAGTGGTTCAAATTTCATAGAAAAAGATATATTATACAACTCCAATTAGGTAACAAAACTCCACCATTTAATGCACACATTCCATATCAAATGAGGATGTATAGCAGCTAAGATTAATGGTCATAGAGCAGGAACTAAGATAAGTCAGGCCTATGGTATGTGGGTACCAAGATGATAAAAAAAAAGTGTACATTTGGCAGTGTAATACCCCTCATGTTGTTGTTACTCTTATGTGTGGATTTCGTAATTGGTTGTGTGGGTGATCAGTTCACCATTTTGGTTGTGCATGGATTTATTGTTTGGTTGATTAGTTGCACTAGAGTTTACATATGTTGTTAGATGGAACATTTCATGGTGATTATGTTACATGACTATTTTGTGGTGTTCCTTAATAATATATATATATGGTGATGTTGTGAGTTTTATGTTGTTATGATGTTTGGTGTGTTTGCTATGGAATCTTAGTGAAAGGATAGAGTGGCATCACTTGCTTGAAAGTGCCCTACTACCCTGCGATTACCTTTCACGATGTGTTTGCAATGGTGATTTACATGCTTCATGATATTTTTTTCTATGTAGGATGTAGGTATTGGACATCAACTCCACCTACTTGTTAGGTTTGAGCATGTCCCATAAACTCAATGAGATTAATGTTGAAAAAAAAGAGTGGTTAAGAAAGAGTTCCCATCCCAAGTTCATCATCTGTGAGTCTAATGTTGTCTTTGTTTCAACTTGTCCTTGTGTGTAATTGTGTAGTGTTGATTAATATTTTAGTTTGTGATTTAATTAATTTTAGTTATGTGTGATCAATTAATATATTTAATTGATAGAGTTATTACAGTTAATTATAGTTAAACTAATTGAGTAATATTTTTGATTAAAATGATAGTTTAAATAATATTTTTTTTGTGATATTTAGAGTGTTAAATTTTCTATTGAATGCTTAAGTTAATTAAATAGCTTATAAAGCTATGTTATTATTATTAAAAAAATATATAATAAAACAATAAAATTGATTTAAAAATTATTAAATTCTTTTATTGGAGGTTTATAGAAATTAGTGGAGGAATTAATGAATTTCTTGTGGGGAAAATATTCTCAGAGAGAATATGGGCATGGGGGTAACAAAAATTTGATCACGGGAATTTTTGGTTGAAGAACAGTGTGTGGTTTTTGTGTGGTTTTTCTGGTTTAACTTTTTAGAAATAGTCTGTGAAAAGGCTACAAGAGTTTTCTGGACTAGTATTTTGGCTGAAGGTGAAGCTTCTAGGAAGAGCTCAAAAGCTGGAAGTTTCAAAGGTGAAGCTTTGGACAATTTTTGCTTCTATAGCCTTCAGGAAACAGGTTCCTTACTGTCTTTTGGTTTGAATGCTTTCATATTTTGAAAAGATTGTTTGTTTGCGTAATAGGAATTGACTATACCCTCTGTAGAGTTTAGAAGTTTCTCTATAGAAATATTGTGTTCCTGATTGCAGAAGTTTTCCGTTATGATTTTGTTACCCCTGTAGAAAAGTTGCACAGTAAAAATTAGAGAACCTCGTTAAATGAAGTTAAACCAGTAGCTTTGTAAGCTGTAGAAAATCCCTGTCAAATTTGAGGAATTTGAAAATAAACCTCTATAGATTTTTAAATAAAAACAAAAAAACTCTCTGGTAAAACTCAGGTAATTAGAAAATTTTTGTGCAAATTTTCCTAAATACTTCCTGTAGTTAAATATGGTGTTTTGTTTCCCAATTTATTCCATTTGTTTGAAAAGAAAATAAAATTTTCAGAAGAACTTATGCTGGTAAATTTACTGTTCCTCAGAACTTAATTTTTCTGTGAATTTAAAGTTTATATGTATAAATTCCATGAATATATATATGTATATATATATGCATATATATATATATGTATACACACATATATATAATGTATATACATATATATATACACAATATATATATTGATTATCACAAAACTGTGTTGAGAAAATATTTTTAATGCTTTTGTAATCTGTTTGTTTTTCCGTCCATATAGAATATTAATTTTTTTTTATAAATATATATATTTTAATATGGGAGGGGAGGGTTGGCAGAGCCACACCTCCCCACACCCATGGAGCTAGGTGCAACCACCATGGCTGTGCACAATAGCCATAGGTTGCTAGGTGCAACCCTTGTGGGGCTACGACCTCCCCATAGGGAGGACATAGTCTCCCAGGCTGCGCACAACCCAATATTATATAAAATAAGAACAAAACAAATAAATTTGTTTTAATTTAAATTTATAATTGGATTTCATTAAAATTCAATTTTGATTTAAGTCAAAATATATATATATAAATATTATATATATATGTATATATACAAAATATATATATAAATATATATTTATTATTCATAAAGAATTTATGTGCATGTGTATATATATATGTAATTTTATAGGTTATTTTATAATGTTAATTTAAATTGTCAAAAAAATTATCTATATATACACATACACTTGGTTAATTATGGGAGTATATTATGCAAGTTATTTTCTATGACTTTAGGTTCCTATTGGTCAAAATTGTAGAAAATATATTATCAAATTTATTTGAGTGTTACCAATTAATGAAATAAATTGAGGAAATTGGTAGTTTGACTTCTGAGATGGATTTCTTGTAGTGCAATGTCTCCATCTAAATTGTAAACCATAGTGAATTTGTGTTATTAATCAATTTCTTAATATTGAATAATTACTTAATTTATTTTCTTGAGTTCTTTATTGGGTCTCTTGAGTTGCGTTATCAACATGTGTGTTCCTTAAGTTAGTCAACCTATTATAGGAGATAGTGTTATTGTTAAAACTTCCAGAGGATTGGGAAATTGGTGTATAAAGTTATGAGGCTTTTATATTTGATATATGATTCCAAATTGTTTATGGTTGTGATCTTGAGTCTACTTTGAGTTTGCAATTTTTTTGTTTAGGTAATTGAGTCATATGATTATAGCGAGAGGGTTTTGCCTTGTGATTGTTTTATTCTGTGTTTAGAGTACTTGTGGGGATTCTAGAGAGAGTGGCTCTACGTGGGCATCGGGGCACAAAGGGGCTGTCAGGATAACCCACGTTAGAGTTAGAGTAAAAAGTGAAAACCTAACTAATTAATTAGGGGATGGGTAGTTAAATAATAAAAAGATAATTATAGATTCCTTGTTCACCTATTAGGGCTTCCATAGTCTATAGGTGGTCGAGAAGGCTATGGTTGGCATAATCGTGATCTCCTCTTTATGACAAATTCACGATTCCGCATGAGTCACCCTATGGAGTGGCATCTTGAGATAGGCAGTTAGGATAACCATTGATGGAGGCGGCACCTTGTGATAGGATGTCTAGATAATCCATGTAAGGCCATGCGATGACACTCTCCCCTAGCTTTCCCCTTTAGATTTTTTTATTGGAATCTTCTGGAAGAGACTTATTGTTTTGACTTGGTGTTTGTTGTTGTCATGTTTAGATAGTGGACTTTTGTTGTTATGGTTTCTTATATATGTGATTTCTATTTCCATGTTCGGAGTTGAGTCTTATGTGTTACCTTAGACATCCTTGGTCAAGAATCCTTTCTTAACTACTCCTAGCATGGGGGTGGTTGGGTGGAACATGCTTTGCACCCCGTTGGGTTCCCCATTTGCAGATGTACCTTCGGTGCAAAGATTGTTGAGACAGATTGATCTAGAGTTATGTACTTCCAGATGGATATTTGAACTTTTGTCATATCTTGTAAATTGAAATGTAACTCTCCCATGTATTGGGTAGACGTATGTTGTAAACTTGGATAATTGTTTATTGTGATTTATTTGGAGAATGATGTATTGCATAATCACATTTTGTAATTCAAGCTTTATACATAAATGTAAAATATTCTTGATGATGTATTACATTTGAGTAAATAAGTTCTTAATATTTCCAAGTTAAATTCATTATGAAATCTTGTAAAGTTTTCTCTATGGATTGCTCTTGTTTTAATGCGTATCTTTTTATAAATGTTAAATGGAGAAGTTATGTTAGAAGCTATGAAAGTTACTTTTATCAAGTTTTGCTATTGGGTAGATTACGTAATGTCACTTCGTGTACCCCAAGGGATTTAGGTGTTTAACTTGTAAATATAATTATGATAGTTGTATTAGTAAACATAGTATTTGTACTTTGAGTTTTTTTATAAAAAATTGTTGTGTTCTTAGTTGTCCTTTGGGGTTTGCGTGATAGGGTGTTACAGGAAGTCAATAGGTTGCTCTTCTTTTATCGTGTAGTATTATTATTTAATAAAAAAATGAATGTAGTTTTCAAAACATTAGTTATACAACAAGTCAGTTATACAACATTTGCAAATAATTAAGGATAGAGCTTTTTTATTAGAAGAGCTCTAGAACCTGTGATTATGTGCACTAACCTTCCTTTCTTTCTTATTATTACACAATTTTTTTTTAATATGACTTATAAAATAAATATTGTTCATGTATTTATTAAATAAAACATGACTACTAATTCTTATTGAGATAAATAAAAATAATTTACATAGTTAATTGCAAAATTAATAATTTTATCTATATATTAACTAATGGATCAAATTTTAGAAAAAAAATTAGAGTTACATCATTAGATTTCATTTATTTGTCTAAAAATAAAATCTTAAAAAATATTTTCAAATCATATATCTATATATTTATTCATGAGTCATATCAATTAAGTTTTATTTAACTATAAAAAATTTAAAAAATTACTGAAAAAATAAATAAAATCATATATTAAATATGTCTTTACTTATCTCCACATGATTAGTTGTTTCTTTAATATGACTTGATAAAGCAATAATTTTACCTATTAAGTAAATTAAAATATAATTACTCATGAAAAACTAAAAATACTAGATAAAGATAATATTTTTTTCTATTTATTAAATAAAATCATACCTACTAATAAATTTACAAATAATAATAAAATTTAAAATAAAATCCTTTCATTTGATCAACTAAGTAAGTTTTATCTTACCTCTTTTATTTATTTATTTGTTCTTCATTCATCTTGTAGTCTTTTTTTTTGCATTTTCTTCTATGTAAGTAATTTTTTCTTTGATCAATAAAATAGAAAATGAAAAGAATTTAATAGTGATATCTTCAAATTGTCATATCTAATTAAATTTAATTTCATATTGACTAATTAAACTACTTGTGACAATTTCCATGTGCGACTTGTCTAGCAAGTCTTATGCAATGGAGAATTACAATTAAGGATTTATGGCTATTGTCTTATGCTTTATGTAATTTTATATTGCATAAAATATGAGATAGAATTTATTTATAATGTTAGAGTTTTTATAATTTAGATATTAAAAATAAATTGTAAAAAATAATATTGAGCGTCTTAAGAGAGAATGATGAAAAATATCTAGCTCAAGGAAAGCAGTTAGTGATAGGTTTTTGTGAAGATGGATCCAGTGTTAATCTTCCTCCCAAAATGATTTTTCGTAGTAGTATTCTGAACGGAAGAAAAAAGGGAGGAAATAATTGGGAGACTTTGAAAATTTAGTTCTTCATACCTTTTTTTACAAAGGTGGTAGAGGAACTTTAATCCGTTGGTGTTTAATCCTCAAAATCGTGTGATGTGGGTTTGCAAGTTATACAATCTCCCCTTTGAATATTGGTCTGAAAGATGCATTACAAAAATAGGAGATGTAATTAGACAAATGATTGAAGTAGATTTAAGAGAGGGGATTCTCTAATATTTGCAAGAATCCTTCCCATTTCAATAAAGGAAATCCCATCTACAATTAAATTGTACTTAGGAATGTCAGAACAAACTAAAAGCATCAAAATAGAAAAAATAAAATTATTCTGCCTAAAGTGCAAAAGAAGAAATCACAATGAAGAAAATTGCAAATGCTTCCCCCAACAACCAAGAAAATATGGATGGAGAAAAAGAAAAAGGAAGCGATGAACGAACATCGAGGGAAGATAAAGATAGGAACGATGGAAAAATATGCTTGAACGGGTTACAAGCCTCATCTCATGTGAGGAATTGGAAAATTGTAATGGAAAAACCATTGAACATGGTAGGAGAAATACAAATGGAGGAGGGAGATATAATGGTTATATGGGAGAGATCATCAAAAAGAATGATTGAGTGGTATGTGAACGAGTAACCTGAAAGTTTGGAAAAAATGTTTGAAAAGGAGGTTTTTAAAGAAATGGAGATAATGGAGCTGAGAAGGATTTGAAAAATATTGAAGATCGCCTCAACTTCAAAGGTTGGGAGAAAACTAAATAAACAAAAAAGGGAAGAAGATGGTATGAAAATTGATCAACCTCCAATCATGTAGTACCCCTCCGTTTATGCTTATGCTTTCTACTATTATGTTTTCATACTCTTAGACTATGATACCTTGTTTGGATATTTTGATCACTGGTTTTGAGCAATAGTGGATTTATTCTGTGACATGATGATACATTGTTTGGTGATTATTGATTTCAGACATGATTTGATATAGCGTAGATGTTTACTTTCAACTGTTTATTGCTATGTACATGTTTATGATGGACTAACAACTATTTATTTCGTCAGTTTCTTGTGATGTGTATTGGTGTGGAGAATGGAATCGCATCACTCGCTTGCGAGTGCCTTGTGATATCCATGATTTTCTCCGCACGGTGTGCCTGTTTAATGCTTTATATATATATTTGTATGCATGTTATTGCTTGGTTGCAGGAATTTGCAGGTACATGACACTGACTCCACCTGGGTACTCAGGTCTGAGCGTGTCAAGACTCAACGGATACGTTGATTGGGAGATAGTAGTTTGGTTTACCCTAGTCTAATCTATAATCCTGGTCTTAGTACATCGTTTGTTTAGTTCAGAGTCATAGGATTGTATGTCATTTTCTGTTTGGATAAATTGCCTGGAAGGTAAATTTGGCTAAATTTTAGTGTTGGTTTTTGCGCTTTAAATGATTGGTATTTAAATTAATGTGTAAATGTGGAAGAAATTACTTGCTTGATTATTTAATTAATTAATTAGCTTATTTGGTTAAATGGTTTGATTTTAAAAGATCAAACTTATTTAATTAAATAAATAAATAAATTAAATTAAATTATTAAGTGTGTAAATAGTTTATTTGAAAATAAAATAATTATTTGTGAAAAAGGTATTTTGGTTATTAGATAAATGGTTGTATATTGGAAATTGTAAATTTAAAATTAATAAATTAAATTGCATGCATATTGAAAATTGGCAAGATTGCCGAGAAGTGGAGAAGATATTTTGTAACCACTTCTCGACATGTGTGTGAGGGATTTAATTGAATATTGTTGGGGAAATTTTTTTACGGAGGTTATTGTGGATCTGGGAAAATCAACAGACGTTGTCTTTTTCATTCATGGGAAATTGGTTTTTGGGCTCCGTAAAAAAATCTTGCTTTATGCTTATGATACTCTGTTGCAAATTTGTGGAAGATCTTTGGTTTTATGGTTGTTATTTGGAATTGCATCTCGGGAAGAAATTGGAAGCTTCAGGAAACAAAGGCAACAAAAGCTTTTCTTCACCAGTAAGCAAAGGAAATCAGGTAATCCTCTTGTAAAATTTATTTTATTTGTTTTAGAAAGGAAAGCTTCTATAGATATTCTGATATGTGAATTTTGATGGCTTCAGAAAACATCTGTAGAAAACCTCTGTATTATATTACCTGTAGAAATTAGTTAAATTTCTATGAGGGGAAATATTTGTTGAAATAGAAAAAAATTAAATTTCTGGGTAGTGTTGAATTCGTACAGAAATAATGTGCGTATTCCTTTTTGATATCTCTGTTAAAATAAATGATTTCCCCAATTTCCTCATTGTTATTTCTTTGTTTTAAAAAAACCCCTGTGAAATTATTTAGAAAACCCTTAGGGATTTTATATATATATATATAATTCATATATAAATTGGATTGAGAATATCCCTTAATTTTAATTGAGTAATTTACTTTTTGTACAGATGAATTCTAAGAATTACGTTTCTTTTTAAAAGATGGATTTTATTTATCGCCGTGCAGGTGTCTGAAATAAATTATTAAAAATATAATTTTATTTTTTTCCACATCCGCCGTACAGCGAAACGCGATGATTTTTTTTAAAAAAAAAATTAATTTACAAGTGTTGGGGAGGGCCGAAACACTCCCCACTGTATGCTTTGGTGGGGCGCAGTCTCCACGGCTGCGCACAACAGCCGCCATGGCTGCTGGGCGCAGCCCTAGAGTAGCTGCGTCCTCCCCAAAAGGGGAGGTCGCGGCTGGCTGCGGACACTATTAAAACTTTTGTTTATGAATTTTAATTTCGCATGTTTTACAGAATTTTAATTTATTTAAAGATTTCTTTTATTACGGGTTTTGTATAGCTTTTAAAATCCGAGTTTAAATTATATTCAATGTAAAATAAAAGGACTTTGAATGCGATTTTATTTAGCATTAATCATAAATTTGGTTTTATTTAAATATTCTATATATATATGTGTATGTATATATGTATGTGTATATATATGTGTGTATATATATATGTATATATATAAGAAAATGAATAAGTATGTGTAAATAAATATAATTAATAGTGTATATATATATATATATATATTAAAGTATATATATATATTTATATAATTATATTTATTAAAGAAGGAAAAATAATTTTGATATTTAAAGATGTATAAAACATTCTTTTTAAATCATGTTGCATGAGAATTATTAGCATTATTTGAAAACGAATTTTAATTAAGATGAGTTAAATACATGCATATTATATTGTTTGAAAGGATTTAGAATATCCAAATGTAGATGTGATATATTCTTTTAATTTGTTTTAAAACTTGTTTCCTTGTCGGGTAAAATGGGAAAGTCTCAATTAAACAAGTCTTCCAGATTAAGTTGTAAAAGTGGGGATAGTGGTTGTTAAACTGAATTTCTGTATTGGTTAATGATGTGTACATGTTTTCTTTGTATGGTATTTAGATACCAGATATTTGTGAATATAAACTTTGATGTTTATAATGATTAGTATTGAAATAGTATTTTGTATGAATGTACACCTATAAACCATAGTCAGAAAACTAGTATACCTATGTTATGTTTAGGGGAGTGGCTATTTGTAAGGGCCGACACACAAAGTGGTGTCAGGGTAACTTACAAATAGTTAGTACGTTAGTGAAAACTAAAGAATACAATAGTTAGATTAAAACACTTAACAAGATGTACATGCCTCGCTTATGACTCTTGAGCTACTACAGTCATGAGTATAAGTTGAGAAGGCCTGGAATGGAAAATCGGTGTCTTGTTCCTTTAAGAGACATTTGATTCCGGAATAGTATGCAATAGGGGCCGGGTTTTGTAAGAGGTTACCAGGGTAACCCATGGATTGGGGGCCGGAACTTAGGAAGAAACACCAGGGTAACCTTTGCAACGTTGTGATGACACTCCACCTAGAATACTAGTTAACCTTGTATTTATGATATAATCAATTGTCTAAATCTAGAAGCAATGTAACCAATAGTCTGTTGTGTACTAGTGTCTAGGGTTAGTAGATTAGGTCTAGGTAACCTTATTACTATCTCCTAGCACGGGGGGTGGACCTACGGGTACCACATGGTTGGGTGGAACGTGCACCTTACTCCGTTGGGTCCCCAATTTTGTGATCATGGCATCAAGAGCTTCATGGATGGAGAGCTCACACATGGATCTTATATGTACTTCCTCATTGTAATTTGTAAAATTATGTATTTGAAAACATCCCTCAAATGTTGTGAGGTGAACAATGTAAATGTAATTGTAATTATTATTGAACTACCTCATCAAATGGATGAGTATTGTATATTCTATCAAATGCAATGTATGGAAACATGTTTGTACTTTATGTAATCTTGAATGGAGTTATAAATGAAATTTAATGTTATGCAATGTTTATCTTTATGTTATAAATTAATATGTGCAATGCGAAATACTTAAGTCACTTATGGAAAACTCAAAGTAGTGTAACATCGCATAGCTTAATGAATGTATGCAACTAATTAACTCAATAATTAAACTTTTAAAAAAAATTATTCCACTATTATACAAAAAAGCCACATTCTTAGGTTATTAAGACGGGGCATTACAGATTGGTATCAGATCCAGGTTTACAAACACTGGATGCTCTAGGTAATCACGAGCCCATTAGGTTGACCTAGTACGTAGTGTCGCAACTGTAAACCTTGGTTGAATAGTATCTAAGACACATTATTGTTATGTGTAGGAACATGCCTAGGTGAGGAGGAAGAGGTCGTGGTAGAGGTCGAGGTGGAGGTCGAGGGCCAATCCCTCAGGTTACTCCCCCTCCTAGCCCTCATCTCAGTGATCAGGTAGAACAGTTGGGTTAGAGAAATGAGGGACAGAATCCCGCACAGTCAGCAGTAGAGGGTTCTCAGATATGTCCATTATTAGAGGAGGTTCTAGCTCGTCTTGGACCTAGAAAGGTAGATGAGTAGGAGGTTGTCAGAGAGAGAGATAGATCTCCTAGGAGAGTAGATGACTCAACACATCAGGATGCTATCACTGCAGGTCATATGAGGGATTTACTGAGGGCACGCCCTCCTACTTTTGACGGTACAGGAGGTGGCTTAGAGGCTGAGACCTGGCTACTAGACTTGGGTAGATGCTTTTCCATGCACCCTTAGGGTAGCAATACATGTGCTAGATGCGCTATTATACACTTGAGAGGATTCGCCTCTACTTGGTGGTGCCTAGAGGAGCAGAAGCTCCACTTGGATATTGGTTTTGTGTCTTGGGAGATATTTCTCGAGAGGTTTAGAGCACGGTTCTTGTCGGAACATTGGAGGCAGCGTAGGGCTGACGAGTTCCATGATCTACATCAGTTAGCTCTTTTTGTAGAGCAATATGAACGTAGGTTCTATGACCTTAAGCAGTATGCTGGTATTGGCGATGATGAGTCTATGCTAGTATAGCATTTCATCAGGGGTTTAAATGCCCGCATCAGTGGTGGTGTCTGAGTCTTTCAGCCAAATACTATGGAAGTTGCGGTGGAGAAGGCTCGCATTGTAGAGAAGAACCTTGTTGTGGCTTTAGGTGGGCACACAAGAGTGCAGATTGGTAGTGCTCCTGTAGCAGGTTTTAGTCCATGGGGTGGATAGGCATAGACAGGTGGTTCCTCTAGGAACCAACAGACACCCACAAAGGGTGGGCAGCAACAACAACAACGAACACCTCAAAAGAACAATAACCCTCAACCACAACAACAAAATAGTCCTCAAATAGGAAAGGGTCGTAACTGGTGGCGCAACAAGCACAATAGGCAGGATTAGCCTACGCAGAGTGCTCAGTCTATTGTCAATAGGGGTAGTTTTCAACAATCCAATGCACCTTCGGGTGGCAGAGGATTTGGCAGAGGTACAGGTTGTTATTCATGTGGGCAGCAGGGACACATAGCTAGGCAGTGTCCGATGAGAGGTTCTACTGGTTATGGGCCTCGACCTACAGTTTCAAAGCCTACGGTGGGAGATGTAGGATGAGCACATACAATATATGTTGTGGTTAATGACAGCCGAGCCAATCACCAGAACACGGTGGTTGAAACTTCAGGTAAGTTACATGGTGTTAGTGTTTCTATTCTTTTTGATTCCGGAGCCATTGACTCCTTTATTTCACCGACCATAGTTGACCATTGTGGTCTTGTGGTGGTAAAGCAAGGTGGTAAGTGGCAAGTTGAATTCGCCTTAGGGGTGAAAGTAGCAGTAGAAAACTTAGTACATATCTGTGAACTAAAAATTGGTACATTAACTACTTTGGTAGATTTATATGTTACACCTTTAGGATCATATGATATAGTTTTAGGTATGGATTGGTTAGCATCTTATCATGCTGTAATTGACTGTCGATTTAAGATAGTTAGTTGCATTAATGATTTAGGTGAGAAAGTGGAAATCGTAGGTATTCAAAGACCTATCTCTTTGCGGATGATATCTGCTATGCAATTAAAGAGATGTCTTCATCAGGGATGTCAACTGTTTGCAACAACAGTTACTGATTTGGAAGAGGGTGAGAGTCGAGAGGTATCTCTTGATGATCATCCTATTCTTAGGGAATTCGTGGATGTGTTTCCTGATGACATTCCTGGAATGCCACCGAAGAGGGATATTGACTTTAGAGTTGACCTAGTCCCTGGCACTGAGCCTATTTCTAGAGCTCCTTATAGAATGATGACTCAGGAGTTAGAGGAACTTCGTATCCAGTTAGAGGAATTATTAGAAAAGGGATTTATTTGTCCTAGTGTTTCCCCTTGGGGAGCACCTGTCATCTTCGTAAAGAAGAAAGACAGATCTCTTAGGCTATGCATTGACTATCGTCAATTGAACAAGGTTATGATTAAGAATCGTTATCCTTTGCCTAGAATCAATGATATTTTTGATCAAATTAAGGGAGCAACGTGTTCTCTAAAATTGATTTGAAATCCGGTTACCATTAATTGCGTATAGTTGAAGCAGACATTCATAAAACTGCTTTTTGAACTCGTTATGGTCACTACGAATTCACAGTAGTACCATTTGGGTTAACGAATGCACCATCTATATTCATGAGTTTAATGAATGGTGTTTTTCGTACATACCTTGATCGCTTTGTCCTGGTATTCCTCGATGATATTTTAGTTTATTCGAGAAACATGAAGGAACATGAAGAACACTTGAGACAGGTATTGCAATGTTTAAGAGAAAATCAATTGTATGCAAACCTGAAGAAGTGTGACTTCTTTCAAACTGAGATTAAATATCTTGGACATGTGATATCTGGAAAAGGTATTGCTGTGGATCCTTCTAAGATCCAAGCTATTATAGATTGGCCCGTGCCTACTAATGTAGGTGAAGTTCGTAGTTTTATGGGTCTAGCTGGTTACTATAGGCAATTTGTAGAGGGATTTTCTAGAATTAGTCATCCTATTACTTCTCTTCAGAGGAAAGGGAAGAAGTTTGTTTGGATAGAGCAGTGTCAGTTGGCTTTTCAGACTCTTAAAGAAAAGTTAACTAATGCACCTATACTCATTGTTCCTGATCCTACTAAGGATTTCGTAGTGTGTACAGATGCATCTTTAGAGGGTTTGGGAGCAGTTTTGATGCAAGATGGGCGTGTGATTGCTTATGAGTCTCGCAAACTCAAGGATCACGAATTAAACTATCCTACTCATGACCTAGAACTAGCTGCAGTAGTGCATGCATTAGTTCATTGGAGACATTTTCTTTTAGGTCATCATTTTGAACTTCATACCGATCACTGTAGTTTGCAATACATCTTTACCCAACCTAACTTGAATGCTAGGTAGAGACGGTGGATGGAGTTCTTGTGTGAGTACGATTTTGAAGTAAAATATGTTCAAGGAAAGGAGAATGTAGTGGCTGATGCTCTTAGTCATCGTCGACATGAGATCTCTATTACTACTCTTGAAGTAGATTTGAGAGGTCAAATATTAGCAGCATTACCTACTAATAGATTATATCAGGAAGTAAAGTTAGAGATTGAATCTAGTAGACCTTTAGAAGGTCAATTTGCAGGGTATGTTTTAGAATCCGATGGTATATTATGGCATTTAGGTCGTATTTATGTACCACATGTTGAGAGTCTTCGTACATTAATTATGACTAAAGCTCATCGAGCTCCGTATTCAGCTCATCCAGGAGTTAAGAAAATGCATGCCGATCTTTGGCAATTGTATTTTTGGCCTAGTATGAAACGTGATATTGCTGATTATGTATCAAGATGTCTTGAATTCCAGCGAGTTAAAGCTGAGCATCAACATCCTGCTGGATTATTGCAGCCACATCTCATTCCCGAATGGAAATGGGATATTATATCCATTGACTTTATTGTAGGGTTACCTACGTCATCATGTCGACATGATGCCATTATGGTAACTGTTGACCATTTGGCTAAAGTAGCTCACTTTTCACCTATACGATCATCTTATAACGCTTCATCTGTAGCTAGGATATTCATGGAGGACATCGTTAGATTACATGGGATTCCTCATAGGATTATTTCTGATAGAGATCCAGTGTTTACTTCAGCCCTATGGACTTCATTACAACATGCCCTAGGTACATAGTTGAACTTTAGTTCAGTGTATCATCCTCAAACCGATGGTCAAACTGAAAGAGTTAACCAAATTTTAGAGGATATGCTTATGATGTACGTAATGGACCAACAATCACGTTGGGAGGATTATCTGTATTTAGTAGAGTTTTCTTACAACAATAGATATCAGAGTTCCATAGGTATGCCACCATTTCAGGCATTATACGGTCGTCCTTGTCGAACTCCACTAAGTTGGGATTGACTAGAGGATAGAGTGCTACTTGGACCTGAGATTCTTTGTGACATGGAGCAATAGGTTGACCGTATTAGAGAACATTTGATAGCAGCTCAGGATAGGCAAAAGAAATATGCCGATGCGCATAGGATAGACCAACAGTTCGCTGTTGGTGATAGAGTGTTTCTTCGAGTGCGATCTCAAAAGAGTCCAATCTGTTATGGAAAAGGCTCTAAGCTTGCGCCTCATTTCGTTGGGCCATTCGAGATTTTAGAGAGAATTGGTCCCGTGGCGTATCGACTCGCCTTACCACCTAGTTTGTCTCATATTCATGATGTTTTTCATGTATCAGTTCTTAGGCCATATCATCCTGACATATCTCATGTACTTGATTGGAATGCATTACAGGTAGAGGACGGGCAATTGGCTTTGGAGCTCGTGGCCATTCTATAGCACCGGACGCTCGGTCTCAGGGGTTGAGACGTTGATCAGGTGAGGGTCCAATGGGATCCTAGCTATGAGGCTTCTGCTACCTGGGAGGATGCAACACGCATGAGGGAACTTTATCCCTATCTATTCGCGGGCTTTCAGGAGCAAGCCTGATCCTAAGGGGGGAGGATGTAGTACCCCTCCATTTATGCTTATGCTTTCTACTATTATGTTTTCATACTCTTAGACTATGATACCTTGTTTGGATATTTTGATTGCTGGTTTTGAGCGATAGTGGATTTATTCTATGACATGATGATACATTGTTTGGTGATTATTGATTTCAGACATGATTTGATATAGCGTAGATGTTTACTTTCAGCTATTTATTGCTATGTACATGTTTATGATGGACTAACAGCTATTTATTTCATCAGTTTACTATGACGTGTATTGGTGTGGAGAATGGAATCGCATCACTCGCTTGCGAGTGCCCTGTGCTATCCATGATTTTCTCCGCACGGTGTGTCTGTTTAATGCTTTATATATATATATTTGTATGCATGTTATTGCTTGGTTGCAAGAATTTACAGGTACATGACACTGACTCCACCTGGGTACTCAGGTCTAAGCGTGTCAAGACTCAATGGATACGTTGATCGGGAGATAGTAGTTTGGTTTACCCTAGTCTAATCTATAATCCTGGTCTTAGTACATCATTTGCTTAGTTCAGAGTCATAGGATTGTATGTCATTTTCTGTTTGGATAAATTGCCTAGAAGGTAAATTTGGTTAAATTTTAGTGTTGGTTTTTGCGCTTTAAATTATTGGTATTTAAATTAATGTTTAAATGTGGAAGAAATTACTTGCTTGATTAATTAATTAATTAATTAGCTTATTTGGTTAAATGGTTTGATTTTAAAAGATCAAACTTATTTAATTAAATAAATAAATAAATTAAATTAAATTATTAAGTGTGTAAATAGTTTATTTGAAAATTAAATAATTATTTGTGAAAAAGGTATTTTGGTTATTAAATAAATGGTTGTATATTGGAAAATGGAAATTTAAATAAAAATAAAAATAAATGCATGCATTTGGAAATTGTAAATTTAAAATTAATAAATTAAATTGCATGCATATTGAAAATTGGCAAGATTGCCGAGAAGTGGAGAAGATATTTTGTAACCACTTCTCAACATGTGTGTGAGGGCTTTAATTAAATATTGTTGGGGAAAATTTTTTACGGAGGTTATTGTGGATCTGGGAAAATCAATAGAGGTTGTCTTTTTCATTCATGGGAAATTGGTTTTTGGGCTCTGTAAAAAATTCTTGCTTTATGCTTATGATACTCTGTTGCAAATTTGTGGACGATCTTTGGTTTTATGGTTGTTATCTGGAATTGCATCTCGGGAAGAAATTGGAAGCTTCAGGCAACAAAGGCAACATAAGCTTTTCTTCACCAGTAAGCAAAGGAAATCGGGTAATCCTCTTGTAAAATTTATTTTATTTGTTTTAGAAAGGAAAGCTTCTATAGATATTGTGATATGTGAATTTTGATGGCTTCAGAAAACATCTGTAGAAAACCTCTATATTATATTACCTGTAGAAATTAGTTAAATTTCTATGAGGGCAAATATTTGTTGAAATAGAAAAAAATTGAACTTCTGGGTAGTTTTGAATTCATACAGAAATAATGTGTGTATTCCTTTTTGATATCTCTTTTAAAATAAATGATTTCCCCAATTTCCCCGTTGTTATTTCTCTGTTTAAAAAAAAACCCCTATGAAATTATTTAGAAAACCCTTAGGGATTATATATATATTTATTTATATATATATAATTCATATATAAATTGGATTGAGAATATCCCTTAATTTTAATTGAGTAATTTACTTTTTGTAGAGATGAATTCTAAGAATTATGTTTTTTTTAAAAGATGGATTTTATTTATCGCTGTACAGGCGTATGAAATAAATTATTAAAAATATTATTTTATTTTTTCCGCATCCGTCGTATAGCAAAACGCAATGAAATTAAAAAAAATAAAAATTAATTTACAAGTGTTGGGGAGGGCTGAAACCCTCCCCACTGTATGCTTTGGTGGGGCGCAATCTCCACGGCTGCGCACAACAGCCGCCATGGCTGCTAGGCGCAGCCCTGGAGCAGCTGCGTCCTCCCCAAAAGGGGAGGCCGCGGCTGGCTGTAGACCCTATTAAAACTTTTTTTTATAAATTTTAATTTCGCGTGTTTTACAAAATTTTAATTTATTTAAAGATTTCTTTTATTACAGATTTTGTATAGCTTTTAAAATCCGAGTTTAAATTATATTCAATGTAAAATAAAAGGACTTTGAATGCGATTTTATTTAGCATTAATCATAAATTTGGTTTTATTTAAATATTCTATATATATATATATATATATGTGTATGTATGTATATATGTATGTATATATATATATATGTATATATATATATGTGTATATATATATATGTATATATATAAGAAAATGGATAAGTATGTGTAAATAAATATAATTAATAGTGTATATATATATTAAAGTATATATATATATATTTATATAATTATATTTATTAAAGAAGGAAAAATAATTTTGATATTTAAAGTTGTATAAAACATTCTTTTTAAATTATGTTGCATGAGAATTATTAGAATTATTTGAAAATGAATTTTAATTAAGATGAGTTAAATACATGCATATTATATTGTTTGAAAGGATTTAGAATATCCAAATGTAGATGTGATATATTCTTTTAATTTGTTTTAAAACTTGTTTCCTTGTCGGGTAAAATGGGAAAGTCTCAATTAAACAAGTCTTCCAGATTAAGTTGTAAAATTGGGGATAGTGGTTGTTAAACTGAATTTCTGTATTGGTTAATGATGTGTACATGTTTTCTTTGTATGGTATTTAGATACCAGATATTTGTGAATATAAACTTTGATGTTTATAATGATTAGTATTGAAATAGTATTTTGTATGAATGTACACCTGTAAACCATAGTTAGAAAACTAGTATACGTATGTTATGTTTAGGGGAGTGGCTATTTGTAAGGGCTGACACACAAAGTGGTGTCACGGTAACTTACAAATAGTTAGTAAGTCAGTGAAAACTAAATAATATAGTAGTTAGATTAAAACACTTAACAAGATGTACATGCCTCGCTTATGACTCTTGAGCTACTACAGTCATGAGTATAAGTTGAGAAGGCCTGGAATGGCAAATCGGTGTCTTGTTCCTTTAAGAGACATTCGATTCCATAACAGTATGCAATAGGGGTCGGGTTTCATAAGAGGTTACCAGGGTAACCCATGGATTGGGGGCTGGAACCTTGGAAGAAACACAAGGGTAACCTTTGCAACGTTGTGATGACACTCCACCTAGAATAACAGTTAACCTTGTATTTGTGATATAATCAATTGTCTAAATCTGGAAGCAATGTAACCAATAGTCTGTTGTGTACTAGTGTCTAGGGTTAGTAGATTAGGTCTAGGTAACCTTATTACTATCTCCTAGCACGGGGGGTGGACCTACGGGTACCCCATGGTTGGGTGGAACATGCACCTTACTCCGTTGGGTCCCCAATTTTGTGGTCATTGCATCAAGAGCTTCATGGATGGAGAGCTCGCACATGGATCTTATATGTACTTCCTCATTGTAATTTGTAGAATTATGTATTTGAAAACATCCCTCAAATGTTGTGAGGTGAACAATGTAAATGTAATTGTAATTATTATTGAACTACCTCATCAGATGGATGAGTATTGTATATTCTATCAAATGCAATGTATGGAAACATGTTTGTACTTTATGTAATCTTGAATGGAGTTATAAATGAAATTTAATGTTATGCAATGTTTATCTTTATGTTATAAATTAGTATGTGCAATGCGAAATACTTTAGTCACTTATGGAAAACTCAAATTAGTGTAACGTCGCATAGCTTAGTGAATGTATGCAACTAATTAACTCAATAATTAAACTTTTAAAAAAAAATTATTCCACTATTATACACAAAAGCTACATTCTTAGGTTATTAAGACGGGGCATTACAAATCATATCATACATGACACAGTCCAAGGGAGAAAATCCATCCCTTGGGGGAAGATAAATGTCTTAACATGGAATGTTAGGGGCATTAATACCCCTACAAAAATTGACAAGTTAAATGATAATTGGAATATTAAAATTCATATCTAATTCTACTACAAGAAACGAAGAATGAAGGGGAAGAAAATTTTCCATTCATCATATCATACAAAGGCTAGGAAGAATTTTTTTTTGATGCACGAGGCTTGGCTGGATGTCTATGGGTGCTTTGGAAACCAAGGAGAATTAAACTTGCAATCATAAACTCAAATGAGTTTTGGATGAAACTAGAGGTAACAAACTTATGAACTAATTTGACTTATGAAATTCACAATGTTTATGGTTTGATGAAAACAAAGGAGAAAAATGTATTATGGGACATAGTTTCAAATGCAATAGGGAATGTAAAACAACTTATTTGGGGGATTTCAATATAATAAAGGATCTAAAGGAAAAGAAAGGGTTTCTCAAAAAATTATGCAAGAACAAAATGATTTTGTAAATTTCATAGAAAGGAATAAGTTGATAGATATTAAGGCCACAAATGGTATCTATACTTGGAGTTATTGGAGAAAGGATTTCAATAACATAGCTGAAAGGCTAGACAAATTTTTAGTGTTTGAAGATTGGTTACAGAGTAATCTTTTACCAAAATAAACAATTTTCTAAATTACAATATCAGATCACATTTTGGTATCCTCAATGATTAATGAAGAATCAAGGCCTTCAAAGGGATATTTTTTCTTGAAGAAGATGTGGATGAGATCAGTATAACTCCTTGAGATGATGAAATAATGGTGTTTGGAACCCATATAAAGCTAAATGGTTCAAGAATTTTCATGTTTGAAAAGAAACTACAAAATCTAAAGGAAATACTATGATCCTTGAGTAAAACCTCTTTTAAAAACATATTTGAGGAGAAAGAACATATTGAGGAAGAGTTGGCAGATCTTGGGGACATCATTATAAAACAAGGTATGACAAATATAGAATTTGAAAAAGAAAAATCTTTGGTGGTGGAGTATAATGGGATTCTAGAAAGGAAATAATGTGTTGCAAGTATGAAGGTTTTTGCATTGATGTCAAAAAGCTAGTGTTGTCATTGATGTCAACTGTGTGTTGAGGTTGGTTGTTGCATAATGAAAATGTCTAGGATATTGAGAAAATTGTGAAAAAGAGGGAAATAGTCTGTTGCTTTGTTTGTGCATGTATAGTTGAGATATTGAGGAAGTGTTGTGAGTGCATGGAGATATATTTATGTTACAATTTCTAGAGTTGTGTTGGAATGATGCAATGTGCTAAGATGGTGTCCCTGGTGCTTGGTTTTCAAGTGATTTTGAGAAAATTTAATAAATAGAGAAAATAGTGCTATGGAAATGTATAGAATGTGCTCCAAGATTTGCTCCATGTTTCTTCTATATTGATTCTATACATGTACATATATGATATGTTGTTCAGGGTTTTCAGTAGTTTCTATATCCAAAGTTTTGGTTTTTGGATCATTATACAAACAAAGATATGTTCACTAGTGTGTGAATTTGGTTTTTAGTGTTGTTTGTTGTGGTCTGGGAGAGATGTATTTGCTCTGCATTTCTTCATAGATTAGTTTCTAGTTATGCAGATCTAGGAAGTTATTTATGTTGATTGTATCTTTCATAATTCAATATTTTTTCATGATTTAGTGCAATAGAGTGTATGTTTCATGCATTGGTATGCGTATAAGATTAACCAAATTTTCTGGGTTGAAGTATTTTTATGATGCAAGTTTGGATGAAGTCTTTGTTGGATTTCAAGTGGTTAGTGGTTTGTTCTAGATTGTATAAAATATATTTGTGTGGTCTGTGCTTCGTCTTGATCAAGTGGGAAGCATGCACTTAATATTTTGATGGTGTTTACCCTTGGTAATGGTAGACCTGGAGTTCACACTAAATGTGAAGTTGCTTCAAAGTTTTTGAAAGAATGTTGAGGCGTGTTAGGAAAATTTTGGGTCCTAAACAAGGATTTATAAGGGTTTCCTTTATTCTTATCCATTGCGGTAATGTTTGGTTCCCGACCTTAATTTGAAATTGTAAAGGTAAAGAATGTGTTGCCAACCTTGGACAAGAATTTCAAGGTTGAGGATGATATAAATAAGAGTGGTATTGTTGGAAGATCTTAAGATAGATGTGTGAGAGATAAGAGTAATAAATGCAGTGAGAAATTCAAAGTGTTGGACTTCTGAATGTAGTGAGTTGAAGGTGTCCGCAATCATTTAAATAAGGCTATGAAAGTATTGGAGCAAGTGTGGTGGATTCTTTATTGCATTGAGAAGTTGTTCTCTATGTAACATTTCTCTTATATCTTCTTTTCTTTCTGTGGTAGTGGGCCCTAGCTATGAGCCCTATTGGCAGTGTGTCCTATTTTGGTAGTGAGCTCTTGTATCAATTTTGCAATTACTTATATTGTGAGATAATCCTCACCATGGTTTTTCCCTCATTGGGTTTTCCACGTAAATCTTGTGTTCTCTTGTGTATGGTGTTGTTTCATTTTTTGTTATCTGCATTTCATGTTTATTCATTATAAAAAAAAGAGTTTTTTTATGAATGCTTTTAAATTTGATTAGTGTTGAGAGTTTTTGATGTTATAAATAGATACAATAGATTCACCCCCCCTCTTAGTTGTTTTATTCATTCAACAATATGCATCATAGTCAATTTCCTTGGAGAAGAGATTAACCGCTTGAGGTAGATCCACGATGGAAAACAAGTTAGATTTCCCTAAGTTTGATGGCACAAACTATGCATTCTAGAACAAAAAGATGGAAGGACATTTTGCATCCTTTAGATATGAGATTGAAAAGGAAATAAAGACTCAATATGTTGCACCTGCAAATGGTTTGAGCACAAGTGATGAGATCAAGGAACATGAAATAAATGGTAAGGCAAGGTTTATCTGGTGAATAGTCTTTCAAGTTTTGAATTAGTAAAAGTTATGAATATTAGGACTACTAAAGAAGTTTGGGATAAGCTAGAAAGCATTTATGAATGAGATGATAAGTTTAAACAAGAAAATTTGCAAAATCTAAAGGCACAATTTGAGACCTTGAGAATGTCTTAAGATGAAACAATTATAAGTTACATGCAGAGAGTTGATGAGTTGGTAACTATGATAAGAGGTCTTCGTGCACAAGTCAAAGAATCTAGAGTGGTAAAGAAATTTTCCATATCTCTTCTTGATTCTTATAGTGAAAAGGTATCTTCTATTGAAGAAGTCACAAACTTTAATACTTACTGTAGAGATTAGTTTTTGGGTACACTAAATTCATTTGAAATGAGAAAAAATGGTTGGAAATATTGTACAAGCAGAGACTACTTTCAATGCTCAAAAATTAGAAAAGGTTGAAGATTCAAATGGGGAAGATCTTGATGATGTGGAAGCTAACTTTGTAACAAGGATGAAAAAGGGCACCAGTAAGTATAAAGGTAAACTACCTTTCAAATTTTTTAGCTATGGAAATATAGGTCACTATGCTTCAAGATGTCCAAATAGAGCCGTGAACAAAAATATTAAGGAGAAGAAAGGAACTTAGATGATTAAGAGAAGTTACTATGTTAGAGAAGATTCTAGTATATCTAATGATGAATCTGATTATTGAGATGATGATGAATTCTTTTTCCTAGCTTTAATAGATGAATCTACTTCTGCTAACTTTTAATTTTGTGTGAAGGAAAGTGTTTTGAAAAAGAAGGATAAGACTGAAGGTACTTTGGTATCTAAAATTTACATTAGACAGGATAAAAACTTTTAGGTTTTTGATAGTAGCTACTGTAATCACATGACTAGAGAATAAAGTAAGTTTGTTACACTAGAACATTATGATGGAGGATTAGTTAAATTTGGAGATTATTTAGGAGCTAAGATTTGTGGAATAGGTTCAGTCAGTCTTGATGGAAAGCATAATATTGAAAAATGTCTACCATGTTAAAGGATTAAGGCATAATATTATGAGTGTTGAAAAAATGTGTAGCAGAGGGTATAATCTTGTGTTTCAAGATTATACATGTGGAATAAATAAAGGAGCCAAAACTATGATTGCTACTGGTAAGAGGACAGATGGAAATATCTATTAGCTTAAGGGCATTGATGCTCATTGCTTTATGACTCAGATTAATGATAGTTGGTTATGGCATTGGAGGATGTGTCACACGAGCTCTGACAATATGGTTAGAATTAGTTCATTTAATGCAATAAGAGGCCTACCAAGAATCACAAAACCTATCAATGTTTTTTGTAGAGATTTTCAACTTGAAAAACAAACAAGGAGTAGTTTCAAAGGAAAAGAGAAATCTACTATTGGACTACTCAAATTGATACATACAGATGTTTGTGGTCTTACAAGGGTGATAATTCTTCAAGGTGATAGGTGTTTCATGCTTTTAGTTGATGATTAATCTAGAATGATGTGGGTTACTTTTCTTAGAGAAAAATTTGAAGCTCTAGATAAATTCAAATAATGTAAAGCTATGGTTGAGAATGAAATGGATTTGAAAAAAAAATGTTAAAGGTTTGACAAAGTTGGATAATTAACCTCCAATGAGTTTAACATGTTTTGTGACAATCATGGGATCAAGAGGCACTTGTCTACCCCTAGGACTCCTTAGCAGAATGGAGTTGTTGAAAGGAAAAACATGACTATTCAAGAAGCTACAAGGTCAATGATGAAAGAAGCTAAACTACCAAAAGTCTTTTGGAGAGAAGAAATTCATACTATTGTTTACACACTTAACATAATTCAAGACAAAGCTAATAGCACAAAGACTCCCTATGAGTTGTGGTATGGAATAATTCCTATTGTCAGGTACTTTATAGTGTTTGGAAGTAAATGTTATATCAAAAGAGATGAAGAAAACTTAAGAAAGTTTGATGAAAGGTCTGATGAAGGTATCTTCCTTGGATATTGTACTAAAATAAAATCTTACAAATGTTATAACAAATAGGATAAGAAATATTGTTGAAATTAAAAATGTTAAGGTTGATGAAGATTTGCAGAATTCAATTACTATAGATGGATATGTGTCAAATGAAACTTCTTGCAGTGAAGAAGAAGAAAAATATAAGGAAAAATAAATGAAGAATAAAGAGTAAGAAGCTCCAAAACCCCTAATTATGTGCAAATAAATCATTCTAAAGAATAGATCATTGGAGACAAAAGAAAAGTTGTTGAAGCTGAGGTAAACTTGTGTTTACTTTCAAAAGTTGAACCAAAAATAGTAAGTGAGGAATGTAGAGATGAATGTTGGATGAAAGCAATGGAAGAAGAGTTACAAAAAAATGAGAAAAAAAACTTGGGAACTAGTTCCTAGACCTAAAAATAAGAATATAATTAGAACTAAGCTGGTATTAAAAAACAAACTGAATGAGAATGGAGAAGTGGTAAGATATAAAGCAAGGATTGTGTGTAAGGGTTACTCACTAGTGGAAGGAATAAAATTTGAGAAATTTTTTTCTTCAATGGCAAGGATGGAAATAATTAGATTTTTTTTGGCATTTTTCAGTATACAAGGACTTTAAAGTCTATTATATGGATGTGAAATCTGCTTTCTTGAATGGTGAGTTGGAAAAATAAGTCGAAACGGAAAAACCATAAGGATTTCAATTATTAGATCAACTAGATATGGTTTAGAGATTAAAAAAGGTATTATATGGATTAAAGCAATCTGCCAAAGCTTAGTATGTAAGATTGGACAGATATTTGATACAACAAGGATTTAGTGAAGGCACCTTAGATAGTAATCTTTACTTCAAAATTGAGGAAGATAAGATCTTGATAGTGGTTGTGTATGTGGATGTAATTATCTTTAGAGGAAATGAAGTTGTGTAAGAAATTTGTAGTAGAGATGTAGAAAGAATTTGAGATGTCAATGTTTGGGGAGATGAATTTCTTCCTTGGGCTACAAATCAATCAATTCAATAAAGGAATTGTCATTTCACAATAAAAGTATGTTAAGGAGATGTTGATTTTTTTTGGAATGGATAAATCCAAAATAGTATGTACTTCTATGGTTACTGGTTGAAAATTGAGCAAGGATTCAATGAATCACCTAAGGTTGATCAGAGCAATTACAGATCTATGGTTAGTGGAATATTATATATAACTGCTACTAGACTAGATATCATGCATGCAGTTTGTCTTGTGGCTAAATTTCAAGAAGATCATAAAGAGTCACATGTTGCCACAATAAAGAGGACATTCATATATTTAAAAGGTACTCCATATTATGGTTTACAGTATCCAAAGGATAATGATTTCACATTAAGTGCATACACAAATGAAAATTAGGTTGGATGTGTTGGTGATAGTAAAATTACAAGTGGTGGTGTATTATTTCTTGGAGGAAAATTTGTGGCATGGCTAAGGAAGAAACAAGATTCAATTTCTTTATCCACTGCAGACGCTGAGTATATTGCAGCAACATCTTGCTACACACAAATATTGTGGATGAAATGGACATTGAATAATATCAAAGTAATGCATGATGAGCCTATTTCTATCTTCCATGATAATAAAAGTGAAATTAAAATTTCAAAGAATCAAATGATGCATTCAAGGACAAATCAAATATCAATCAAGTATCACTTTTGAGAGAAAATGTTCTAGAGAATAAGGTGAAGCTTGCATATGCACCTACAAAGGATCAAAATGCTAACATATTCACTAAGGATCTTGCTAAGGATACTTTTGAGTATCTCCAAAAGAAACTGTGGGTTATTGCCCCTCCTTCTTTGAACTAGATCCATATGGAGACGCATCAGTCCAATGGATCTATTGATTCATTTCTTGTTTCAAATGATGTTGGTGGCTACCTCTTAGGGGGAGTAGGTAGTGTCATTGTTATAGTAAGGAATATATGTTGTCATTGTGTAGAGTTGTTGATTTGGTTGGGTGTATTCCTAAGGGGGAGTATTTAGAGCAGTAAAAAGGAAAATATTGTGGTTTAGTGTCATATGGGAGAACAATGCAAAAAACTTTATCCTTTTCCATTGATGTCAAAGGGAGAAAAATAATCCTGTCAAAAAGTTCTATCCACTTAGAGGGAGAGAAAATGAAATGAGAATGGGTATGACAAGAGCTATTTTGTCTTTGATGGTTTTTCACATCATGCGAACTACCATCAATGACAAAGGGGAAAATTTTTGCAAGTATGAATGTGTTTTAATTTATGTCAACAAGCTACCATTGTCATTGATCTCAACTGTGTGTTGAGGATATATTGAGAAATTTTTTAAAAAGAGGGAAATAGTTTGTTTCCTTGTTTTTGCATGTATAGTTGAGGTATTGAGGAAGTGTTGTGATTACATAGAGCTATCTTTATGTTGCAATGTTTAGAGTTGTGTTGGAATGATGTAATGTGCTAAGATGGTGACTTTGGTGCTTCGTTTCCAAGTGCTTTTGAGAAAATTTGATAAATAAGGAAAACAATGTTGTGCAAATGTTCAGAACATGCTCTGAGATGTGCTCTGCATTTCTTTTGTGTTGATTTTATTCCTATATGGATCTGATATGTTTTTTTATAGTTTTCAGTAGTTACTATATCTAGAGTTTAGGTTTCTAGATCATTGTGTAGAGTGAGATATGTTCACTAGTGTGTGAACTATGTTTTAGTGTTGTTTGTAGTGGTCTAGGGGAAATGTATTTGCTCCACATTTCACTACAGATCAATTTCTTGTTATGTAGATTTGGGAAGTTTTTTATGTTGATTTTGTCTTTCATAATTCAATATTTCTCATTATTTGGTGCAATACAATGAACTTTTCATGCGTTAGTATATGTATAAGGTTAACTAGATGTTTTAGGTTGAAGTACTTCTATGATGCAAGTTTGGATAAAGTCTTTGTTGGTTCTTAGGTGGTTTGTGGATTGTTCTAGCTTATGTAAAAGATATTTGTGTGGTCCACGTGTTGTCATGATCAAGTTGGAACTATGTACTTAAAAATTATATGATGTTTAGCTTGGGTAATGGCTGACTTGGTGTTAACAGTACATGCAAAGTTGCTTCAAAGTTTTTGGATGCATGTTAAGGTGTATTAAGGAAAATTTGGGTCCTAACTAAGGATTTATGAGGGTTTCCCTCATTTCTATCCACCACAGAATTTTTGGTTGCCGACCTAATTTGAAATTATAAAGGTGAAGAATGTGTTTCCAACCTTGGAGAAGGTTTTAAAGGTTTAGGATGATATGAATAATGGTGGTATTCTTAGAAGATATTAACATAGATGTGTGAGAGATAAGAGTAATAAATATAGTGTGAATTTGTGTAGAGCAGTGCAAACTTCAAAGTGTTGGACTTTTGAATGCAGTGAGTTGAAGGTGTTTGCAATCATTCAAACAAGGATGTGAAAGTGTTGGAGAAAGTGTGGTGGATCCTTTGGTACATTGTAAAGTTGTTCTATGTGCAACATTTCTCTTCTATCTTATTTTCTTTCTATGTTTGTGAGCCCTATTGGACAGTGTGTCTTATTCTGGAAGTGAGCCCTTGTACCTATTTTGTAAATTACTTATATTATGAGAAAATCCTCATTGTGGTTTTCCCCTCATTTGGTTTTCCATGTAAATATAGTTTTCTCTTGTGTATGGTGTTTTTGTTTCATTTTTTGTCATCTACATTTCATGTTTAATCAGTATAATAGAATAAGAGTTTGATGAATGCTTGTGGATCTGATTATGGTTGAGGGTTTTTGTTGTTATAAATAGATATAACTGATTCAGCCCCCCTCTAAGTTATCTTGTTCATTCAACAGAATGTTATTGGAGAAAAAAATCTAGAGATACATGGCTAGAGGAAGGGGATCAAAACATAAAAAATTTCCACAGCTCCACCAAGGTTAAACATAGTTGGAATAGGATTACATATATAGTGGGGAAAGATGGTGGTTACATCACCAGTGAGCCCGAGATAGATAAGGTAGGAATATCTTTCTTCTAATCACTATTGGTGGGTGATGAGGAAGAACAACCAATAGATATGAATATAATAAAATGCATACTCCCAATGATAATGCCAGATGATAATGAATTTTTATATCAGAAGATTACAAAAGAAGTAAAAGTTGCACTGTTTCAAATGTAGCCCGATAAGGAACCTATCTCAGATGGGTTCTATGCATTTTTCTACCAGTCATGTTGGGAATTCATGGGGTAGGATATAGTTGAGGTGGTGGAGTAATCAAGGAAGATAACCATCTTGATAACAAAATTCAACAATACAATCATAGTGTTGATCTCCATGAAGGAGAACTATGAATCTTTCACAGATTATAGACCAATTTTACTATGAAATTCTATCTATAAAATAATCTCAAAGGTGATGGAAAATTGGTTGAAAATAATTCTACCTTGTTTAATTTCCCAAGAATAGAGTGGGTTTGTGATTGGGAGATTAATCCATTATAGACAGAATAATAGTGGCCCATGAAATTTTGCACACTCTCAAAAAGATAAATAGGTGTGGAATGGTGGTGAAGTTGGAAATAAGAAAGGTATACTATAGGGTGAGATGGAGCTTCTTAATGAAGTTCATGAAGAAATTCAATTTCAAGGACAATTGGCTAAAATGGGTCTTCAACTACATATCATCCCCAATATATTTAGTGGTAATAATTAACTCACCATGTGGCTTCTTCGAGAATGAAAAGGGACTACACTAGGGTGGCCCATATCACCCTTCCTTTATGTAATTATGGCAGAGGCACTAAGCAAACATATCTCAAAGGAAAATATATTAGGTATATGGTACAATATTGAAGTCTCTAATCAAATTTCATCTATATCTCATTAGCTTTTTGGTGGTGACAATTCTATATGGTTGTGCAACTATGGAAGAGGCAATGGAAATGAAATTGATATTGTAGAAGTATAGTTCACAAGCAAGACAACAAATTAATGTTGAGAATTCAAGCATATTATTTATTAACACACCTAAGGGCCTTTAATGAACAATCCTAAATGTATTTGGGTTTAGTGTCGACCAACTCCCAATTTAATGTCCCCATTTTCACAAGCATTAGAGTTTGGAGGATTAGCCTATCATTTGTCCCTTGTAGGCTAATGGAGTTGTTCAGAGGGTCCAGTTTGGTAGTTATTTGGTTTCTTTTTCCTCCATATTAGAGTTTGGTTTAGGTTGGCCTTCATGTGGTGATTAAGGACTCAGTTTCACATACTATTTATAGTATGTCAGCGGGTCATGAGGGTCTAGTGTTTCTATTTATAGTAAGGCACCTGGACATGTGGTGAGTTCAACGTTAATCCCAATTTTCAATTGGCCAGGTCAAATAAGGAGTAATGTCCAAATTATATTATTTAATTATTATTAAAAGTGACTTTAATAATAATTAATCATTAAAAGAATATTATAAAGTTATATTATAACTTTATGTCTAAAGGGGCCATTTAATGACTTAAAGTACGTTAAATGATTAATTAAATGGGCACCTACTTTGAGGAATTATTTTATAAAGTTTAAATGCAAATGTAATGTTATTGATTAGAAATAAGCTTCTAGAGGGTTGAATTCTTCTTATTGAGAAATTATAAAAGGGATCAACCAAGGCCATTGTAAGGATCCAGGGTTTTGATATTTGGCTTTTGAAGTTTTTTTCGCTATGGAGGAGGAAGAAACCTAGGGTTTATGTAATTTATGTATATTTTGGCATTGGAGAGCATAGCTTCTTCATTATATCAACTACCTGAGGGTGTGAAAGACCATCTAAAGGCTGCTTTGTGGATTGGCTTCATCTGGGAGTGAACATTGTGCTTCATCAGATTTATAGGAGAGATTCAGAATAAGGGTTTCATCATCTTTTCAAGATCATAAGATTGTTTCTGGGTATGAATGCTTTTAACGTAGTTTCAAGAAATTAATAACTCTGATATAATATTATATTTGTGCTTCAACATTCCCTTATTCTATAAATTTTATGCATTATCTGGTGAATATTTCAAATAAACTTTCAAACATGAAAAAGCATCAAACCAACATTCACAAAATTAGCTCAGGGAGAACTAGGGTTCTTAGAGTAGTATCAAAGTGATCTCCTTCAATCCTATTGGGGTTTGAATTAAATATTCAGGGAGTTCACATTGATAACATTTGAGTGACCAACATTCGTCAATTTCCAGCCAATTTCAATTATGGGTTGGTATATTATTGTAGGTAAATCCAAGGTGGAAGAAATTTAATGGGATGCCATCAAGCTCAAGAAAAGTTATAAATGGGAAGCCCCTCAACTCTCTGAGGTATATCAGGGTATGCCTGATGATTTCAAAGCACAATACTCACTTAATGATTATTTGACCTCTATTGTCACTTTGTGTCCTGAAAATATTGGATTGGTAAAGTATTTCAAGAGGACGTATAAGGAAAAAATTAATGAAGTTTTGGTCAAGTTCAATGATGATGTTGTAGATAAAAATGAAAACAATATTGATTTTTGTAATAGTAGCCAAACTGTTGAGCATAATCATGATGTTTATGTGATGGTACATGATGAAAATGTTGTGGAAGGATCTATAGATGTTGGCACACAAGTTGGAAGTGTCAAAGATGAGGAATGTGCAAAGAATATAAGCTCTAATAATTATGATTTTATGAACAGTCCATTACCTCCACAAAATCATGATGGTGGAAGTTTTTGTTCTATCTCTCTCAGTAGAGAGAAGGGAACAGGGATAGAGAAGGAGGTTTTTCAAGAGGAGGAGCATGAGCCAATACAGGATTTTGATTCTACTCATTACTCTTGGGATTCAGAGATGGATGATTCACATTAGCATGGAGTGGGTGTGCAGTTTGTGAATAATCCATTATTTGAGTTTGAGGAAAAAATGGTTTATCATAATCCACTCTTCGAGTTAGATGTTGATCTCCCTCCTGAAACTATTTTAGACTTGGGAAATAATCGCAATGTTTGGGGTCTTTCCAGTGCATCAGGATTCCAAACAAGGCTCACGTAGGAGTTTTACAGTGTGTACAAGGTGAGGAGTGCTGACAATTTTTCCTTTGATCCACTTGTACATGACTTGTATTCAATGCACAATTCTTGTGCACATAATAATTCTCTTTGCCTAGTTGAGGGAAGAAAATCATTTTTGTGCTTAGTGTTACCATCTATAGAGGGTGAGACTAGAGGCTACAAGTACTCGACTCATTTGTTTGCAGGGGATTACTTGCAGGATCAAAGGTTGGATTACCATCATGCTGGTGAGTACCTGATAGAGTTTTCCACTTTTGGGTTTCAATGGGAGATAGGGCTTCTAGGTAGTCATAGTGGTAGTAGTCATGATAGCATGGTTGGATATCACATCCATGAGAGTTTAGCGAAGATTGTGGAGAGATGTTGCATAGCAGATGCTCCTAGATATTCTTACTTATGATGGATGGATGTGAGTGTCATTTATATTGGGATCTAGGTGGTGATAGAGTTAGCACTATAGTTTGGATGGGTTCCATTGGGTTGTTTCACCATTTCCAATATGGTGAAGTTGGGATGAGAGTTGAGCAGCGAAAGTCTGAGAGTGTTATTCTTGGAAAAATTATATTTTGGATTTGGGATCTAGGTATATTTTGTTGGACACTCTCCACTGTGTGGTGGGATCCTTCATGTACATCAGGGTTCCAGGAAAATTTCATTGGTGAGTATTGCAGCATGTGCATGGTGTGGATTGCTCGCAGATTCACTTTTGGTTCACATGTACATGAGTTGAGTTTGATGCACAATTTTAGTGTGCATGGATCAAACAACTAGTTTGTTGTCTCTCTTTGCACAGTTGAGATTATGTTGGTGCTACAACAGTTGTGTTCATATGTGGGACATTCCATAGACTTCTTTTGGACCTCCGGTGGAGTAGTGTTTCTTGAAGTAGAGATTGCTTGGGGACAAGCAATTTCAGGGAGGGAGGACTGTAATGTCATAATTTTCACAAGCATTAGAGTTTGGAGGATTGGCTTATCATTTGACCCTCGTAGGCTAATGGAGTTGTTTAGAGGGTTTGGTTTGACAGTTATCTGGTTTCTTTTTCCTCCAAACTAGATTTTGGTTCAAGTTGGCCTTCGTATGGTGATTCAGGACTCAGTTTCACGTACTTACTATTTATAGTAAGTCAATAGGTCATGAGGGTCCAATGTTTCTATTTATAGTAAGGCACCTGGACATGTGGTGAGTTCAGTGTTGGTCCTAGTTTTTAGTTGGCCAGGCGAAATAAGGAGTAATGTGCAAGTTATATTATTTGATTATTATTAAAGGTGACTTTAATAATAATTAATCATTGGTATTTTGCTCAATGATCAAAGAATGAAAGGTTTGAAAGGGGGAGATTATTGGAAATATGGCATCTGGTGTTGATGGAGGGTGAGCTAGGGAACCCATGCCCTAGCTTGCATTTCTTATTTTTTTCTACATGAGGGGGTCTTGCATGTGTGTGGGGGGCCTGGGGAGGGCCTGATTTCTTCTTTTGTTCACCTTTTTCTTGGTTATTTAGCTGATTTGACCTACTCTTGTCTTTTTTGGTTGCTGTATGTGGCATGTGGATCTTTGGAGGGGACTGTGTGTGGGCCCTAGTATTTACAGTGGGTGACTTTCTTTTCAGTGAAGGATGTTGTGATGTTTCTATATTTAGGGAGGCATTTTTACTTTCTTTTGCCTATGTTTGTTTGTGTTGAGTGCGCTCGTTTTGGGGCTATGGTACCAAGAATATTGTGGCTGCTTTGCCCTAGTTGCAATGGCATTGCTTGAGCCCTTGGATAGGGTAGTTCAAGATTCTTCTTTAGCTAGTGAAGAAGGGGGTACCTAATCATTCTTCATCTGGGTTAGGATTGACATGAAATGGAGCATTTAAATTGTAGAAGGTGAATGGGTGCTTGGAGAGGGCCGAAGAGTGACTAGTTCTAGTGATCCGATCGGAGTCGATTGATGAAGATGTGGATTACTACAATATTCATGTATTGATTTGTAAGTTCTTGAGGATGAGGGTTTTTCTGCTTTTTCTTGACACCTAGATTTGAAAGACATGGAATCCAGAAGGAGATTTTGAAATTTTGATGGCTGCCAATAACTTTTTTATCATGGATTTCTCATGCATCTCTGATCAGAATAGGCCTTTTGAGGGTGTTCCTTACTTCTATAATCAGGTGGGTCTTTTCATAAATCCATGGCATGCTGGATTTAACTCAACAAAGGAGTTACCATCTATGATCCTAGTTTGGGTTCAACTTCCTCGACTACCACTTGAATGCTAGAGAAGTGACATACTGCAATTGATTGCTTCATTGCTAGGAAAACTTGTTAGTCCTTCTCAACAAAATTTGAGTAAGAAGGTTTTTTCTTATGCATGGGTATGTGTTAAGATTGATTTGAGTCACCCGTTACCTGATTCAATTGGTATGACAGTTGGGTCTTGCTCCTGGACTCAACCATTAGATTATGAGATGGTACCTTTCAGGTGTTGATTGTGCCATGAGTATGGTCATCTTTAGCAAATATTCACCCATGCTTCTAGTGCTCCTAGTACAAGTAATGCTCCCTCACAGTCTAATTCAAAGATGGACAAGGGAAAGACTCCTATGCAAGGGGAGGTAGTGGATAAAGAAGGATTTATTCAGGTTAAGCCTTGTAATCATGGGTGGTGCCAAAACAGATCCCACAAGGATAGGTAGGAAGAGAAAACTTTTAATAGATTTGAGATGCTAGAAGATTTGGTTCAGGAGGAAGGGTTTCAAGTGGAATTGTAGGAAACAGTTGGATCTTTGGCTGTGGATGTGCCTGAGGAGGATCCCTTGGTGTTTTCTAGCTTTGCTCAGCCGGGTGTGCAGGATACTTAGATGGATAAGATTTGTCTCCTTTGGCTCTTGATAAGGGGGTGTCTGGTTTGGTGATGGAGGAAACAAAGGGGAATGATAAGGGGGTGTCTAGTTTGGTGATGCAGTCAACTAATGGTTCCCCTAGTGAGGGTACTATTCTCTCTAAGGTGTAGAGTACTTTTGTTTTAGGTAAAGCTAATTCTTCCTCCCCAGCCTTGGGTTTGCTTCAAAAACCCCTTAAAAGGGGGACTATTGAGAAACCCTCCAAGGTGGGTAGAAAGAAGGATTAGGAAAAGGTCAAGTTAATTGGTGAGACTTTGGTGGAGTTGGGTTCAGTGAAGACTATTGATACACACTTCTCCCAACCCCAACAATGATAGTGCTTTCTTAGAATGTGAGGGGTATGAATAGCATCCCTAGACAAAAGATTGTTTGAGATTTGATTTGTATGCATTCTCCTGATGTGGTCGGTAGTGTCAATATGTTGGGGCCCTTGGTAGTTCTGGTGGGGTGGCATGTTTATGGGACCCACAAAGAGTTAGTCCTTTATGGTGGTTCTCAAGCAAGGGTTTCATTTATTGTGTTGCTTCTCATCTTGAGTCGAGGGAGAGAGTTCTCTTCATGAACATGTATGCTCCGACTAACTATCAAGGTAAAGTTTTGATATGGTGCCAGGTAAGATATGTGATTTTTTTGGATCCTTATCTTCCTTGGATTGTGGTTGGATATTTTAATGCAGTTTCCTCAATGGAGGAAAAGAGAGGTGGTAATGCTCGTTTGGAGCCTTCTTTGCTTCTCCTACAGGATAACATTGCTCTATTGAAGTTAATTGATATCAAGCCTGGAAATGGGATTTTTACTTGGAATAATAGGAGAAGTGGAGATGCAGCTATTTCAGAAAGGCTAGATAGATTTTTGGTGTCCAGTTTCTAGATGGGAGACAAGTGGCAGACTAGTTCTAAGATTTTGGATGGATGAGGCTCTTATCATTGGCCAATTGAGCTTACTACTGAGCTACCTAGGTTTTGTATAAAGAAGTCTTTTAAGTTCTAGATTATGTGGCTCAGGGATGATTCTCTTCATGATTTTCTTCCTGGTTGGTAGAGTCTTGGGAAGTCAACTTTTGGTACTGCTATGTACTCCTTTTCTAAGAGGCTTCAATATGTGAAGTATAGGCTGAAGCGTTGGAATAGGAAACACTTTGCTAATGTGTTTTATTCTAAGAAGAATGCTCAAGCTCACTTGGACTTGATTATTAGGAAAATTCGTGATCAGGGCCTCATAGAGGAGCTTGGATTATAGGAAGCTACTATAGTGAAGGATGTTGAGGAATGGGAACTCATGGAGGAAATCTTTTGGAAAAAAAAATCTTGCATTGAGTGGCTTCAGGCTGGTGACCAGAATACCTCTTTCCTTCATAATTTTGTTCAGGATAGAAAAAAGGTAATGTTATTTCTTCTCTCTTGTTGCCAACTGGGGAGATTATGTCTTCTTCTGCTTCTATTTCTGTTGATTCAGTTCATTTCTTTTCTGCTCTATTATCAGAAGATTCCCTTCTTGCAGAGGTGGACGAAGCTATGATTTTGAATTGTATCTTGCCTTTGGTTACTAATGAAATGAATGAATCTCTACTTAATCCTATTTCCTTGTAAAAGCTTGAGAATGTTGTGTTTTAGATGAAAAGGGAAAAGCTTCTGGGTCTGATGGGTTTCCAGTTGAGTTCTTTCAGGAGGGTATGTGCAGGATCATCATGGAAAAAACTGGCCCTTAAGTGGCAAAAAATTCAGAAAAATTAGAGTTAGGAAACTTGATGTAAATATTTGAATAAGTTATCTATATTATTTCAAAATATGTAAGAATAGAATCTGTAGCAAATTGAATGTAGTTTCTAAACTACTAGTTTTTTTTTTTTTTTTTAAATCTATTTGCTGAAAATTTGAAATTTCAATGCAGTTGTGCTTAAATTTCAGGGAAAAACTAAGAAGTAGGTCTCTGTCTGACCACCCTAACCACAATAAAATGATAATATTTTTTTATAATATTATAGAAATAAGTAGAGGACTCATGTTTGAATGTGATGCATATTTTTTAATAATTTTTTTCCAAGTAAATAATTAATTATGAATTTTTATTAAAACTTTTTAAAAATATAAAAAATCATATGTCTGACCACATTAACTTGGTAAAAACTTCATGAAATTCATTTTTTCTTTTTTAATCCTATATTATTTGAAGCATAGAATGTGATGCATGTTTTGGATTCCAAAAATGTGATACCATTTGAAAGCTATAGAATTTTTTCAGTCATCTTGTCAATCAGGACTCTAGTCATAATTCAAATAGAAAATGAATAATAATTATTTATTAAATTCAAAGTAAAGAATAATTTACATTGGTGGAAAGTTGAGAATCTCCTTTAAAAACCCTTTTTCATTTCATCACTTTTGGGTTAAGAGAAATTCGCCAGCCACATACCCTACAAATACCCATCATATTGCCACTTTTTGGCCCATCATGATCCTGCACATACCCAAGAGTTTTGGGAAGTAATTAAGATGGACCTTTTGGAGGTGGTTTGGGAATCCTTCAAGAGTATACAAATGCTAAAATGTATGAATAATACCTTTCTTGCTCTTATACCAAAGGAGGGGGGTAATACTTTGGATTTTTTTAGGCCAATTGCTTTATGTAACGTTGTGTATAAGATTATTACAAAGTTGATCGTTGAGAGGCTGAAACCTTGGTTGAGCTAGATAATCTCTAAGGAGCAAGGGGGTTTTTGTTGCAAGTAGGAAGATTATGGATTGTGTTATCATTGTCGCTAAGACAATTCACTCTATGGCATGCTCTAAGTAAAAATATATGTTTATCAAGTTGGACATGGCTAAAGCGTATGACCGTGTTAAATGGGTTTTCTTATTCAATATTTTGGGAGCCTTTGGTTTTGCTAAAGACTGGATTGATTGGGTAAGGATTTTTGTCACCTCTTCTTCCTTTTCAATGTTGGTTAATGGAGAGCCAACAAAGTTGTTTGGTGCATCTAAGGGGCTCATATAAGGAGATCCTCTATCTCCCTACTTGTTCATCTTACTTGCTGAGGGATTGGGAAGGTTTATTAGATCTCGAGTGGAGTGTGGTTTGATTCAGGGTTGAAGTTGGGGAAATGATATTCCCCCTCAATCCCACCTTCAGTTTGTTGATGATACTACTCTGATGGGCAGGGCCAGAGTTGAGGAGGCTTTCAAATGGCATAGTCTTTTTGAAACCTATTTGGCTACTTCTGGGAAATGTATCAATGAGGGGAGTCTTTTATCTACTTCTTCAACACTCCTAAGAGTATCCAAAGGAGGATTGTTGGCATCCTTCATTTTTAGATTGGCTCCCTGCCCTTTGTTTATCTTGGCATTCCGCTTGCTATTAGTTTGCTTCCTAAGTTGTTCTGGAAGGGGATTATTGATAAGTTTTATAATTTGGTTAGTCATTGGACTTGCAAGTGGCTCTCTTTTGTAGGAAGAGTGACTTTCTTAAAATATGTGGTGCAAGCTCTCCCTCTGTATAGATGGTTTGTTCTCTCTACTCCTGCCAACTTTATTAAGGACTTTGAGAGGTTGTCTCATCCATTCCTCTTGTTTGGAAACCTTCTTCGTAAGAAATGGAGCTATGTTAAGTGGGATGTAATTTGTAGGCTGAAGTAGGAAGGTGGGCTAGGATTATGTCAGATGGATTTGAATGGACAGGCTTTAGTAGCTAAATTGTATTGGTGATGGTGTTCGCAAAAACATCAGTTGTGGGCTAGAATCTTTACCTCAAAATATCTAGGGGTGGTTGAGAGTGTTGAGGTTGCTCACTTTAGCTTGGAGGGGAAAGGCTCTTTAATTTGTAATGGTGGTCAGGATGTTCTCTTCTTGTCAGATTCTTGGGATGGTCATCCCCCCATCTTGTCTTCTCATCCTCATTTGTAGAACTTGTGTTAGCACTTTATGGATGCTAGTTGGTTCCATATGGCAGATTTCAAAATGCTTCAAATTTTGGGTTAGGCTAGTGTGTTCAGGTGGAAGGATCCGCATGAGTAGCCTCCTAGTGGTGCAGTTGAGGATCATCAGGAGCTTGCTTTACTATTAAATAATTGTGTTTGTAATTCTCTTCCTAGGAGGGATGTGCTAGCTTGGGGACCAGACCTGAAAGGTAAATTTTTTGTTGCCTCAGGCTATCACATTTTGGATAAACAATTGTTTAGGAGTGTAATTTCTTCACCTGGTTATTGGTGCAAGGGAAGTGTCTTACTTAGGAAAATATTTGGAAGTGTGGGTTTCAAGGCTCGTCTATTTTTGTCATGTGTTGTGGGCATGAGGAATGTATTCCTCACCTCTTCTTTCAGTGTTCTTTTGTGAAGGATATTTGGCACTTTTGGTGGAACCTCTAGTGACAGTCATGTAGGCATGGTTCTTTTCTAGAGGATTTTTGGAGGAGCTAGGGGTCTCCTCCTATTAAGACTCCTTTCCTGCTTATAGCTTGGATCATTGGTCCCAATTTAATAATATGGCATATTTGGTTGGAGCATAACTGCATAATTGTTTTGGATAAGAAGTTGCTCGTTGGTTAGCTTTGGATGAGAATTTAGGGGGTCCTTCAGGAGACTTTGATTGCTAAGTGTGATTTGGCTATTCCTATCAACCTTGATGAGCTAAGAGTGGTCAATGTTCTGGGCATTTCTGTTCAAAGAAAGAGAAAATTGAGACCTAGGTGTCATGGCTATGAGCGGGAGAGGGTTGGTCATATTGGTCACTGGTGTCCTCCTGTTTTGGGGGAGTTGAAAATTAATACTGATGGATCTTCTCATGGCAATCCGGAGCATGCTAGAGTTTGTGGTATTGGTAGAGATAGTTTGGGAGTTGTGGTTTTTTTCTTTTCTATTTATAAAGGTCAACATACTAATAACCTCATGGAGGTTATTGCTATTCTCCTGGTAGTTGAGTGGGCTTGTGCCCTTGGCTGGAGGTAGATTATTTGTGAATTTGACTCTAAGGTTGTTGTTGATATGTTGAATATGATGCATTTAGAGGGTGTGAATTTGCAGTTGGTGGTGGTGGTCATGCAAATTGTATCACTATGCACTGCTTTGGAGTCTATTATTTTGTCATATTCCTTGAGAGTGGAATAAGGTGGCAGATGGCTTGGCTAGGTGGGCTTCTGAGTAGATGGGGACTTGGAATGTTGATAATTGGGGAAATCTTCTTGGTTATTTGGCTCTAGTTCTAGAAGATTGGGTTGTGGAAGATATGAGGTGCTTCTTGGGTGTGACTTAATTCTTAGCTTTGCTGGTGCCCTTTGTGGGCTTGTTGCTCCTGCTTTGTAATGTTCTTTTGATTCAATAAAGTTTTTACCCCTCTTTTTAAAATAATAATAATAATAATTAATCATTAAAAGCATATTATAAAGTTATATTATAACTTTATGTCTAAAGGGGCCATTTAGTGACTTAAAGTACATTAAATGATTAATTAAATGAGCGTCTACTTTGAGGAATTATTTTCTAAAGTTTAAATGCACATTTAATATTATTGATTGGAAAGAAGCTTCTAGAGGCTCAACTTCTTATTGAGAAATTATAAATGGGATCAACCAAGGCCATTGTAAGGATCCATGATTTTGATATATTTCTTTTGAAGTGTTTTCGCTGTGGAGAGGAAGAAACCTAGGTTTTTTGCAATTTCTGCATATTTTTGCATTGGAGAGTGTAGCTTTTTCATTGTATTAGCTCCCTGAGGGTGTGAAAGACCATCTGAAGGCTACTTTATGGATTGGCTTCATCCAAGAGTCAACATTGTGCTTCATCAGATTTATAGGAGAGATTCAGAATAAGGGGTTCATCATCTTTTCAAGATCAGAAGATTATTTCTGGGTATGAATGCTTTCAATGTAATTTCATGACATTAATAAGTGATATAATATTATATTTTTGCTTCAACATCCCCTTGTTATGTAAAATTTATGCACTATCTGGTGAATATTTCAAATAAACTTTAAAACACAATAAACGTCAAACCAATAGTCACAAAATTGGCTCAGGGAGAACTAGGGTTCTTACCCCCAACAAGATACTTGGGTGTCCTCCTCTTTACAATGCATGTGAATTTCAATCTTTGGGAAAGCACAATAAATAAGTGCAACACCAAAATAAAAAATTGGAAGGGTTGTTGGTTATCTCTAGCAGGGAGACTCCTAATGGTTAAAGCAATATTAGCTGTAATACCAATTTTCATGTTATCAAGCATTGCTGCACCAATAAAAGTGATAAGAAGGCTAACATGAATACAAAGAAAATTGTTGTGGGATGGCTAACATGAAAAAAATACATTCCACTACTTGATTAGGAGACTATTGCAATGGTGAAAGAGCATGGTGGGGTGGGTGTGAGGGATTTGAAAATCCAAAACCAAGCGTTAGGGGCTATATTAATGTGGCAAATGTTCAAAAGGCTAGATGTTTTGTGGACCAAGGTACTGAGAGCAAAGCATCTCAATTCAATGGAGGAAAAAAAAAAAAAATTAGAAAATTTGCAAAAAGGGTCAACAATGTGAAACTTCATCTTGAACAACAAAAGTTTAATCACAGACCCCTTATCTTAGCAAATAGGGGATGAGAGGAAGGCAACATTCTAGGACATATCCTGGAATAGGTACCCTACTTTGCGGGATATCTCAAGACTAGAAGAAGTCATCGAAGCATCAAAGGATGCATATGGTGAGTGCATGAGGATTTATCCTAATCTACGAAGGGTAAATGGGTGTTGGGAATGGACATGGAAAGACTTTGAAATGTTACAAGACCAAACAAGGGTGGATTTGTTAAGTGAATTATTAAGGAGACACTTTCTAATCTCAAATCTTCTCAATGCCAATGTGTGGTGTGCTACAAAGTCAAGATCATACTCTACTAATATAGGATACAAGTTGTCAAAGAACAAAGTTATGGAGATGAAATGGCCAAAAAGCTTGTGCTAGGGAAAAGTGTTCTTTCAAAGGTGAGAGCTTTCACATGGACTACCTTGCATGGGAATATTCTCATGGGTGAAAGGATAAACTAATTGGGAATATGTGGTCCACATTAGTGTGTGATGTGCAAACAGATCAGTGAAGATATTCAACATTTATTGGTACAATGCGAGTTCGTATAGAGGTGTTGGTCCACCTTTTGTGCAAAGGTAGAATGGCAAGGACCACTACCAAACAATCAAAAACAAAATTTTGAATCATGCCCTATAATGCAGAAAGGGGCAGCTTATGGTGTTCAATGGAAGGAAATCCCTGCAATAATAGTATGGAAAATCTAGAAAGAGTGAAACACAAGAATTTTCAAGGAGAAAACTACCCACATTGAAGGATTCCTTTACAAAATTGAACCAAGGGTAAACAAGCATATACACTATAAACTCAATAAGCATAACTATATGTTTCTCCGCATAGGACTCCAAGATGAGTAAATATTGGAGCATGTTAAATCTCACAAATGGCTACCTCCTCAAAAGCAAAGCTTTGAAAGGAAAAACTAAATGGTCACTCCCCAAAAAGGTAGATTAGAACTCAATTTTTGATAGGGCCTCGAAGGGGAACCTTGGGCCCTCTAGTGTGGGTCTTATCATTTGAATTGAAAATGGAAAAACTAGAGGTGCTACATCAATCAAACTGTCATGGGGGACTAATAATGAGGCAAAATGTGCTGCACTCTTGGAAGGAGTTAAATTCCGCTCTTTAAAAGGATGGAATAACATGGATATAGAAGGTGATGCAGGAGCATCTAGTGGTGTGAGGGCAATCTTGCATCACCCAAAAGACGATTTCCATTTTTGTTCCTGTTGTTTTCTTTTTGTAGATGTTTTTGTATTTCTGGATACCCTTTTCGTCGAATAAGAGTTTCCAACTTTCAGAGCTTCGCTTTTTGCTCAACTGCTATTTTAGCAGTTTGCATTTGAAGTCGTGGGGAAGACAGAAATTTATGGGAAGGTTCAGGATGAAAAAATACACAGTCGGTGAAAGAATCAGGTCAAGATCATTCACGGTTTGAAAGTTATTCAAGTTCCAATTTCTACTTTTTAAAAACCTTCCGATCAGTTTGAGGCACCAAACGATCCCGGATGGGCCTGAAAATTTGCGAAAACCAAAGTAGTTCACCAAAGGCCTACTTTGCAGAAAATCGTCTTTTCGAGAGCTTTCCGAAAAGGTATTATCATTGAAGATCCGACGGTCGGATTAAAAGTTATCTGGAAGTTGGTGCATATTTTAGAAATGTGCTAATTTTCAACGTGAATTTAACTTGAATTTCAAATTGTAATTTTGGCGCCAAACCGTAAAAATCTTATCTCGAAGGTTGTTTTTGGTTCCAAACCGAAATGGGCCTATTTATGGGCTTGTTTCTGATTTTTGGGTAACTTTTTGGGGAAAAGAAGTTCGCATGCTGTGAAAGGGGATCTGGGTAATTTTTTTGTAAGTCTGTAATTTGCATGTAATACAGAGCTTGGGGATTTGAGATCCTCTGCATGTAAGAAGTTCAATATTTATGAATAAAATATTATTCTCTGTTTTGTGAGTGTATTTCTGTGTCTCGGGTTTGCTCCCTTGTCAGAAGGTGACTCAGAGGTGGTTATAAGGGTGGTGGGGAGTAATTATGCCCCAAGATGGAAACTCAAAATGTGGGTAGAGAATATTAATATAGTCCTAGAAACATTGGGCGACTTGAGAATTTGACATGTGTATAGAGAATCTAACATGGAGTAAGATTGCCTCTCATAACATGGTATTGACCAAACGGGGATGAAGATAATTTCTAACGAGCATAATAATTGGCTAGGACTTGCAAGAATAATTACGTCGGATTGAGAAGGTTAAATCCTTTGGTTGGTGAAGCGAGGCACTCCCCAAGGTCAGAGTAATCATTTTTAAATGGCTTCGGATGAAGATGGGAAGTCACAAGGCTCCTAAGCCCTAAGGAAGAGCCTGGCATGAGTACAAACATAGGGGTTTGTAGCCACAAAGGGTGGGCATGAGTACAAGTAATATCCCAAAGTGTTCAAGTTAATATTACGAGTTTGGGCTGCAAGCTCAAGAAGAGAAGTCTCTGGAGTACCCTTCATGCTTTTTGAACTATGGTGGAGGAATTCTCAAGCTATGGAGTTGTGAGCAACAATGGAAGTATTGGCTTTATGCAGGTGTTATCTGGTGTCAACGAGCCATAGGCAGTTGGTGGAGATAGCGTTGGAAACATACGATGCTCAAATCACTGGCCTTTTCAAAACAGAGTCTGATGAAATCATCAAGGCGGTGAAACAAGTGCTTGGGGAGCACAAGCTGAAAGGTGTACATATACATGATGGCGACCTGATGGATTTGGTTCTCTCGAATGTGACCTGATCAACTAGAAGGAAGAGCTTAGAAAAAGTAGTGGCTCGACGTTTGCAAGATATTCATGTCGACGCAGCTCTAAAACAATCTCAGCACTCGAAAAATGGCCAAAGGAGGGTGTCATTTGTGATCCAGTGCAAGTCAACAACAAAAAGGAAGTTGGTGAAGTAGTGGACAACTTCAGGGAAGCAATAGAAATGAAGGATCTACAAGTTTTCTTCAACCATGTAATAGAAAATAAGGGGGTCTTGGCAGAGTTTCAAGCTAGGAGGATGTGTGAGTTAGGTGCAGGATTGATAACCCTACTCTGAGTTCCATGTATTATTGAAAGCTATGTAATCTTTGTTTCAAAATAATGAAAGAGTGCTATCCTCTCTGCTAGCAATTCGCCCAAAAATAAATAAAAAATTTGAAATTATCCATTGCATAATAAAAAAGTTCCTAAACTATATATATTTCCTTCTAATTTTTATCTCCATTTTTTTCCTTATTAATAAAAATAAATATCTATATCTACTTTTTGCTAACCAACTATTTAGTTCTAAAAAATAAAATCATAAAACTTTTTTAACTCTAAAAAAAATTCCTAAAACATTTAAATAATAACTACTAATTAAAAATTAACTCTCTTTAATGATTTTGAGAATAAAATAAAATAAAATAATAGTTTAAATGCGATTGCATATTCTTTCTTATTCACTATTTAAAAGTAAAAGATTCATAAAAGAATTGTCATATTCCTATCAAAATTCAATTTATTGGACATTTAATTCAAAAATTAGACATCATAGCAATATTTGATAAGCTAGGGGAGAGGGTCCCATAGTGGAGCACCCTAACTTCGTCTTTCTCAAAATCCTACTTGGAAATTTCAAATAACTCCCTATTTTGTACAATAGATTATTTGACAACTCACATGCTTCTATATTTCATTTTAGGGCCACATCATCAGTATGATGCCACATCAACAATCTTTTTGTTTAGGTATCCAAAAAAGGTCCAAAAAAAAAGTGAGACCAATAGTGGTGCACTAAGTCATGTTTTATTGGTGCACTCATGTGGCATCACACGATTTGTCAGTTTGTGTATTTTATGGATAAAAAGTGTTTTACAATTGGATATCAAGGTGCTTCACTATGGGATGCACTAAGGACTACTTCTATCCCCACTATTGGACCCTGCTCCACTATGGGTTTCTCTCCCCTACTAGGTAGAAGAATTTGGAAAGGTCTTTTTTATTTACTATTTTAAGAAAAGAACATTCATAAAAGAATTATTATATTCTTATCAAGATTCAATTTATTGATTCTTTAATTCAAATACTAGGCATCACAGGAATTTGACAAGTTACTATATAGAAGAATTTGGAAATGTAGATATCATAACAATATTCCTATCAAAATTCAATCCTTTAATTCAAAAGTTAGACATCATAATAAACATCATAACAATATTCCTATGAAGATTCAATCCTTTAATTCAAAAAGTAGGCATCATAATAGACATCATAACAATATTCCTATCAAGATACAATCCTTTAATTCAAAAGGTAGACATCATAACAATATTTGACACACTACTATATAAAAGAATTTGAAAACATGTATCCTCAAAAATACACCTTTGACTATATTTATTAATTAATTGAAAAGAAAAAAATTCAATTAATTAATAAATGCACGATAGTAAAGAATTTTGTAGTCAAGTCTAAGTATCTGATTTTATGTTTTCAACGGAGCCGCCCTAATTTGAATGAATTCGTACTTCCGAAACCACCTTAATTGACCTCCCCTCTTGAGTAGTTTCGGTTTTACAGACTAGTATGGCAAACAGACTTACACGTATTGTATCTTGCCAAAATAAGTAATGTTCCTTTCTGTTTCAAATTAATCGCATGTTAGCCAATCAGAATATCCAGAGTTGGTGATTGACTCAAGAAGTTTTGCGCTGAGATTGATGGCATGGTAGCTAAATTGGAATCTCTAGAGTTGGTGATCATCTATAACTTGAATTCAGGAATCTCTAAGTTTGGTGATCATCTATAACTTGAATTCAGGAATCTCTAGAGTTGGTGATCATCTATAACTTGAATTCATTGAAGTCACAATTAGCAGAAGTGAAGCCATTTAAGAGGAATCGGATTGATTTAAATATCAAGTCTATACGAGGGGTTAGATCGACTAGTGAGTATGGAGATTCTCTTCTTTGTGATTTCATGCCTGCTACTTTTTACAAACCATCAGCAGCTCTACAGTTCGGCAGTAGCAGCGCAGAAATTGGGTGAGTGCATTAATTCAGTCTTTCGTTTCAAATCTCTGTGTTTTATGAGAGGAATGCATTCAAAAATTTCAATGGTTTATATTTGGTATATTATATTAATGGGGGACGTTTTGTTCTTGACGTTTGCAGAATACCCATTTCCGTTTATGACAGTAGATGCTCAAAAGGCAGCTTCAAGAACATATGATTACATTGTGGTCGGAGGAGGCGCAGCAGGGTGTCCTCTAGCGGCAACACTGTCACAGCATTATTCTGTTTTGTTATTGGAAAGGGGGGATTCCCCCTATGGAAATCCTGACATCGAAGACATTAAAGGTTTTTTCAAGGTTCTTGGGGATCCCAGTGAGTTCCCTTATGTCGCTGAGGGATTTGTCTCAGAAGATGGAGTGCAGTTGGTAAGGGGAAGAGTTCTGGGCGGTGGAACAGCCATTAATGTTGGTTTTTACAGCAGGGCAAGCTCAGAATTCATTCGAGAGATGCAGTGGGATGAGAAGCTTGTAAATGAGTCGTATGAATGGGTGGAGAAGTTAAATGCCTTCAAGCCAGACAAGCTTTTTCGTTGGAACTCTGCTTTCAAGGATGCGCTTGTGGAAGCTGGAGTGCTTCCTTATAATGGGTATACTCTGGATCATTTGGAGGGCACCAAGATTAGTGCTTCAACCATTGACAACGATGGATGGAGACACACAGCTGCAGATCTTCTGCAATATGCAAATCCAGATAACATTGTGGTTCTTCTGAATGCTACAGCCACCAGAATCCTCTTCGATTCCTCATCAGGTACACTTCCACTTTCACTTTTATGTATTCCTTGGTTCGGTATTGCCTGATCCCCCTTACCCCTAAATATTAATCAGTTTAATGGCTTAAGATATCTATTTTGAATTATTTATTGATTTATTTGTTGTTAAAAATAGTGATTGGGTTAATGATAATTTTTTAATTTAAAATCAATTTATTTTAATAATAAATTAGTTTTTGACTGTGGGTTTTTTACTTCTTATTTTCTATGAGTACTTAGTCAAGGCATATTAATTTAAAAAATTACATGTAATAAGAATAGCCTACAAATTATTTTTTTTATTGAATCTTTTAAAGTTTACTTCATGTTATTTTATTATTATTAATATAAATATTTTAAATATATCTATCTAAAAAATATAGAGATATTTTGAGTTTTGTTATATACTTAAAGGGTTTTTTTTCCCAATAAATTATGGTCTTAGAGATTGCCTCTTTTATAATATTAGAAAACATACATATCATTTGTTTGAATAGAATCAAAAACCTTATACATATATACATGGGATTACAAGAAAAATGTTGATCATTTTGAGTACGTGTCAACACATTTAAATCTAACTTCCATCAATAATATTTCTACTTTATTCTATACATCTAGACAAAATGTAGAAAATAACCTTACAATAACAAACTTATAATGCTTACTCATCCCTAGAGCTTTTAGTAATAAAAGTGTTGAGCCCAACTATTCTTTTTGTCACCTTAAACACTAAAAGCCTATTTCAGAAAATCTAATCCTTTTTTTTGTTATATTTTCCTCTTGGTTTTGTTCTTTAGCTGCCCTCTTGAAATGAATAGTATTCATTACACCAAAACCATTCTATTGTTATCTATTAGAGTCTAGTCTAGAAGTGGAAAACCTACACCATAAACTACTTCCGCAATGAAATTCTCTAGTCCTCCTAAGAATCAACTTCAAATCAAAGTAGTAGTTATTTTTTTAATGCACTCTTATCCCCCTTGAGATTGAACATTACAACCAAAAAAAAGAAGTACCATAAATTATCGTATATTGATAATCCACTTCCATAATAATAACACAAAGTATTGAATCATTGCATATTTTGAAAACACGTTCCATCCTTTTGTTTAGTCTTCCACAAAGAAAAACCATTTTTCCTTTGCTACTCACTACTCTCACATGCATATCCATGAAAATGTTAAAAAAGAGGGTTTGATTTTTGCATTATAATAGCTCCTTCTAATTTCAAGAAAAACAAGTCTTATAATCATTAATACTTATCATAATGATCTACCATATCTAAAAGTAGGGGAAAGTTGGTTTGTCCTCTCACATGCATATCCATGAAAATGTTAAAAAAACGAGGGTTTGATTTTTGCATTATAATAGCTCCTTCGAATTTCAAGAAAAACAAGTCTTATAATCATTAATACTTATCATAATGATCTAACATATCTAAAAGTAGGGGAAACTTGGTTTTTCCTCTTTAATGATCATAATAACTTACTTTTTATAGAATTTTATTGTTTGACAAGTCTTGATTAAAGATGTAGACACCTAAATATTTGAGTTCCACCTTATTCTTTTGAATTAAATGAGTTCATTTTATCTTTCAAAATTGGTCAAGGATCTTAATTCAATTCTACTATACAATCATCTTTCATTTTTATTGCATTTAACTAGAAAGAATATAAGCTTCAATGTTGATTTCCTTGTATTTATGGTTTACGGTGAAACTTTCTAACTTGTTCAAAGAGGCCAAACTTATTAAAGAAAGTTGTTGATTTTCTAGTTTAGAGAACTTTTCTTTTTAACTATATTGATTATTGTCCTTGTATGATCTTTTATTTCTATTTTTTGATAATTGTAAATATTACACATTTGAAGACCAGCAATAAGAACTTGAATCTCAATATCACTGTAGGTCCACTCTTTTAATCTTTTGAAGTTTCTTCAATCATATTACCATCTTCATTTATAATAATACATCTTACTCTAAATGCTCCTATATTTTATTTTAAAGCACCTAAACTCCATATTAAAGGAATTAATTTTGACTTGTCCCATGTCATTGCTTATGCACTTCCTTCCTACGTGATACAATTGATCTCAACCAATTGATTTTTAATGAAAACCAAATAATTACATATTTAGATAGTCTTAATTCTTTTTAATTTTAATTAAAAACCTTTGGCTTTTATAAAATGTTATCAATTTGTTAATATTATTTTCAAATTTAAATATTTTATGATTTTATTGTTTATAATTTTGATAGATGTTAATTCTTTAAAATATAATTTTTATATTATATTTTCATTACGATAATTAAAAATATATTTGTTTTGATTCATAATTATTGATTATATTTTTGAAAATTATTTTTAATTATTTCATTTACTTCACAATTTTTTAATTTATGTAAGAATCATTTAATATATTTTAGAATCATTAAACTTTATTTTCTTTTATTTATATTGTTTAATTTTTTATTTACTAAAAGAGTGAGTTTATTTTACTCTATTTACTTGTTTTAATATTAATTTATTGAGTAAATTTTAAAATAAACAATGTTTATGTCTTTCCTTAAATAAAATGAAAGAAATCTAAAGCAAATAAAATGTTTAGAAGTTTATTAATATTAGTATTATATTTATTATTAAACATTAATATTTAATATATAAATGACTCATTGATGCTATTGTAGAATACCTTCTTAAATGAATATCATAACTTTGATATCTTTGAAAGTTTATTAATATTAGTATTATATTTATTATTAAACATTAATTATTTAATATATAAATGACTCATTGATGCTATTGTAGAATACCTCTCTTAAATGAATAACATAATTTTGACATCTCTCAAAATTTTGTTAGACAAATATATTTAAGATATTTAATATATTTATTTTATTTTTGAAAAATACACCATTCATTGTTTGGGTAATTTTTTAGTTGTGTAGTAAACTTTTATACTTATAAATTATTTTTTGATACTTTTAATTTTATAGGTTTTTTTCCTAATATATGTTGGTTGTGTTTTGATTTTTATGTATGTGGCCATGAAATTGATGTTTTGTGCCTTGTTTTATTTTTAGAATTCCTCTTGACATAAAAAATGTTTCTCTAGAAAATTTTAGAATGTCTCTAGGCAATTTTTTATGTATGTGGTCATGGAATGATGCTTTATACCTTATTGCTACTATAGAATGTCTCTTGACATAATAATGATTCTTTGTGTCTTGTTGTCATTGTATCATGTCTCTTAACATAATAAGATAGATCTTCTAAGAGTATTTAAGATAAATATTCAAATACACCTATTGTCAAGACATATAGTCTTCTTATGTGTCTATATATATCTATTTATTTTAATTTTCAGAAAACTATTTTATATGTATTTTAATTTCAAGTAGATTTATTTAATTTTCTATATAGATAATATTTTTAATATCTATTTGAACTTCCAAACATATTCATAAACATATAAATATATGAGTTGAAAGATTAAAAAAATGGAATACACTATTTATTTTAACTTTTATCTTAAGAGATTTGTTATGTAATAAAAACATAATATGACATATGCAAACAATTATAAAATAGTTGAATAATTCAAATCCATTCAGTTAAATTTGGATGAGTAATTTAAAAATGTGTACACACAAAATTTGAAGATATGATAAGAGCAAGTCTAATTCTATTTTCTAAACTACTAAATAATTTTTTTTAAAAGTTAAGATTAAGGGGGTGAAATGATGAGCACACACAAAAGTGTTCTTATTTTTATCACTAAAATATAACATAATATTTAGTGTGTGACTTCTATTTTTTTTATATAATTTTTTTTTTTAAAATTAGTTGATAGAAATATAGCAAGAGTACTAAAAGTTACATATTTTTTATATTTTTTATTGAATATTTTTTTGTAAATTGTTTGAAGTGGATATATACTAAAAAGTTGTCTCACATAAATTACACAAAAATAATAATACTAATATTTATTTTTATTTGAATATGTATAGAATTAAGCATAAAAAAGATTACTATTTTGTCAAATTTGGATAAGCAGACCAAAATTTATAAATTTTTTTTATTACATATGTATTGGAGGAGTAATTTTTCAAAGTAAATAAAAATGAATTCCTTAAATTATTCATAATATTAAAAAATATGTAAGGCTAAAAAGCTAACAACTAACTCTTTGCTTTGGTGGTTGTTTAGTAAAAAATTACTATAAATATGTAAAATCTATTGAGGTTCAAATTTGAATTTTTCTTTTATGTTAAAAACATGATTGTGAAGAGATGTGCAACCCTTAGGCTTGGAAAACAAAGACTAAATGGATGGGGATCATGAAATTTTTTAAATCAAGGCATTAAAAATGCATACACATTAAAACACATACATATTATTTTTCATAAGACAAATATATTTTGCTAAAAAGCTGACCACTAATTTGTCCTCCACTTTCATGCACTTACCCTTTATTTATATTCTTAACTCAATATCACATTTTACTTCTTTTTTGTTTAAATTTTTTATGTAATAAGATATCACTAATATTATTTGTATTATTAAATTGCGTAATTAATATTGATTATTATGTTCATTATTAAATATTAATTATTTTACATGTAAAGAACTATCAAATTTAAGTTAATAATTTTTTTATTTATATGGTCATGACATGAGACTCCTTGCCACCATTGAAAAATACCTCTTGATATAATTATGTACTTATATGACACTTTTTTAATTTTAGAGTTTATAATTTTATTTTTATAATGCATCAATTGTGTTGTGTTTCTATAATAGAATCCATCTCAATTTAATTAACAATAATAAATTATATATATTTTTGCACTTATTTTTTTATTTCGATCTGATTGACATTATATCTTATTAGAATGATTGTCCAAAATATGATAAAATTCTTGGGCAAATCAATTTGATTCTTTCTATAAGAAGTAAATTGTTTGTGATGATAGTTTTCCTTGAATATAGATATGTATAGTATTAATATTAATCAAAATAGAAATTCTCTTCATGTACATTCTTCCCAATATAGTTATAATGTTTATAATTTTTTTCATATTGCTAATATTTTTTTCTTATTTTATTTTTACCTTTTTTAATATTTAAAATAATATGTATTATTGTGGTAATATTTTAATTTACATTAGAATTCTAACCTTGTCATGAAACTATGTTGTAGGAATGTTGAAGGCTAATGGCATTGAGTTGATGAGTAATGTTGATGGCCTATTTCATCAAGTATTTATCAACCAATTGTCACATTGGAGTGAAGTAATTTTGTCAGCAGGAAGTATTGGTAGCCCCCAACTTCTCTTATTAAGTGGAATTGGCCCCTTTGAACAACTTAATGAATTGAACATTACTGTATTATTTAATCTAAACTCAATAGGAAAAAGGATTCAAGATACACCACGAACAACAATCATTCTAGAATCGCCTGAACCACTTGGATTTGAACAAGCACAAGTAGTGGGTATAATAGATAATTCTGAAGTTTATGTTGAGGCTGTCAGCTATTACCAACAACAAAATAGTACAAACTATCAATATCTAGGTATTATTGTTAGCAAGGTGGCTTTTCCCTTATCAAGGGGAGAGCTTCGATTGAGAAGTAAAAATCCCCAAGATAACCCCTTTGTAAGGTATAACTACTTTTCTCATCCTTATGATGTGCAAAAATGTATCCTTATTGTGAAGGTATTGTCAAATCTCACCATTACAAGTTCTATTCAAGAATTTACATTTAATGGTAGTGGAAATTCCAAAATGCTTTGATTCATAGGGTCAAACTTGCCACAAAATAAACTAGATGACAGAGCCTTAGAAAACTTTTGCAAAGATACAGTAACAACATTTTGGCATTACCATGGAGGGTGTGAAGTTGACTATGTGGTTGACAAAATGTTTCATGTGAAAGGTGTTCATAGTCTAAGGGTTGTGGATACTTCAATTTTCAAGGATAGCCCTGGGACCAATCCACAAGCCACTACCATGATGCTTGGAAGGTATGCTTTCTGTTCAAATATATTTTATATTGATTTTAATAATGAAGGAAACTATTAATGACATATTTATAATGTAATATATACAGGTATATGGGAGTTCGTATCCTTCAAGAGCGGATGAACATTTGAAAATGATAGATCATTTTCAAATCTTGCTAAAATAAAATGTTGTAAACTTATATTATTTGATTTTAATAATCATCAAATGGAATGGTATCATTTCTTTCAATCATTTTGTCACATAATGAATATTTAAATTTTGTTCAATATCTATTTTAATTTATAAAATTATAAAACAAAGGAAAAGTGAGGAAACACTTTGATGATAATCATTAGGCCAATATACACATTTATAATTCCTTCAAATAAATGGAAAGAAAACTAATACAATATACAATCTTGAATACTTATTCTAGTAAATTATTAGACTCGTAGATTTGATTTAAAATGGGAGAAGAAAGCCTTGATTTTTCTTATGGGTAATGAAGGTAGAAATATTTGAAGGATAAATACATTTATTGATTTATTTAATTAATCATAATTCTAAAATATGATATTTTTTTCTAATACTTCCAAGTATTATAAAGAAATTATTAAGATATAACTTACATAATGATAATGTTAACATAAAAAATAACATATATATTTTAATCAATAATACTATAAAATACAAATGAAATAATTACAATATTGATTAGTTTAAATGTATGTCAAGAGGCAAGGAATTATAATATCTCTATATTTGTGTGCCTTTGTCATGTGGTGTAGTTTTGTGTCAAATATTTATGTAATGTTTAAAGATCTATTTTATGTTTCTACTTTAATTTTGTATGTATATCTAGGATATATGGACATATAGACATGTTACTACACTTAATATTAATCTAGCATAGTTGTTTTAGCTTTACTATTTTTATTTAAATGATATGTTGGTTGAGTTAACTATTTCATTTTTCTTTATTGCTTTAATAAACGATTAAAAAATGTATTATTACATCATTGTGGTAAAGTCATGAATGATTATTTTGATTGAAATGTGGATTATAAATGTGAGTCGGTAGATTTTTGTTTGTTTTACTATTATTATGTATTGGGTAGGTAGTGCAATGTTTGGAAAAAGTGTAGAAGCATAGTTTAAATCGTAGGTAAAATCCTAATGGTGGTTAAGTGAAGATAGTATACATTATTTATTTTATGTTGTAAATCTATCATATTTAGTGCAGAGCAATATTACATATGATGATGAAACCCATAATACTAATATCCAAATTAATTAATATTCTAGTTCCCCCTATGTGAGAGATATGAAAATTTATTCTCTTGAGTAATATTACCACCTTCACTAATGTATTTTGCTTGATATATCTAAAAAGGGAAAATAATTATTTTAGAAATTTAAAGGTTATTTAGGAAATATTGTATTTCAAAGTAAAAATATTTATTTTGAAATATTGAGTTTGGATTTAAAATGATTAAAATAGGAAAAGAGGGTTTTCTTCTTTTAAGTTACCTTTTATTCCAAAAGTGCTTTATTTTCCAATTATGCTTTGAAAATAAATTGTGAGAGTGAGGTTGAGTGAGTGAGTGAGTATGAGTGTGACAAAGTGTAGAGAGAGAGAGAGAGAGAGAGAGAGAGAGAGAGAGAGAGAGATAGAATTTCTAAAATCCTTGCAACCATTAGAGAAGAAGGACTAATTTCAAAAGGATTGGATTGGAGATATAGATTATTGATTTTCTCGTGAACTAATGAAACTTGCAACTATTTTGTTTTTTGTCATTTCTTGAGGTTATTTTCTTATTAGTATATTCATAAATGAATATAAAATTTTAAAATATTGACATATGAATTAGTGTTTGTTTGGTACATAACATTATTACATTTGTTTAGGTTATAGATTACACTCCAATTTCTTTGATAATAGATATATTTCAATTATATTTTATTTTAAAGCTTTGGATTTAGAATTTTGTATGCAAACCCTTCTAAATTTTATCTAATTGAGTGGTTGTATTAATGGGTGAATTTGGGACAATAGGGTATAGTTGAAATGTTAAGATTTTTGCATATTTCAATTATGTGAGAAATGAAGGATTAAACAATGATAGAACCTAAATGATTGGAAAAAATATTTAAAATCTTAAATTATTATTTTTAAAATTTGAAAATTTTGAAACAAATTATTTTATGAGAACATAAAATTTTTCATAGAATTAATGTGTTATTTCCTTGGAATGCGTTCTAAATTTTACTTTTCATCCTTCTAAGGGATAATTCCATATGTCAGTGGGCTTAGAATGTATGAAAAAAATGTTTATGAGGTTAGGGCTTGGAGTGGATGGTTTTGGATATACAATACATAATTCTTGGACTAAGTTGTGTTGTATAATAATAAAAAATATAATATTAAGTTATAAATTACATGATGCCTGTAATAGGTTGTATTTCTTAAGAATAATGAATAAAATTAAGTTACACATTACATAATATCTAGAAAATGTTTTATCAAGTATAAAAAAGTTAATCATATGAGTTAAAATTAATAATGGAATTTGGAATATGATGTAGTACATTGGACAAGCATGACCATTATAACACTCAATAGATTTGATTTCATAGGTCTAATTGGTCCTAGCTTCATTTTGATAAATATAGGGGATGGCGCTCCTTATCCTTAATTATCTTCATCTTCCTTGTTGTTCTTAGACTCATGTAGTTCATCATGCATGAGAAATGCATTGCTAAAGTTATTTTGTAATGCCCCGTCTTGTAACCTAAAGAATGTTGCATTGACTGCGATAGTGTAATAATTTTTTTTTTAAAATATAATCATTTACTTAACTAATTGCAAGCATTCCCTAAGATACACGATGACACACTACTTGAAAATCCCAAATTCCAAAGTCTTTTCTACAGGTAATGTTTATCAAAATTCTTCCCAGAGGATTCTTTTCCCCAATTTAATAGAAAATTTCACAGAGAACCCCATTTAAAATTCTATAAAGATTTCTTCTATTTCCATTGAGAATATTCTACTGTTTAACAAATATTTTGTGTTGCTCTCTGATTTCACTATAAAACTTTGTTTCAAAATTAACACAGAGAAGTAACAAATTTCTACATATTTTTTTTTTAAAACAAATCATTAAGAAGTACATAAATCACAAACACAATAATTTCCTCAAGAAATCTTTTAAATTCACAATTTAATAAAACTTTCACATAACTAATTCTTACACAAGAAATCTTTTCAAAAGAAAATAAATTAAATAAATAGGGAAAAAAACATGTATCCCTGTAGCTTGAAGAACTTGGCTGTAGAAGAGAAGCTTTGCCTGCTGCATGCAATCTTCCAAAACCTTTTCAAACCACATCTTTCCAAAAGATTGCAAATTATTGAACAAATAATAAACTGAAAACCTCTTTCAGAAATATAAAAAAAACCCAAAAGAAATCACAAATTAACACAATTTTTCAGCAGAACTCTGTTCTTTCTCATTTCCCGTGAAGTGATTTCTTTGTTTTCCCCAAATTTCATAATATCTTCTCCCAGAGAATCCTCAACAAGAAATTTGCAATAAATTTAACTAACACACTTGGCAAGAAGAAAATATCTTCTAACCAACTCACGGGTAATTCTTTTTTTTTTTTCACTTATCAAGAATTCAATGCATTTTAAAGAATTAAAGAATTTAAAATTCTTTTTTTTTAATTTTTGTTTTTCATATTTAAAATTTCATTTCCCTCAAAGCATTTAATTTATATTTAATCTATTCTTCCAATAAAAGAAACATTAATCAATTAATTTATTCATTTAATAAAATAATTTTAATCTCAATGATTAAACTATTTAACCAAATAAACTAATTTAATTAATTAATTAATTAAATATAAAATTTTTATCTAAAATATCCAAAATTAGTTTAAATAAATATTAAATTAAATAGAACATTAATCTAACATTATATTTACAAAAATTAACCTTTCATAACAAATAATCCAAACTGACACAGACAAACATCCAGAAATACCAGACCTAAACTGACGACATATTGTGACTGGGTTTGAGACTAGACTAGGAAAAACCTTGTTACTACCTCCCAATCAACATTACCATTGAGTCTTGACACGCTTAGACCTGTGAAGCCAGGTGGAGTCAGTGTCATGTACTTGCAATCTTGCAATCAGACAAATAATTTACATATATATATAATTCATGATTCAAACAGACCATGGGGAGAAAATCACAGATATCACAGGGCACTCATAAGCGAGTGATGCAACTCCATTCTCCGCACCAATACACATGACATCAGACTGAAAAAATAAATAACAATTAATTCTACCATAAGCATATATATAGCAGTAACAACTGAAATGAATATCTATGCTAACATAAAGCATGTTAGAAATAATTACAACCATACAATGTATCATCACATCACAAAATAAATCCATCATCGTTCTAATGTCAATGATCAATACATAAAAACTAAGTACAAGTGTCTATCAAAGTGAAAACATGCTAACAATAAACATAAGCAAAATAGAGGGGTACTACATCCTCCCCCTAGGATCAGGCTTGCTCTTGAAAGCCTGCGAACAGATAGGGATAAAGTTCCCTCATGTGTGTCATATCCTCCCAAGTAGTAGAAGCCTCATGACTAGGATCCCATTGGATCCTCACCTGGTCAACGTCTCGACCCCTGAGAATGAGCCTCCGGTGTTGTAGAATGCCCACAGTCTCCAAAGCCAGCTACTTGTCCTCTACCTGTAACATATTCCAATCAAGTACATGAGAAATATCAGGATGATAGGGTCTGAGAACTGACACATGGAAAACATCATGTATATGTGATAAACTGGGTGGTAAGGCGAGTCAATACGCCATAGGACCAATCCTCTCTAGGATCTCAAATGGCCCAACAAAGCAAGCGTAGGCTTAGAGCCTTTTCCATAACGGATTGGACTCTTTCATGGTCACACTTGAAGAAACACTCTATCACCAACTAAAAACTGTCAGTCCACTCTATGCACATTGGCATACTTCTTTTGCCTATCCTGAGCTGCTATCAGATGTTGTCTAATATGGTCAACCAGTTGCTCCATGTCTCGAAGCATCTCAGGTCCAAGTAACACTCTATCCTCAAGTTGATCCCAACTCAATGGAGTTCGACAAGGACATTCGTATAATGCTTGAAATGGTGGCATACCTATGGAACTTTGATATCCGTTATTGTAAGCAAATTCTACCAAGTACAGATAATCCTCCTAGCATGATTGTTGGTCCATTAAGTACATTCTAAGCATATCCTCAAGTATTTGATTAACTCTCCCTGTTTGTCCATCTGTTTGAGGATGATATGCCGAACTGAAGTTTAGCTGTGTACCTAGAGCATGTTGTAATGAAGTCTATAAGGTTGAAGTAAATACAAGATCTCTATCAGATATAATCCTATGAGGAATCCCATGCAATCTAACTATGTCCTCCATGAATATCCTAGCTACGGATGAAGCATTATAAGATGATCATATTGGCGAAAAATGTGCCACCTTAGTCAATCTGTCAACACTTACCATAATGGCATCATGTTGATGAGATGACATAGGTAATCCTACAATAAAATCAACTGATATAATATCCCATTTCCATTCAGGAATGAGATGTGGCTGCAATAATCCAGTGGGATGTTGATGCTCAACTTTGACTCTCTAGCACTCAAGATATCTCGATACATAATCAACAATATCGCATTTCATAACAAGCCAAAAATACAATTGTCAAAGATCTGCATGCATCTTCCTAACACCCAGATGAGGTGAGTATGGAGCTCAGTGTGCCTCAGTCATAATCAATGTGCGAAGACCTTCTGAATATGGCACATAAATATGGTCTAAATGTCACAATAAACCATCTGGTTCAAGAGAATATCCTATAAATTGACCCTCTAGAGGTCTACTAGATTCAATCTATGTCTTTACCACCTGATACAATCTATCTGTAGGAAATGCTGCTAAAATTTGACGCCTCAAATCTACTTCAAGAGTAATAGCAGAAATTTCATGTCGACGATGACTGAGAGCGTCAACTACTATGTTCTCTTTTCCCTAAACATATTTCACTTCAAAATCATATTCACATAAGAACTCCATCCACCACCTTTTTCTAGCATTTAAATTAGGTTGCATAAAAAGTTATTGTAGACTACGGTGATTAGTATGAAGTTCAAAATGATGACCCAATAAGAAATTTCTCCATCAAACCAATGAATGTACAATTGTGGCAAGCTTCAAATCATGAGTAGGATAATTTAGTTCATGATCCTTGAGTTTGTGAGACTCATAAGCGATCACATGCCCTTCTTGCATCATTACTCCTCCTAAACCCTCCAAGGATGCATTAGTACAAACAACAAAATCCTTAGCAGGATCAGGAAAAATCAATATAGGCGCATTAGTCAACTTTTCTTTAAGTGTCTGAAAATCCATCTGACACTGCTCTGTCCAAACAAAGTTCTTCCCTTTCCTCTGAAGAGAAGTAATAGGATGCCCAATCCTAGAAAACCCCTAAAAAAACTATCTATAATAAGCAGTAAGACCCATGAAACTATGAACCTCAGCTACGTTGGTAAGCACAGGCCAATCAACAATAGCTTGGATCTTTGAAGGATCCACAACAATACCCTTTCCAAAAATAACATGACCAAGGTATTTCACCTCAGTTTGAAAGAAGTCACACTTCTTTAGGTTTGTGTACAATTGATTCTCCCTCAAGCACTGCAAATCTTGTATGAGATGCTCTTCATGGTCCTTCATATTTATCGAATAGATCAAAATATCATCGAGAAACACAAGGAAAAAAATGATCAAGGTATGTATGAAAAACACCATTCATCAAACTCATGAATATAGATAATGCATTTGTTAACCCAAATGGTACTACTATGAATTCGTAGTGCCCATAACGAGTTCAGAATGCTATTTTATGAATATCCACTTCAGCAATGCATAATTGATGGTAACCAGATTTCAAATCAATCTTAGAAAACACATTAGCTCCCTTGATCTGATAAAAAAGATCATCGATTCTAGGCAAAGGATATTGATTCTTTATCGTTACTTTGTTCAATTGATGATAGTTAATACACAATCTAATGATCTATCCTTCTTCTTTACGAAGATCACAGGTACTCCCCATGGAGAAACACTTGGATGAATAAAAACCTTATCAAATAATTCTTCCAACTGAATACAAAGCTCTTCTAATTCCTAAGTAGTCATTCTGTATGGGGCTCGAGATATAGGCTCAGCTCCAGGAACTAGGTCAACTCTAAAGTCAATATCTCATTTCGGTGGCATACCAGGTATATCGTCAGGAAATTCATCAGCGAATTCCCTAAGGATAGGATGATCATCAAGAGATATCTCTCAACTCTCTCCTTCCTCCAAATCAGTAACTGTTGTTGAAAATAGTTGACAACCTTGATGAAGATATCTCTTCAATTGCATAGCAGAAATCATCCGCAAAGAGATAGGTCTTTGAACACCTACGATTTCCCCTTTTGCACCTAAGTCATTAATACAACTAACTATCTTCAATCGACAATCAATCACAACATGATGATATTCTAACCAATCCATTCCTAAAACTATGTCATACGATCCTAAAGGTGTAACATGAAGATCCACTAAGGTAGATAACAAACTAATTCTAAGTTCACAATTACGTACAAGGTTCTCTACCACTACTTTTGCCCCATAGGCGAATTTAACCTGCCACTTACTGTCTTGCTTTACCACCACAAGACCACATCACTCAACTATGGTAGGTGAGATAAAGGAATCAGTAGCTCTTGAATCAAAAATAATAGTAACACTAACACCCTGTAACTGACTTGAAGTCTCAACCACTGTGTTCTGATGATCGGCTTGGCGGTTATTAACCATAACATAAATCGTATGAGAATAGCCTACATCACCAACTGTAGGCTCAAAAACTATCGGTCCTGGCCCAAATCCTGAAGAACTTCTCATAGGACACTGCCTAACAATGTGTCCCTGCTGACCACAAGAATAACAACCAGTACCCCTATCATATCCTCTGCCACCCGAAGGTGCATTGGATTGTTGAAAGCTACCTCTACTAACAGTAGACTGCACACTCTGAGCTAGCTGATCCTATCGATTGTGCTTATTGTGCCACCAGTTGCGGTTCTTTCCTGATTGAGGACTATTACCTTGATGAGATTGTGAATTATTATTCTTCTGAGGAGTACGCTGCTACTGTTTTCCACCCTTAGTGGGTGTTTGTTGGTTCCTAGAGGAACCTCCTGTCTATATCTGACCAACCCGTGGACCAGTACCTACTAAAGGAGCACTACCTATCTGGACACCTATATGTCCACCCAATGCTAGAGCTAGATTCTCTTCCATAATACGCGCTTTCTCAACTGCAACCTCCATAGTCTTCGGTTCAAAGACTCTAACACCTCCACTAATGCGGGCATTCAAACCCCTGATAAAATGTTGTACCAGCATTTCCTCATCATCTCCAATTCCTACATATTGTTTAAGTTTAGAAAATCTACGTTCATACTGCTCAACAGATAGAGCCATCTGACGTAAATCGTGAAACTCATCAGCTCGTTGTTGCCTCCAATTCTTAGATAAGAACCGTGCTCTAAACCTTTCCAAGAACATCTCCCAAGAAACTGACCCAATCTCTAGATGGAGTTTCTGCTCCTCAAAACACCACCAAGTAGAGGCAAAACCTCTCAAATGCATGATGGGGCATCTAGCTTGGGTATTGCTACCATATGGGTTCATAGCAAAACATCTACCCAAGTCTAATAACCAGGTCTCTTCCTCTAGACCAGCACCTGTTCCATCAAATGTAGGAGGGTGTGCCCTCAACAAATCCCTCATATGTCCTGTGATTATGGCATCATGCTCTGCAGTACTGACAATCCTCCTAGGAGATCTATCACATTCCCTAACCACTTCCTGCTCAACTTCCTACCTTGAACCAGGTCTATCAAGTACCTCCTCTAATAGGGGATGCAACTGAGCTCCCTCAACCTCTGGCTGAACTGAAATCCATTCCTCACTTGTTTGTTCCAACTAAGGACCCAATTGTTCGACATGTTCGCTCTCGTGGGAGCTCTGAGGGGGAGTAACCTGAGGGATTGGCCCACGGCCTCCACCTTGACCTCTACCACGACCTCTAGTATGAGGCCTAGGCATGATCCTACACATAAACAAAAATGAGTCTCAGATACAAAATAGACAAGACTAACAGAAAATGATACTACCTAGTCTAACATCTAGGTCAACCTAATGGGCTCACAATTACCCAGAGCATCCAGTGTTAGAACCTTGGCTCTGATACCAATCTGTAATGCCCCATCTTGTAACCTAAAGAATGTTGCATTGACTGCGATAGTGTAATAATTTTTTTTTTTTAAATATAATCATTTACTTAACTAATTGCAAGCATTCCCTAACATACGCGATGACACACTACTTGAAAATCCCAAATTCCAAAGTCTTTTCTACAGGTAATGTTTATCAAAATTCTTCCCAAAGGATTCTTTTCCCCAATTTAACAGAAAATTTCACAGAGAACCCCATTTAAAATTCTACAAATATTTCTTCTATTTCCTTTGAGAATATTCTATTGTTTAACAAATCTTTTGTGTTGCTCTTTGATTTCACTATAAAACTTTGTTTCAAAATTAACACAGAGAAGTAACAAATTTCTATAGATTTTATTTTTTAACAAAAATCACCGAGAAGTATAGAAATCACAAACACAATAATTTCCTCAGGAAATCTTTTAAATTCACAATTTAACAAAACTTGCACATAACTAATTCTTACATAGGAAATCTTTTCAAAAGAAAATAAATTAAATAAATAGGAGAAAAAACCTGTATCCATGTAGCTTGAAGAACTTGGTTGTAGAAGAGAAGCTTTCCCTGTTGCATGCAATCTTCCAAAACCCTTTCAAATCACCTCTTTCCAAAAGATTGCAAATTATTGAACAAATAATAAACCGAGAACCTCTTCCAAAAATATAAAAACAAAACCCAAAAGAAATCACAAATTAACACAAATTTTCAATAGAACACTGTTCTTTCTCATTTCCCGTGAAGTGATTTCTTTGTTTTCCCCAAATTTCATAATATCTTCTCCCACAGAATCCTCAATAAGAAATTTGCAATAAATTTAACTAACACACTTGTCAAGAAGAAAATATCTTCTAACCAACTCACGGGTAATTTTTTTTTTTTCACTTATCAATAATTCAATGCATTTTAAAGAATTAAAGAATTTAAAATTCATTTTTATTTTTTTTTTTAAATTTTTTTTCATATTTAAAATTTCATTTCCCTCAAAGCATTTAATTTATATTTAATCTATTCTCACAATAAAAGAAACTTTAATCAATTAAAAAATTTATTTAATAAAATAATTTTAATCTCAATGATTAAATTATTTAACCAAATAAACTAATTTAATTAATTAATTAAATATAAAACTTTTATCTGAAATATCCAAAATTAATTTAAATAAATATTAAATTAAATAGAACATTAATCTAATATTATATTCACAAAAATTAACCTTTCATAACAAATAATCCAAACTGACACAGATGGACATCCAAAAATAGCAGACCTAAACTGACGACATACTATAACTGGGTTTGAGACTAGACTAGGAAAAACCTTGTTACTACCTCCCAATCAACATTACCGTTGAGTTTTGACACGCTCAGACCTGTGAAACTAGGTGGAGTCAGTGCCATGTCCCTGCAATCCTACAATCAGACAAATAACTTACATATATATATAATCCATGATTCAAACACACCGTGGGGAGAAAATCATAGATATCACAAGGAACTCGCAAGCGAGTGATGCAACTCCGTTCTCTGCACCAATACACATCACATCAGACTGACAAAATAAATAACAAATAATTCTACCATAAGCATATATATAGTAGTAACAACTTAAATGAACATCTATGCTAACATAAAGCATGTTAGAAATAATTACCACCATACAATGTATCATCACATCACAAAATAAATCCATCATCGCTCTAATGTCAGCGATCAATACATCAAAACTAAGTACCAGGGTCTATCAAAGTGAAAACATGCTAATAATAAACATAAGAAAAATGGAGGGGTACTACATATTTTGTATGTTTCTAATATTTTATTCCATGTTTGTGTATGATAACTATGGAGGTCATCTCTTGTTTTAGAGGGGTATGCTTTAGAGTCCCAAATAAATGGGTGGTATTGATCACTATTAGGATTGCTTAATAGAACCATGGCTTGAGATTTGTGAGGAGAATTATTATAGCATTATTCTATTGAATTTCCTCTAGATAAGAAAGATGTAGATCCCCATATTAAGACATTGCACTTGCAAGTGTATTGTAATATGTTTTATAGTTGTATAAGGTGTGTGCAAAAGGATGGGGGACCAAAAAGTGGACATGATGTGTATTGTGTATAATGTGAGTGTTTAATAACACAACTACACTATAACATGCTCAGGTTTTAATGTGCTCACAATATGGTTCATTTAAATAATAAAACCCAAAAACCATGTTTCATTCTACATTTTTTCCTCAACGTGTAGCCTTCGAAGCCTTCCAAAAATGCTCATATTATTGAAAAATTAATTTTTCAACCAAAGCTTTTCCAAATCATCACCAAAATGCCATGAAGACACTAGGGAGGTCAAATAAGTAAGTATTTTTAGTTTTTTAGTGTCAAATTTGTATTAAATAGGAAGATTGAATTAGTTTTTTTAATTAAATTTGTGTAATTTTCAGGAGTTGAAATTCACCCCCAAATGTTTAAAATACCAATTCACCTCTTTATTAAAACCCTCCTAAAGAACAACCATAACAAACACCTCCTACAATTCCACATCATCCTCTAGGAACACAAAAAAACATAGCACATATTAAAATTGAAAACAATAGAAAATAAATTGAAGAATTAATTGCAAGGTTAAAGGATCTTGCATGAATAAACTCCCATAGGACCATCATTGCTTAATCACTGCAATCCATTATGTCTCATGTAGAATAAATTAATGGGAAAATACATAGTTGGTTTGACAAGAGGGGACAACAAAACAATTTTATGTAGACAAAGTATTACTACATTCATTCCTCATCACCATTCTTCTAAGCGATTGAGTTAGCTCGCCACCAAAATTTTTATTTCTATACTTTTTATTTTTCTATAAAATGAAACCACTTATTTTAGTTATGTTATTGTATCAAGGAGGGAAAAACTAGAAACCCAAAATATACTCCCACTTATCTACATTAATTTACTACAATTTAATTAAATAAATTGTTATTTAATTCATTTAGCAAATTACCCCTAAACTAGCTATTATCTATGACCATAAGGAGAGTTTTGTGCTGGTGTATGTGTTTAACTTGGGGTTTCAGTCTTCTAGTTTTGTTGAGGTGGTGGCGGCCTTCCATAACATCAATATTTCCATGCAAGCTAGGATCTCTAACCAAATCATTGAAGGGGACTCATGGAATACGGTCCTTATGCTGATTGGGCATGCCTCTCCCTACTGGTCTCTTCAGGATCCCGTGTCCTTGGCTCACAATCTTATGATTTCCCTTATGAATTTTAGTGTGAATAACATGTATAGGTGCGGCAATAAAGTTGTCAATTCCTTAGAGAATTTTGGAACTTTTACTCCAAATTTAGTAAAGTGGGGTGATATCTACCATATCCCCAGTCAAGTACTTGATTTAATTCAAAATGATGTCAAAGTACTATCCAAATGAGACTGAGTTGGATTTTTTGCCAACTCATTTTGATGGTTGCCATGCTTGTCATTTATGGCAACTTAAGCCAGCTATTCATTTTAAGAATTTCACTTATTATTGACATCTCTAGTTTTTGTATTGCCATTTCCATAATTGATGTTTCTTTGCTCTAAATCTTGTAGATTTCGCGATGGGAGGGGATTTGATCCTAGATGAACCTACCAAATTTGATTGTCAGAAGCAAGATAAGGAGGTCTAGGCTATTCTTGAACGGGGCAACTTGGCCTTGTATGTGGAGGGGATGTAGGGTGTTAACCCAAAAATTTCTTTGGAATTCACTAGCTCTTGGGTGGACGGGACTATTATTGTTGGTGGGGTTTCTTTTATGGTGACCCCTGAGCTTATAGCGGAGGTCACAGGACTTTCTTCAGAAGTGATTTGTATTTCATGCAAGTTAAAAAGTCATTACCAGGATGACATGAAATAGTTATTAAAAGAGGGTGAGATGGTGAACAAGTTGTAGAATAGTTTTAATCGTACCCACTTGCCTGGTGTTTGGAGCGCCATTGCCAAAATTATTATGAGGTACGTCACTCTTGAAGGGTGGTTTTGAGACTTCCACGCCCACATTTTCCACATGCTCAACCATCTTACGTATAATATTAAGATGAATTTCCCCTTTTGGATCATGTATTCACTTGAGTAGTCTGTCAGGAATGTCCAGGCCAAATGCAAGAAGTTACCCATTCACTAAGGCCTTATTTTGTACTCATGCAAGTTCCATTTTGTGCTGCTTCCTTCTCTTGTTACTATGCGCAAGAATACCTTGTCTATCATTGACCCTGCCAACCTCAATGGGGACCCCAACCCCTATGTCACTATTGATGAAACTTGTCCCACCATTCATTGTAGCACCTAGGTATGTGCAGGATCATCATGGAAAAAATAAGCCCTTAATGGCAAAAAATTCAAAAAAATTAGAGTTAGGCAAGTTGATGTAAAAATTTGAATAAGTTATCTATATTATTTCAAAAATATGTAAGAATAGAATCTATAGAAAATTGAATGTAGTTTCTAAACTACTACGTTTGTTTAAAAAAAAAATCTATTTGGTGAAAATTTGAAATTTTAATGCAATATTACTTAAATTTCAGGAAACAATGAGAAGTAGGTGTTTGTCCTACCACAATAAAATGATAATATTTTTTATAAGATTTTAGATATAAGTAGAGGACTCATGTCGATGTGATGCATATTTTTTGGTAATTTTTTCCAAGTAAATAATTAATTATGAATTTTTATTACAAATTTTAAAAAATGTAAAAAATCGTATGTCTGACCACCTTAACTTAGTAAAAAATTTATGAAATTCAATTTTTTTTTTTAAATCCTATAGTATGTGAAGCATAGAATGTGATGCATGTTTTGATTCAAAAAATGTGATACCATTTGAAGGCTATAGATTTTTTTCAATCACCTATCAATCAAGACTTTAGTCGTAATTCAAATAGAAAATGAATAATAATTACTTATTAAATTCAAAGTAAGGCATAATTTATATTGGTGGAAATTTGAGAATCTCCTTTAAAAACCCTTTTCGTTTCATTAATTTTGGATAAAAAAAGTCGTCAGCCACATACCCATTATATTGCCACTTTTTTGCCCATCATGATCCTGCACATACCCACCTAGGCTTGGGGAAAAGCCCCTATGAATGACCATACCCATCATATCCCTATCAAATGCACTCTCCTCTTGGAGCCTACACCCATGCCCATTTCTTCTAGGATAGATGATTATGATAATTCTAATGATGATGACGATTCGTGGAATCCGACCCCAAATAACTCTAATGTTCACTAGTTGGCTTAGGTCCATGGCTGAGAGGTCCCAAACACCCCTCCCATTCCTAACCCTAACTTCCAAAATTCCCCCAACCTATGTGTCAATTTAGAGGAGCCTGGTACTAAACCCAGGTCAATTCGCCTCCATGTCAACCCCTTAAGCAAAAAAATGAATGAAATTTCAAAGAAAATTAATGTTCAGAAGGATATTATGAAATGGATCTTGGGTCAGTTGGTCACAACTAAGTAAAGAACTAAAATTATAAAAGTTAAGGTTTTGGACTAGTAGGTCCTGTGGCCTAGGGAGGTGGAGAATAAGACACATTGGGACATGATTTCTTCCTTAGCCAGATCCTTTGAGAGGTGGGAAAGGTGATAAAAAGAGTTGGATGATCTTCATGCCATTGTTGGTATTGAGGAAGAAAAGAAGAAGCTCCTATTTGATATTGTGGCAATCCACCAGAACTAGGAGAAGACCTTGCAGTGCCTGAGGGTTATCACAGACTACAACAAAGCTATAGGGAAGAATACTACCCTCACCCTTCAGGTCTTTCAAGATGAGCTAAGGAAGAATCAGGGGAAGTGACTGGTGGAAGGCGAGGATGATGGCCTCATGAAGAAGAAGGGTAAGAAGCCATACACCTCAGCCTATGATGCCATGATGGATACCTAGGCCATTCAATAGGGGCCTGTGAATTTCAAAATGAAGCTCCAATTCCTGGAGCGGGAATGGAATGTGATCATTGGTCTCAATTTACTGGGAGGCCTGTAGATGTATGTTTGTTTTGTGTTGGTCCTGGCTTTGTGGGTTTCTTTTTGTTTAGTTTATTGCTGGTCAAACTGTTTAAGTTGTAGTTTCTGTTTACTTTTTTGGTTTTCTCACTTCTTGTGAGTCCTTGGTCTACCTCTGTGGCTATTTTGTAATGGGTACTAGCCCTTCCATTTTTATCTAATCAAAACTTAACCAATAAATCATAATTAATAACCCTTCGCATCCCTAATTTTAATTAACTAAATCCATTTAATTCACTATAACCTTAGTATGAAATTCCTCCAACCAATCAATTAAATAATATATGCTTATTTAATTGATTAGGCTAATTACTTACCCTTTAACATTTTATTTTAATTTAAAATTTAACCTCGTACCATTAAAATAAATAAGATCCTATCCTCTAATCTTCACCATCCATTTCATTCCCATGGAGAAAACATAGACCCTTCAACTTCACACATTCCCAACTCCTTACTACACATGTGTGAGCACACAACATGGAAACATTTTGATCCTACATTTCATCTCTCTATCTTTAATTTTAATCATTCATCTCATCGCTCAATCTCCACCCTCCACTTATCTCATCCATCCATTTCCACTTACTTACATATCTTTGCATATTATAGTTTGAGAAAATCTCATCTATTGATCAAGCATATTTCACCTTCTCTTACCACTTGTCAAGAGGCTAAATATTAGCCTCATCCCTTGATTTTATCCTTCAATATGAGCCCTAAAAATATAACTTCAAAAGTATGTTTAAGAAAGCTTAGCAATGATCATTTGTTTCCATCATCCATATGACATACATGTCAAATTAAGTAATATCAAAGAAAACAACATCCATATTACATCACTTCATAATCATTCAACATTGGATAACATCACCAAGGTCAAATGGAGATATAATGTACTTTTTTATTGCATTGAAATTACTATTCTAACTTTTTTTCTCTAATTTAAGGTGTATGCCTTGTTTGAGTTTGAGTTTCATTTCTTTTTTGTGCATCCGACTATTCTAATTTAGCTCAAATTTGATGTTCACACTAAATGTCCTTTTTCTCTAGTATAGTTTTTATAATTACTTCTTGTAGACATCTAAATATGTCTATATCCAACCACACTTGAATTTATCCCATTCTATTTGTTAATTAATTAAATAATATTTATTTATTCATTTAATTCATCCTTATCTCACCCTTAATTAAAAAAAATTGCATTTACTTAATTAAATGTAATCTTAAACCCAAACCTTATCACTAAATAAATTAATTAATACCTAATTAATGAATTTATTTTGGCTAATTAACCTTCATTAACATTTTCTTGTTATTTAATTCCACATCATCATCAATCCTTGTCAATCCTATCATAGCCCTTGAATTTATCTATGTGGATCAAGATCTAAACTTGTCATCAAATGAAAAGTGTCCTAGGGTATGTGCAGGATCATCATGGAAAAAATAGGCCCTTAAGTGATAAAAAATTCAAAAAAATCAGAGTTAGGCAACTTGACATAAAAATTTGAATAAGTTATCTATATTATTTCAAAAATATGTAATAATAGAATCTGTAGAAAATTGAATGTAGTTTCTAAGCTACTAGGTTTGCTTAAAAAATAAATAAATCTATTTGGTGAAAATTTGAAATTTCAATGCAGTAGTACTTCAATTTCACGGAAAAAATAAGAAGTAGGTGTTTTTCTTACCACCCTAACCACAATAAAATGATCATATTTTTTATAAGATTTTAGATATAAGTAGAGGACTCATATCCGATGTGATGCATATTTTTTAAATTTTTTTCAAAGTAAATAATTAATTGTGAATTTTTTATTACAACTTTTAAAAATATAAAAACTCGTATGTCTACCACCTTAACTTGGTCAAAACTTCATGAAATTCATTTTTTCTTTTTTTAATCCTATAGTATGTGAAGAGTAGAATGCGACACATGTTTTGGATTGAAAAAATGTGATACTGTTTGAAAGCTATAGATGTTTTTCAATTAGCCTATCAATCAGGACTTTAGTCATAATTCAAATAGAAATTTAATAATAATTGATTATTAAATTCAAAGTAAAGTATAATTTATATTGGTGGAAAGCTGAGAATCTCCTTCAAAAACCCTTTTCATTTCATCATATTTGGGTAAAAAAAAGTCATCAGCCACATACCCATCATATTGCCACTTTTTGGCCCATCGTGATCTTGCACATACCCCCTAGCCTACCTATCCCGCACCTTGCTCACACATGTGTGAAAATATATCTCACACATGTGAATCTATTCTTCCCCTTACACAAGTCATAGATATTTCACTTTGCCTCTTACACATGTCAGACATATATCTTTCATGTTCTTCCCAATGTGTTCTCACACATGTGTGAGCACACCTTTCTCTTGCATCTACTTTCCTCTTGTGACACTCCTAAAAAGGCTAAGTGTCCATGATATCATTCAATCTTGACCCTCCATTTAGTCAATGAACCTTGGCCATTGATTTACCCTATCAGAAATCTATAAATTGAGGCATTTTCTCTCATTTTGTAACTTCTTCAATGATCCTATACCAACATCATGATGTTGGTATAAAAAACCACATTCTATCCCACTAAAATATCAAAAGTATCACATGAAGTAGACATGGGTACATCTACTTCAACTCCATCCATGAGATGAGAAAGGTAAAATACAAGGTAATTGTTCATTATTTGCATTTATTTTTATTCTTTCACCAATTTCATCATCTTCACTTCCCATATAAATTCATGTCTCATATGTATTTATAATTTATATATCAATTTGTGTGATTAATTTAATATTTTTTAAAACTAAATTATATATAAATTTAACTATTTTCTATCAAATAATCTTAATATGTTAAAAAATACTAGATTATTATTTCTGAGCATCAATAATTTTCCCCATCAATACACTAATAATGAATTTAGCTAGGATGTTGATCTAAAAATCACCAACCATGTTGAAATTGTTGACACACCCTTTATTTTTTAAGGTTTATTTCCCTTTTTTGTAATGGACCATATGGTGATCAATTATTAAAGATAATTTATGCAATGGTTTCATATTTATGCGTGGTTAGGGTTTCATCCAATATTGGTCACACTAGTTTATGTTATCTTATATTGTGCTCTCCTAGTTTCTTATAAATGCATTCATCTAACATGACTTAATATTGATCAACTAGAACTTTCCATTACATTCACCCTTTTGAATTCAATTAAATTATTGTATCCTAGTTTTATTTTATTATTTCTTTATATTATGCTCATGGTGGCCTACATCAATTCTTTAATGGACTATTATATGTCATGCATCACCTAATAATTATTTTTATTTTTAAGCATGAAAGGATCCCTAGACCTGTTGGAGTACAAGACCACTAAGAGGGGGGTGGTTCAGTGGTCAAATTAAAATCAATCTCATAAACTAAACTCTCTTTATCACACAAAGATGTATACAATTTACAATATCACATGTGAAATAGTATTGAACCATATACAAAACAACACATCATCAAGGTAAAAGGAGACACCAAATTTATGAGTGGAAAAACCATAAAAAATGTGAAAAAACCACTCTCAATAAATGCTTTACTAGGCCACACTATCCAAAAAAGGTTGTTTAAAAATTGTGTGTCTCGCTGACAACACAACAAGCCTCACTGGCTATTAATCAAGCCTCGTAGGTTGAACATGTCTCACTGGCAATACAAGCCTCACTAGCTGAACTTGCCTCACTAGCAAAACAAGCCTCACTGGCTGAACATGCCTCATAGGTTGAACCTACCTCACTGGAAAAACAAGCCTCACTAGTTGAACTTGCCTCATTGGAAATACAAGCCTCACTGGCTTAACATGCCTCACTATAAATCCAAACTACTTTACTGGCCAATCAACACCATATCAGAAGAAAATGGACTAATCAGAGGGTTACTATGTTTCCATACAAATCAAAGGTATGTCAAACACCTTTCCAACCTTTTCATATCATATTTCAATCAATAAGAAAAAAAAAGTGTAATTCAATGACTCCTCCTACAATCATCAAGTTCACAAACATCATCTCCCTCTTTCATATGCATGTACTCAACATTTAATTTTCCTCATACACATAGAAAAAGATCTATTTACAAAACTTCTCTTCAACACACTATGATCAAATAGATATGAATAAAAAAATTAACAAATTCTTGTCTATGGAAAACACCAACCTTCTAAATAAGCAATTTACTACATCTTCCTTATTGATAAAATGATTCACTACACTGTCATAGAGATCTTCATAATGCTCTAACTTTCAAATAGTCTACTAACACTATAATAATATTGTATTTATTTTCATCAAACTCCAAACATCTAAGAATTCATTCAAATCAAACCAATCTTGAAAACATTGTCTTTTATAGACCTAACTTCATACAAACTTTAAAGGAAGTCACATTCTCTTCATCAATCATATTCAGATTCTAATCAGGAGAGCCTCATGTATCCAAGTTCTACCTGTCATTATATTTTTTCAAAATCATACACATCAAAAACCAACATTACTACCTTCAAAACTTGAAGCCCCTATTGAGTACTTACTTTTGATATTAAAAAAAAATGTACACTCTTAATTTTGGCAACAACAACAAACCCTTCACCTTTAGGCAATTGTAAATCACAAACCTTGACTGTTGGACTGCTATCAAAACAAAACCTCAAGGAACAATTGTTCACTAACTTCAAATTCAAACCCTTGATTCTACTGAACACCCGCTAACCACTCTTTAAATTGTAACCTTTGATCTCAATTCAAATGAAATAAAACCATTGTTCTAACCTGCGCAAATAGTCGCACATAAAGAGGGGACAGTTTATAAATGTTCTAAAGGCCCTTGAACAACTTTCTTAAGACATTTGTCTTTAACTTAAAATAGCAAGTCAATATGCTTTTAAAATAAAAAAGCAAAACTACTAACTCTTTTACATAAGGACCTACATAATAGGGTTTGAAAGCAAGATATCAAACAAGAAACTCTAACACCAATGAACATGATATCCTAATAAACATGAGTTTCTTTTTTTCAAACATAGAATATTGTGCCTCCAATATTCGTCAAATAATACAAACTTTGAAATATTTAATCCTTTGAATGACACTTTTGGAAGTATTAAGCAATACACCAAGCAACCGATACCATAGTAATATATTAAGCAATTATGTGCTTTAACCTCTGAATTAAAATGTATCATTGAGATCAACAATATCGTTTGTTATGGAGAAGTGAAGAATTTTTGAAGCATACCCTGACTTTACCATGTTAGACAAATCACTCCCCATAAAATGAACCTTCTTTGAATGCATTGATTATGATCTTTGAATGAATCTTATAATCTAATCATGACAAGTATCAATCAATATCACTAAATTATTTCTTTGTAAGACTCTTTGTCATCAATTCCTAGGCACTAGGAATCAACTTTGTGATATACTACTATTACTGCCAACATACTCCATGTGCATCAAGAACCTTGTAATAGCATCAAAAACCTTGTAACAAAGAATGCATCAACCAAACTTATGCATGATAGATCTTATCAACAATACCTTTGACATCAATGACAACACAATTCCAAAATAACAAGACCTAATATGGATCTTTGGTATCAAACTAGGATAAAAAATCACTAAAATCAACATTGTATTCAATAAGTGGCAAGTTTTAGGGTACCCTTAACTATCCTTGATAACCAATAGGGATGTCTTGATTATCTAGGATGACCTTCTTTATGTTATAAAAATATTTACTTCTATAGGAGTTCAATCACCAAATTTAAGGTGTACTTTAGTTTTGAAACTTTTTTCTAAAAATCTATAAATTCTCCTAAAACTAACCTAAAATCAAATTTTCATGAATGAAAACCCTACTGTAAAACCCCGTCCCGCAACCTAGAGGACTATGCAATACTACATAAGCAAAACTAATTTTTTTTTCTTAAAATTTAAGACAAGACGAGTAAAGTATCCTACTCTAACCACATACATCCTCTAGGCTACGTAACACGTCTACGTGTGAACACCATTACTTATAAATTTTAACCAACCATAGCATATGAATTTTAAACTCAAGATACAACTTACAAAAAAAAACATTAAACCATTGCAAAATAAATCTAACATGTATAGAACTATATTGAACATATTTCCATAGATACAACACCATTAAATCCAATAATGAATAGATCATAATATTTTTACAATTACATCACAAGGGTTCACCTCGATACAAATGAGGTATTACAATTATACATAATGAACCATAGTTACAATGAAGAAAGAGAAGAAAAACTCCAAAGAACCACACGAACTTCTCGATCAAGAAGATCTCGCCATCACGAACATGAAGAGAACTTAATAGTGTAAGATGTGCACCACCCAACCATCTGGTACCTATAGGCCCATCCCCCGTGCTAGGAGATAGTAACATGAAACCAAGACAACCTATTACCTCTAGACATAGACAATATACAAAAATACTCACAGAATAGATAAACAAGAACTAGGGTCACATTGCTTCCAGAATCACAAAATCAATTACCAACATAATATAGTAAACTGACTGTTGACATAGGAGGAGTGTCATCAACAAGGTTGCATTGGTTATCCAAAGGAGATCTTCCTAGGTCCCGACCCCCCTCTAAGGTTATCCTGGTAACCTCTTACGATTCTGGCACCACATGCACACTAGTGCGGAATTGGTTATCTTTCGAGAAGACAAGATAATGATCTAGCCATTCCAGGCCTTCCCGACTCATCTCAAGTCTCATATAGGCCCTTGAGCCAATGAGTGAGGCTAAATATATTGTTATATGTGTTAAGCTGATAGATTATTTAATTCCCACTTGATTATACTGACTCCCACATGAGTTGTCCTAGGACCACTTTGTGTCCCAACCCTTGTTGAAAGCCACTCCCCTATCGACAACACATAACTCAAACTACATTCCAAGGGTAGACATTGCACTAAGAACTAATAACAATAACCAATACACCTAAAAAGGTAACACATCTTGACGGATGTCCAATACAGAAACCCAATACGTGCACTACCCAAGAAACTCAAAGGGTGAACTAAAGTTATCACAACCCTTTCATAATTAAAACTCTGAAAAACTTAGATTCACATAATGACAAATACTTCCCCCAGTACACAATTACAGATACATGCGCTTTTCAAATACAATTCAAGAAAATAACAAATACTATCCTTTGGATTTCCTAAATCTATTACAATCAATTCTTGCATATTAAAATACATCATCCAAAACACTATTTCAATTTAATAAACTAACAACGAAACAATTGAATATTTCACTTCCAAATTTCTACTGCTCTTAATACTTAACTCAATTTCTTAATTAATTATTTGATCTTTCTAATAAAATTAATTTATTAAAAAACACCTATTTGTGCATTGCATGCATTAATTAACAATATAATATTCATTTAAATAAATATCATTTTTAAATATATATATATATATATATATATATATATATATATATTCTAATTACAAAATCTAATTATTCTTTTCCAATGTTTATTTTAAAATATTTAATTATGCATGTGCATGCATCTATTTAAAAATACATATACATATATATATATATATATATATATATATATATATATATATAAATATTCTAAATTTATATCCAATTTTTCTAATATATATTTTTAAACAAACAAATAAATAAATAAATATAAATTTACAATTTTCAAACAATCCTAATCATAAAACCAGTATGTTGTGACTTTGATAAATTTTATTTTCAGATCTGAGTTTCTCTGAAATTTTTACTAAAGGTGCACAATTGCATCGTCTATAACATAAATAAAAATCAGCCCTACCCCGTTCGTAAATTTCGAGTTATGATTAATTCAGTGACACACTCTCTCTATTGTTTTGATTTTCAAATTACCAAAGGTTTCCAATTATTGAATTTTTCCCAAATTTATCAGAAGATTTCATTTTCAATCCTACAGAGGTTTTCTAATTCGTCAAATACTTTTGTTTATGTTAAAAATCATTCCCTGCAAGGATCTAAATTTTTAACGGTAATTTACCATTTTCTACAGAAGAATAAATTATGTTTTCACAAGAAGAGGTTTCTAAGTTTTGATTTAAATTCAACAGAGGTTTAATAATTCCAATATAATTTCTTCCTGTATAAATTTATTTTAAATACTCAATTTAAATAGAGGATCTAAATATGTTTTTCTATAGAGGTTCAATTTTCACGGCAATATTTAAAAAAATAAAATCTTCTACAGTAAAGAAAAATTCTTTCCTAAATATTTCCAATTTGCATTATAGTAATAAAATAAATTTTCAATTTCAAATTTCACAAAAATAGTAAAGAACCTGTTACAGAAGAATGTTGCATCAAGAAAATATTGCCAAGCTTCTCTATAATTTCAATTCCCAATGTAGCCAAAGTTTTCTTCAATGCAATTGCCTCCTTCCAGAAGACAACCAAAAACACAACCAAGAATTCTACAACAAAATAATTCTAAAACAATTTTCTCAGAGAGATCCACAATTTCTTCACCAATTTTTCACAATCCATACACAACCTTTTCCCCGTGAAACAACTTTCTTTTCTTTTCCCTAATATCTCTTCTGTGAATGAATTTTCAACAATTAGATAACAAATTCCTAACTCACAGTTATTTCAAACAAAATATCTTTTCCCCCAACAATTTTAGATATATTCCGTTCACATGCATTTAAATAAAATAAAACAATTTACTAATTGCAACCAATTTAAATATTCTTACTTATTTAATCACCGTTTATTTTAATAATAAAATTTTCTCAATAACATAACCAAATTAATTAATTTATTTATTTATTCTAAAGCCTTCACAACAATAATTCAATTAATTAAATATATAAATCAATACACATTTAATCTACCAAATTAAATTTGCAGAATAATAAAATACCTAGAACAACAATGATAAGGCTAAGACCAAAGTTCAAACTGACACACTATACTAGGGTAAAGGTATGACTAGGTAGCCCATTACTATCTCCCAATATTACTATTGAGTAGTGGACACGCTTAGACCTGTGAAACCAGGTGAAACTAATGTCTTGTACCTGCAATTCTAGAAACAAGTAAATGTCACACATGTATACAGATAGTAATTCATACACACTGTGAAGAGAGAATCGCGAAAATCACAGGGCACTCACAAGCAAGTGATGCAATACCATTCTCTTCACTAATACAATGTCACATCAACTAACGAGATAATATATCAATTAAACAATAATAAACAAATATAGCAATGTCATCACAACTAAGCATCTATGCAAACATAAAGTATATTAACAAAATCATCATGCATATAATGTGTTATCACATCAATAAAGTCTATCATCGCTCCATTGTCAGTGATAGAATAACCACAACATAAAACATAGTCTAACAAAGTATCTGAGCTATCAAGAAAACATAACAAATCAGAGGGGTGTTACACCTACAAAAATAAAGGTTAAAAGGGGAGTATACCTCAATGAATCCCTTGTGGGCTCATATAATGTTTTTTTTTGTAAAATGTTTTGATAGACTAAGGGTCATGAGCAATTCAATTATCAAGGATGATCTTGGAACTAATATATAATACACTACCATGATGCTTGAAAGGTAATTTTTTTTTTTAAGATTACAAAATGATAAAGGATATTATTAATGACATTTTTTGATACAATAAACACATGTAGACAAGAGTATGTATGCTTCAAGAGTATATGAATATTTGTGAATATTATACCATTTTAAAAATCTAAATAAAATAAAATGTTACACACTTGTATGTATTTACTTTTAATGATAAAAATAAAATAATATCATTTTTATTCATATATATATATATTAATTATGTCTCAATGAATAATATTTTAGAATCTATATAAGTACATTTAACTAAAGGTAAAATATTTTGAAAGTGGCTTTACATGAATGAAGAAACATGAATTACTATTAAATGTTTATCATATAATAAACATTTAATTCTTAAATATTGTATTAATATATAAAATTATAAAATAGAATAAAAATAAGGTTTAACTATGAGCTCTAGGCCAAGATACATATATGCAATTTATTTAGGAAACTAAAGAAGACCAATATAATTTATATCCTTAAAAACTTCTTACAATTATTTATTAAACTCTTATATTTGTTTCAAATTTGAAAGAAAAAAATATAAATTTTGTTAAGAGAAATAAAATATAAAAACATCTTTAGATGAAAATATTTATAGTCTTAAACACTTATTATAATTAATTATTAGACTATGAAATATATTTTAAAGAATTTTTAATGACAACTAAGATATCTACTTTTAATAATATTAATTAATTAACCACTATTCTAAAATATAATATTTTCTTACAAATGTTTTTCTCTAATATTACAAAGTAATTCTTAAGGCTCAAATTTAATAAAACCATTAACATAGAAAATTAGTTCATAAACCTTTTAAATTAATGATACTCTTAAAATGTATATAACAAACAACTAAAATATCAATTAGTATTAATGTATGTTAAGAGTTAGAGAATGTATCCAAGTTATATTACCCATAGAAAGGTTATATGCATATTATACATATTTATTTATTGTAATTGAGGAAACTTCAATGTTATCAACTATGTGTGTTTAATAGCACCACCATTTGTAGTTTAAAATAATATTCTTAATGAAAAGAAACTTAATAAAGGTTGTAAGACAATTTTTATTTCAATTTATGACACTAGATATATAAAAATGTGTAATTATATTAAATATACTTCTTGTGGACAATTTGACAATTATTAGCTTTATATGTGATTGCCATTGTTTATTAGATATATTAAGATAGTATTGTTTCGATTAGGTTAAATTTTGGAAGGGCCAAGATCCATTACAAAGTAGTCATAGAGGTAGAAGACTGTGACTTACAAAAAATGACAACCAAAAAAGAAGAGTAGGGCTCGACAGTAGTGGTCTTGGAAGAACAACAAACAAGCCATGCTTTTTATTAGACCATGAAACTGGAAAAAAGAGACCAACTACAAGAGATAGAGGCAACAACAACAAAGGAAACCAGCATAGAAAACATCACCCTATAGAAATAGGGGAAAACCAATAAAATCCTTTAGATTAAACATTGAATAAAGGGCTGCAACCCTCAAGCAACAACTCTAGAACTTCTTGTACTGAACAAAAAATAAACCAAAGGGAAAAATGAATCCTTTCCAAAAAAATCCACCTTACTAGAAAACCAAGCTCCGCCTCCATAAGAGCACACTCCACCTCAAAAGGAGTGGTAAAGATTAAAGCCAACAAAAGGAAAGGGAGCCTCCCAACACAGCCCTAAAAAAACCTCCACCTCAATAGGAGAATCAAATAAATAAGCTACAAGGAAAGGAATAAATTAGTAAAAGGGATAAGAACAACACCCTTAAGCATGATGAGGATCTGCGTTTTCAAGAAAGGCATGGATGACACCCCAACCAAGAGTAACAAGGGAAGGGCAGCCCCAACCCCCAAGAACATAGCCGTTAAAACCAACACAATAACACATGAAGTAATACCTTCATAACATCTGTAGTACCCCTCCATTTTGCTTATGTTTTCTGTTAGCATGTTTTCACTATGTTAGACTTTGGTACTTTGTTTTGGATATTTTGATCGCAGAATTTAGAGTGACAGTGGATTCGTTTTGTGATATGATAAACATTGTATGGTGATAATTAATTTCTGACATGCTTTGTACTAGCATAGATGTTTCCTTCAGATGTTATTGCTATATATATGTTTATGGTAGATTAACTATTATTTAATTTGTCAGTCTGATGTGATGTGTATTGGTGTGGAGAACGGAGTTGCATCACTCGCTTGCGAGTGCCCTGTGGTTTCCAGTGATTTTCTCTGCACGGTGTGTTTGTACAATGGATTATATATATATATGTATGCCATTTATTTGGTTGTAGGATTACAGGTACATGACATCAACTACACCTGGCTACTCAGGTCTAAGCGTGTCAAGACTCAATGGAAATGTTGATTGGGAGGTAGTAACAAGGTTTATCCTAGTCTAGTCTTAAACCCAGTCACAGTATGTCGTCAGTTTTAGTTTGGTGTATTTGGTGGTTTCGTTTAATGTTCTTTTAGTTTAATGTTTATTTTAATGAATTTTAAATGTTGTGAACGAAATTTATATTTTACTTAATTAATTAAATTAGTTTATTTGGTTAAGTAATTTAATCATTAAGATTAAAATTATTTAATTAAATAAATTAATCAATTAAATTTAAGTTGCTTTATTTCTATGAATAGATTTAATTTAAATTAATCGTTTTGTCAGAAATGGTATTTTAATTGTTAAATAAATTAATTAATTAAGGAAAAAGGGAAATTGTATTTTAAAATTAGAATTCTTTAATTCTTGAAAATGAATTCAATTTTTTGATAAGGAACAAAGAAAGAATCATCCGAGAGGTGGTTAGAAGATATTTTCTTCTTGACATGTGTGGTAGTTAAATTAATTGCTTCTTGTTGAGGATTCTCTTGGAAGATATCATGTGATTTGGGGAAACAAGAAATTGCTTCATGGGAAATGAAAAGTACAGGGAATTGTTGAAAGGATTTTTGTTGTTGTATTCTTTTGGGTTTTTACTTTAAAATTCTTGGAAGAAATATTGAGATTGTTTGTAGTTTTGTATTTGTTTTCTTCTTGATATTGGTGTTCTGGAGGGGCTTTGAAGATTGCACGCATCAGACAAACAAAGCTTCTCTTCTACAGAAGAGTTTTTCAAGCTACAGGTAAACAAGTATTTCCCTGTGTATTTAATTTGTTTACTTTTGAAAAGATTGCCCGAGGAAATAAATTGTTTTTGTGACTTTTGTATTCTTCTCAGTGATTTTTGTGGAAAAAGATTATGTAGAAATATAACAAGATTTTAGAGTTAAATTACAGAGTAACAGTGTAGATTTTGTTAAGCAATTGAAAAGCTTCAGAAGAAAACTTTGTAGTTAAAGTTGAGGATATGGATACCTCAGTTACAATCTTTGTTAAAAGTTTCCTGTAGAAAATATTTTGAGTAATTAGATTGTGAAGGAAATTTTCTATCTGGAAAATAAGAATGAAACCCTTTGAGATTGAATTAGAGTTTTTTATGAGAAAATTGTGTTTATTGACAAATTTCTCTATTTCTCTAGAAAACCTTGTTGAAAATTATTGCCTAGTTACAATATTTTTATTATTATTAAAAAATTATATATATTTATATTTATATATGTATATGTAATATTGTTAGATATACATATACACATACAAATACATATATATATATATATAATGTTGTTTATATTTAAAAAAAACGCAGTGTTTATTGCCATAGAAAATCGTTGTATGTGATTTTTAATTCGTCAGAATTTCTTTGTTTAAAAAAATTAGGGGTTAAGATTTTTTTTTTAATGAAGCCACTAGGGGCTTGTTCCCCATAGCCGACCCCCATAAGGGAGTGGCTGTGAGGGCAGTGCCCTGCGCTGCCTACACAAGCAGTGCCGACACTGCCTACACAGCCGCGCCCATGGAGGGTTCGGTTGTGAGAAGGTAGTCGGCCCTACCTTTTATTAAGTTTAAATTTGTTTGTTTTTAAATTTATTTGTTAGTATTTAATTTAAAATAAAATATGTATATATATATTTTTATGAATATAATATATATTATATTTAATATATGTTATATTTATAAATACTTATATATTTATATTTTTTATAAATTTTTCATTATGTAATTATATTGAAATAGTTATTCAAATATATTGAATTGAGTGGGTATTAAATGTGAATGCATAAATTAGAGTTGTGAGCTTATATTGATTTCATTATAATATATGGTTATGAAATTGGGCAAATTATAGATTTGATTTTTGTATTGCATGGAAGATGAATTAAATCTTAGATGATTAATTTTGTACTTCATGTTTTGATTGACTGGATTTAGTAAAGCCTAATGTAGACTCCTATTGTTTTGATTTTCTTTAAATTGCGTTCCTTTTATTAGGAAAATTGGGAATGTTTTAGATGCACAAGTCTTCCAAATAAGTTTGTATAATGAGGGTGTTGTTATTGTTGAAATATAATCCTTGAGTTGACTAAGGTAGTGTACATGGTTTTGCATGGTGTTTAGACACCTGGTTTTATGAACATAGACTTGATGTCTGTTATGAAATATGTAGAATTATATGTTGAATTCTTGTGCACCTTATTTACCTTAGTTAGTGAACTTAGATTCCTCGTGTTATTTTTAGGGGAGTGGCTCTTTGTGAGGGCCGATACACAAAGTGGTACCTGGGTAACTCATGTAGAGTTAGTAAGTCAGTGAAAAGTAAATCAACATATTGGGTATTCTAACATATTTAACTAGATTAATTGTGTCTCGCTCATGGAATTAAGAGCTAGTTTAGTCTTGAGAATGAGTCGAGAAGGCCTAGAATGGCAAAGTTGATATCTTGATATTTTAAAAGATATTTGATTATGCAACAGTTTGCATGAGGATCCGGGTTTCGTAAGAGGTTGTCAGGGTAACCCAAGTTGGGGGCCGAAACCTAGGAAGAAACACCAGGGTAACCTATGCAACACTGTGATGACACTCCACCTAAAATAACATAATATCTTGTGAACTTAGTGTATTTGATTATGCCGATTCTGGAAGCAATGTAACCAATAAGTTGAGAATGTTCTTGTGTGGATTGGACTATGGTTTTATTTGTGTCTAGGGTTTGTAGGTTATGTCTATGGAACCTTATTACTATCTCCTAGCACAGGGGGTGGACCTACGGGTACCACATGGTTGGGTGGAACGTGCACCTTACTCCGTTGGGTCCCCAGTTCTTGATCATGGTAACAAGAGCTTCTTGGATGGAGAGCTCACTCGTGGATTTATGTATTTTCTTATTTGAAAACAATGGAAAACTATATTTGTGTAACACTCCTCAATTGTTAAGAGGAAAATATTTGTAACATGTAAACGTAAACTATTATTGATCTACCTCATTTGGAAAATGAGTATTGTAATGTTATTTCAAATGCAATGTAAGATTCTTATTGTACTTTATACCATCTTTGATGAAATTTAAATGTTATACAATGCATGCTTTAAGTTTATGTTAATTAAATACATGCAATGCTAAATACTAAAGTCGTCTATGGAATCTCAAATAGTGTGACGTCGCGTAACTTAGAGAATGTATGCAATTAATAAAGTTAATATTAACACTTTTTTAAAAAAAAATTCACTTTCATAGACAATTGCAACATTCCTTAGGTTAGAAGACGGGGCATTACAGATTGGTATCAAAGCCAAGGTTCTAACACTGGACACTCTAGGTAATCGCGAGCCCATTAGGTTGACCTAGTATGTAGTGTCGCTATCTATTAGCCTTGGTTGATTAGTATCTGAGACTCTTTATTGTTTATGTGTAGGATCATGCCTAGGCGATGTGGTAGAGGTTGTGTTAGAGGTTGAGGTGGAGGCCGAGGGCCAATCCCTCAGGTTACTCCCCCTCTGAGCCCTCATCAGAGTGATCAGGCAGAGGAGTTGGATCAGAGGAATGAGGGATAGAATCTAGAATAGTCAGGAGTAGAGGGATCACAGTTGCGCCCATTACTAGAGGAGGTCCTAGCTCGACTTGGACCTAGACAGGAAGTTGATTAGGAGGTAGTTAGGGAGCGTGATAGATCTCCCAAGAGGATTATTAGTGCTACAGAGCAGGATGCTATAGTGGTAGGTCATATGAGGGATTTATTGAGGGCATGCCCTCCTACTTTTGATGGTACAGGAGGTGGTTTAGAGGCAGAGACTTGGCTATTGGACATGGGTAGATGTTTCGCTATGCACCCATATGGTAGCAATACCCAAGCGAGATGCGATATCATGCATCTGAGAGGATTCACCTCTACTTGGTGGCGCTTGGAGGAGTAGAACCTCCACTTAAAGACTGGGTCAGTTTCCTGGAAAATATTCCTAGAGAGGTTTAGAGCACGGTTCTTATCAGAACATTGGAGGCAATGACGAGCTGATGAGTTTCATGATTTACGTTAGATGGCTCTATGTGTGGAGCAATATGAACATAGATTTTATGAACTCAAGCAATATGCAGGAGTTGGAGATGATCAGGCGATGCTGGTACAACATTTTATCAAGGGTTTGAATGCCTACATTAGTGGTGGAGTCAGAGTATTTGAGCCAAAGACTATGGAAGTTGTTGTGGAGAAGGCTCGCATAGTGGAAGAAAATATGGTTTTAGCGTTGGGTGGTCACACAGGAGTACAAATAGATAGTGCTCCTACAATAGGTTTTTGTCCATGTGGAGGTCAGATTCAGACAGGAGGTTCCTCTAGGAACCAACAAACACCCACCAAGAGTGGACAACAGCAACAACAACGTACTCCTTAGAAGAAAAGTAATAGTCAGCCCCAACAGGATAACAGTTCTCAGTTTCAACATGGTGGTGGATGGTTTCAGGATGAGAGAAACCAGAGTGGGTAGCAAGTGCAGCGTGATCGTTCTGATCAGCTTGCATAGAGTTTTCAGTCTGCAGTTAGTGGAGGTAGTTTTCCATGGTCTAGTGTACCTCCAAGTGATAGAGGATTCAGAAGGAGTATAGAATGTTTTACTTGTGGCCAACAGGGTCACATTGCTTGTCAGTGTCCTCAGAAGGGTGCTTCTGGATTCAGTCAGAGACTGACAGCTTCAGAGTCAACCGTAGGAGATGCAGGTAAGTCGCATAGGGTGTTTACTGCGGTGGATAACCACCAGGTTGAGCACTAGGGTGTAGTTGGAGAGGTTCCTAGTGGAGGACTGACATCGTTCTTTGGGAACCTTGCACGTCCTTCTACATCAAGAGTTGATCCTCAGGGGTCGAGACGTTGACTGGGTACATATTCAGAGGGATTTTAGTGGCGAGTCTTCTATTTCTTGGGAGGACGTATTCTAGATGTGTGTGTTATTTGTTTTCTATTAGCAGGCTTCCAGGAGTAAGCCTGATCCTAGGGGGGAGGATGTAGTACCCCTCCATTTTTCTTATGTTTTCTGTTAGCATGTTTTCACTATGTTAGACTTTGGTACTTTGTTTTGGATATTTTGATCGTAGACTTTAGAGCGACAGTGGATTTTTTTTGTGATATGATAAAAATTCTATGTTGATAATTAATTTCTGACATGCTTTGTACTAGCATAGATGTTTCCTTCAGATGTTATTGCTATATATATATGTTTATGGTAGATTAATTGTTATTTAATTTGTCAGTCTGATGTGATGTGTATTGGTGTGGAGAATGGAGTTGCATCACTCACTTGCAAGTGCCCTGTGGTTTCCGTGAGTTTCTTCGCACGGTGTGTTTGAACAATGGATTATATATATATGTATGTCATTTATTTGGTTGTAGGATTGCAGGTACATGACACCAACTCCACCCAGCTACTCAGGTATGAGCGTGTCAAGACTCAACAAAAATGTTGATTGGGAGGTAGTAACAAGGTTTATCCTAGTCTAGTCTTAAACCCAGTCACAGTATGTCGTCAGTTTTAGTTTGGTGTCTTTGGTTGTTTTGTTTAATTTTCTTTTAGTTTAATGTTTATTTTAATGAATTTTAAATGTTGTGAACGAAAGCTTTATATTTTACTTAATTAATTAAATTAGTTTATTTGGTTAAGTAATTTAATCATTAAGATTAAAATTATTTAATTAAATAAATTAATCAATTAAATTTAAGTTGCTTTATTTCTATGAATAGATTTAATTTAAATTAATTGTTTTGTGGGAAATGGTATTTTAACTGTTAAATAAATTAATTAATTAAGGAAAAAGGGAAATTGTATTTTAAAATTAGAATTCTTTAATTCTTGAAAATGCATTCAATTTTTGATAAGGAAGAAAGAAAGAATCATCCGAGAGGTGGTTAGAAGATATTTTCTTCTTGACATGTGTGGTAGTTAAATTAATTGCTTCTTGTTGAGGATTCTCTTGGAAGATATCATGTGATTTGGGGAAACAAGAAATTGCTTCATAGGAAATGAAAAGTACAAGGAATTGTTGAAAGGATTTGTTTTGTTGTATTCTTTTGGGTTTTTACTTTAAAATTCTTGGAAGAAATATTGAGATTGTTTCTAGTTTTGTATTTGTTTTCTTCTTGATATTGGTGTTCTGGAGGGGCTTTGAAGATTGCACACAACAAACAAACAAAGCTTTTCTTCTATAGAATTTTTTTTAAAACTACAGGAAAATAGGTATTTCCCTATGTATTTAATTTGTTTACTTTTGAAAAGATTGCCCGAGGAAATAAATTGTTTTTGTGACTTTTGTATTCTTCTCGGTGATTTTTGTGGAAAAAGATTCTGTAGAAATATAACAAGATTTTATAGTGAAATTAGAGAGTAACCCTGTAGATTTTGTTAAGCAATTGAAAAGCTTCAGAAGAAAACTTTGTAGTTAAAGTTGAGGATATGGATACCTCTGTTACAATCTTTGTTAAAACTTTCCTATAGAAAATATTTTGAGTAATTAGATTGTGAAGGAAATTTTCTATCTAGAAAATAAGAATGAAACGCTCTGAGATTGAATTGGGGTTTTTTATGAGGAAATTGTGTTTATTGATAAATTTCACTATTTCTGTAGAAAACCCTGTTGAAAATTATTTCCCAGTGACAGTATTTTTATTATTATTAAAAAATTATATATATATATATACATGTATATGTAATATTGTTAGATATACATATACACATACAAATACATATATATAATGTTCTTTAAATATTTTTTAAAAAAGCAGTGTTTATTTCCATAGAAAATCGCCGTATACGATTTTTAATTCGCAAGAATTTCTTTGTTTAAAAAAAATAGGGGTTAAGATTTTGTTTTTAATGAGGCCGCTGGGGGCTTGTTCCCCACAGCCGACCCCCATAAGGGAGCGGATGTGAGGGAAGCACCCTGTGTTGGCTTCACAGGCAGTGCCGACACTGCCTACACAACCGCGCCCATGGAGGGTTCAGCTGTGAGAAGGTAGCCGACCCTGCCTTTTGTTAAGTTTAAATTTGTTTGTGTTTAAATTTATTTGTTAGTATTTAATTTAAAATAAAATATGTATATATGCATTTTATGAATATAATATATATTATATTTAATATATGTTATATTTATAAATACGTATATATATATATTATAAATTTATCATTATGTAATTATATTGAAACAGTTATTCAAATATATTGAATTGAGTGGGTATTAAATTTGAATGCATAAATTAGAGTTGTGAGCTTATATTGATTTCATTATAATATATGGTTATGAAATTGGGCAAATTATAGATTTTATTTTCGTATTGCATGGAAGATGAATTAAATCTTAGATGATTAATTTTGTACTCCATGTTTTGATTGACTGGATTTAGTAAATCCTAATGTAGATTCCTATTGTTTTGATTTGCTTTAAATTGTGTTCCTTTTATTAGGAAAATTGGGAATGTTTTAGATGCACAAATCTTCCAGATAAGTTTGTATAATGAGGGTGTTTGTAAGACCCCGCCTCGTAGGTACTTAACACAATCCTAAATTGTTATATGTCTTTCTTGAATCAATGATTGTAAGACCCCACCTCGTAGATACTTAACACAATCCTAAATTGTTATATGCCTTTCTTGAATTGATGATTAGATATATTATGGATGATAAATAAGGTGATCTTTTGGTGATATTCTTGCATTTAATTTTGACATTTTGTTTATTGTCACTACCATGAAGATGGAATGCACTCATATATTGTGAAAAGCTAATTGAAATTTTAAATGGATTATTATGTAGCTAAAGTATAAAATATTTAGTTAACAAACTTATGTGATCAAATTGTTACTTATGATGGTGTTGGTATTGTGCAGGAAGGTAATGGTGTTAGCATGGGAAGGGTGAACCATTGAGAGAAAATTAAAAGACTCTTCTTGAGGGTATAAATTTGACCCCCTTTTTAGAGCTTAGAAAGAAATACAGTTAACATGTTGAAGTGGTGAGGGTTGATATTAAAGGGATAATTTATTGTGGATTTGAGAGAGTATTTATTTGTTTATCAAGTGAGTTGTAAGTTGGGGGGGATAAGGTTTAGAAACCATTATTCAATTTTAAATTCGGATAGATCCTTAAATGGGTCTTTAAAGAGGGTTGTTGGTCAATTTTCTTGGTTGGGATGCAAAAATAAACCCTCTAGGGTCTATACCATAGTGGTAGGGGTCAAGTAGGCATGCAATAGTGCCCCTAGGACATGATTTGACCCCTGAAAAGGCCTCATTATGGAGAGTGGCGAGTTTTGAAGAGAGGATGTGATGGAAATATTGAGGGATTGTCCAAGTGCATGTATCTTCTTTAATAAAGAAAGGACCCTCATTTATGGAAAAAAAAACAAGGACACTCCACACATCCCCTTCCAAGAGTTGCAAGTTGAAAATCCTATATATTGAGAGAGGAAGGAAGAGGAGGTGGTTACCCACTTCTCCTCTTGGAGAACTTGATTGGAGATGGTGGAAAAAGTGAAAAGAGGAGGGGATTCCAACTCTTGGAAAGAGAGTGATCAAGATGAATTGTCTTGGAGAAGAAAGATAGCTGAATGAGTTCATCCCATCACCCAAAATAAAAGAGATAAGTCCTTCCTATTGTCATTTACCCTTGTTTATTGGTTGTAAGTGAAAGTGTATGGATCTCAGGGTTGAATATAGAAATTAGATAGCCTAGATGGGTGAAAATTGTGCTATGTTAGTTGTATTCTTTTGTAAAAATGAGAAAAGACTCCATTTATCTTGGTGGAGCTAAATGAATTTCCTGCTCGGGGGTATGGCTAGAGCCCACGAGGCTCCATGATGCCATTATGGTAGGGTGGAGAGCAGGCCTTGCTAATTTGTATCTGCTATTAATTATAATATTAAACATTGTTGCAACATTGGAGGTTAATACTCTGTTAAAATGGAAGGATCAATATAGAGCAAGTTCAAATAGTGTGTTTAATCTATTGTAAATTTTGTAATAGATTCTACAAGAGTTGTAGCTTGTGGGGAAATCTTGTTATATAATGGAGTGGGGATATCTCCTATGACCAGAATTTTCTTGAGCGGTTACATCTTGTTTATAGCTGTAACAATTTTAAAAAAAGAAAATGTCAACCTTAGTTTCAAATATCCACTTTCTATATGGTTGTCTCCGTAGAAGTGATGAAATTGCCTTGGCATGTCATTTATGCCCAAACTAGCTCAAATTTAGGACCCTTCTACATTTTCTCTTAACTAAAATTCAAAATATCATTTGGGTATATCAGATAAGGTGTTGATAGTCCAATGCGTTCTTTGGAGTTTGGATGAACATGATTTTATGGCTGTGTAAGCAATGTTGGCTATTTGATAAAAAAACTTCTGTCGTAGTGGTAGAAAACTTCTTTCAGTCTACTTTCCTTAATATACCTAGTTCTAGCTTACTTTCATTTTGTGGGCCACCTCTATTTTAGCCTAATTTTTTATGCTCAGTACTATCTCAACTCATTTTGTTAGGTAAAAAAAAAGAATAGGAGGGTTTTTCTAGCAAAAAATATGGGCATGACAGTGTTGTTATTGTTGAAATACAATCCTTGAGTTGACTAAGGTAGTGTACATGGTTTTGCATGGTGTTTAGACACCTGGTTTTATTAACATAGACTTGATGTCTGTTATGAAATATGTAGAATTATATGTTGAATTCTTGTGCACCTTGTTTACCTTAGTTAGTGAACTTAGATTCCTCGTGTTATTTTTAGGGGAGTGGCTCTTTGTGAGGGCCAGTACACAAAGTGGTACCTGGGTAACTCATGTAGAGTTAGTAAGTCAGTGAAAAGTAAATCAACATATTGGGTATTCTAACATATTTAACTAGATTAATTGTGTCTCGCTCATGGAATTAAGAGCTAGTTCAGTCTTGAGAATGAGTCGAGAAGGCCTAGAATGGAAAAGTTGATATCTTGATATTTTAAAAGATATTTGATTCTGCAACAGTTTGCATGAGGGGCCGGGTTTCGTAAGAGGTTGTCAGGGTAACCCAAGTTGGGGGCCGAAACCTAGGAAGAAACACCAGGGTAACCTATGCAACACTGTGATGACACTCCACCTAAAATAACATAATATCTTGTGAACTTAGTATATTTGATTATCCTGATTCTGGAAGCAATGTAAGCAATAAGTTGAGAATGTTCTTGTGTGGATTGGACTATGGTTTTATTTGTGTCTAGGGTTTGTAGGTTATGTCTAGGGAACCTTATTACTGTCTCCTAGCACGGAGGGTGGACCTACGGGTACCACATGGTTGGGTGGAACGTGCACCTTACTCCGTTGGGTCCCTAGTTCTTGATCGTGGTAACGAGAGCTTCTTAGATGGAGAGCTCACTCATGGATTTATGTATTTTCTTATTTGAAAATAATGGAAAACTATATTTGTGTAACACTCCTCAATTGTTAAGAGGAGAATATTTGTAACATGTAAACGTAAACTATTATTGATCTACCTCATTTGGAAAATGAGTATTGTAATGTTATTTCAAATGCAATGTAAGATTCTTATTGTACTTTATACCATCTTTGATGAAATTTAAATGTTATACAATGCATGCTTTAAGTTTATGTTAATTAAATACATGCAATGCTAAATACTAAAGTCGTCTATGGAATATCAAGTAGTGTGACGTCATGTAACTTAGAGAATGTATGCAATTAATAAAGTTAATATTAACACTTTTTTAAAAAAAAAAATTCACTTTCATAGACAATTGAAACATTCCTTAGGTTACAAGACAAGGCATTACAACATCAAATGTTGTTACCAAAAAGAGTATGAGGAGACATAATCTGAGAAAAGGTACTTAGAAAATGAACTAGGGCCAATAGAGCACCCCTAGAGAACGTAGTAGCAACACCAAAAATAGAGAAAAACTTTTGTAGGCCTTTCAAGAAATCAATGAATCCCACAAAAAGACCTTTGTAAGCATCCATTTATAGCAACACAAGCCACATAACCCATATAGGTAAAACCAAAAATGAAAACCCATCCACAACTTCTTAGATATACACTTCATTATCATAAAAAATGAGTGATATTCTACCACTCCCATTCCCACCCAAAGAAATGCTCAAAAAAAACTGAGACCTTCATATGAAAGAAGTCATATAGAAGATTTATATGGTTTCAGCTAACAAATTTACCCTTAATGAGGCTAGGGTTAGGCCATATATGCACATATCTTACATTATTAGCCAACACACCACTCCCAACTAGAATGTCCATAACTATTCCTTCAAAATCAAGAGTCAGAGGGATACAACGTCCCCTTGAGCAAACACAACACCCACTGAAACCACAAACACAAGAAAAAAATGTTGGTTCAGTGTATTTGAGACACAAGGGAAATCCCCTGAGATACCCAAAATTATTGTACTCTCAATAGCAAGCAAAAAAATCTAGAGCCAAGCCATACGACATACCACAAATTCATTGCCAATAATTCACCACAGGAAAATTCACCGCCATGACAATTCATTGTGTGAAAAATTAATTGCATGAATTTTTGGCAGTTAATTTTCTATGGTGGTGAATTATTGACAGTGAATTTTCAGTCGGTGAATTGCTAGCAGTGAATTTTCCTAGAGCCAAGCCATACAACCCCTTCGCAACAGTAATACATAATGTACACCCCAAAAAACCCGCATAGTCAACTAGTTCCTAAGCAACCAAACTACCAGGAAACCCACAGATGTCCTAGGCTGACTAGGGCCACTCAAGAAGCAAAATCTAATGAGAAGAGGTCAGAAAAGGAAACAAAGTCTCCACAAGAGAAGGAAAGAACTCCAGGAGAAGTAGAAGTAGAAAAATAAAGGACTTAGTCGGTTGCATCACAAAAGAAGAGGGTAGCACTAGATTCAAAGCTACATACAAAATAGCACCCTCATCCATACACACAGACAACGTTGCGAGATCCACATGCAACAAGAACTAAACCAGAAAAGGAAGAGAAAGCTCAACCATGAGCATGAAAGGGGCCAACAAAAAGGAGAATCCCAAGGACCTACAGATGAAAAAACCACCAAAAATCCCAAAATACTATCATCTGGGTCCATCTCTTCAGCATCCCCATCCTCAACAAAGTATTTCAAACCTCTTATGTAGCTCTACTTCTTGCCCAACACCCACGGTCCTCCAAAACCGCCAAGATTGTGTTGGAATATTTAATCCCGAGCAACAACCGGAAAGTGAATTTAATGCACCATCAGATGAAATAAAATTTGGATTCTTCCCCCTTTGCTGTGTCTAGCAACCATGCTAGCTAGTTAATATTTGGCAACAGATTAATTGTGGTGGTTGAATTTGAATTGGGTGCCAGTTTTTGGAAAGGAAACAAAAGACAAAAGAAGAATAGAATGATTCTTTCGTAGATAGAGATAGTAACTCTTAGCAGTAGCAACAAAAAGGAAGAATGTTCAGCAAAATAGAATAGAAAGAAAAAGTTCAAGAGAACCTACAGCAGCAAAGGACATTGGCAGTACCCCAGTGCTCTAGAATATTTCTAGCACATAGCAGCACATAGAAGGAAGATGCATTAGAATAAGTGCAGTTTTTGTATGAAGAATGTATAGAGCTTTAGCTCTGAGTTTTTTTCAGTAATTTTTTAATTTAATCATTTTGATGAATGAAATAGAATATATATTATTTTTGTCTCCTTGTCTTTGTCTCCTTTATTGTTGTTTGTTTTCATTCTTTTCCCACTGTAGTTGGGTTTATTTTCCCAACAAATTGGTATCAGAGCCCTAATATTTCTAGGCATTTAGTTTTTCAAAACCCTAGCTTTGTCCTAAGCGTGTAGTGACAGAACTTTAGTTTCTAGGTATTTGGGAAAGCCCTAGTTTTTCTAGGCAGTGAAGAAAAGCCTTAGATTTTATCCGGGTATTTGTGTTTTTTCTCCATTTAGCAAAATGGTTGGAGGAGACAATAGGAGTTGGCAGCAGCCACCCATATTTGATGGAAAAAATTATGATATCTAGGCAAAGAAGATGAAAACCATTTTAGTAGCAAATCATTTGTGGGAATTAGTAGCAAATGGGTTCACAGATGTGACTAACCCAAATGCATTTGCAACATTGAGCAATGCTCAAAAGAACCGGTTGAAGGAGACAAGGAAAAATGATGCCAAAGCCCTCAGTCTAATTGAGGCAGCCTTGATAGAGGCTATCCTTGAATAGGAGAAGCTAGTTATGCAAAAGAAACATGGGAAACACTTCAAACCACCTACAAAGGGTCTGAGAAAGTCAGGCCAATGAAACTCCAGCTACAAAGGAGAGAATTTGAGACCATGCAGATGAAGGACAACGAGTCCATTTTAGATTTTCATACAAGGGCTTCCACCTTGATTAACCAATTGAGAATAAATGGAGAAACTATGGAAGAGTAGAATATTGTGGAGAAGATTCTAATAATTTTACTCACAAAATTTGACCCAGTGGTTATTGCCATAGAAGAGGCTAAGGACCTCTCAACATTATCAGTTGTTGAGTTAATGGGTTCACTTCAAACCCATGAGTAGCGCCTAAATAGGTATACAAATTCTTCACAGGAACAACCCTTCAAAGCACAAGCAAATGTGAGAGGCAGGGGAAGAGGAAGAAATTGTAGAGGTAGAAGCAACTCCAGAAGAGGAGGCTCAAATAGTCAAGAGGAGGCCAACACCTCCCAATCAGACTTCCAAAATGCAAAGAAAAATAGTAGCTTGAATCAAAGATCTGATAAGAGCAATGTGAATGTTACTACTATCAAAAGTATGGTCACTATGCAAGTGAATGCAGGAAGAAACAACGTGACCAAGGGAGTCAAAATGCAATTGTGGAAAATGAGAACAAGACTAAAAATGAAAAACAGTCACAAATGTTCATTGTATGCAATCTTGCAGAACAAGGCATCATTGAAGTTTGGTACTTGGACATCAGTTGTAGCAACCACATGAGTGGTAACAAAAATTTATTTGCCTCCATTGACCACAACATTAAGTTTGAAATCAAAATGGTCAACAATGAGAAAGTTCCAATCTTGGGCAAGGGCATAGTGTGCCTACAAACCAAGCATGGTGAGGAAAGACAACTTCATGACGTCTTCTATGCCCCAAGAATGAAACACAATCTCTTGAGCATTGGATAGATGGTCCAAAACAGTTATAGAGTGCTTATGGAGAAGGGGGAATGCGTCATCTATGACAAAGATGGAAGCAAGAGAGTTATGGCACCGGTTCAAATGATAAAGAACTAGATGTTTCCCCTCAAAATGCAAATCCCAGCACAGTCAATAGGCTTGCAGCAATCAACCTTCGAAAAATCCATCCAAGACACATTCAAGCTTTGGCATTTGAGGTATGGGAATCTAAGTTATTCTAGTTTAAATATTTTAGCTAAAAAAAAATGGTTAGGGGCCTACCAACAATTGTAGAGGGGTATGTGCAGGATCATGATGGGCCAAAAAGTGGCAATATAATGGGTATGTGGCCGATGACATTTTTTTTACCCAAAATTGATGAAACAAAAAGGGTTTTTAAAGGAGATTCTCAGCTTTCCACCAATATAAATTATCCTTTACTTTGAATTTAATATGTAATTATTATTAATTTTCTATTCAAATTACGACTAAATTCCTAATTGATAGGCTGATTGAAAAATATTTATAGCTTCCAAACAGTATCATATTTTTTGAATCCAAAACATGCGTCACATTCTATGCTTTACATACTATAGGATTAAAGAAAGAAAAATTGAATTTCATGAACTTTTGACCAAGTTAAGGTGGTTAGACATATGAGTTTTCTATATATTTTTAAATTTATAATAAAAAATTCATAATTAATTATTTACTTGGAGAAAAATTACAAAAAAATATGCCTCACATTGAGACATGAGTCCTCTACTTATATCTAAACTATTATAAAAAATAGTATCATTTTATTGTGATTAGGGTGGTTAGACAGACGCCTACTTCTTATTTTTTCCCTGAAATTTAAGTACTACTACATTGAAATTTCAAATTTTCACTAAATAGCTTTTTTTTTTAACAAACCTAGTAGTTAAGAAACTACATTCAATTTCCTATAGATTCTATTCTTACATATTTTTGAAATAATATAGATAACTTATAAAAAAAATTACATCAAGTTGCCTAACTCTGATTTTTATGAATTTTTTTCCACCTAACGACCTATTTTTTCGATGATGATCCTGCACATACCCAAAGCCTGCTGGAAAGTGTGAAGCGTGCATCCTAGGTAAACAACATAGTCATCATTTTCAATCAGGACATTCTAGGAGAGCTAGAGCACCATTACAGTTGGTGCATTTAGATTTGTGTGGTGCCATGAAGACCCCAACCCTAGGAGGAAATGCTTATTTTATGACACTCAGATGACTATAGTAGGAAAATTTGGGTGTATTTTTTGAAGAAGAAATCAGATGCATTTGAGAAGTTCAAAGAGTTTAAGGCCTTGGCTAAAAAGCAAAGCAGCCACTGAACAAATAGAGGGGGGGAGTGAGTTTAGAAGCAAGTCTCATTCCAAGATCACAGATACTCCACAACAAAATGCAAAGAAAAAATAGAACCATCACAAAGATGGCTGCCTGCTGGAAACAATGTGAATGGTTACATACTGGATCAAAACTATTGGTAAGCACAACATAGATGACATCATTTTCATATCCAAAGGCACAATCCCATCTAGGGAGAGCATGGAATGGAACGCACTCAATACCTACAGTACTCTGGAACCTGCATTAGCTCCAGTATACTTGTTGCTGTAGTCAGCTCCATGAACGCTTGCATCATTGATGACACCTAGACACCTAGGTGAGGAAGATGCCATGGATGAAGAGTTGGGCGCTATAGTGACACATCTCATTGATGGGACATAGTTAGTGGGTCTAGGACTATTAATGGTTTGGGCATGTATACAAACAATTTATGATGAAGCAAGCAAAAATCAGTCTTATTGTAGCTCATTTATTTCAAATAGATGTGAAGAATTGCTAAAAGAAGAGGTTATAAGGCCTCTGGCTAAAAACGCAAACCATGGGCATTGTACATCACTAGCAATGGCTTTATCACAATTCCATCAGATTTCACAATGAAAAATGATTTTGAGATAGGGTTTGGGCATAGTAACAAACAAATCATGAAATATTTATTTCTCTAAACAAGAAGTTTATGACATTTCTTGCAAAGTAATGTTGCCCAACCTCATTTTGGAAGCCTCGTGACCTATTTTTTCGATGATGATCCTGCACATACCCAAAGCCTGCTGGAAAGTGTGACCCAAAACAACATAGTCATCATTTTCAATCAGGACATTCTAGGAGAGCTAGAGCACCATTACAGTTGGTGCATTTAGATTTGTGTGGTGCCATGAAGACCCCAACCCTAGGAGGAAATGCTTATTTTATGACACTCAGATGACTATAGTAGGAAAATTTGGGTGTATTTTTTGAAGAAGAAATCAGATGCATTTGAGAAGTTCAAAGAGTTTAAGGCCTTGGCTAAAAAGCAAAGCAGCCACTATATCAAATTCCTCAGAACAAATAGAGGGGGGGAGTATATCTCTCAAGAGTTTATGAATTTTTGCAAGTCTCAAGGCATTCCAAGACAACTCACAGCCTGGTATACTCCACAACAAAATGGAGTGGCTGAAAGAAAAAATAGAACCATCACAAAGATGGCAGCAAGCATGCTGAAGGTAAAAGGTTTGTCTAATGAGTATTGGGGTGATGCTGGAGCAACAATGGTCTACATTTTGAATAGGTGCCCCACAAAGGTAGTTCATAATAGAATCCAACAAGAAGCGTGGATGAAATGCAAATGGACTATTGAACATTTGAGAATATTTGGGTGTGTAGCATATGAACTCGTGCTAAAAGAGAAAAGGCATAAATTTGATGACAAAGGTGAAAAATGCATTTTCATAGGCTATAGTGAAGAATCCAAAGCATGCATATTGTACAATCCCATCACCAAGAAAGTGGTGATCAACAGGGACATTGAATTCATTGAAAATGAGTCATGGAATGGAACGGTTGATAAAAGCATAGGTATTTTAGTCTCAATACCTTTTGAGGATGAAGAAGTTGCAGAAGGAAGATACTCTGGAACCTTACAACAAGGTAATAGTTCATAAAACACCAACAGTAGCTCCAAAAATTACTAGTAGGGAAGATACTCAAAAAAATTTCAGCAGGGAAGTTGCTCCAAAACCTTACAACAACACTCTTCTTCATCATTCCAGTAGTCAGGAAGCTCCAAAAATTCAGACTCTACGCTTGCATCATTGATGACACAAAAGACTAGAAGTGTGAGGGAAATTTATGAAAACACAAGGTATGATGATTTTGATGAGAATTCAGATTTTACTATGTTTTCTTATAGTGATCCAATGTATTTTGAAGAAGCTGTGAAAGAGGAAAAATGGTGTAAGGCCATGGATGAAGAGTTGGGCGCTATAGTGAGAAACAAAACATGGGAGCTCATTGATTTACCCAAAGGGAAATTAGTCATTGGAGTTAAGTGGGTCTATAAGACCAAATGCACTATTAATGGTAAGATTGAAAGGCATAAAGCAAGGCTGGTTGTTAAGGGATACAAACAATAGCCTGGAAGAGACTATGATGAAACATATGCAAAAATTGCAAGGCTGGAAATAGTACGGGCAGTCTTAGCAATTGTAGCTCAGCACAAATGGAAATTATTTCAAATAGATGTGAAATCATCCTTCTTGAATGGAGTGCTAAAAGAAGAGGTGTATGTGGAGTAGCCACCTAGCTATGAAGTTCCAAGGAAAGAAGACAAGGTCTACAGGCTCCGAAAAGCTCTTTACGGGTTGAAACAAGTACCATGGGCATTGTACATCATAATTGATTTGTATCTTCTGAGCAATGGCTTTAGCAAAAGTGATAGTGAGCCCACACTCTACATCAAGGAAGCCAATGGTGAGATTCTTATTGTTGTTTTGTATGTAGATGATTTAATTTTCATAGGAAATAGTAATCTTTTCATTGCTGATTTCAAAGAGGCAATGAAAAATGATTTTGAAATGATAGACCTAGGTTTGCTAAAATATTTCCTAGGCATAGAGGTCCAACAAACAAATCATGAAATATTTATTTCACAAACAAGTTATGCTAAACAAATCTTGAAGAGATTTAGAATGTTGGACATCAAACCAGCCCCAACCCCAACAGCTAAAAGTCTAAAATTAAGCAAAGAGGACAACAACAGTAATGTTAACCCAACCCTTTAGAAGAGCATGGTTGGAAGCCTCGTGTATTTGACAACAACAAGACCCAATTTGTTGTACGCGGTAAGCCTGATTTATAGGTTCATGGAAAAACCTAAGGACACACACTGGAAAGCAGGAAAAAGAATTATAAGGTATGTCAATGGCACAAAAGGCTATGTCATTATGTACACCACCTCTAATGAGTTTTAGCTAGTTGGGTACATAGACAGTGATTGGGCAGGAAATGTAGATGACATGAAGAGAACATTGGGATATTTTTCCTAGATGGGTTCAAGAGCAATATCATGGGCATCAAAGAAGTATCCCATAGTTTCACTCTCCACAACCGAAGTGGAATACATAGCAACAAATGCAACATGTCAAGCTATTTGGCTTAGAAGAATCCTTGTAGATTTGAATGAGCAACAAGAAGATGGTACAACCATATTTTGCAACAATGTGTATTTTATTGCATTGAATAAGAATCGCGTCTTTCATGGATGAAGCAAGAACATTGAAATCCACTACCATCTCATAAGGGAGTTGGTGGAGCATGGAGAGATTCAACTTCATTATTTCAGATCTGAACAACAACTCGCTGATATTTTCACAAAGGAATTGTCAAAAGAATATTTTAAATGCCTAAGAGATAGGCTGGGTATGCAGGAATGCTCCAGAAATTTGGTTCTGGAAAACACAGAAAAACATAGATGCTCTAGAACTTTGGTTCTGGAAAACATAGAAAAGCGTAGATGCTCCAAAACTTTGGTTTTGAAAGACACAGAAAAGTGCAGATCCTCTAGAACTTCATAAGACAGTTCCAAAATGTAGAACAGATGTGCACAGGTTTTCTCTAGAAAATTTGTGTCGATGCTCCAGAACTTTTGGTCCATTGCTCTAGAAGTTTTATAGAGTAATAAAAGGAAGAGACCGATGCTCCAGAATCCTTGCTCTGAAAACTTTGCTCCAAAATTTTTAAATGATGATGAAAAGCAGAATGGCTCGGGATTAAGGGGGAGTGTTGGAATATTTAATCTCGAGCAACAACAGGAAAGTGCATTTAATGCACTATTAGATGAGATCCAATTTGGATTGTTCCTTCCTTGCCATGTCTAACAACCATGCCAGCCAGTTAATATTTGGAAGAAAATTAATTGTGGTGGTTGAATTTGAATTGGGTTCCAATTTTTGGAAAGGAAACAAAAGACAAAAGAAGAATAAAATGATTCTTTTGTAGACAATGACAGTAACTTTTAGTAGCATCAATAGAAAGGAAGAATTTTCAATAGAACATAATAGAAAGAAAAAGTTCAAGAGAACCTACAGTAGTAGAGGACATTGACAGTGCCCGAGTGCTCCAGAATATCTCCAACATGGAGTAGCACATAGAAGGAAGATGTGCTGGAATAAGCACAATTTTTGTATGAAGAATGTACAGAGCTTTAGCTGTGAGTTTTTGTTAGTAATTTTTTAATGTAATCATTTTGATGAATGGAATCGAATATATATTATTTCGGTCTCCTTGTGTTTGTCTCCTTTATTGTTGTGTGATTTTATTCTTTGCCCACTATAGTTGGGTTTATTTTCCCAACAAATTGAACAAAAATGAAGAATCTCCCACGGTCCTCCAAAATAGGAGCACCTACATGATCTACCACTAGAGATAAATATAAACAAACAATTTTTGGAGCATCTGAATCAAGATCTCCATCATTTGAATCTGTAGGGGTTTTCAAAATTCCCCCCCCCCCGCGTCTCTTCCTACCTATCTCTCGCCGCTCCATTTCATTGTGATTTAGATGTTAATTTTTCAAATCTATTATGATTATACATGTACATAGATTATTGAGATACTATTGTTGAAACTATAGATTTGATCTATCTTTATGGTATTTAGGCATTATAAAGATTTAAATGCTAGGTTTTTATTATAAATATCTAGGATTTCATAATAAATTATTAGTGTTAGAATTTATTATGGACAACAAATCCATTTAAAAAATATTAATTTCTATAATCTATTCTTAAAATTAGGTAAATGAATAACAAATTTTGATATTCAATATTATGAAGATAATTCATAAAGAGTAACATTTAAATATATTGGCCTCTTCAATGCATTATTCAAGGAGATTATATATCCATGAGGTAAGATTCTACTAATCAATACATGAGTTAAATTAATCTAAACAAGATTGAGGTGGCCTTGAATAAAAAGGATGTGACATTGACTATAATCAAGAAAAAATTAATGAGGCATTGTTACATATGGAACTCAATTCAAGCTATATATATGCCACTGTTAGCTATTTTGGTGAGAATAATTAAAAATTCATCGAATATCCCAAGTAAACTTATTAAATAGGTACATGTTCAAACTTAGCATATAATATATCTAAGGTGAATAAAATATTTCATTAATACCTCCCCATAAGTACAACTTAGGAGAAATTTTATTAAAAAAAAAGGAAATAGATCTCAACAACTAGACCATGCTTGGTACTCCATGTACAATGATGATCACCTCACCTCTTTAAGAGATGATAAATAGAGAAGGTTGAGGTGATTCCCAAACCCTCATTCCTATAAAAAAGAGCTGGGAAGGATAAAACTCCATGCAAGGAAGAAATATCAACTAGAAGAAGAGAATGAAGAGAGCAACTAGTAGCCCACAAATTCGATGTATCCCACACTAAAGATGGAAAGATGAAGATGAGGAAGACCCATGAATTCCTAATCACATTTCATCCATTGAAAATAAGTAAATTTAATGGTGTGGGTCAAAGATATTCTCAATAAAAAAAGAGGGAAACTATGTAAGATAGATCCTAAGTAATTGTGTTGCAATCTCAAAATTATGATGAGAGGTTTTAAGCTTGTATTAGGTGTCCTAGGCCTAAATGAAGATGGTGGTATGTCAAAGAAATATGGAAACTAAAGTGGCATAGGAGCTAAAGAATACGTGACAATAACTAGAAAAGAGAACTAGCATCAAAGAGGAAACTAAAGTCCTCAAAAGTTTCCACCAAATATACAAGGTAGGAATCACAAAAAAAATTCTCAATATCCACTAGGTACCTCTAGAAAAGATATATGGTCATGTTGAATTAATTCTCCATGAGAGAAAACATGAAACTCATTGAAGGTAGGAGATTATGGGTATGGGCTCTGAATGCATGTCATTTGAATACACTACTCATCCATTAATATAGTGTCTACACTAAATGGTTGAGTATAAACATCAAATGTATTTACTAATGCTAGAATAGTAAAGTTGTTAGCCTTAATTATTTAACTTGGAGATAAATAAGAATGTGGGCCCTCTAAATTCAGAATAGGAGCCATATAAGCTAAATTCTCAATTGAAGTATCTATAAGAGTATCAAAAGAATTATATATGCCATCTTGATGATAAAAACCTTCTCCTTTCCAAGCTCCACAATAATTTTATTGTTATACAGTTGAAAATCATCAATATGCAAGATAAATGGGTGATACCACAATAGTGAATAGATCACTTTTTGGCCAAATTGAGACATTGAAATTAACACTTTTAATTAAATTTTCAACTTGGATCTTCCATATCAATCAGATCGTTAAGAATTTCAAGATGATGTAAACTATTTTTTTTTTATATTTCTTGTATGTATTACAAATATAATTTTAAAAATAAAAATTCAAACATAATTTATGAATTTTTTAAGTTTTAATAACTTGTTTTTATACTTAACAATATATTTTTAAATAAAATTTATTTCATATGGCATAATTTCTTATGAAACAAATAAATCTATAAATTATTAAAAATAGATTAGTAACACCAATATCTAGTAAAAGTATGGGTGATCCCACAATAGTGGTTTACAATTTTTGGCCAAAATGGACACTGAAATTATTAAAATTAACTAAATCTTCACATTTGGGCACCTATAGCAGCTAAATCATGTGGAATTTGAGGATGATGCAAACTAGAGTCTCGTCACATTTTGTTTGTAGATTCTAAAATATGTTTTTCAATTTTTGGAATCAAATTGCATTTCTTTTTCCATCTCCCATGAAAAGAACATTTTAATAAGTGATGTACACCGTATAATGCATAACTTTTTTTCCATGAAGGATAAAATTCTAATTCTCTCAATTTAGATTTGTAACTCGATATATAGTGCTTCCACTTGGTTAGATAGTTTTTTATTGAATATTTTTTCTTTTAATTAAGTTTCAAGTCAAACCACTATAATTATATAGGATCAGTATAATGCATAAATTTTTTTGTATATATCGAAATTCTTTTTTTTTTGGATCAAGGACTTCAATATGCACTCCTATATTTTTCAATTTTTTTTGATAATCTACTATTTTTTCGATGTGTAGAACAAAGACCTTCATCTTTGATGAAAAACCTATGTTTAATAAAACTAAAAGAACAAATACATAATAAAACCAAAACATACTAAAATTATATTCGTTGGATAGATCATTCCGAGGACTACTTGATTCCAGTTGGGTTTGTGAAGATTCCTCCATTTTCATCCTCAAATTAAGCTCTGAAGTGCCAAAATTTACGTTTTTTTGGTGTCTCAGGGGGGATGAGGGATAAGGGGGTTCGATCCCAATGCATTTTTTTTTTTTTTGATGATTGAGATTCAAAGGGGTTCGCTCGAACCCTAGTTCGTACAAACCCCCAAGATCACATTTTTTTTCCTTCGGGTCATTTTTGTTAGTTTTCCTTCCTCGCTTGAATTATAAACCACTATTGTGGCTTCACTCATATATATTTTTGATGTTATTTTTTCTACATTTTATTTTAATTTATTTTTGAAGTGATATTAATTATAATTTACACAAGTTTGATCTAGATTACATAGATTTTTATGTATACATCCAAATTAACTTTTTTTTATTGAAATAAAGACATCAACACCTAGTGTATATATAATAGAGTTTTTTCTCTATTTTTTAATGTTTCCATATGTGTGGAATATAGACCTCAATGTTTATTTAAAACTTGTGTTCATTATAAAATAAAAAATAAATAAAATATTCAAACTAAATATATACAAATTTACACATTTTGAAAAGCTTTCTCTAAGAGCTACACCCTTGCAAATTATCCTATAATATTGATTTCATTCACTATTCCAACCAAAGGTTCAAAATATTATTTTTGAGAAAAATCTAAGGAGCAAGGTGGAAAAGTCACTTCTAGGAGCTTAAAATGCAAATACTTTCATTCAAAGGTCCTTTCCACCAAAAAATTAAAAAATATTGACCTTAAAATGAAATTTCGTTTCTATTCCCTTTATAGAAATCACCTTAATTCAAGGGTTCTTTTTTATGACAAAATTTATATGAAGTTTTTCCCTCATTCAAAGAAGTACCTTTGAATGAAGGTGTTTGATATTTTTTTCTCTCAAGCTATGCCAAATTCTAATGTCACACAAGTTGGAGAAACTATTGTGGGTTCACCCTAATCTACAACAAGATCCTTTAGGAATGGATATCTATTCAAGTTTACAAACATCTCCCATATTTTTATCCAAAGGACACATGGGCATTCATTGTGAGTGTTGGAAATCATGATGTCATTATCAACACCACACATAATTAATCCCAAGATATATTAAATCTTTAATCCCATGGAAAGATTCACTAAAAGGATGTGACTTCAATAACTAGTCAATAGAAATAGGGTACAATATGAAGCCACCTAAGATGAAGCCATCTAATATTATTACAAAGTGATGCTTTCTGATACCCATGATTAAATCCTAAAATTTATTCACATAATAGATAGATCAAGAAGCTCAACAAGTAAGAAAACCAATACTAGCCCTCTAAAATTAGAATTTTAAATTAGTTTATCATTACAATATTTTAAAAAATGATATGCATAACCCTCTCAAATAGACATAAGGCCTGAAACTTTATCATTACTATGTGTTTACAATACATGATTGCATAAAACCTCCTAAAAAAGTAGAAGATGATATTTTATAATCGGTGCAATTTCAAGTATATTATAGGTCTAAATAAAAGTATCGAATAATATGTTTTAAATACACAGAGTAGACCCCAAAAAAAAATTATATTATATGGAAGAGTCCAAAACCAACTTTCTAATGTTTATAAAAACATGACATTTTGATAGTAAAAAAAGAAACTATAAGAACACCTTGTAAAAATAATAAATGGATATTATAAAATGAAATGAATTGAAATTGATATGATGTGGACACAGTAAAAAAATTAACACAAACAATTTGATGTACTATTCAAATATAACATACAAGTGTCACATAAGAATTTAAGTCTTATTTATCATATTATAAAGGACAAAACATAAATATTTTAACTTAAAATAATTTATTATCCATTGAGAATGTGACATACCTAGATTTATATAGGGTGGTCATAAAGTATCAGAGTATCAAAAAAAATCTTGAGGTCACTTGATGGTATCACACCCTACTCCATATCCACTCCATATATGCTTGAGCTTAAATATTATGCTTAATCTTTTACATAACATTCCAATAAACCCAAAAAGAATGTTATTAGGTATGGCATTAATAAAGGTAAATATCATGTTTCATGGAGGTGTCTTTAGTTTAAAAAGTGACACAGTGTGTCGAGTTCCTATCGCTAAGTCAAGAGATTTTAGCTTGGAGGGGGAACAAAAAATATGGTTGAAGATTTGGGAAATGAATGCTTCTGCATTAATATAATGCTCTAGCCAATAATTTATTAAGATTATTTAATTTTTCAATTTTTTTTAAAGATAAATAAATAATAGACCTACTCCAACTATAGGATAAAGACAAAAATATTTTAAGCAATCCAATTTGATTGGTCAAGCACCTTATTAAAATGAAAATTCAACGAATGTTGCCTATGCATAGGAGTAAAAGTTATTTACTAAACATCGTTATTTGTTGACATGCAAATGGGTTTGACTAGACATGTAGGACATATTTTATTTTATTATATATATGCCATATAAAATACAAATATTAGTACTAAGTTAAAAATTTAAAAGTATTTAAAGTTTTGTAGTGCCATACTATTGTGTTCAAATAATAATAGTAATATTTGTAAATGTTCATGTAGATGTTGATTATATAATTGGTGGATATGGTACAATAGAATAGAGTTATTGAGTACAAGGTAGAATAGAATATATTCTTACTGCATATAGTTAAATATTTTAACCATCTTTATATTTTTAAAATTATATTTAAATACTATTTTAAAATTCAATTCATTCAGATAAATAGTCTAATTATAATTAATTTTATTTACCATGAATTTAGAAAAGAACATATGCCCATGAAAAATAGGCCATAAAAAGTAAAGTGACTAGGAATAAGAGCTTTATAGGTACACTGGAGGTTTAAATATTTATTAATTTTCTTTCAAATATTAATCAACTTACATCATTGAGATGTGCCAGGAAAAACAATTGGTATCAAACCGTTAAAGTGACGCACTAAGGAAGTGAAATGACAGAAAAGTACCTTGAAAAACATAATATGTTGAGGCTAGGGGTATGGAGGAATTCCAATACCTCATAATGTGTTAATGGTGAACAAATGTAAATGAGAATGCTTGTATATGCTTCGTTGTAATGTATATCTTCCAAACATTGAGCAAGTGCATGGATAGCGAGAATTCCAAGAGTGTTACATGTAAACTTGTGAGAAATTAGACTTAAGAGAAATTTGTCACTTGATTGATGCATTAGAATATGATGTGCAAATCCTGTGAAGAGTGTTGGCATAGAGAGAAGTGTATTATTGTTTCAAAGGTAGAGGACATGTGCAAAAGAACAATGAAATATTGCAAAATACCATACAAGTCATTATTGCTTTGTAGAGTATTAGAGAGTGAATGTACTAGCTTTCAGTATTTGGTAAAAAAAATGGAGATGTCTATTACTGTATTGTTTAGAAAACCTAACTTGGAAATCCTTCAAAAGTAATAGTACACGACATATGCTATGTATGTCATAAATAGGAAATAGTAAAAGTTGACAAGCAGGCTAGATATGGAAAAGTAGATGCTTTGGGCAAGTTCTTGTTAACTATGAATGCATTCAATGCATTGAGTATGGATTGTTCCAAGCTAACTTAGAAGCCCTAGCAAACTAATAGTAGATGACATATGCTATGTATGTCATAAACATGAAACAGTAGAAGTCGAGAAGGAGGTTACATGTGAGAAAATGAATGCTTTGGGTAGGGTCTTGTTAATTGTGAATGCATCAAATGCAGTGATTATGGATTGATTGCAACATGAACTTTCCTTTGAGCAAAAATACAGACATATGAAGTGCATATCGTGAGAAGGATGAGTCGACTTGCATTTTATTTTTAATTTTTTCATATGCTTTTGTGTTTGATATTTATGAATAACATTTTGTTTGTCATCAACTATGGTTGTTTGTTCAAATTGTCCTTGTAATAGGAACCATTTTATGGAATTGGAGTGGAGACAAAGACTTGTACAAGTGTAAATATACTTGATTCTTGAAGAAGAGACTGTGAGGTTAGAATTTCAAATGATTTTTCTCTTTTGTTTGCAATGAAGTTTGATTCTTTGAATTTCTGTAAAAATTATACCAATTATTTGAATATGTCTAATTTATGCCCATAAGTAAGCTAGAATAATGTTGCAGTCAGAGATGTGCAGAATTGCAATCATGTGATATGCAATTCATATGCAAGGTTTTTTGCTTAGTACATTAATCAGATTGTACATTAGCTATTCCCTGGAGTGGCTGTAATTATGAATTTGTTTGAAGCAAATATGCAAAATAGAAATACATGAGGTTTTTTGGAAAATATGAAGGCATTATAACAGTAAGCAATACTTGTAGTAGAAAGAGGACATAAGTTCTGATTTGAGAAGGGTTCCAGTTAGCTAAGCTTGTAGAATGAATACAGTTGCACTGACAAAGTCATGTTCACTATGCTTGAATTAGAAGAACTCAGTGTTGCTTGAAAGTATGATTATGCAAGTGGGAAAATTTTTTTAATGCTTATAAAAATAAGAAATAAAGTTGTCGGAAACAAGCTTTAGTAGTTAATAAAAAAATTATTGTAAGCGATAGGATCCTATTTAATAATGGACTTGAAAGTTCTGTGAGCCATAACAATTGATTGCATAAAACAGTGAACAAATGTTTTTCAAGAAAATGTTGTTATCTGGAAGCTTTCCTATTTACACATATGTAGCATTTTGACTTGAGTCCACTTCAAAAATTGGACAATACATTTACTATTGTACAATGCATTAGCCTAAGTAGAAAGCCTACACAATTTTCATTAAACCTACTCCTTGGCTTCAAATTTTCCATGTTTTTTGGTTACATAGCAAACATGTAATGCATCCATTTCCTGATGAGACAGATTCAAGTTAATATTGTCTCACATTTACACGTAATAGCTTTACTATTGTCACCATTGATGCACTTGGTCTGCTTGTACAACATGTGGAGGATGAGGAAGCATACACAAGCCTTCCTATTTAGGATTGGTCCCTTTGAGTAACAACATATCATGTTTGTGAAGGAACTTTTGGGTGTTGTTGGTCTGCTGAAAAAGTTTTGTGCATTCCCTATGTTTTGTTATTAAGTGGATGTTGGTGATTAGTGATTTACACATAGGAACTAAGTGGGAAAATAGCTCAATCAAAACTCAATCAAGTATGAAGCAAATATTTGTACAAATTACATTTAATGGTTAAATATTTGACAAACTTTATAATGTGTTTCTATTTTTCCTATTCACTTAAAAAAAGAAGAGGAGGAGATCAAATCCATATGATAGGGAAAGAGATAAATGATAAATTAGAGACATGAAAAATACGTGCTTAAATTTGGAACTATAGGAAGGTAGAAAAATATTTTAAACTATTGAATTTGATTGGCCCACCAAGTATCTAAAATTGAAATACAATAATTGCAATAGTAACTTTCCCATTAAAAGCATGCATGTTTCATATTTCTTACATATAGCATACTTAAAAACATATAAAGGAAAAACATGTCAACTGTAAAATGAGAGGCAAGAAGTTTTAATCCATAAAATATAAAATCTAGTCATATAGGCCAAAGAGCTAGGAATATAAGCATAAGAGAAAAGAGAAGTGTAGGTTGATGCAATGGTAGGTAGCTTTATAGCTCATTATGCTTCTTTGCCACCTATAATGGCATTATTGTGATTAGTAAGAAAACCATACTTTTATATAATTTTAAACATACTTTGCAAATTGAAGACAAAAAAAAGTATTTGTATTAGTATTGTTTTGTACCTTGTTGTAGCATATGATGTTCATTCACCTAGGGAAATAGCATGTGTTATCACATTGTTTTGATTGAGGGTGAAATGGCCTTTGGTGATGAGGCCCTGTACTGAAAATATAACTGCTGATTTTTCCTTGATGTAGTCTTCATATTTCATGTTTTGAAAAGCGAGCAAGAGTTGTTGGATGACATTGTTTTGAACTAAACAATGGATTGTTTGCTTGTCATTTGTTATGATGATAGTTTGAGGATGAAGTGAGTATATGTAACTCACTTCCTTGTCATATTGGTTGTAATGAGCACTTTCCTATTTGAGCATGCCATAAGTGTTGAATTTATAATTCCAAATCAGGTAAAAAGTTTCAAATGGATTTAAAAGTTTGTTTGCTGCCCTTAATGTGCCTAGATCTTGAAACATGTGAACATAAATTGTTAAAAGAAGAAGTTTCAAAAATATTGTTTGAGAGAGTGACCAAATATTTAAAAGGTCACCATAAATGTTGAGTGCATAAAAGTAGTTAGCTCGTCCATTGTTCTTTTGTTATTTAATTTGCAAATAAATGTTGATTGGCCCATGTGGAACATGTTCTTTTGATTTTTGGTTTTTAGGATATTCTTGAAAATAAATGTTGGAGTTTTGTTCCTGTATAGTTGTTCCTTAATTTTCAAGTATTCTTGTTGATGAGATGGATGTAGTTGCAACTGTGTGGCAATAAAAAAGTTAGTTATTGTTACAAAATAAATTTAGTAGAGGCCACAATGCTATAGAAAAGGGTTAAAATGGATTAGTGGCTTATGCTATGGAGAAATTTGTACCTACGCTCTGTTGGATTCTATTATGCCTCCTTTGATAACAATAAAAAATTAGTTGCCTACTATCTTAACGCAAACAACCAAATCACCTATTGTTCCAATTGGATACTGATTTGTGACTGCTAGTAGCTAACTTGTAGTTGTATCTGTAATGAAGTAGTAGTCTTTAGAAAAGTGAGGCATGCTTTCAACTGTACTTGTTTGTGTCAATATCAATATGCAATCATAGTCCCCTCTATCACAATCTATTCTACATGCAATTTGGAAGCCTGATATTGAAACTCCTATTCCTAGAATTATTTTGTGTTGATGTTCTTTCACAAGGTTTCCATTGATTTTCAATGTAATTGTCATTTATTCTTTGAGGTCCATGAGATCTGCATGTAGTTACATAGCACCTCATTTGTTTTGTTGACATTGTCCAATGTTGCCTTGTAGACAAAAAGGATGTCACCTTTGAATGTGTTGCCAACTTTTTTTGCATTTAAGTCTTCAATTAATATCGTCTTTTTGACTTTTGTTTTGGAGGAATGAAGGAAAATGTAAATCTTATATCTGGACAATGCAAAAATTCATATGATAGGGAAATAGAATAAGTTGTTTACTATTTTCTCATGTCTTCTTTGATGTCTTGCATTTTTTATGCTGGTCTTTTTGTTTGTTCTATCATTTGTCTGCAAAGCAGTGATATAGTATTAGAGAATGCATTGGAGCATGTATTAATGATACATGGTTATCTATGTCTATAGTACTTTATAGAAGGTTAAAAATTCCTTTTTCCAAGGTTTGCATCATGGAACAATATAGAATATGCTAACAAATTGGATAGTTCATTAAAGTGCAACTACTTTCTTCCTAATGTCATTGTCCAAATACATATTTGTATATTCAAGTAGTTGGATAGCCATTCAATACAAAACATGTTTTCCCATAACCTGATTTCATTTCGTCTTGTGCTTGGGTTGATGGAAAATCACATTTTGTGTAGATATGTACCAGGATCATGCACTTTGTGGAGTCTATACAGGGTTTCAGCCCGTCTAGTTCAATGTTATATTATTTAATTGCATCTATATCTACTTTTGCAAGGAAAACTATAAAATAATATATTGTTCCATTTTATAGTTAGAGTGATGTATACTATGATGGCACCTTCAAAATTTTCAAATTTGAAGTGCCCATGTTAAAAAAGGTTGATTTGCACACTCAGAAGTACACCTAAAAAATCTACCCCAATGACCTACTTTGGAGGGTCATAATTCAGAGCCCATTTTATTTCAAGTAAAATACCTTGGAGAGTGTACTCATGTGACATATGTGAAAATGTATGCCTGATTTCAGCTTCCCATGATGAGTTTTGATAGGGTTTCGAAAAACAAATTTGAAGGCTTTTGGGACTGTTTTGTTGTTTGCAAACTCTTGGTCTTGCGAAATGGCCTCCTGTTTCAGTTGATATCTCACAACTAGATGATCATCATGTTGAATGGATTGGTTCCCTACATTCACCTTACATTCATATGCTCCTTGATCCATTTTTAGAGTCTCAGGGTTTGGTTTGATATTTTTACCAGGTCAAAAGCAAATGTAGTTTGCTCTATTTTTACATATGCATTTTTTAGAATGTTTCAAGGTGGTCAAGTTTGACCCTTAATATCTTGTGATGAATGATGATTTAAGTAAAGTTCTCTTGCACGAATATTCAGTGAATCTAAATGACCTAGTGTGTCTAGTGGTAGTTCCCTGGGTGATGAATTGGTATTTTTTTGAAACGCAAACTTTGTGAGCCCTAATTGGTTTTGAATAGGTATAGTTGCAGAAAAGTCTGACTGAGCTACTTTGTATGTTAACATCTTGCACCTCAATTTTATTTTTTTCTGAGCTGTCTATTGCACTACATTCCTAGGTCAGATGTCTACATGCTTATATATTTTCATATCTTCAGGGGGTCGTTTGACTAGTTTCTAAGGGAAATTCCAAAGGCCACTTGACCTATTTTGACTATAGTACAAAGTGCTTGAAAATGAATTTTGATGGTTACCCACTTCAAATTTTTTACCTGAGATGCATAAGCAAGCGGCCCCAAATCAATTCAACATGAAATTATTTTCAAAATATTTTCTTTTAGCTGGGCCACATGGGGACCTGACATGCTTTACCCAATTATGAGGGAGAGTCAAGATATGTGTTTTTTGCAAGGTTACTTGATGCCTTTTTCAAAAATATTTATAATTGCAAGCCCCAAGAGACTGAGTGCATTGACTGGTTTATTGAAATATATGATTTGTATTTGAGACTTGTGCTTGAAAGATTAAAGCCATCTTGTTTTGCTATAACTCCTTATTGGATTGGCATGGTCGAAAGTGCTAAGGCTCATTATGATCATATTAGGTAAATTGGTCCCATTTACGTTGATGACAATGATATATCAATATTTCCTTTACATCCATATGACACAGATAAATCAAGTAAAAATATCATAGATTTGGATGCTGGTAAAAGAGAATATCTATTGTGTGACGTGCCAAAATTGTGTGGTTTTAAAAACAGATCAAGGATGACCTTGCTAATGTGGAACATGTCCAGAACAATCCATTCCATGAGAGGACTCACAAGAAAGTAAAATTATCAGCTAAGCTTGAAAGCTTGACAACAAGGAGAAATTTGTACAAAAATATAGCTCACTCTTCAAAGATTTCAATCTCACTTTAGATCTAGATAATTTACAAGCTTATGACCTTGCAATTGTTAATGCTTATGCACAATCGAATGATATTGGAAAAGAAAAAATTTTACACAGGCTAAGATTGTTCAGGTTTCCTAATTATGAAGAAGCATAAACATACAAAAAAATTGTTTAACATAAAGCCTCAATGAAATATCATCTCAGATGAGTGCCTGGAAATATGTATAAAATAGATTTGTTGAATTAGCTCTAGAAACTTCCAAACAAATTTGTTTGGTAGATGTAATGCCGAATTCTACAATTTTTTATTGCACTCCCCTGTGTTTGACTAAATGGTTCAAGGAACATTGGCCTAAACCAAATGTGTGGTGTTTCCTATTTCAACTCCATCAAGTAAGGGAGCCATTGAAGCAACACCAAGTAAGTCTGATATGGAGAATTATTTTGTTGACTGTTTACTTGGGTATTCGAATCACTTGGAAAATTTTCTTAGTGAGGGAAGGGATCCAATGTATGAGGTGTTCTATATCAAGGTTATATGAATGACAACGAAAACCTAAGGAGTATTCCCTACCCTCAAATGTACTCACCTCATACCTAAATTCAATTGAATTAAGCTCGAGCATGTTGTGAAAAGGAGTAGGCCCAACGAATTGTGAAGTGCATTATAGAATGCTTGGCGCAAGTCTTGGAGATCTTTCTATTGCAAATGGCTGCAACCATGCCTACTACAATGGAGGCCAACTTGGCATTATAAATGAAGTTTCAACACGGCTACAAGGAGCTATTGTAGGAAACATCTTTGTATGTGATTCCTATTGTGTAGGTTGATCTAGCACATGTACACTTTTCCTAGAGGACAACTTTCGTTTGTAGTCAGTATGTATCAAAGGTATTTGAAGGTTCTCCTCTAGCACTAAATCCCGATTCCTATTTGGTCTAGCTTAAGCATGCATGATGAATAGTGCAGCGACAACTTGAATATATGAGAACATCATTGGAGTAATATGTTTGGTGCCCTCAAATTACATGTTGAGCTAAGTTGTTGGTGTAGTGATATAGGGGTTTTCATTTCAATGCTTCAAAGGGGGCAGGAATGCATTGTTCTTAGGGTTTTCCAACCAATGGCTATTTTAATAAATGTATTTTGTGTTCATTTCAACTATTAGCTAGGGAAGGCCTGTGTGCGTAGGGTTTTGATGAAAAGAAGGTATAGTTTTAGGTTGACTACTATAAACAATTGCTTGTGCTACCATGGTTGACGCATATAGAAAAATAGAGAATCAGTTAGGGAAAATCTAATCAATGAATGATATAAGAAATGGAGGCAATGTGGATGATTTTTCAACTTAGTCCACTACCCTATGAGAGTAAGGGATGATGCCAGCATGAGCCTACAAGGAAGTTGGAAGGTGAAAAATTTCCCGCTAGCTTGCATAAATTGTTACTCTCGTCATCGAAAGCAATGAGAGAGCAGGCATTGGAAGGAAGACCATGATGGGCCCAAGTAAATATTTTAAAGTTTTTTTTTTTAACTTTTAAAATGTTTCCTGATAAAGTGATTAAATGTTTTCACTTAATAAAGGTAAAGTTTTTATTTAAAGTGAAATGACATGAGTAAATGATTTTAAAAGCCCGATTAAGTGGAATTAAATTATTAAATTTATGAAATAGTCGTTTCTCTTGCTTGGAGTAAAGTTTTTATAGAACAAAGCATTTTTGGCTGTTGGGTAAAAATGGAGTGGGGAATGAATTTTTCTCACAAGAAAATAATATGTGTAGTGCAAGTGAAGTGTTTTTTTCATGATGAAGCTGATAATTTTTCACCTACGTAGGGGTAATAAAAGGAGAAGACAAGACTCTCACAGAGATTTTTTATTTCACAAAAAAAAAAATTCAATAGAAAGGGCATAATGAATAAGGCTATCATGAAGGGAATATTTTTCTGTTAGAGGGCAAGTGAATGCAAGATGCATGAACCTAGGTTCAAGTTGAAGGTTCTTTAGGAAGCAAAGGTAGTCACAAATCAACAGAGAAGAATGGATCTAGGTGTCAACTACAGATGTAGTTTTAGGGTTTCTACTTCTTCTATATCTTTTTCCATCTTCTCATTTGTACAAGGTTATGAAATTTTGGTTTAGGGGAAGGAAATAGATAATGCTTAGTTGGGAATTGGGGCTTTAATTATAGTAAATGAATGTACAGAATTTTAAGACAATTTTAATTAGTTTGAGAAAATCAATGAAAATATTGCAGAAGTTATCTTCATTTTGTGTTCTCAAATTGCACATAGATTAAATATATCAAGAATATGTTGATTTTTCATTGCAATCTCTTTGTAGTTGTGTGATTTGTGTATGGGTTTCTTCAAGTTAAGAATTAAATTTTGTATGCAAAATACTGTGGGTTTGAGGAAATGAAATGGATCTTTAAGTATGATTATGTATTAATATGAGAGGTTACATCAATGTAAAGCATTAATTCTTAAAGGGCCACTAATTTGAAATAAGTTGTTTAAATTTGCATTCTTGATCTTAGATTTGAATCCATGCCTTAGGACTATTCACTAATTTGTGATATTACCCAGATCATTTTCAGAAACAATTTAAATCATATTAAATCTATGTTACTTTGGTCATTTTTCTTTGTTGTTTAAGTTATTTTAGTTCCCTGTATCTTCATGGTATTGGAAAGAGTATAGAGGCTAAATTTGAGAGAATTTTACATAGTAACCCTCTATGTGTTTAAGATGAAGATATCTAAATTATGTGTTCTTAGCAATGTTCAAATGCAAATGGGATTAAGCTTGAACCTCGTAGGATATAAAATTCCCATCACTCATATATCTGAGAACTATCTACTCTTATAGGTTTGTTATTTGTTGCTTGCCATAAGTTTATCATACATTCAGGCCTACAATTAGGAACACCCTCATGAGTTCCCATGGAGCTCAGAGTGCATAAAGCTATCATAGCCTTGTTCGTTGGATTTTCTTGTCTTCAATCCACTGATAGTGCAAATTCCTTGTCCTAAATGCTCAATCCCCTAGTCTAGGAACTTTGTTTCTCCTTAGGATTGAAGGTTGAAAGAAAAATAACCAACATATTGGTGACTCTACTGGGGAATTACTTGAGGAAACCCTAATAGAAGATCATCTAACCTTAAGAGTCATTAAAGTTTCAAAACAGTTTGTAAGCAGAGATTTAACAATTATGGAATCCTATTTTCCCATTCAAATCACCAAAAACATGGTGACTCCACTAGGGAATTAGTTGAAAAGACTCAATCAATTTTTTGATATGTAGTTTTGGGTCAGATGATCCAAGGACCTACATACTTGAAGGAGATTGGTGCAATTTTTTTTGTGTATTCTTGAAGTCTGGTGCTCTGCTAGTGGAAATAACTTAGAAATACTTAGATCTTGGATGAAACTTTCTGTTGCTTGAAGATATTTTCCTCTTTCAAAGAGGTGGTGACTCTACATAATTTTCTACATCATTATCTAGAAGAGTTGGTTGCAACAATTCTCAGGTATTTTTTTTGTTACATAATATTCCTATATGAAGGTTTTCAACAAAAAGTTTTGGTTGATACTATCCCTTATTTAGTATTTTAAGATACTAGTAGAAAGGGAAATGAGAAAGTAGGATATTCTGAAAGGGATATTGAGAAGAAACTAGTTGTAGAGGGAATAAATTTTATTTGCAATATGTATTGTTTTCCTTGTTCTCCCTCTATAAGTTGTAATATCATGCCTAGAACATAGTCATGTCCTCAAGGAAGGTGTTCACTAGTGAGAGATACGACCCTCTAGATTTTAGTAAAATTTGGGGTTACCCACATTCTATCTAAAGAAGAATTAATGAATTTTTTCCTAAGTTTAGAGGAGGTTTTGAAGAATCAACATTAAGACATGTATAAGGTTTCATTGATGTAATTGAAGATTCTCAAATAGTAGAAGAGGATGTTGTCATGAATTTTTTTTCTAAGAACTTTATAAAATAATGTTGAATATTGGTTTTCTAGTTTACCAATGCATTCCATATATTCATGGCAAGAGCTTGAGAAAATTTTCATGGATGATTTTGGTGAAATGAAAGATTGCTGCTTGTCTGAAAAAAGAAATTTGCATACCCAAGAAGAATATAAAGAGAAATTTGAAAATTGGGTTGAACTTATGTCACCTATTGATGCATTTTTTGATATAGAAAGGTTTGAGGAAGAATCCATCTATAATTTTCATGATAAATTCATGAAATTTCTTCTTGCTATACTAGAATCAAAAAGACCCGATGAGTTATTTTGCATTGATTTGTTATGTGATAATTGTGAGTCAGGTTTGAGCACCATGCTAGCTCACTTGAAGCCACCTAATCTTAAATGTATACATCAATGGATTTCAATGATTGAACAAATTATAGATAAATATGGAGGTAATCTCCTAACTCAATTATGTGATGGTATTTTTTTAAGACTTAGTGCAATGGATGCAAATGGTATAGCAAAAGACAAGAATGATGCATCATTTGGTGATGAGGAAGTTGTTTTTGAACAACCTACAGAAGAAATATACCCACATGAAGATTGTTGCCATAATGGTCATGATGAAATAGGTGGAACGTGTGAGATTTCTTCTACTTGCTCTAAAAATATAGAAATAGAGAGTCAATTTTCTATGTCAAAAGAGGGCTCCAATGATGAAGATGATAATTAAAGGATTTTCTCATCTATGGACTTTGAATATATAGTTGAAGATCATGTTGATTATGAAGTTTCTTGTCTTCATGACAAGAACAATGGTCTTGTAGATGGAGGTTTGGAACTAGTTGAAAAGCACTCTTGTTTGAGTGATCAAGATGATTAAAATTCTATTTGCATCCCTAGTGACTGTGATTCCTCTCATGAGGAAGAGGTAGAATTAATCTCTTTGAGTGAAGATTATTTCAATAATGATGATGATAATACTTTTGAGATCTCATAATTACATGATGATGGATATGAATTGAACAAAAAATTTGAAGAAAAGATGTGAGGTCAGCAGTGTTATGGTACATTTGGCCCTACCTTTTGTACAAGTGTTGAGTGTAACATTGACACAAGCATTCATGATGAGACAAAGTAGTTTGTTGATCTAGGGAATACTCTTGAAAATGATGGTAGATAAGATGCAGATGAAAAAGTGAGTAATGAATTTTAGTTAGAGCAATCATTCGCAAGCAACTATAATGAAGAAACACATGATGGTTTTCAGCTTGATAGTGAGGAATATCACCTTGCTAGTTGTTGCAGTAGTGTGGAAAAGGAAAAGGGTATGCATGGAATATTTTTATTGAATGAATCAACTCAAGTAGCTGATTATGCAAAGCATGTGTGTGTTGGTGATATAACTGGTGAACATGGAAAATATTTCTTGTTTGACTCTTCACCTACTTTCACTCCTTTTTCTAATTTTGAAGTTACCATTGAATTTTTGCATGAGGATAGCATTGATGTAGTACATGAAAGTGAAAATATAGTGACAAATACTGGTACAACTAATGAAACTTTTTATGATGAGTTTGCACTTGAAGAATGTGATTGTGTTAATCACATGGATGCATATGATGATCTTTTTTCTAGAGTTGAAACTCATAGTTTTCCACATGAGCAGTATGCTTCAGATAGCCATATTGATGCAATAGGAGGTGGTGTTGAATATGATACTTCTTGCAGCAATGAATGTGTTTTAAACAGTCATTATGAGGAATTTGTTACAAAAGTAAATTATGAGTCATCTGAACCCGCTCTTGAAACTTTTGTGTGTGATAACATTACTAATGATGATAGTCTTGTCTATGAGCTTGAAGTAAGAAAAATTGTTTGGGATGCTGATGCATTGTTTGAATGCTATGATTTGAATGTGGATGAAGGTATTACAAGTGTTGATAAGTATTGTTTTTAGAAAATTGAGGCATGTAATAATTTGACTAAGCTATGCTATTGGGATGATGATAGACTTGACTGTGATGCAATTTAGTTGAAGGAGTTTCAAATTTGTGAGCAATCTTTTCTTGATACACAGAAGGATTGCACACTGTTTCTAAGGCATGATTTCTTTTCTAAGCCTAATCATTGTGAGAGAATTGGTAAATGTGATAAGACCGTGTTTTCAAATAGTCTTGATCACTATCCTCACATTTTTTCAATTTCCATAGAATCAGAAAATGAAATGAGTGGTAGTGATGTAGCCTATGTCATTTGATTGACATCTGATAGTAGAGCTAAACAAGGAGCAAGTTCTCACTTGTTCAAAGGTACCCTGACACTTGTCTTTGCAAGAATGAAGTCACTCATCTTGTTGTGGTTTGAAAAAGGAAAGTATGGATTAAAAGAGATAATCTATTTTAACATATTGGTGTTTTAAAGGGGTAATAATTGACTTCCCTTTCCCATTTGGTGGCCTGGGGCCACCAAGTGAGGCTAAAAATTGAAAAAATAAAGACTGTGTTGCCCAATGGTTCTGGCACTTCATCTGCTCTTCCAGAGGATTCTAAATTCTCGCTCTGTTCACTTAGGAACATACGTCCCCAAAAAGAGGCACTGAGGGCACCTTCAAAATTTTCAAATTTGAAGTGCACATGTTGAAAATTTTGATTTGCACAATCAAAAGTGCACCTGAAAAATCTACCCCAGTGACCTACTTTGGAGGGTAATAATTCAGAGACCATTTTCTTTCAGGTTAAATCCCTTGGGGAGTGTAATCATGTGACATATGTGAAAATGTATTTCTAATTTCACCTTCCCATGATGAGTTTTGATAGGGTTTTGAAAAGAAAAGCTAGAGGGTTTTGGGACTGTTTTGTTGTTTGCAAACTCCCAGTCTTGCTAAGTGGCCTCCTGTTCAAGTTGATATTTCATAGCTAGATGATCATCATGATGATTGGATTGGTTACCTACATTCCCCTTACATTCATATGCTCCCTAGTTCATTTTCAGAGTCTCGGGGTTTGGTTTGATATTTTTACTAAGTCAAAAGCGAATGCAGTTTGCTTTATTTTTACATATGCATTTCTGAGAATGTATCAAGGTGGTCAAGTTTGTCCCTCAATATATTGTGATGAATGATGATTGAAGGAAATAACTCTTGCACACATACTTAGTGAGCCTAAATGACCTAGTGTGTCCAGTGGCAATTCCCCAGGAGATGATTTGGTGTTTTTTCAAAGTGGCAACTTGGTGAGCCCTAATTGGTTTTGAATAGGCACAATTGTAGAAAGGTCTGACTAAGCTACTTTGGATGTTAATATCTTGCACCATGAAATATTTATTTTTTAGCCATTTGTTGCAATACCTTCTTGGGTCAAATTTATGCATGCTTGTGCATTTTCATAACTTCAGGAGGTCATTTGACTAGTTTTCAAGGGAAATTCCAAAGGCCACTTGACATGTTTTGACTACAGTACAAAGTGCCTAAAAAGGGATTTTGATGGTTATCCACTTCAAAAAATTTACCTCAGATGCATATGCAAGTAGCCTCAAATCAATTCAAAGTGAATTTTGTTTCAAAACAATTTTTATTTTTTAGCCAGGCCCACATGGGGACCAAACCCAACATGCTTTACCCAGTTATGAGGGAGAGTCAAGATATGTGTTTTTTGCAAGGTTCCTTGATGCCTTTTTGAAAAATCTTGATAGTTTCAAGCCCTAAGAGACTGAGTGCATTGACTGGTTTATTGAAATGTATGATTTGGATTTAAGACTTGTGCCTAAAAGATTAAAGCCATCTTGTTTTGCTCAAGCTCCTTATCAGATTGCATGGTTGAAATTGCTAAGGCTTGTTATGATCAGATTGGGTACATTAGTCCCATTAAGCTTGATGACAATGATATATCAGTAGTTACTTTAAAGCCATATGACACAGATAAATCAAGTAAAACTCTCATAGATTTGGATGCTAGTGAAAGAGAATATCTATTGTGTGATGTGCAAAAATTGTGTGGTTTTAATCATGTATTTTGACAATGTGGAAAACCAGATCAAGGATGACCTTGCCAATATGGAGCATGTCCAGAACTGTCCATTTGATGAGAGGACTCGCAGGAAAATAAAATGATCAGATAAGCTTGAAGAAGCATAGACATACAACAAAAATGTTTAACATAAAGCCTCAATGAAATATCATCTCAGACGAGTGCTTGGAAATATGTATAAAATGGATTTGTTTCAAAATTAGCTCTAGAAACTTCCAAGCAAATGTGTTTGCAACTATAATGTTGAATTCTACAATTTTTTATTGCACTCCCCTGTGTTTGATTAAATGGTTCAAGGAACATTGGCCCGAACCAAATGTGTGATGTTTCCTATTTCAACTACAAAAATTAAGGGAGCCACCGAAGCAGCACCAAGTAAGTCTGATATGGAGAATTCTTTTGTTGACTCTTTACTTGGGAATTCAAATCACTTGGAACCTTTCCTTAATGAGGGAAGGGATCCAATGTACGAGGTGTTCTATATCAAGGGTATATGAATGATAGAAAAAACCGAAGGAGTATTCCCTACCCTCATATATACTCACCTCATACCTCAGCTCAATTGAATTAAGCTCAAGCATGGTGTGAAAAGAAGCAGGCTCAACAAATTGTGAAGTGCATTGTAAATGCTTGGCGCAAGTCTTGGATATCTTTCTGTTGTAGAGGGATGCGGCCATGCCTACTAGAATGGAGGCCAACTTGGCATTATAAATGAAATTTCAATATAGCTACAAGGAGCTACCACATGAAACATCCTTGTATGTGATTCATGTTGTGTAGGGAGATCTAGTGCTTGTATACTTTGCCTAAAGGACAACTTTCATTTGTAGTGAGTATGTATCAAAGGTATTTGAAGGTTCTCCTCTGGCAATGAATCTCAATTCCTATTTAGTTTAGCTTGAGCATGCATGATGAATACTGTAGTGACAACTGGAATATATGATAACATCATTGGAGTAATACGTTTGGTGCACCGATGTAGGGATTTTCATTTTAGTGCTTGAAAGGGGCCAAGAACACATTGTTCTTACGGTTCACCAAAAAATGGTAGTTTTAATAAATGTATTTTGTTTTCATTTCAACTGTTGGCTAGGGAAAGCCCACATGTGTGGGGTTTTGATGAAAAGAAGATACAGTTTTAGGTTGACTACTATAAACAACTGCTTGTGCTACCATGGTTGATGAGAACGAAAAGCAAAGAATAAGTTAGGGAAAACCCGATTAGTGAAGGACAAAAGAAATGGAAGCAACATGGATGCATTTGCACCTTAGCCCGCTAGCCTGAAAGAGGAAGGGATGATGCCAACATGACCCCACAGGGAAACGGGAAGGTGAAAAATTTCCCGCCAGCCCACACAAACTTTTGGTACTATCATTAGAAGCAACGTGAGAGTGGGAATTGGGAGGAAGGCCATGGTGGGCCCAAGTAAATATTTTAAAGTTTTTTTTTAACTTTTAAAATGTTGCCCGATAAAGTGATTAAGTGTTTTCACTTAATAAAGGTAAAGTTTTAATTTAAAGTGAAATTCCACAGGTAAATGATTTTAAAGGCCCAATTAAGTTGAATTAAATTATTCACTTTATTAAATAGGGGTTTTCCTTGCTTGGAGTAAAGATTTTACAAAATAGAGTATTTTTTGTTGTTGTGTAAAAATGGAGAGGGGAATGAAGTTTTCTCACAAGAAAATAATGTGTGAAGTGCAAGTGAAGTTTTTTTTCATGATGAAGCTGATTATTTTTCACCGCAGGGGTATAAAAAAAGAGAAGACAAGACTCTCATGGAGATTTCTTATTTCACAAATAGATATTTTCAACAAGGGCATAATGAAGAATGTCATCATGAACGGAATATTTTTCTATTAGAGGGAAATTGAATGCAAGATGCATGAACCTAGGTGTAGGTTGAAGACTCTTTAGGAAGTAAATGTAGTTACAGATCAACGGAGAAGAATGGATCTAGGTGTCAACTAAAGATGTAGTTTTAGGGTTTCTCCTTCTTCTATATCTTCTTCCTTCTTCTCATTTGTATATGTTTCTAAAATTTTGGTTTAGGCAAATGAAATAGAGAATTCTTAGCTGGGAATTGGGGTTTTACTTATAGTAAATGAATGTATAGACTTTTATGATAGTGTTGTTGGAAAATGGTCAACGTTCCCCTTAGGATTCGTGACATGGCTTAACCACCTCATGTGGATCCATTAACTTTGGCAGTTGTATTGGGAATTAACAGGTTCATCTTTTGGTGCAACGACAACTATGGGCCAACAATTGGTATTAGAGCCAAAGGTGTCGGGTTTGAATCCCCTCGGGTAACATTGAGGGGGAGTTTGTTGGAAAATGGTCAGTGCTCCCCTCGGGATTCGTGACATGGCTTAATCATCTCCCATGGATCCGTTAACTTTGGCAGTTGTATTGGGCATTAATAGGTCAATATTTTTGTGCAACGACAACTATGGGCCAACAAGTGTTAATTATTTTGAGCAAATCAATGAAAATATTGCAAAAGTTATCTCCATTTTGTGTTCTAAAATTGCATATGGATTAAATATATCAAGGATATGTTGGTTTTTCATTGCAATCTCTTTGTAGATGTTTGATTTGTGGATGGGTTTCTTCAAGTTAAGAATTAAATTTTGTATGCAAATTATTGTGGGTTGAGGGAATGAAATGGATCTTTAAGTATGATTATGGAGTAATATGAGAGATTACATTAAGGTGAAGAATTAATTGTTAAAGGGTCACTAATTTGAAATAAGTTTTTTAAATTTGCATTCATGATGTTAGATTTAACTCCATGCCTTAGGATTAGGAAATGATCTATGATATTACCCAAATCATTTTCAGAAATAAACTAAATCATATTAAATCTCTATTACTTTGGTCCTTTTTCTTTGTTGTTAAGTTATTTTAGTTCCTTGTCTCTTCATGGTATTGGAGAGAGTATAGAGGCTTAAATTTGAGAGAATTTTACCCAGTAACTCTCTGTGTTTAAGATGAAGATATGTAAATTATGTGTTCTCAACAATTTTCAAATGCAAATGGGATTATGCTTGAACCTGGTAGGATATAAAATACCCATCACTCATATATATGAGAACTATCTACTCTCATAGGTCTATAATTTGTTTCTTGGCATAAGTTTATCATACATTCAGGCCTACAATTAGGAATACCCTCTTGAGTCCTGTGGAGCTCAAAGTGTAGAAAAATTTCATAGCCTTGTTCACTGGCTTTTATTGTCTTCAATTTATTGATAGTACAGATTCCTTGTCTTAAATATTCAATCCCCTACTCTAGGCATTGTGTTTCTCCTTGGGATTGAAGGTTGCAAAAAAAAAAAAACCAATAGACTAATTGCTCAATAGTGCTTGTAACGGATCAAACAAATAGTCTCCAAAATTCTACTTTAATGTGTGTGCTCTATAAATCTCGTTATTTTAAAGTACATTGTATATGTTGCAAACTTGTGAGCAGCTTGCACATTCATAATAATTAACATCTATCATTTCTATATTTTGATATCTTGTCTCCATTCTAAATACATAAAGTATTAGATTGTTCAAAATGCTAATTGGCCTTAATATTTATACATGTGAAATCTTTAATACTTTGGACATATGTGCAGTACAATAGAGTTGATATTTTGCATAGACGTTAAATTGTTTTATTGCAAAGATAGAAGAACAATGATATGAGAATCTGACCTACAATTTTCTTGTTCAACAATTGACTATATTTGTGCTAATGTAGATGCTTGTCTCCCACTGAAATTGTAAACAATGGTTCCTGTAATAGGAACATACGAGACAAACGAGCATAGTGGATGGCATCTTATATGGAATTCATAAACATAGAGCAATCAATGTTCAATGAATGTAGTAAATGTTATACCAATACTATTGCAAGCATTTTCTTTGCATTTCATAGACCTAGCTGGCCGATCAAATTTAATAATTTAAATGAAAGGGAATATATGGTTTTATTACTATAGTTTGAATTCAAGGGTAGATAAAATAAAAGTAGAACAATAGAAAGAGATAATAAAGATTGACAAATATTTAAGCAAAAAATGCAAAATGTACAAAGATTTAGTTGATACTTGATTGAGTTTTGTTTGTGCAATTTTTCTAGTAACTTAGTTTTTGTGTGTAAATTAGTAAGCATCAACATCCACTTTATAAAAAAAATTATTCAATGTAGTCAACATTTTTAGCAAAGCAACACTTTTTTTGTTATGTTTCAATTGCAAATAAGAAGATTGTAATAGTGATTTGCTTTCATAGGATTTCCAAGTTAGGTTTGGTATTTAGGATATTTTCTCATTGAATAGACATGTGCATATATTGTCTACAATGTTAACTCAACATCTTAAACTACAACGACATCCAAAAGTTCCTTGGGGAACATGAAATGCTTATGTTAGTGAAAGGGACCAATCCAAATAGCCTATAAAGCAGCATTGTTTTAGAATAAGGTTAGAATGCTAAGAAGGCTTGTCAATTCTTCCATGTCCTACATATCTTGTACAGGTTGAAAAGTTACATGTAAACGTAAGGAAATATTGACTTGAAATAAAATTTTCCATTGATTGATGCATTATAGTATGGTCTGGAAATCTTGGGAAAAACATTTTGTAAATCAAGTCTTATAGCTTAGTAAACTTTGTAGTCTATAATTAAATAGGTTATTAGCCTTTGGAATAAAGTTTTTATTGACTAGTGGATATTTTTGTTGTAAGTTATGTTTCTTTTTTTAGGAACGATAGAAAATTGTTCCGAGTTTTGTAAAAAAACTTTGTAAAAGTAGTAAATTATTTTTTCCCTTGTCTTGATATCAATGCATCTATGCCACTCCAACTAGAAGTATTGCTTAGCAAAAGCAAGTTACTATTGCAACCATTGAATTTTCTTTTCAAATAGTTGCTTGGCCAATGAAATTGTATTGTTTAAAATATTTTTGTCTTTTTCCTATTGTTGGGATTTAAGCACATATTTTTTGTGCTTGAAAATTATGGCTTATCTCTTTTTTTATTGGTTGGAGTAGGTCTATTTTTCATTTTCGTTTAAGTAAATTACGAAAATAGGGGATATTATATATTGTGGAAAATATTTAATCATTGTATGCAAATTGTTTGAGTTTTGGCAGCAGGCTAGTGTGTATTGATGCAAAGCATGCATGTTTAATGCATTAAATGCAAAATTATGGTTTATCTCTTTTCCTATTGGTTGGAGTAGGTCTATATTTTTCATTTTCGTTTAAGTAAATTAGGAAAATAGGGGGACATTACATATTGTGGAAAATATTTAATCAATGGATGTAAATTGTGTGAGCTTTGGCGACGGGATGGTGGGTACTGAAGCAATGAATTCATGTTTTATGCATTAAATGCAAACTTTTCAAGATGTGTTGTCCATAGCTAGCAGGTACACAAGCAGTCAATGCATAGTTAGTTCATGAAATCTCAGGTGTGTGTTGGGTTTTATTTGTGCTTATTCTCATTTTTTATTGTTTGTTGAAAAGCTTGTGTGTTTTTAGCTCTGGGTTCCCCTCTTCCATGTTCTTTATTCTAGGAATATTGCATTACTAGTGAGCAACTAATCTGCTTGTTTATGATACTCGATAACTAGAAGTATTTCTTATTGTTACAAGGGCCAAGGGGAAAAATGGGAATAGTAGATGACATATGGTATGCAACCCATAAACATGGAACAATGGAAGCAAAGAAGTAGATGATAATTGTAACAAAGAAGAATTATCACAGGGAAAATGAGATGCTTTGAGCAAGGTCTTGCCAACTATGGAGATAATCAATGCATTAACTATGTATTCATTGCTTGATTAGCTACCAACCTATCAACAAAGCTCACAAAATTTGTGTTTAATGCCTACATATTTGGAAAAAAAATTGCATTGGTCTATTTTTCATGTTTATGAATAGCATATCATCTTGCACAATTTGCATTTAATAAATGGTTGTTTTTGGTCTATCGGTCATATCATTTAATGAATTAAACATGCATTGACTACTTCAGTAATAGTGTCCTCCTATTCTCCTAATTTAGTTTAACAAAAATGAATAAAATACCTACTCCAACCAATAGAAAAAGAGATAAATTGTTTATTATCTCCCAATTGCAAATGAAACCATTGCAATAGTAACCTACTCCTTGGCTTCAACGGTTCCATGTATATTGGTTACATAGCATATGCCATCTACTATATCCATTTTTACAATTAGGCATTACAACAACAAAGCATACTTCTAGTAGTAACAGGACAAAATTTCTCATACATATGCAATTGTTTCCTTTCAATTTCAGGTATAGTAGAAAAATCAGAATTACGAAATGGAAAACTCAATACCTTGGTTGGAGCAGGTCCACTATTCATTTTTGTTTAAGAAAATTAGGAAAACATGACATTATATATTTTGACAAATATTTAATCAGTGGATGCAAATTGCACAAGCTTTTCCAGCAGTTTGGTTTGCATTACAACAGTGAATGGATGATTAATGCAATATGTCCATTATTGATTTTGGTTTTAGAAAATTATGCATATCCCATGATTACAATTATGCATATCTCTGATTGAAAAAGTAAGATTCGTTTGGGAAAAGAATAGTTTCATGTTTATGAATTACATGGCATGTCATTCACTATGCTCATTTGTCTATTTGGAAAGTTAGATTCTTGAACCGGTGTTCTCCTTTATTGTTCACAATTCTTCCAATACATAATTCTTAGACACATTGGAAGAATTGAAATTCATGAGAAACAAAGGAGGAGAATGGTACAAGAATCTAACCTTGTAGCTTGTTGTTGAAGAACTAAGTCTATGTGCAACAATATATATCTTTGTCCCTTACTTCAATTGCAAGCAATGATTCCTATTACAGGCACAATTTAGAAAATCGGGCACAATCTATGAGATATAACATGCTATTCATAAAAATGACACACGAAAGAACATAAAAAAATATGGAAAATATTTAAGAATTAAATTCAATTTGTGTGAGTGTTGTCGATGACATGTGGTCAATGGACTTGATATGCATGGCTTGCTAGAAAATAAAATTCTATAATATGTATATAATATCATAGTATTTTCCTAATTTACTTGAATGAAAATGAATGATAGACCTACTCCAATGAATAGGAAGAGAAATAAAAAATAATTTTCAAACACCAAAAATATTTACATAAATTACAACTATAGGAAAAAGACAAAGATATTTTAAACAATACAATATGATTGGCCAAGAAAGTATTTGAAAAGTGAATTCAAAAATCACAATAGTAACTTGCTTCTGGGAAAAAAGTAGTTCCATGTTTATGGATTACATGATATGCCATTCACTATGCTCATTTGTCTATTTGGGGACTTAGATTCTTGAACCACGCTTTCTACTTTCTTCTTGACAACTCTTCTGAGGAATAATGTTTAGCCATATTGGAAGGCTTAAAATTCATTGGAAACAAAGGGGAACAATGATAGAAGAATCTGACCTTGTAGTTGTTTATTGAACAATAGAGTATATTTTCAGGCATATAGATTTTTTCTTCCAATACTAATTGTAGGCAATGGTTCTTGTTATAAGGAGAAACTAGACAAATAAGCACACTCCATGACATATAGTATGTTATTCGTAAACATGAAATAGAGAAGGACAGTAAAAAAGTGGCCAATGTGATAAATTTTTGCAAACATCCAGGCATTAAATACATTTTTTTGTGAGGGTTGCTAATAATTTGTTGGCCACTCAAGTAATGAACATATAGTTGATGCATCAAATGCCTCCATAGTCATTTTCCTCCAAGAAAATAATCCAAATAGAGCAACACAATATTATTTTGTAAACATTTAGACATTAAATCCACATTTTACATCCTTTGTTGGTATGCTAATGCCTATCCAAATAATGAATAGAGTGTTAAATAGGTGCAGGACAACTAAGAGGGGGAAGGGTGAACCAGTTGTCACACAAATTAAAACTTAAAACTTTATCACTTATCAAATCTTCATCCACACTATTCTGTTATTAAATATGAGCATGAAACATGAATAATAGAAGGGAAATTTGTTAGAAACCAAGATCAGAAATGCAAACCAGAAAATGCCTTCCACAAGAGAAAAACAGAAAAAGAAGAGCAATTTGCATGAATATGTGCAAATGAATAATATTCAGGAATTGAGAAAATACAAGAGATGAATTGCTTTATAAAAGCAATGTATGCATAACCCTAAAAGTAAAACCTAATGTTCAACTAAAATCATCTCAACTAAATAAATCTTACTTATTAATCAAGTAAACTAATTATTACCTAAGTAAACTTAATAAAGTGTAATTAAATAATTAATTACACCAACACCCCCCCTTAAGTGCAAGTTGGCGGGACTAAAAAAGCATACATCTAATGCTAGGATGAATGCATGAATGCATGAATTGGTCCTGATCACAAGGCCATGTTAGGTACCCATGTACAAATGCAATGAATGGGCCCCCTCAATGAGATGACCTACTACAAAGAAGAACTACAAGAACACTAGTGGAGTAACACTAGAATCCTGAATCTCGCAAGCAAGGAAAGATGCCTCTATTTACAAGAAACCATATGAGAGTCACTGAAGGACTTAGGAGGAATCATGATAATGCAGCAACAGACCCGATGCCAAGGAACACTGGAAAACTCACAAAATAGAAAAACCATGGAATCTATGAGGCAATAGTAGATGCATAAACGATTCCCCCATAAGAGGGAATGATATGATTAAAGATTCTAGAAGCTATGTCTATCTCAATGTTGATGCCAAACTAATTCATAAGAGAAAGTACAATGAAGATTCTAGAACATGAACCATAAAATGAATGGCCCTCAAACTAAGATGTGACCCGATGTGAATCTGATATGATTTAGGATCATTAACCATAGGCTCTCAACCTGAGATGTGAACTAATGCAAACCAAAATGTGTCAAGCTATGAGCAAGATGTGGCCAAAAGAAATAACAAAATCTAGATACAACTCATACGAGTTGTCATCAATATGAAGATGAGATCAAAGTGTATGCAATGCAACTACACTCATAAAATTATTATGCAAGAAGCCCCAAAATGGAACTTTGTATAAGTTCATTTATTACAATACCCCATGATTGTAAAAGGAGAACATGCAAAACATGCATAAATTAAAGAGAAAAAGCAAACCGAGTGCATGAAAACAATAAAGAGTTCATGCACAACCTAATGTTCACATCTTTGTCCATTATTAAAAATGACCTCAAATTTATGTAGAGGAGTGAACCAGATTTTTGGTGCCACTTGAATTGCAAAAAATAGATAACCGAGGCAAAAGATATGCCCTCCGATGTGAAAATTGCTTCATCTGCAAAGGCTCATTGCCTACAAAAAGGACTCACTTTCCAACAAGGAGGCTCACTTCCTACACAAGATTATACAAAATAGAGTAAGGCTTGACAACCCAAAAATGAACTGGTAAGATGCGCCTATCATATGGTGATACAATTTTGGTGATGCTCAATATTCAAACTTTACACCCTTCACTCTTCACTCACCAACTGCTTCCTTTCTGATCACAACTTCTTCACACAACTTACATACATTCATTTATCAATTTCATTCACATTCTTAAACTATTCGTCATACATGGATATATATATATATATTCGACCATCGTAAGAATCAATTAGGTTACCCTAATTATATGCAAATTATTATAAAAGATATCAATCGTCAGCTCCATAAAATATTTTCAAAATGTAATTTGACCATTAGCACGATACAATATGTCATCCTGGGCCACACTATAGATCACACTTAATATTTTCATATCATATCAAAATTATCTTACCAAGTCAACTAGGAATAAACACTTTGTTTGTTACCACAACACCATATGAACATCAAAGAACATTATATTTTGAATGTGCATGCCATTAACATCCATAAGTAGTTTCCAAAAACTGCAATCAACAATTGTCAACAATAGAGAAATGTGGAGTAGAATATTGGATCAACCACCGGAGAAACTAAGACATACATACGCACTGGTTTAGAGTACTGAACCAAACTACCAACATGGTGACATCAATGACAACAAATAGATAACCTACTCATTTTTCTGACAATCTCCCCCTTTATCATTGATGTTAACATGTGAACAAAATTCTCCAACTCCAATCTATTCTCCTAACTTCACTCTCTCCCCCTTTGACATCAATGGAAAAGGGCACCAAAAATGAGTATAGAAATGGTGACATCAAAATTTCAAAAAAACTTCAAAAATTTCCAAAAGTCCAGAACTTTTAACCAAACAAAAACTAAGTGAAGATGACACTCTTCACCTGGAACACCTTCTTATATCTTTCTTTGAGAACTAGATACAACTTCTTCTAGTTAAAAACAACAGACTCCATCTTAGTGATGTACTTTCCAATAATCCCAACAGAGTAAAGGAGGATGATCAATCTTCAACAGAATATTTTTTCTCAACATCAACATCAATAAGAATTCTAGAAAGATGTTCTAACCCGACTTCAGGAATTTCTTTAAGGAGCTAGCAAGTCTTCATCACATCTTCTCTCCGCCTTTGTGTAATTTTTAGTTCAACCTGTAGTTCACCAACTCTTATCATTTGCTTCCCTTCTTTATCTTCAAATATATCAAAATTATTTCCAATTTTGTTCACCTATGTTTCAATCACTTCAATTTTTCTTTTGAAAGTATCTACAATTGTAGGCCACCAAAGACAATACTTTTAAACATCTGAAATATTTAACACATTTCTTTGTTTCCACAATCAATCCAAACAATCTCTGCATGGCCTTTTTACATCTCCTTTCAACCAAGATTCCCATCTTACGCCCTTCCGGACCTTCAAGCAACATCCTTTCTTCAACAATCTCAGTCAAATTTTTTGGCAAGAAATTAGAAACAATAGATACTTTAATTTCTTTCTGAAGTAGATAATCTACCAGGGAATCATCAATTTTTAGTTTTTCAATAGGCGAGGCAACACTCCATAGTTCACCAATCTTCTTCATTTTTCCTTCAACTATCATAGACTCGATGTCATTTGGATCAGAGGATTCAATGCCAATCTAAGACTCTTTCTCCTTCTCATTAGAGATGTCAATGATGTCTTCAGTTATCACTTTTCTCCTTTTCGATTCTAGAGGGGAATCACTAATAACAACCTCTACTTCTCTTTTCTTGGAGGAAGAACCCACTTCAAATCAACTTGATGTAGATATACAAAAGAAAGGGTTTGCTTGCAAAAATGAGAAATACAATATGCACATATTTTCATTATCTTCCAAAGACTCTAGATACTTGTAAATTTGTTTTCCAATAGGGGTACTAGATTCCCACACCACATTATCTTTTTTGGGTAGAGAATTAAAAAATTAAAACACCAGAAATACCAGTAAAGATCTGAATTGAAAGGGATAATTCTCAACCAATGACATTCGAACGTTTTCAAGCAAGTTCTCAAGTAGTAAGCTACATAAATCAAATTGTTTGTTCTCCTTAACCATCATGTGGGCAATATGTATGACAATAGTCAAAGTTGAGCTTTCACAATTTCTGAAATAAATTATGTATGAGATACCATATGCAACATACCTAACAACTGAGTGGGCAAGTGTATCAATCAACAATGCTCTAAAATCTCTACCATTTCTAGTCAGCTCCTCCACATCTTTATACTTCACATTTTTATTTCTAGGGAGTTCTCCAATGTTGCATAAACCAATGATTGCTTTGATAGCTTCCTTCGAGATCAAATAGGGTTTGTCCAAAACAATGCTTCCATCCTTGACATGATTCAACAAGAACAAAATAACCTCTTTATCTATAATCCAAGAAAATTTACTCCATAAATGTACCCCTAGGGTTTGTATATTTTGCAATTCGACTTTGTTCAACCCTAGTTCAATTCCTTTCATTTTCTTATGATTGTATTCTTCTACTTTGACCCTTTTTAGCTTTAGAGAGGAAATACCACACAAACCATTGTCCATTTCTATGCTTCTCTTCAAATTCAATGAACATTTTTCAATTTTCTTCTTTTCTTTAGCAATCAGAGAGAAGGGTTCTAGATTACCTAAATCAAACTTTGAATTCCCTTCAGAATGACTTCAAGCACACCTCAATATTTCTTCAGAGCAACTTACAAAGACTTCAGATGCACAATTAACCAAAAAGAATCATGAAATTTTATCTAACCTCTGTCGAGCTTTCCCTAAGCACATTAAATGTGACAAACACAAAAAGCTGTTAAACTTCACTTAGCATAGAAAGACCTAATTTAGTTTGCAAATCCTTATGCCAACATATTTTTCTCTGGATCATTTTCCACTACGTCTAAATAATCATTCTTCTTATTCCAACCACGTGCCAGCCTTTGACACTCCATTCTTCCAAGGGGTTTTATGATCTAATAATGCTCCCCCCCCCCTTAAGGCCATGCTGGGTCTAAATTTCAAATAAGTCATCTGTACTGGATGAGGGTACAGACACCTCAGGAGTCTCTATTTTTTCTTCTTCTTTGTTCTTCTTCCATACCTTATCCATTTCTTGCTTCATCTTTTCTTTGTCAATTTTCTTTACTTGATCATTCTTCTCTACCAAAGTAGACTACATTCCATTCTTACTTCTGTAAAACTTCAAGATATTTCTAGGTTTATTACAGTTATAGAATATAACACCTTTTTTATTAGACTTTCCTCAATTACTTGTTGATCTACACTAATTTTCTATGTGTCCAAATTTGTTACAGACATAGCAGTATCCATTAAAGAATTGATTCATCCTTCCTTCATTAACCCTATTCCTCATTTCCCGACTGATCATCTTTAGTTGAGATCAACATTTTGTAGCCTTGTGTCCAAATTTACCACATTAAAAACATTTTCTGGAAAGAGAACCAAAAAATCGGTTCATCCTATTCCTGCATTCAGTTGCTCTATGACCATATTTTTTACAAGAAAAGAAAACACCATCAAAAGAGGGATACCTCTATGCATTAGGCTATCTCACATGAGGTCTTCTTGCAAAATTTCTTCTTTGCTTCCTCTTGCCTTGATTCTTCTTCACATCTTTATAAATTTCACCAGTATCAACTCCTAAGCCACCTTTATATTTACATGGTTTTTTTCCTACAAGCAATTCTTCAAGTTTACTGGAGCTAGATCTGAAATTTCTCTCACCAAGCTTTTCCTTTTCCAGTTCAATCCTTAGATTCACCACTTCCTATCCAAGTATAGTGCATTCATCAGCTTTATTCTATACCAATGTATTCAGACATTCTTCAATCCTCTTCTTCTCTTCTACCGACACCTTTAGTCCAATTGTCTATTTTTTCAGCTACTCACTTACTTCTCTATGTCTTTCCTTAAATTTCTTCAATTGTTCCTTCAATTTCTGAACACATTCATTTGCTTCATCAAGATTCTCTTTCAGATCCCTATTTTTACTTTCTACTTTATCAAGATCTTCAAGAGCAGTCCAGAGCTCTCATTTACCATCCATCTAATCAACCTTCAGGACCCTCCTCAAGTGGTTAAGCTCTTCACCAAGGAACCAATGCTCTAATACCAATTGTTAAATAAGCACATGACAACTGAGATGGGGGGTGAATCAGTTGTCACACAAATTCAAACTTAAAACTTTATCACTTATGAAAATCTTCAACCACACTATTCTATTATTAAATATGAGCATGAAACATGAATAACAGAAGGAAAATCAACATAATGAACACCAAATTTTTACGTGGAAAACCCAATAAGGGAAAAACCACGGTGAGAGTTAACTCACACTATATAGTATTTTAAAAAGAGGCTCACTGCCAGAAGAAGGACTCGCTGTCCAAGTACAAAGCCTGACTGCCTACAAAAAGGACTCATTATCCAGCAAGGAGGCTCACTACCTACACAAGATTATACAAAACAAAGTAAGGATTTATAGCCCAAAAATGAACTGGTAAGATGCACCTATCATGTGCTAATATAGTTTCGATGATGCTCAATATTCAAACTTTACACCCTTCACTCTTCACTCACCAACTATTTCCTTTCTTATCACAGCTTCTTCACACAACTTACATACATTCATTTATCCATTTCATTCACACTCTTAAATTGTTCATCATACATGCATATATAAATTTGATCACCATTGTAAGCATCAATTAGGTCACCCTAATTAGATGCAAATGATTATAAAAGATATCAACTGCCAGCTCCACAAAATATTTTAAAAATGTAATTTGACTGTTAGCATGATAAAATATGTTAGCTTAGGCCACACAATAGATCACACTTAATATTTTTATATCATTATAAAATTATCTTACCAAGTTAGCAGGGAATAAACATTTTGTTTGTTGCCAAAATGTCGTATGAACACCAGAGAACATAATATTCTGAACATGCATGCCATTAACATCCATAAGTAGTTTCCCAAAACTGCAATCAACAATTGTCAACTGTAGAGAAATGTGGATTAGAATACTAGATCAACCACCAGAGAAAGTAAGACAAACATACACACTAGTTTAGAGTATCAGACCAAACTACCAACATGGTGAGATCAATGACAATAAATAGATAACCTGCTCATTTTTCCAACATAGAGAGTTGATGCTTTGTATGCCTGTATAACAAAAAATTCCTTTCTCAAAGATATAAAAGAGTATTGGTTTATGTTGCAACAATAGTCTACCAGATATTTTGATTGGTCCCTATCACTAACACTAGTATATCATGTTCCTTAAGAAAAATTTTGTTGTCATTTCTATGCTAAATATGTTTAATGCATTACCTATATTGTTTGATAAAGTGAATGGTAATGGTTATTGATTTAGCCACAAAAACTAAGTTGTTGGAAAAAATGCTCAAACAAAAATCCATGGCTTCTCCAACTTTCAAGGGCTAAACAGACTTAACAAACATGGAAGAGGGCAATGTGAAGCTAGAAACACACAAGTTTTTCAATATACAATTAACAAATGAGAATTAGCACAAATGAAACCAACCGCTTCTTTGAAATCTCATGCATTACCTATGCATTCACAACTTTTGTACCTAGAAGCCCACCTACAAATCTCACACAATTTGCATTTAGTACACTATTGTTTGTCATGTGCCACTCATACCATTTGATGCATTAAACATGCATTCATTGCTTTAGTACCTACCACCTCGCCACCAAAATGCAGCGATTAAATAGTTGCAAAATATTTAATGTTCTCCTATTTTCCTAATTTACTCTAACAAAATTAGAAAATAGGCCTAATCCAACTATTAGGAAAAGATATAAATTGTTTAATCTCTCAATTGCAAGTAAAACTATTGCAATAGTAACCTACTCCTTGGGTTCAACTGTTCCATGTATCTTGGTTTCATAACATATGTCATCCACTATACACATTTGTACAATTAGGCCTTATAACAGGAAACAATATTTTTAGTCCCAGCAGGACAAAAGTATTGATATCAAACAAGAACAGTCATTCAAGTGACTTTGTAAAATGGATAAAGTTTAATTGATATAGTCCTCTACCCCCTATTCAAATTAGAAGCATTTGTAGGTGAGAAATTTTACTGAGCTACAACAATTGATTTACAAAATATTTCCACAAAATTTGCAAATCAAGATTTGTAAAATGAATAGTAAAACTTAAATATAAGTTTGTAGTATATGTTGATTAATTTTAGTTGAAATTTAGAGTTTTGTATTCAACGCAAAAAATCAAAACAAATGAAATAAAGGACAATATCATGTGAAGAAAAAGAAAAAATCTAGGGTGGCGTTTGTTGTTGATATTGTGAAATTTGTCTATTATTTTTGTGCATTAAAACTTGTTGAAAAAGTGTATATTAAAATTCATATTTTTTGTGTGCTTGTTAAATAATATTAATAATTTTTTATATAATAGTAATTCAGGAATTTAAATTGGTTTAGTATGAAGATGGAGAGTTTATTTGTCAAGATAGTAATAGGGAAATGGGAAAAGTGAATGTCATATTGAGAGAAACAAAGAAGGCTATATTTAAAAAAAATATTTACTAAACATAGTTATTTTTTAACATATAAGGGTATGTACAGGATCATCGCGTTATTTTAAAACTAGATTCGCGCTTTTTTTTTTAAAAGACATAACGCGAACGCGTTATGGCTTGTTTTTTTCTTGTTCTATACAAAAGTGCGACCATCTTGGTGCACTTACCCAGAAAATTGAATGTAGTTTCTAAAATATTAGGTTTGTTTAAAAAAACAAAAAATCTATTTGGTGAAAATTTGAAATTTCAATGCAGTGGTACTTAAATTTCAAGGAAAAGATAAGAAGTAGGTGTATATCTAACCACCCTAACCACAATAAAATGATAATATTTTTTATAAGATTTTAGATATAAGTAGAGGACTCATGCCCCGATGTGATGCATATTTTTTGTAATTTTTTTCCAAGTAAATAATTAATTATGAATTTTTTATTACAACTTTTTAAAAAATATAAAAACTCATATGTCTGACCACCTTAACTTGGTGAAAACTTCATGAAATTCAATTTTTATTTTTTTAATCCTATAGTATGTAAAGCATGGAATGTGACACATGTTTTGGATTCAAAAATGTGATATCGTTTGAAAGCTATAGATGTTTTTCAATCAACCTATCAATAAGGACTTTAGTCATAATTTGAATAGAAAATGAATAATAATTACTTATTAAATTCAAAGTAAAGAATAATTTATATCGGTGGAAATCTAAGAATCTCCTTTAAAAACCCTTTTTGTTTCATCAATTTTACGTAAAACAATAGTCGTCAGCCACATACCCATCATATTGCCACTTTTTTGGTCCATCATGCTCATGCACATACCCATAAATCATATAAAATAAAATATAAGCAATAAGTTAAAAAATTAAAAGAGTTTTACAAAATGAAGATTATATTATATACAAGACATATAGAATATAAATATTAGTAATAATTTAAAAATTTAAAATTTTTTTTGAATATTTTAATATTTTAACCATTTATATATTTTTTATAGTATATTTAAGTACTTTTTCTAAATTCAATTCATTTAGTTAAATAAACTAATTATAATTAATTTTATTTACCCTAAATTTAGAAAAGAATATATGCACATGAAAAGTAGGCCATAAAAAGTAAAGTCAATAGGAATAACAACTTTATAGTTAGGATGGAAGTTTAAATATTAATTAGTTTCCTTTCATATATTAATGGACTTACATCATTGGAAAGTCCCACCAAAAACAATGTGGTGAGGCTACTGGTATGGAGCAATCCCAAAACCTCGTTTGTTGTGCTACACACCTTCCAAACATCGACTGAGTACATGGATAGTGAAAATGATAAGGATGTTATATGTAGACATGTAAAAATATAGACTTGAAATAAATTTGTCCTTAGATTGATGCATTATAATATGATCTAGAAATTCGATGAAGAACATTGGGGCACAGAGAAGGGCTTTATTGTTTCGAAGGAAAACGACATCGGCAGAAGAACAAGAAAACATTACAAAATGCCATAGAGACGAGTTGTTATTGCCGTGTAGAGTATCAAAGATTCAAAATACAAGAACTTTCACTATTTGGTAAAAAAAATGGAGCTGGCTATTACTGTATTGTTTAGAAAACCTAACTTAGAAATCACACCAAGGTAAGAGTACATGACATATGGTATGTATGTCATAAACATGAAATAGAAAAATCCATGAAGCACACTACATATGGAAAACTAAATTCTTTGGGAAAGGTCTTGTTAACTGTGGATGCATCAAATGCATTGTTTTGCATGTAACATCCCTACCATTCTTACCCTCCATGTAGCTAGTCCACATGCACTAGGTATGCAGAATGTCAAACCATACACATTCCATCATGTTTACACCTATTTAGCATTCTAACCTTTGGGTTAAAAAGGCATTGGTTTATTGGGAAAATTGATTAAACAAAACTCACTATAGAAATAAAATTACATATATTTAGATTATTGAATTTGTCATACTAGTTGAGCATATCAAAGGAAAATCCAACAAGTACGCTTGTATTTGCATATTATTTAATGCATTAACTATGCATTTGCTACTTTGTAATGCATTACTGATATTTTCCAAAATTTATCATGTGCTTCAATTTTCTAATTTTCTTACAAGAAAATAAATATTAGAGCCAAAATAGACATTGGAAAATATACTTAAATTATACAATATGATCAGTGTTCAAAGTGAAACATTGCATATCACATGTTTGCAATTATACATAACCGTGATTGCAAAAGTAACTTGTTTTTGGCCAAAAAATAGTTTCATTTTTATGAATTACATGGTATGCCATTCAGTATGCTCATTTGTTTATTCAGTAAGTTATATTCTTGAAACAGGCCTTCCCTTTATTTTTCACAACTCTTCCAAGCAATAATTTTTAGACACATTGGAAGGCTTCAAATTCATTGGAAACAAAGGAGAAGGATGGTACAAGACTCTGACCTTCTAGTCTCTTGTTCAATAACCAAAAATATTCGTAGTCAGATAGATCTTTTCCTTTGACTCTAATTGGAAGCAATGGTGCTTGTAATAGGGAAAAATTAGTTAAATGAGCATAGTCCATGACATATAATATGTTATTCATAAACATGAAACACAAAAGCACATGATAAAATTTTCAAAAAAAAAAGACCAATGCAACAATCTTTTGCAAACATTTAGACATTAAGTATAAATTTTTGAAGATTTGTTCATAGACTGATGGTTGTTCAAGAAATTAATACATAGTTCATGCATTATAATCCTCCACAATTGACAAAAATAACATATAATGTGTTATTCATAAAAATGAAACACAAAAGCATATGATAAAATTTGTAAAAAAGTAGATCAACGTGATAATTTTTTGCAAACATTCAGACATTAAATACAAATTTTGCAAGTTTTTCTAATAGGTTTCTCGCTATACAAGCAATGAATACATATTTAATGCATTGAATACCTCTAGACTTGACAAGACCTTGCTCAAAGCATTCAGTTTTTCCTGTGACAATTCTTGTTTCTTGCAATAGTCACCTACTCCTTTGCTTTAACTATTCCATTTACTGTACCCATTTTTCCCCTTATCCCTTGTAACAACAAACAATACTTCTAGTTATCAAGTATCATGAACAAACAAACAAACCGCTCATTAGTAGTGGAGTGTTCTTACAATAAAGAACGTGGAAGAGGGGAACCCTGAGCTAAAACCACATAATATTTTCAAAAATATTTTAAACAATACAATTTGATTGGATAAGCAACTATTTCAAAGGTGGATTCAACAATTGCAATAGTAACTTGTTGCAACTATATTCATTCTACAAAGTCACTTATGTTGGAGCCCTTTTCCTGATAACAGTTTTTCTTCCCTACTATGACTAGAAGTATTCTTTGTTCTTATAAGGCCTAATTGTACAAATGGATATAGTCAATTACATATGACATGGAGCACTTGAAGGTAAGGACTAGGTTACTATTACAATGATTCCATTTGCAATTGATAGATAACAAACAATTTACCTCTTTTTCTATTGGATGGAGTAGGCCTATTATTCATTTTTGTTAAATTAAATTAGGAAAATAGGAGGATATTATATATTTTCAAAATATTTAATAACTGGAAGCAATTTTTTCTAGCTTTGGCAAGAGGCTGGTAGGTACTAAAGCAATCAATGCATGTTTAATGCATTAAATGGTATGACTGGCAGATAAAAAAAATAGTCTATTAAATGCAAATTGTGCGAGATAATATGGTATTCATAAGCATGTAACATAGAAGAAGATGAGAATTTTGGTTCAAGAATACGACTTTCCAAATACATAGATGGACATAGTGAATGACATGCCATGTAATTCATAAACATGAAACTATTTTTTGCTCAAAAGCAAGTTTCTTTTGCAATCAAAGATATGCATAATTCCAATAATGAGATATGCAATTCATTGGTTAGATATTTTCCATAATTTATAGTGTTTTCCTACTTTCCTAACTTTCTTAAATGAAATTCAATAATAGACCTAGTGCATTGATCATACATTTGTTGTTGTAGTGTGAACCAGCCCTCTAGCAAAGCTTGTGCAATTTGCACCGAGCGATTAAATATTTTCCTAAATATATAATGTCCTATTCTTCTAAATTACCAAAAAAAAAAATGAATAGTAAAACATACTACAAGACAACAAAATTTGATTGGCCAAGTAAGTATTACAATTGCAAATGAGAAAATTATGAATTGAATGCAGATTATGTTAGTTTTACTACTGCCATGCACTTGATGTACCTAAAATTTTTCTTAGAGGAAAGTTACTATTGCAATCAGGGAAGGTCACTATTGCAATTGTATAGTGTACATTGGATACGGTATGTGTGTCAATCAATCTATAGCTATTGCATTAAATTCCTGCATGGTTGGTGAGACATTGTCCAAAGTATACAGTTTTCCCTTTTGTAATTCTCATTTATTTAGTATGTCTACATTCCAAAGGAAATAATTTCCTATGTAACCTATTTCTCAGTTTCAACAATTTCATCACTCACAAAGTTGAGTTGGCTATAATCATGCATTTACAAAAAAAAAGGTGTTCTTTAGAGCATTTCCGGATCATACTCGAATGCATCAAGCAAAGGTAAAATTTGTTTGAAGTCAATATTATCAATTTTTTACATGTAACACCCTTATGTTGTCACCATGCATGGGTGCACCCTACATGTAGAAAGTATGGAGGGCATGGAAGCGTAGACAAGCCTTTTTTTAAATTCCTATCTACCATTGTAACTTTTATGTAAAATAGTATTGCTTTATATGCCTTGCTAAGGCTATTGCATCCTGATAGGAGACTACCAGGCATTGGGATTGGTCCCTATTGGTAGCCCCAACATATCATGTTTCCCAAGGAAGCTTTCAGTCTAATATCTCTGCTAAAAAATGTTTGCTACATCATCTTTGTTTTATTACTAGAAAATCCCCAATTTTAAAATTCTAATTTTTTTTTAGAGAATCTTGTCTTATATGTTTTTGGCAATATGAGATCCAATTTTCCCATTTTTTGATTATTTACTAGATTAATAAATTATTCACGTTTGTACTAAACAAATCTTTAAAAATTGAAATATGCCATGAATGGTAATATGCCAATGGACAACATAGACATTATAGCTTATATAAATTCAAGGCCTACTCTATGGTTTGTTACCAACGAGAATTTCATGCCCATGGCTTTTTTCCAATAGATAAGATGCTATTGCAGTCAGGCTAGGTTGCTATTGCAATTGTTTGATGTGTTGTAGGTAGTTTCCAATTAGTTCAAGAATCCGACTTTCAAAATAGGAAAATGGGAATAGTAAATGATATGCCATCTAATTTATAAACATGGAACTATATTTTTCCCAAAAGCATGTTGCTTTTGCAATAAAAAATATGCATAATTGCAATCATGGTATATGCAATTCATTGGTTAAATATTTTCCATAATTTATAGTGTCTTTCCACTCTTCTAATTTCCTTAAATGAAAATCAATAATAGACCTAGTGCATTAATCATGCATTCACTACTATAGTGCCAAGTAGCTCGCTGGGAAAGTTTGTGCAATTTGCATCCATTGATTAGACATTTGCAAAAATATATAATGTCCCAATTTCCTAATTTACTTAAACAAAAATGAATAGTAGACCTACTACAAGACAATCAAATTTGGTTGCCCAAGTAAGTATTAAACATCCAAATGAGAAAATTAAGAATTGAATGCAAATTGTGATAGCTTTGACAGTAGGTTGGTAGGTACTGAAATAGTCAATGTATGTTTAATGCATTAAATGGTATGGCTGGAAAATCAGAAAGAGTAGTCTACTAAATGCAAATTGTGCAAGATAATATGTTATTCATAAACATGAAACACATAAGCACATGATAAAATTTAGAAAAAAATAGATCAACGTGATAATTTTTTGCAAACATGTAGACATTAAATACAAATTTTGTGAGCTTTGTCGATAGGCTCATCTCTACTCAAGCAATGAATACGTAGTCAATGCATTGAATTCCTCCAAAGTTGACAATACCTCGCTCAAAGCATTCAATTTTTCCTATGGTAAATCTCATTTTTTGCAATAGTCACCTACTCCTTGGGCTCAACTATTCCACGTTTATCAGTTACATAGCATATGTCATTTATTGCACCCATTTTTCCCTTTAGCTCTTATAAGAGAAATCAATAGTTTTAGTTATAAGTATCACAAAAAAATAAATGAGCCACTAACTAGTAGTGCACTCTTCCTAGATTAAACAACATGGAGAGCCAAAAAAACAAAATCTTTTCAACAAACAATAAAGAAAAGAGAATTAGCATAAATAAAACCCAATATTCCCCTAAGATTGCATGAATTAACTATGCATTTACTACTTCCATACCCACCAGCTCTCCAACACATCTCGTACAATTTTCATTTAACGGATTAAACATGTATTCATTTCTTTAGGATTAAATATTTCTAGTATATATAATTTCCCCCTATTTCCCTAATTTACGTAAAAAAAAATGAATAATAGACCTACTCCAGCTGACATAAAAAGAGATAAAACATAATTTTCGAACATGAAAAATTTGTCCTTAAATCCCAACTATAGAAAAAACACAAAAAAAAATTAAACAGTACTATGTTGCTAAAAAGTGTATACTTTGCTTGATATGAGAATAATTAAAAACAAATTGGACTTAATGAGGCCTTGATTTAGTGTTGTGAGGTGTCTACACATCCACACTAGGTCTTGGATCCTTGAAAATTGAATAAAATACATTTATTGATGTCTTGCAAAGGTGTTGTAAGGTGTTGTAACACATCTTCACACTTTTCTAGGACCATAATGTTATAATTCACCTAAATAACCTTACCAATACCTAATTCAAAGTGTTGTAAAGACTTGTAACAAAATTTCACACTTTCCTAGGCTTGTCATAAATATTTACACCTTTCTTATGATTTAAATGGCCCGTTTATGCACTTACAGGCCTTAATTAAGTGTCTTGTTGAAGAAGAACCTAATAAAAAACATTTAATACATCTCAGTCTCTGACATCCACTCAAAATTTCCCAAGTGGACTAAGTTGCCACCTTGGTTGACTTAGTCCCATATGGCACAAAAATCAAAATTAATTCAAATTTCTTTTGGATTTTTATTCTTTAAGACCTAAGGTCGGCTTGCGATGAGGTATTCTTTGGGAATTTAGGCATAAGAGTGTATAAATAATTTTTTTCACCTCATTTTATAGCTCCCAATCTCCTAACTCATCTTAAGTCATAACTCATTATTATTCGTTACTCATCATGTTCTCAAGTCAAGCAAGCTAGGGTTTTATGATTGTAAGTCATCAAGATAGCTTCCAAAGACATTCAAGGGAATATTCTTCATGTTTTGTTGTAGAAAGTCAATATCAAATATCATGGCAAGGTAATAATTTCATTGTTTCATGCTTCATTACATTTCTCTCTTTGTTTGGTTTAATTACCTAAAAAGGGGTTTGACCAAGGCATACCCCATGCCCTAACATTCAACATTCCTTATTCTCTTCTTGTGTGTTTGTAGATTTAGGTACTTTGGGGGTTTGAAAATCATTGAAGATTAGGTTGAAGACTCATTGAAGACATCTTCTTGTTAACGAAGCCAAAATATCACCTAAAAGTCACTTTTAGTCCCGAAAATCAGAGTTTCAGAAGCAAACACTTGTAGGAAATTGAAATGCAAACCTAGGGCATTCATTTCCACTTCCAAAATTTTAGATATTCAGAAGTGCACTAAGTTTCCATCTTGGGCGATTTAGTCCCACTGAACTTTATTTTTAGTGATTTTTATTTATTTGAATACCCATTTGGCATAAACTAGTTTTTGGGAAATTTTTCTAGATCTGGGACTAAGTCGCCCAGATTGGCACAAGTGTCCTAGTTGACTTCTACATCAGTTTTATCAGAATTTCAAACCTTTATGCCATCCATTTTTAGTCTCCAGGTGCACACATTTTGTTTCATAACTTTCTATTTAGTTTTGTTTGCATTTCTAGGTCATTTATCACATGATTGCATATCACAAAGTGTGTTCCAGCTCTTTACATTTTCTTAGTTTTGCATCATTAAATAAAATTTATTTCAGCTTATTTCACTTAGGACATTACATTTAGACACATTTCATCCCTCATTACATTAGTCTTAAGTGGATACATTAGCATTTTGGCCCATCTCTCTCCTTTTAGGTGAAAAACCCTAGAAGAGTTAGAGAGCATTTAGGTGCCAAAATCATTGTTTACATTTTGGTGAGCCTTCTTTTCAAATAATCCCTTTTCTGATTTGGATTCCTTCATTATTCTAGAATTATATTGCATTGTGTTTTGCATTAGTTAAGTTGCATTCTAGGGTTTCAAGTCTTTCCTTAGCAAAATTGCATATAGGTTGCATTTTTGCATCTTAAATCATTAAAAACTCTGAAATTTTGCATTTGCATCATAGGAATGCATTGTATAGTATAGATATTGTGATCATCCATCAAAAAAATTAAAAAAATATCAAAAAATCCCTACTAGGACTAAGTTTCCATCTTGAGTGACTTAGTCCTTGTTCACCCCTAAAACAACATTTTACAGAGTTAAAAACCTTGTTTTGATGCTTTTGTTTGATGCCCATACCCATCTATACCAGTTAGCTGAGTTTCTATAACATGTATTTCACTAAATCTAAATTAAAATAGCTCATTTCATGTATTATTTAATTGCACTTTTTCATTTACAACATTTCATTTTCAGATTGTTGCATTGTGTAAAAAGAAAATCAGTTTTCTTAAAAACTAAAAACTGCATTTCCTTCTAAGTCATTGCATTGTACTTTCTTTCCTTTTTCATCATAGCATGTTTCCTTTCAAAAGATTTGTCTTTGATTTCATTAATAGTGGATTGTATATGCACAACATTCCCTCTTATGAGCTCAATTTTGATTACAACAATGAGTACTTTAAGACACATGATCAAACCATTGACACAATCCTTAATCTTACATTTCCCATTGGTGAGAATGGTAGTGTAGACAATCATCACAATCCTACTTGTTCTTCCCCCGATACCTCTCCTATTAGTGATGAAGGTATCTTGGTGAAGGAAGTTACAAGTCTTGATGGTCTTGAATGTTCATCTCCTCATTCCCCTTTAGAAGATGTTAGACAACAAGAACATGAGAACATAGAAGCATTCTTAAACATCACCTTACCTAATCTCCATAACCATGATAATCATACTTGTCCATCTCCTAATATCCCCCCTCAATGTAAAGAGGATAGGCTGGTGTTAGAAGACATCCCTATTAAAAATCATGAAACCCTTGATCCCCCCTTTCCTAATGCTCCTACCATTTGGGATAGTCTATTTGAAAACCATAGTGGTCCTTCTGTTGATTTCTCCCCCACTTGTGATGAAGCTAACTCAAACTTGGATGTACCTATTACAAGCTCTCCTAGTAGGGTAGATAATATGGTACAAGAGATTGAGACCTTAGAAACAACTATCAAATCAAGTCTTCTTCTCCTCTCCCCACTATCAATCCTCAAACACATTCAACCATTAATAATTCCCTTTGTTGTGAGGAAGTTAGTTTGGATGAACCAAGCCTTAATCGTCAAGAACACGAGGTTTGTTGTTCTCCAAAAAAATTTCCTTCTATAGAGACTATCATCATACAAGACAAAGATAACATTGATAATAATATTATGCCCTTGAAAAGAGATGAAGAGCCTATGTTAGACTCTCATTCACCAAGGGATGTTAATATTATTCAACCTCAACTCATCCTTTATCCCCCTTCACACAAACAAACTCAACACAAATTTGAATCTACCCACCTAAAACTAATGTATCACAATAGCCAAGTTATAATACTAGTGCTCATACATATAACACTTGAAATAACCCACAACCACTGTAACCAACCCAAAAACCCTTACCTTTGTCTAATCATATCCCCTCTAGACCTTTCTTACGAGGTCTTCATACTGGAAAGGAGTACAATCTTGTCAAACAACTAAAGAATACTCCTACTAAGATATTATTGTGGGATCTTACTCAAGCCTCCCCTCATTATCACAACATAATATAAACAACCTTCCAACAAGTTCTTGTCCCTTCTAATGTGGAACCAATTCACATAGCAGCCATGATCCAAGGAATAAATGTTGACATTGTTTTCCACAAAAGTGAACTCCCCCTTTGAAAGTGCAAAAACAAAATGAAACTTTCATGATCATTGCTCAATACAATTGGATAGGGATAAAGCAAACCCTTATGGACAATGGCTCAACCCTTAATATGTGTAGCGTAAACCTTTTGGATAGGCCTTGTGCAGATAAATCACAAATTCAACCTGAATCTTTATCTATTAAGGGCTTTGAAAATGTTGAAAAGACACCACTTGGTGTGATCACTTTACCTATTATAGTTGGAGAATCATATTGAATGCATCAATCCAAGTTATGCCTCATGATCTTTCATATAACCTTCTTCTAGGCAGGTCGTGGATTCATGCTATGAATGGTGTGCCTTCCACTCTTCAAAGAAAAATGAAATACATCTTCAATGGAAAAATGTGCATACTCGACGCTGATCATGAACCTTATAGTGTCTTAAAACTTGAGAAAACCAAAGAGAACCCCTTGAACACATTAACACCAACCACAAAAGTGGAACCTGCACAACAACAAGACAAACAAGATGATTGAGGTTCCTTGAATTTAGAACATGACTTCATGGGCGAATACAAAATCATCCACAAAGACTCAAATAAGGCCAAAGACACAACAATAATGTCAAAAAAAAAATAAGACAACCCTTCGAAATCATCCACCTCAATCACTTTAAACAAAGAAGCAAACTACATAACAACCTTTGACGAACACAATAACAAAAAACCACCTGATTCGAAAGCAATGAAAATGCTTTATGGAAAAGGTTATGAGCTTATGAAACAACTTGGATAAAGTGGAAAAGCATGTGGTGCTAATGAACAAGGTATCTATAACCCTATCAATCCTTTCACACAACAAACAACTCATGGTCTTGGTTATTGTCCTATGATAGAAATCGCCAAGCCGTCACTCAACATCAACACTCTCACACAACATTCTTCTAAGCCAACCTTAACTGTAAAGCATCCTAAATTGATAGAAACTAGTGGTCTTAAACATCATATTTTACACAACATGACACAGAAAAGGAACTCTTTACTTAATGTCAATATCATGGGTAAGTGCACCAATCTGTGACACAATTTAGGTGCCAAATTAGAAAAATTCGCAAAAAAAGGCCGAAATAGGCCATTTGGCGTGTGCCAAATGGAAAATTTGAATAAAAGAAAAAATTGCATTTGAAACCCTCATTTCACTTCAACCCACAACTTGTCTTGGAGTATTTGAGGTCTGAAAGTTGCTCTCATCAAATATCATCCATTATTTGCATCCTTAGCTTGCTATTTTTCACGAGGATGCCACCAACACATTAGAGATGTTGAAGATTGTGAAGAGGTATGTATTTCTATTCTATTTATTTCAAATTTGATTTAGAATGTAGATTGAAATAGGTTTTTATAATAAAATTTTGTTCTAATTCTCAAGGAATGAATCTCCACCTCCAAACATTGAGAATTCACAATCACCCCTCAGGAAGAGCCTCCTATTCAAGAACAACCTGAAACCCTTCCATCAATTCATAGGCATCCTCAAGGAACACAAGAAAATATTCTAAGTCAAATTAAAAATAATAAAAGGGTATGTGCAGGATTATCATGGAAAAAACAGGCCCTTAAGTGGCAATGAGAGAAAAATCAGAGTTAGGCAACTTGACATAAAAATTTGAATAAGTTATCTATATTATTTCAAAAATATGTAAAAATAGAATCTGTGGAAAATTAAATCTAGTTTCTAAACTGCTAAGTTTTTAATTTTATTTTTAAAAGTCTATTAGGTGAAAATTTGAAATTTCAATGTAGTAGTACTTAAATTTTAGAGGAAAAATAAGAAGTAGGTGTCTGTTTGACCACCCTAACCACAATAAAATGATAATATTTTTTCATAAGATTTTAGATATAAGTAGAGGACTCATGTCCGGATGTGACACATATTTTTTTGTAATTTTTTTCCAAGTAAATAATTAATTATGAATTTTTTATTACAACTTTTAAAAAATATAAAAACTCGTATGTCTAACCACCTTAACTTGGTCAAAACATCATAAAATTTGAATTTTTTTTTTTCATCCTATAGTCTGTGAAACATAGAATGTGACGCATATTTTGGATTCAAAAAATATGATACCCTTTGAAAGTTATAGATGTTTTTCAATCAGCCTATCAATCAGGACTTTAGTCGTAATTCTAATAGAAAATTAATAATAATTATTTATTAAATTCAAAGTAAAGAATAATTTATATTGGTCGAAATATGAGTCTCCTCTACAAACCCTTTTCGTTTCATCAATTTTGGCTAAAAATAAAGTTGTTAGCCACATGGACGAAGTCTAGAAAAACAAGGTGAGTTGTCAAACACGTTTTTTGCGTTGACTTCTTAGGATTGGCATGTCCATAGGATTGGCATGTCCAAGCAAAATGCCAAAGCAAGACCGAGGCTAATCCCAAGGCAATAAATTCTTTGTCAGAAATATTGGATATCCGTTTCAAATCGGATATCCATTTTGAATCGGATATCCGTTTTGAATCGGATATCCAATTTGGTTTATGTATGATTTTAAAAAATGTTTCACACTTTATAATATATGATTTAGAAAATGCAATAAATATTTTATAGTTTATTTTAGTATATCTAGTTTAAAATATAAAATATAGTTTATAATTTAATATATAATATATTATAGTATTATGTATAATATTTAAATATTATTTCTATATTTTAGTTAATGTATATATATATTACTAATATATAAAATATTATATACCTAATTAATATTACTAACATATAAAATATTTACATATTATCTATTTCCCTCTCTCTCTCTCTCTCTCGAATTATTCCCCTCCTAATTCTCTCACTCCCTCTCTCTCTCACTATCTCTCTCATTATTCCCCTCCTAATTCTCTCTCCCTCTCTCTACCCTTCTTCCCATCTTCCCCTCTCCCTTCCCCCTCCTAATTCTCTCTCTCTCTCTCTCTCTCTCTCT